>JBBDHG010000104.1:1492500-2092500 GCA_037951165.1 Lophius americanus | reverse complement strand
GTATACTGTATTTTTTTTGTAAGAACAAACTCAAAGAAATGACTCACTCTCTTAAGTACAATCATAATACACAAGAAATTTCGGCTTGCTAATCTTGATGACTCCAAATCCATTGGGAATGGCTCAATCGGAAAGTGACAGTGGTTCTGTTAGTGAAAGGGTTAAACCAGGGATTACTCATTACTCCTCTGTGTTCTAGGGAGTTAATGTTTGTTTCATGTTCCTTTCGGTGAAAAGAACAACCGAAATAAAATGAGGACAAGCCTTAAAAAAACTTTAACAGTTCCTTAGTCTGAGTTTTTGTTTCCTTTAGACCCTCCCTGTAAGCACAGCTAGGCAGCACTGGGAAATGTGTTCAACAGTGGTGGCGTTACCCGTGAAAGCCTTGTTTCTAGCAGCAGGCCCTCGCTGTGACACTCGGGGGAGGCAGGAGAAGAGAAGAGGCATGTAAAAAGAGATAGCGCAGAAGAATCAAGTCACACAAGGACAGGGCGTCTCCGGGGAACAATGAGCAGAGTAGAGCGAACCTCATGGTCGGGACAGTTGATGCGAAAGGAAATATATAGGGGACATTCTTAGAATTAGGTTAAAAGAGGGGAGCAGGTCAGACAACTGGCGTCAAAGACCAGGTTACTAGCCTGCTGCGGGGCGAAAAGAGAGGTATTACTTTTGACCACAGACTTTTTCCGAGGAAGCGTTCCAACCATGCCTTTTATGATTACTCCGAAAGTGAAAACTTTGTTTGTTTTCCGAAATGCTAAGAGGGAAGGACTGCTGTTTTATTACAGTACTAACAATCTGCACATACTGTTTACACACTTCAGTGAACCACAAAGTCTGTCTAATAGTTCAGTATATTAATGCGTCAGTCAGCAGAACAATCAGTCAGTTAGGCTATAGGTCTGAAATAGGACATAGAATAATAAGAATAATAAGAACAGCTATACAAAAAAGATCTGATCGGAAAAATCCGAATTGAGCATTAAGACTGGGAGTGTGAACTTACCCTTAGAATCGGGGCCGATGCAGTTGATCCCACATGGATGTACTTTCATCTTAGGGTTATTTCAAATACCTTAATCTTAATTAATGTCTGTCTTATGTCAGCCACTAAATCTACTGACAACTCCAACAAACCTTCCCAGTATCTCTCAAATTATTCCACAGTTGTATCCTTCGCTTTCCACTTCAGTGTCTTTGTTCAGCTCACTTAGCCCCAAGCTCCAAACCCAAAGAAACATCCAAAGTATCAAAGGAACAAATGCAACAATAGCCACATTGTGAAGTCACTACTCCCAAAGGTTAATTCTTTTATTTTACTTTATTTTAAATGCCACAAAACACGTAATTTCACCAACATGTAATCACCTCCAGAATGTGCCAAAACCTACCTCCGGGGAAAATCCCATACAAATCCGTCCTGTAGTTTTCCCTTAGTCCTGCTCACAAACAAACAGACAAACATGCCCACAGGAGTGAAAACATGACCTCCTTGGCGGAGGTCACAATAAGCTGAGATGTTATCTGCACCAAGGATGTTGTGGTGGAGATTGCCTGTTTCCCATTTCATCTATTAAATTTTGCTGTGACAGGACATTAGCCAGAAGCAAGGAGTCCAACTTTGCTAGAATATCTCCCATCCTGGGTCCCTTCCCTCCCGGGGTGGTCTTCATGACCAGCTGTGGTCAAGTCTAAAGTGGATCTAAAGACAAGTACCCAATGTGAATGTGTAGCCTATACAAACAGACATTGAGAGAGGGGTTGTAGGGACTCTAGTGAAATATGATTAAACAGTTAAATTAAACTGACTGGATTAAGGCAAGCGAGATAAAGATACCCTCAAGTTTAATATAAAACATTTAGCAACTATATGCCTAATAGAGACCACATGAATAACCTGTAAAACCCTTAAGTGTAAGGACAAATATCAAAAAGTAACATTTTTCGATAGCAAAAAGTCAGATTTTTAACTATAGAGGTCATTTTTCCACCTGACTGAAAACGTCATCCAAATAGAGGCCAGAGTAAATGACAACACTGTGTTATCTAGGGCATAAATAAAAATCAATAGCAACACAAGAAATAACCTCGAAGCTAGAATAACACAGAACACAGCACTTTTTTGTAGCACCAGATCTTAATAAAGTAATCTATTAAACGTGGCTGTTAAATCCACGGTTAACCCTGTTTTTAACATTCTGTGGGAAAATTATTTTCTATAATATAATGTAACGACTCTCCAGAAGAAGTTAAATATTCTTTCAAGCGACTGAAACAGAGGACAGAGTCTGAGACAAACCGTGAAGCGGTGGAATACCGTCTCCCTGTCGCTCACGTTGGGATTCAAGATGGAGAAAAAAACACTTACTGCTTTGATTCATTGCGTGTCTCCAACCTTTTTTAGTTAACGAGGGTTTGTTTTGAGGTAGAACAGACTTCACCTCATTACTGAGAGCTAAGTGAGCCCTCCGAGGTGTATCAGACCGTCAAGCTCGTATGCTTTAGTTCAGCACTTTCACACACTGTTTTTACACTTCCTTTCCTGCGAAAAGGTCAAAACCCTTATTTGAAGACCCACTGAGTTCTGAAAGATACCCAGTAAAGTTCTCAAACTCAGGTTCCTCCTGGAAAACAGGGATGGGATCATCCCTATCAGGAAGTCCATTATTATATGCAACCGGGAGAGAATGCTCTTTAAGTCATAGTTGCCTCCTTCAGTCCTTTAGGATACCAGAGATGATTCCGACTGATCCTACTCTCAGACGAGATGCTAGACCTGCCGCGTTGTCCAGATGAGGGCCAGATGTTCCTGTCGCATGACCAAGATTTAAGATCTTTGCAGCACATAGTTGTTTTAGAGCGTGTTGCCAAAACGACTGGTTCTTTCAGCAGCCAGTGAAGTGAGTCATCATTCCTTCCTTTTTTTATAAAGAAAACCCATTTCAGTCCTTTCAATTCTAACTTCTCTAAAACATGACTGCCTCATGAACATAAATAACATACACAAGAATACAGCAATGTGACTTATACACCCCTATAACTTCCTGTCTTAACTCTGGCTTATTTTCTTATCCACCGCACGTCAATTTTCGCAACGTTTTGAAAGCGAGGCCGGCCAGAGCACCCTGTGCAGAGAAACCCAGCAGGTCAGATGAAGCTGACCCTTTGTTTTTGAGAACGTCGATGGGTTCTCTTTTTCCTGTGGAGTCCGCTAAAGTTTGCAGCTCCACTAAGTTCTCTCCCTCCAGAGCTTCCATAGATCTGGCCATCACTCTGGTGACATTGAAAATATACGGTGAGCACAGCTGCTTTATTTTTTGTTCTTTCCTATGTCCTAGTTCTGTGAATGAGGCCCGTCCATACTGTCTGTTTTTTTATTTTTCATTTCATTTTTAATAGTCATGGAACAATTTTCAATCTGTATCAGAACCTTTGGATTCTTATGAGAAAGATTTAATCTTTACAAAAGACTACATATCCTGAGCTGCCTGTCTGTTTGCTGAAATGTCCATCTCACCTTCTTGTGTGCTGCTCAGTTCCGCCGACTGAGAGGACAGACTAGTTTTCTTGGAACCTTTAGATTTAGCACTTTCAGTTTTGTTTAACTGAAGATTTGGACGGGTCATCATCCACTGTCATGTCTTCCTCATCATTCGGGACAGACTCTCTCATCTTTGTTACAGTCTGTCTGATTGAGTCAGTCATCCCGGTCGGTTGGTTCTGAACTTTCTGTGGGTCTTTTTGTGTGGTGTGTTTCCTGTTATCTGTCAGTGTGGTGCCTCTATCAGTGTATCAGACTGTCCTGTTTGTCCTGCATGTCAATCTCTGTCTGTGGGTCTGCTTGTCTGTATGTCTGTGTGTCCGTCTGTGGGTCTCTGGTCCTGACTCAAGTTAAGTCCCAGCAGCCGGCGGTTCCGCTGCAGACACAGACGGACGCTCACTTCTATGTGAAGACATGGACGGACCAGGCGCCCCTCGGTTCCACAATCCACTTCATCGTCTTCAGGATTGAGTGGGATGGGTGGGAAAATGACCCTAACATTACTTTCTGTGACAAATAAGCTTTTTTTCGTTGTTGGGACATGCAGATGGTGGGTGAGATCACCGTTCTTCAAAAATCCCAACAAATCTAAGAATCATCAGGAAAAAAAGTAGTCCCTGCCCCTAACGCAGAATTTAAGATCGGAGTGCTTACAGAGAACATCTGAAAAGGACCAACTAGACACAGGTATGAAACTAACAGAGGTAAAGCCATATTTAAAAAGACGTCTTTCAAGATTCAAAACCTGCACAGAAAAATCCATCTTTTCAAGTAATAATTTAGTGTGTTTCATTGATTTTTGTGCAGATTGGGCGCCTTTATATAATGTGTAAGACATGCAGAATCTAATCTAATTTAGGTGACAGTCTGATCCTGGTCAATCAGACAGTCTGACAGTCTGATCCCCATCAATCAGACAGTCTGACAGTCTGATCCCAGTCAATCAGACAGTCTGACAGTCTCAAAGACGACGATGTGTGATTGACAGGTGTTCATCAGGACGGCACTCCGCTTGCACTCCACTCACAGAGAGAGGCGCTTTTCCGAGTGGATGGTTGGGCCTGGGGAAAGAAACAGGTGATTAGATATCTTTTGGGAGTTGTTCATAAGGTGATAAGATTTTGAGGCTTATCCAGGTGTTTGTTTCTCACATCGTTGAAAGTCTTTCAGTGAGGATGTGAGAAACATTCTTATCACAGCTAGCCTGTCAGAGGCAGTAATGTTTATGTAGATTTCTCAATCACTCATGTCGTGGAAACCCTTCAAAGTTAAATCAATGGCAACTGGATTTTTTTAACGCTGAAGACACATTCAAGAGGCTGCCCCAGTTCTAACTGATCAGTGGACAGTCAGGTTCTTGACCTCCAGCGAGGTGATTGATACATAGGGAGGCGTTGAGGCACCAGAATACAGATGACTACCCGTCATTAATGTGGTAGCTTATGATAAAATTGTCATAATAGTGTGCGGGCTCGTCATGGGAGTCATTATCTTAATGTGATTTAAGGTTTGGAGATGGTTCATCAGGACAGAGTCAGCATTCCATCTGCATCTCAAGGACAAACGGACACTCATTGGAGGATAACAGTGTTCACATTCTGGACGGAGAGGATCGATAGTTTGAGGAGTGAAGGAAGCCATCTATGTTACACTAGAACAGCCATCTCTAAATGGGGGCGGGGTCTACGCTACCACCTATCAATCACATGAATCCCCGCACAGTTTCATCATGCTCACCTGTAATCCCATCATGCTAACGACTCCCATGATGAGCCAGCAGGTCATCTGATCAAGTGTTGAAGAAAAATACATCCAAGTCCAATTGACAGATACTGAGCAGGATCTGGGTTTGTGATGAATTCACTCTTCTCAAATGGCCTCCACAGTCACCTGACTGTCAATATGGGCTAAAATCTCTAAGGAATGTTTCCAGCACTTTCAGGCAGTTCTGAAGTCAAAAGTGTGTCCAACCCGGTACTACCGAGGTGTGCTGTTGAGTGTAGAAAAGAGCTGTTTGTGGTGTCTGTAGATAGAGAGTACTACTTGTGTAGTAGTACTCCTAAACCGCCAAGGCCTGCATTGTCTCCCTGCTTCCATGGTCACCTCCATTGACTGCAATGTTTCTCTGCTCCTTTGGCGGCTGTGGTTAGCTTACGTCTTCTTCTGGACCTCCACGGTCTGTAATGTCTCTCAAGAAACCAGGTTGTCTGCAGAGCACACTCTACAGCCATGAAGGACATTAGCAAGAGCACCCACAGTGTGAAAGGGATCCCACCGGGCCAGTGCATGGTGGAAGATGCATCTTTACTGTGGAATGCATGGATCCAGTTGAGACGACCACCACGCTTCGCTCCTATGTTGGTGTTAAGCAGGATGTGTTGTGGCTTGGACCAGTAGGGTTTCAGGGGGTTCTTCCGCCGGAACTCTTTGTCGCAGATCCGGTCCCTTGGCTGGAAGTTGTGGCAAACGTTGTCACTAGGAAGAAACTGACAGACAACTGAAGACAACTTTTGTCTTTTTGTCTTTTGATTTGTTTGACAGTGGAGGTTAGAGCAGAACAAAAGGATATCATAGACCCATCCAGAGAATGGAAACACGTCTCATTGACATAAAAGCCAAAGGCAAAGGCATTGTTCATTTCAGGCCTGTTTCAGCACCCAGTTTGGCTGGTCTCTTTTTCAGGATGTCATTTTGTCTTTCATCTGGCCTTGCAGACAGCAGGTGGTATGTACAATGTAATCTTTGTTTGATCCATAGAGATTTACAGTGTTCAGTCATTATTTGTCCAGTGAATTGGCTACCTCTGTCTGAATTGATGCTGTCAAAATGCCAAATCACGGAACAATGTCTTTCAACAGACATTTTACTGCAGAGTGAGGATCAGCATTCTCCCGAGGCCAGCCTTCAAGCCAGTTAGAAAAAGAATCCAAACATTCAAGAATATTTTCATATCCTAAATAAACTCTGTAGTGCTTCAAAAAGTCCTCAAGGGGGAAGGATGTGTCAATATCTTAGTTTTCAGGGGTTTTCCTGGGTTGTGCTGTTGACATATCAGGGATTGTTCACAGTAATTCTTTGTAAACTATTCAAATCAAGGGGCAAACCAGTCTTTCAGCACTATCTGACACATGCCCCCCTTGGCGTCATGTGACAAAGCATGTGATATACGTGCTCGTCAATTGTGGACTCACACATTTTTTACACATTAACTTCCATGCATGCATGCGTGCAAAAAAAAGAAAGTGTTACAGTTTCAGTGTTAAACATTTCTGAGTTGATCTTTCAGTGTAATTCAACACTTTCAAAATTTAAATGTTCATTGTTTGCTTTAATTGTGACAGTTGGTCTCACAAGCCCGACTTAAGAATCAGACTGCTCAGTTAACTAACAGAAAGTAACTAGTGCTATAACTACACTAACCAGATACAAAGGTTATGTCATGTAATGGGATGCATGTTGAAGATTAGTTTAGATCCGACGGAGATCGACCCAACTGCATTCTTCTGCTTTGTTTGATCTTTAATATCAAAGTCTTAATTTGATCTTTTGAAATGTATGGGAACACAATTAAGAGCTATGGATTCCTGCATAACGTCTGTCAAATACAACTAGACTGCACAAGATTAAAATATTGAAGTTAAGCTTTACATCGTCTTCTTCATAGTTTTCTATTCAGTGTTAAAAACACATTGATGGTGTTAACTCTTGTCACTCCACTCTAGTGTCATGCAGTGGTGGATCATAACTGAGTACATTTACTCAAGTACTGTATTTAACCACAAACTTTAGGCTTTACTTGGCTTTTTTCATACATTCTACTTTATACTTATATTCCACTACATTTCAAAGGGCAAAATTGTACTTCCTACTCCACTACCTTCGTCCGACAGCTGTATTTAGTTAACTTCTGACAATACAATTTTATTATCTTTAATGTATTGCGTAAGCCCTATATGTTCAAATGTTTTGATTTTAAATGTTTGCCTTTCTATGTTGAAAAATTCTGTCACTCCTAAAGAAATCTAAATATCAAAAATAAGTAGCTAAACAACTAAGTTAATAGGCCTTAAAAAAGCTGAAAAGCTCTACAGGGTTCCTACTCATCTCTTCAAAATTCTCATTTTACTGTCTTTTCCACAACCACACGGCAAAGTCACTTAAAGATCGGATGGCGTCAACTGCTTTGGGGCTCCAGCTTCACAGATCTCCAACAACACATGGAAGCAGTTACTGGGTTTTCAAAAAGATCCTTTACCTCCTAATTTTATTTCGGATTTTCAGGTTCACTGGTGTTTTTTTTGAGGGAAGGTGTGAGAAGGTAGGTGTTGTGTTGTAACCACATGGGATGTAGAGGGTACACATGGGCACAAGAGGGTACGTTTGTATGGTAACCAAACATTAGGGCACTGAGAGTGGCGGCTGAGGGCAGCGCCCCGACTCTAAAATTGGAGATAGTATCACATCAAAATTTGTATTCCGTCTTCACAAAACAAGCGTGAAGACCCCTAACGACCCCTGACGACCTACATTAAGGATGCATGGTCAGCTGTGTTCTTGTGGCCCTAACATCACATCGATACAGTAAAGCGAGGTGTACAATGTACTATTTACCGATTTATGCTAATCTTTGTGCTAAGTTGTATGTATTGCACAACTAACGTGATAAATAAAATTAAAGATTATTATTGAGTATTATTAATAATAAAAATAAAAGCTTGATAAAGAAAACAACTTCTACCCCTGGTGAATGAAGCCCCTTTAACAGCAAGGTGGTCTCTGAAGTGGTTCTGTGCCAGTGCCTTATTTGGAAGAGCCCTGCCCCCTAAACCGAGTGATTGATAGCAACTAAGAGCTCGCCGGGTCAAAAGCCAGAAGCAGTGAGACTTACTGAGACTAATATTTCGCTAAAAAATTTAAATGTAGATTTAGATTTAACTTTTATATTTAACATTTATATTTATATTTAAAATTTATATTTATATTTAACATTTATACGTAAAATATACATAGAACATTTATATTTAAATTCATCATTTAGGTACAACATTAGCATTTGACATACATAAAACATTTAGACACAATATTTAGTTAAACAAATAGATACTTAGATTAACATTTAAACATCTAGAATCAACAGTTAATAGTTAGATTTCGATTTAACCTTTAGATATAACACTTAGATTTCGATTTAACATTTCAATATAACATTTCAACGGACATTACGTCACGTTCCTAACAGTGCAAACAACCCGGTTGAACAGAACCACCGCTTAGACTTTAAGAGTGTGCTACACAAATCATTGTTCATGTCATTCTTATCCATGCATGCGCTTTAACAGTTCATCATGCAGGTCAAGCAGAATATAGAAGACAGCATAAAGAAACACATGAATGTGTATTGGACGTACGTGGTACAGGGTGCATGTGAGGTGAGTTCTTTTTAATAAAGACATCACATGAAAGCGGCGCACTCCCCGTAGGTTCCTGGGTCTCCCTTTTGAAACGCTGCCAACCTATCAGTTCTCACAGTGAGTCACAACATCATGTGCTGCACAGCCTGAAATATGACTGCTTGCACGTGTGTGTGGTTGTGTGTGTGTGTGTGTGTGAGTGTGTGTGTACTTTTTCTAACACAAAAGGCTTCTGCAAGTGTTTGAGGTCGCCCGCGTCCCGTGCCCTTCTGAACTCCGTTTCCGCCACAGAGACTACATTGTGTTTATGGATATGGATGAGGCAACCTTTTATTGTGAATCAAAGCCATCATAAGCAGCTCCCGTCATTATACGCATAACATGGCAGCTGAGTCTGGCGTGCTGTCGCGGAACTCAGTGCCCCAAGGGTTGAGTGGAAATTCTTTCTGACGGCAAGAGTCTAACTTTTGGCAAAGTTCCCAAAGTCATTGGCAAGTGAGGAGGAACCGGAGGCAGTCTGAGTCATCACTTATAAAATAGGGTTAGGGTTATGAATTTTTTTTGGTCTCTGTGATTTAATTTCTTTTGCGGCCCACCCGACTTTGGTGAGATTCTACTTCTGATATGAGTAATTAATGAGAGCCCTCACCTTAGAATGTACTTCTGCAGAAACGGAGCGCAGATGTCAAACTACATGCAGAATTGATATAGTCTACATGAAATGTTTCTTCTGTGAGTGGTCAGAGACGTCTGCAGTCATCAGGATGGTCCTCGGTGTTTGAACAAAGGTGTGGTAGCCAGTCAAACCTTTCCTCCGCATTGCAAAAGATTTAAACAAAAGTTTATTCCCCTTCAGAAAACTTGTGACATCTACGACTAATTTAGGGAACGACTAATTATCTTGCAACATAATTATCTCATGGCCACGACTTAATGAGAAGTGAGGATGACTAATTATCCCGTGTCCATGATTTTATAAGGCGAATGACTTATTTCTCTGCGAGATAATTATCTTGTTTCCACGACTTAATAAGGGCGAAATGACTTATCCCCTAGCAAGATAATTATCTCATGGCCACGACTCAACAAGGCACGGGAATGACTTAAGTCACGAGATAATTATTTTGTGGCCATGACCAAATAATGCGTGAGAATGACGTATTATCATGTTTGAACATCTTAAAAAGGCGAATGACTTATTTCCTTGCGAGATAATTATCTTGTTTTCACGACTTAATAAGGCGTGGGAGTGACTTATTCCCCGGGGACACGAGTTATTAAGTTATGGCCATGCGATAATAAGTCCATCGGGAGCCTTTTTAAGTCATGGCAACTAGATAATTATCCGTTTCCACACCTTATGAAGTTGTGGCCACAAGACCTTTTAATCGTTTTCTTCGATGTCAGCAGAGAGGCTCAATTCTTATGAACCCAATCTAGGTTATGTATTTGTTCACTGTAAAGGCTCACAAGCCGGAAGGAGCTCTCCTATATCAATCCCCTCTGGAGCAAATTAACTGTTTCACTCTATTGATATTTTACGTACCCATTAGCCAAAATACACACAAAGCACGTTTTTTTTCGCTTTGCTCAAAGGCATATGGCAGTTCCCATGAGGCAGTAGGCAACTAAATATGCGAGAGCGCAAACATTTCTAAGGGAAGCGTAAAGGGTGTGGTCATAATGTTCAGAGAAAGGACATATTGGCTGATCACACATTAGGTGTGTGTCCCTCTGGGTCGACAGGACCGTGGGTAGGGCGAGGAAAATGTTCCAAAAACAAATATATGTTGTAACTCAATGTTTCCCTTATATGTTCTATGTCAACGGTTCTTACAACCTGCCACATACTGAATGTTTGCCGACATTATGTTTGCCTTATCAACACATTTAATGTTTCACATCATTTTCTTTTCCGGGGGATATTTCCTTTTCCTGCTGCCACCGTGACCCGGCGCCGGATAAGTGGAAGTAAATGTATGGATGAATGGATTAATGGATTCCACACACAGAGCCTCCGCTGTGGGTTACATCTCTTGACCTTGTGCCTCAGCTCTTTCCTGCTGCTCCACCAATCTGTAGTCCATCAGTATTTGTATCAGTTCAGATTTATAGTTATATTATAATATCCCTTAAAAGTCGGGGATATAATGGACATCTTAATCGCTGCCGCCACGTCCGCTGCAGATCCATCAGGCTAACGAGGTAAAAGACCATTTCGTGGATCATTTTCATATTTTCTACATACATAGACGTTGTGCGAGGAAGAAGTGGATTGATTTGATTTGATTTTTTAAGGTGGGTTGCATGACACTGTGGGGAGTGTCATCCCTCAAAGTTTTCAGCGCCACAATTTCTCAAACGTTGGTCCGATTTAGTCCAAATTTGGTGTCAAGGAATCGACTCAAGGAGATCTATCTTATATATAGCATATTGTACTCTAGGATTTCATATTTTAATAATAATACATTTAATTTATAACGCACTTTACATTTGGATCAAATCTCAAAGTGCTAAGTCCCTAGAGGGAGTTTTTTTTTTTTTTAAACTTTCGCATGGATCATTATCAAATTTTAACGCAATATAGACCTTAGTGCGAGGAAGAACTGGATTGATTTGGGGGAAAAGTGGGGTTTATATTTTTGACACTACAGCCAGCTTCATCTCCAAATTTTTTCTGGCCATAATTTCTCAAACTTTGTTCCAATTTAGTCTCAGTTTGATGCACATCTCTCTCGTATATATCGTGTTTTACCCACTAATGGTAGCTTTTTATGAAAAAAACATATTTTCTGACATAACTCCCTAACTGTTGGTCCCTTTAGTCCAAGTTTAATGAATGGACTCAAAGAGATTGATCTTGTATTTCATATTCTACTCTAAAAGTACAAATGTCACTCAATAGGGTAATAACCGTTTTTTCTTTTTGAACAAAAACACAGTTTTCTATCTTCCCTGAGGGGGATGACAGAGTCGACGTAGATTAGTGTGCTGTGTTTCTGATCTGCATGTGTGGACCACAATCTGAACCTTATCATTTCCACGCATGCTTCTTGTCATATTTGCATGCGTGTTGGACTTATTCCCCGCTTCTGACCCTTACCTTACATAAACTGAACATTCTTTCAACTGATTGTGGATGTGTTGTGCTTATGGGTTCAACTTTGCATCATGCACTCCCAGTATCTTATCAGGGTTCAGCACATACAGAACATGGCCTCAACATGCAGAGCAGGCAAAATACTTATCGGGATCATGACACAAAGTTCCACATCATAAAGAACGGAGAAAAATGTAACGAGGGTGCTTTTACGCAGTGTGAGGTCAACACAAGGCAAAGATTAAAGTAATGGTTGCAACGTATGAAGTCACCGTTAGAGTTGAACCCAATAAGGTTTCACATTTAACAGGAACTCTTATCTCCTCAATTTTACATTTCACCGTGTCAGGTAAAGTCAGGTTACTTGTAGCTGTAGCATGTTTAGAATAGAACTCAGAGTTGACCATAGTCTTCTCAGCATATCCCAAATAAAAACACAAATGAAGAGAAAATCTAACTTTTGTGAGACATAAAATAAAATCAATTATAAAAAAATGAGCCCCAAAAGAAATGTGGATACAACCCCTTTAAAGTCTGCCCCATCAGCACTTCTGTTTGCAGTGATGTTTTATTGCAGTCATGTCTTGTTTCTATTCATGGGCCTAAAAGGGGCACCATGTACATAACAGCCCATAATCCAAGATAACTGCAGATACTGTATATACGAGGAAACTTATGACCGGAGGGGCGTCCTCCTGGTCTTCAGTGTCTTCTTTGCTGTGTCTTTGGCTGGTTCTGCTGTTTTTTTCCTGTATCTGGACCCAGGCATGAGGCCTCAGCTGGGCCTCTAGGTGCACCCATGTTCAGGCTGATGACAGGGGGCACAGAACCGAGGTCATTCACACAGACGTGAATGAGGAGGATTGGACAGGTGGATAATGAACAACACTGAGGTGGTGAAGAGGTGAGGAAGAGCCAGGAATAAGTAGTGGATAAAACAGTGTACACAGCCTTAAAGATTTTGGGACTTTTTACGCTTCCAGAGTAAGTTGATTAATCTCAGTTACACCAATTTATTTTCGGTCATGTCACATCGACATGCTTGCTAACGCTTCCTCAGAGGAAGAAGAGGTACTTCCTTATACATTACCCGATCTCCAGTTTCTTTTTCTGTTCTGATAGAGGCCAATTTTTAAAAATATATAGATATTTTAAATTACATGTACGGTCACATCTTACAAAATGTACCTTTAAGGTCAACAGAAGTCACAGTGTGTGAGCTGCACAGATCTTCCTGCTGAAGGTTAGATAAGAACATTGATCGGTTCTTAAAAAATGCCTGTTCCATATGAAGCAAGAGCCGACAGCCATGTCTGCTTAGATTAGCTTAAAGAATTCTGCAAATGTTTAAGTCACAACCTGTGGTTGTACAAAGTGCTGCTGAGGTCGGTTGCACATTTCTTTGGGAGGACTATGGTTTCATTTTGTCCCTTTGATTCCAGGCAAGTTATTTGGCTGCTGGTGTGTAATGTTGTATCAATCCTGTCATCTAACGCTGCTTTAGATGCTAGGCAGACAAAATCCATACAGAACATACTCTACATCATCATTGTAGTCTTGAACCTGCATTTGCACGATTACCAAACATTTTTGGCATTAATTCACTGTATTACTGCTTTTGCACTATAACTATTATTATTTTTTTCATTGGCCTTAATACTCTGTAAATTTGTTTAGATGCTACTTCAAACTTGAATATCCCTCCGGCTTTTGAGGACTGCAAACAATCCATATGGTTTGAGTGATATTTAAAGCTACAGTGTGTAAAAATGTAGTGGCATCTAGTGGGGAAGTTCCAGATTGCAAATGGAGATCTATCGAATGTTCTTGTCAGAAAGACTATTCCCTCACACACTCGGACTACAGTAATTCTCATACCGCCTGTTATCCTCATTTTTTTTTAATCACATGCTCAGCCTCAATTACCCGTTCTCCGGTCTGGAGCTTTAGTTTATATCTGCTGCATTCAATCAGGTAACCTCTTCCATCCAATCACCGTCACACCTTCGCCCTCCACCTCCTACCTTGTCCTCGCAGATCCATCAGCATCATCATTCATCAGCCTCAGCGGAGTCATAAGTCACCACCACCAGTATCCAGACTCCAGATATTCCATGCTGCTGCTCAGGGCAGAGACCCTTCGATCTCAATCTCCCCAAAGAGTCTGAGTGCCAAAGAATTCTTTCTATTACAGTCCTTATCACATGCCTTCAGTAGTAATGGATCATTCATCTTTCTTCACTCTTATCCGATAGAACTTATTTTACTCATCAGTAAACTACTATCCAAGAAGCAGTGGCCTTCAGGTGTCAGAAACCATTCTACTGGGAAGTTTGCCAAGTGATGAAGTTCTGTTTGATGGATATAATTAGAAATGCCAAACTATAAAACAAAGTTTACATGTAAGAAAAGGAATATAAGTGTTTGTTCAGAATTGTGGGAGCGTTGTTGGAGTGGCACTTTCCTTCACTTAGAGGGGAGGGCGGCGGGCGGAGAGGCTGTCAGGGGTGGAGGGCAAATGTAGTTAAAATCAACTGAGCGTGAATCTCACTGTCAGAGAAAGTAAGCATGACGATCCAGATGGCTGTTTGCTTGACTGATCGCTCATCAGGAGGACAGCTGGTGCTGCAAGCTATCGCCCCCCAAATCTTAATATGTTCTAATCTGACCAGGTGCCGCCTGCGTCACGCCAAATGTGACTGATTGAGCTGCTGTCCATCGCCAACCGATTTGAATCCGATTTGACGGAAACTGCAGTCTACCTCTGAACATTGCTGCCAAAAATAAAAAGCCTGAAGTGGCAATTCTTAATATGTTGCATGGTTAACGGGTGAGGTCTGTGCAACCAGCAGCGGACCATGGACAGTGGCTGGTTCTGAATCAATCGCTCCCCAGGAGGCGTTGAGGCTGAGGATGGTGAGGAATGGTTGGGGAAAAGAAGACAATCCCTCTGCCTGATGGGATTCTGAGGACTTTTCTGACGTTACGTCTGACAACAGATGAGCCTGCTGCTCTGTCTGAGGGTAAGTTAGCCTGACCTCGGAGATTGGACCTGACATTGTAAGGATTTGATGAGCCTGCTGGGTCTAAATGGCAAGTTTCTGGGATGAGACTCACACCTGAGCGTGTCGGGACGCTCTCTCTTGTAACAGATCTGTCCGTAATAAACCCATATGTTTTTATATTTACATAAAACAACTGAGACACCTCCAGTGACTTCCTTTCTCCAAATGATCAGACATGTTTAAACATTAAAAAAAAGTTTTTTAATTCCAGCTTATTATTAACTCAAAAACAAAGTTATGATAAACACGTTCCCTTTATTCAAATAGTAACCCCTAAATTGAGTGCTCTGTGCCTTTAATGCATTCAACTCTGGTGTTGTAAGGTGGATTGCCTTACTTTACTTCAAAATGAACTACATATAAGTAACGGCAATTCATTCACAGCAAAAAAAAAAAAAGGTGGTATATATTTAGTTCAGGGTGTCTTTATTTAGGTTAAGTCTCAGATTATCAGATCAGTGCCGGGAGTCTGACCTGCCTACCGAGGGTTGAACTCTACACTGTACTGATATCTGCTCCTTCTTGGAACTGTGCCGTGAGGAATTCCGGCTACTCCGTGGGCAAAGCGGGATCCTCCTGCTCTGATTGAAATCCCTTTGATGTGAGGATAACCGTTTGAAGAGTGAAGAGGCAAATAACGTCCTGACAGTCACCAACCAATCAGATATCAAACTCGACTCAGCGGCGCAAAACGTTGTTTTTGAAATAACTCTGTGTATGAGTCATGGCACGCATCAGATGTTACATCACAGCGCCATCTGCCTCGTTGTTGTTGTTGTTGTTGTTGTGTGTTTTTCTTTTGTTTTCATGCAGGCCAGACTGTCCTTGTTGTGAGGACAGGAGACATGTGCTTATTCAGTGCAACCTAATTCATGGGCTGAAGGTAAATCTGTCACCTCCGCTGAACTTTATAGATCTCCTGAGCTGAGGTCCACGCCGGGCAACTCGTCCTTCACTGCCCGACGACTGTTAACAACCACGGCGCTATAAATCTTCATACTGCCGGGGATGAAACAGAACCCAGAAGGCGGTTATGGTGCGATGAGGTCATGCACGGAGTGCTGGGGTTTCAATTCATTGTTTGTTCAGCTACTGTAACAAACAAATGAATCGCTGCACATTCAGAGCGCATGTGTCATTTTTCTCTAATTATGCAATTGTTGCGGGGAAGAGGGAGTTGATAGGAGGAAGATGGGAAGTAGGAGGTGGGAGGAGGGGGGAGTTGTTGTTTCAGGTGTTCTGCAAATGCACCGGAAACTTACTCAGCTGTTGCAACCGTGAATCCTCGCAGACCCGTCAATCTTTCCCCCACTTTCTCTGACCTTCTTCCCCCGTCCTCTGCCCTCCCCTGAACTCTCTCCCCTCCTTCGTCCTTTCGTATGGCGTCCGCTTGCTTCCTTTCTCACTCTCTTTTTCCTCTCTCGCCCTCATGTCCAGGCCACGCCGAAACCATCTCTCCTTCCTGTCCGGGCCTCGATCCTGCAGATTCTTATGCGTGCTTGCTGTGCCTCATGGGAAAACCCTCATGTGAAAGATACACATGGACTATTTGTCCTCAGGTCGGACAACTTCATTCGTTGCATAATGGCGATCGATTCATTTGTATCTTTCCGCAGTCCATGCGTTCAACCTCGACAACCAACCTCGCACAGTTATACGAAAAGAAAAATCTGATCAAAGTAAAAACAAGTAAGTTAGCAGAATAAATATTTGATGAACCATCTCTGCCTGATCGCAGAAGGAATAAAGGACTTGGAATAGCGATTTTTTTTTTGTCCTCGTGGGGAAAATACACCGTCAACCCCGGGGCATCCGAGAGGAATCGGGTTCATGTCTGCGCATGAATAAGATATTATATTGAGGGATTTTTTCCTTATGTTTTATTTCACTGTCAGGGCTTTGGCCATAACCGCTGCCCCAATCCAAACAGCACAGCCATTAAAAATGTTCCCTACTTTTATGGATGGATCCAGAACATTCATTCAAAAACATGTTTACTTGCACTGGTATCTCATCATCTTGTGTCTCTCGTGTCCCCCTCTCTGCAACCCGTTCCCACCCTCGTAACTCAAGCATTTTTGGATCCAAAATGGACGCTTTGAGCCAACAGTAGGGAAAGGAACACATTGTTAATTTCCGTTCTGTGATGGTGATGTACTTTGTTGTAGTAGAGTTCAAGCAGTGCCGTGACAGCAGGTGAGCAGTTCAGCTGATCTTATTTCCCTCTCCGAGGGGAAAAAAAAGTCATTGATAGTCTAGATGAGACAAGATCGGGGTTGACTTGTCATCAGCAATGTGTGACAGATCTGTTCATGATCTGGATGGAGTGAGTGTTGTGTAGGACGCCTGCATGCAAGGGCTGACTGCCCTCTGCTGGAAAAAAGCACATCTGTCCTTGTCCACTGACATGAGAGCCTCTTTCTGTCTGGGTTTTTTTTTGTTGTTGTTGTTGCAGGATTACACAAAAACTATTCAGCAGATTTTCCACCTTCTTCTCCTCCAAGAGGACTTTTGCTTTTTAGGGGCTTCTATTTTTTCTTATCAGTTTTCTCCAAACTAATCAGCCATAACAACATAACTACTGGCAAGTGGAAGCCAAAATAACGTGATTATCTTGTTACAGTGGGAGCTGTCTGTGGGTAGGATGTTTTAGGCAGAAAATTCTGTGTTGAAGGGATTTTTGTGCGCTTGTGATGGCATGCACACCGGGTCGGCTCATCTCCAGAACTGCAGGTCCTGTCGGATGTTCCCAGACTGCATTGGTGTGTGCCTGCCAAAGTGGTCTAAGGAAGGTCAAGAGGTGAAACAATTGGAATTTGGAATTTGCTAGTTAGGGTCGGTTCAGGTCTGATGGAGGTCGACCTTAAATGAGTGTTAAATACCATAAGCAATTAAAGGTTAGTACTTTAATTTGCACGGAGAGCGGGAGGAAGGATGGTTAATGTGGCCTCCTGAGCTCATCTCTGCCCCGAAGCCTCGTTTTCAGCCCCGAAGCCTCCTTTATTACTCACTACTTAGAAATAAAGACACTATTAAGCGACTCACTGACACGGTCAATGAGATATAAACCGTTATCATGGTGTGTTGCCACACGGTGGTGCATCAACAAAATATGATGAGTGCCGTGGTTTGTTAGCAGGAAGTAGAGTTCCCGGATAACGATTCCTCTTTTTTAGCGGTCGGATTGTTTCAGAGCTGTGTCATTATAAGATCCACAGATTACACCTTTAAAAAACAAAAAAGTCCTTAAATGTACGGTAGAAACGCTTTGATTGACAGATTTTTACCGTAAAAAAACGGTATATAACATAACGGTAAATAACCATAAAAACAGAGAGAATCTCAACTTTTTTCTGGTTACATACTTAATTACATAAAATAACAGTAGATTACTTGAATTTCAGACTTTTAACATAGAAATCAACATTATTTCACAAACATAGAAGTATTTTTTGTATCTTCTGTCTGTCACAATTATGGGGGGCTTTTGCTAAATGGTTAAAGATAGTTATTTATGTTTCATACCAGTACAATCTGGTATTAATAGAGTTGAATACTATTACAGTAATGACTTACTTGCGACATTTTGGCATTGTTCCTTTAATCTTAACAAAAGTTTTTTTTACTTTATATTTATACTTTATATTCTGACCGAACCAAATTATTTACTGTTTCTTCATATATTATAATTCACCCTATCTGCTATCTATCTTCTTTAATTTTTTACAGCCTACTTTCACAGACTGAACTGTAAACCTGATGGACAAGAAGGAAACGAAGCTTCTGACGTTTGTGTGGAATCAGCCCCCATCCATTTGTTATTATTGTCAGCAGTGAAAGCATTGAGGGTGGCAAAATATGATCCTTTGTAGGCACTCTGATATTCAAGACTGATCACTTCACGGCAAGAGGGGTTACGGGTTCAAATCCAGGACCAGAGGGCTTTCATTGCATGTTATCTATGTATCTGTTGGTTCCCTCTAGGCAGTAAAATCGTTCCCACTGATTGAACCCCTCAAATTAAGTACGAAATTAGGTACGAAAAACAGTGGTGTTGATAAAAAAGCTCCCCCTGGTGGGTAAAATCTGAACTATTAGAGTAAAACCCGCTGAATAAAAGTTAGATCTCCTTGAGTCGATTCCTATGAACCAAATGTTGACTAAATCCAACCAACAGTTGAGTAAATGGCCCGAAGTGGTAAAACTTTTTGGAGATAAAGTTTTCCCTACTGTTAAAAATATCCAGTCAACGTTCCCCAAAATCAATCCACTTCTTCCTCACACTAAGATCTATGAAGGTATAAAATGTGAAAATGATCGATGAAATACTTTTTGGGTTATTGTGTTAAAATAAAGCGTCTGCAGCGGGGGGCAGACGCTGGAGCAGACGCCGGAGCAGACGCCGGAGCAGACGCTGGAGCAGACGCTGAAGCAGACGCTGAAGCAGAAGCTGAAGCAGACGCTGGAGCAGATGCTAGAGCAGACGCTGGAGCAGACGCTGAAGCAGACGCTGGAGCAGATGCTGGAGCAGACGCTGGAGCAGATGCTTGAGCAAACAACATCTGTGTTTCATTTACTGTACATTATTATGTTTTTGACACAGTTATGTTGATATTTCTTTGTAAACGCAGTCATGTTGAATTTACAAAACACAATTATGTAATCTCAACACCTTTTACGGTTACATTAATGCGATGTAACTCCCTTATTTTATTGTCAAAGATGAAAATTTCTATATTTATCAACATAAAGAAGTCAACTAATGCAAACAACATTCATGTTTCACTCCCTGAACTCAATTATTTTATCAAACATTTTAGCACTATGAGATTTGATCCAAATGTAAAGTGCGTTACAAATAAAACGTATCATTATTATTATTATTATTATTTATTATTGTGATGTTAATTTTCTAAATACAGTTATCATAAATATATTAAACACACGTTTTTAATTTAAAAAAAGGAAATGCATGGCTATCACATTAATGCAATGAAACTCCCCTGTTTTACTTGTCAAAGATGCATCTATTCACTTCTTTACACTTAAATAAGTCAAATAATGCAAACAACATTCATGTTTCATTGCCTGAAGTCAATTGTCTTGATTTTCTTAAACACAGTTATCTTGAATTTATTAAACATGCGTTTTTTAATTTTAAAATAAATGTATCGCTATCAAATTAATTCAATGAAACCCCCTCTCGTTCTAATCGTCAAAGTTGCAGCTATTCACTTCTTTCAGCTTGAATAAGTCAAGTAACGCAGACATTCGTGTTTCCTTTCTTAGAGTGCAGATTGAAGAGACATGAGAAACAGGTGAAGAGGTGATTTTCATGTGAATGTTGCTAATCTCCCTGGACTCTACTTTCCGTCTATTGACACAACTGCGTTCACTTAAACACACCGAACACATACGACGCTCATGTTGTCATCGTAACACCACATAAATTCATCTCTCAGGAAAATCGCCACGATACCCCGTGGTATCGATATGCGTAGGTGCTGAAATACTCTCGTTGCGAAATACTCTCTGTTTGAGCTACGAGGCGAACCGCTGTGAATTACAAGTGCAGTGAAGAATTTATACAGTATGTGGCCAAGACCCCAAAAATTCTCAAACATATAGGTTTCCATAAAGGCTTGGTGTTTTTACGGGTAAAGTCGCACATAAAACAACACGTATAAGGTTTACGGGGATCTACGGAGTACCTTCAGATGGAAAGCAACCAAGTGTTTGGGGGGTTTATTTTGGTTTGTATTGAGGGTAAATCATCTGGTGAGAAATAAAAGGACACGGATTTTGCCTCTTGCGTTTGTGTGCAAGTTAAACTTGGCCATGATCAACATTTCCAGTTTCAGGTTTAAGTGTTGATGCAATTAAGAAGTTAAGTAGTTGCTGGCTAAAACCCAATTTTGCTGCTGCTGACCATTATGACCTCACTTTCCCGCTTCCTCTCTCTCCCTCGCTCTCTCTTTCTCTGTGTACAGTTGGAGTACACGAGAGAGAGGGAGAGAGAGAGAGAGAGGGAGAGAGAGAGAGAGAGAAAGAGAGAGAGAGAGAGAGAGGACCTAAGAACAGGAATGAAATGAACAGAACATATGGATACATAAACATAACAAATCATTAAAGATGTTGTTAATGAGTTTAACTTGCCCTGCATTCAAAAATCACAATAACTGCAAATATATATATGTATATATATATGTATATATATATATTCATATTGTAGGCCTGTCAGAGAGGTTTTTTTAAATAAATGTAAAGCATGTACTGAAATAAGAACAGAAACATTCTCAGTGCATGACGCTCTGTCATTCCTGCTCCCGTGGGTCTTTCATCAAGTCTTTTATATGTGTGGGTAAATTTAGTGGAGCTCCAATTTTCCCAATTTGTACAGTTGTCTGCATTTCGTTGCTAATCAGCCTTGGCTTGGATGTCTCCTAATGAAACACTGTTTCTGGCAGAGAGCTCTTTACTAAATGAAGGCCTGTATATTCTGGTACAGCAGTTGGGCAGAAAGACAACTGAGGCAGTGCGGTGGCGTTTGACTCGCATCCACGAGATGAAGGTTTATTCAGCGGGTCTAATGCAAGTGTGACTAAACCCTTCAAAACAAATGAATTTAATCCAAGTCAACCAATGTTGTTATTTGTGGTTAGCGGTGCCAAAACAGAATGATGGGGACAGTTAGGAATAATAAGGCTCCTCTGTTTGTTCTCAAGTGATAAAACTGAAAGATGCTGCTGGTCGGGCCTCTAAAACTAAACTGACAGTTGGGCCGGGTTCCATACGGCTAAGTGAAGCTGAGGGGGTTTGAGATCGTTTACTGCCTGTTTGCTGACATACAAATAACATTTTATGATGCATGTCTGCTGTTTCAACCCTTTGTGTAAGTGAATTGTTTGGTGGGCTGACCTCTTAACCCTCTGGAATGTTAACTGTATAGGCCTTGTCGGAATCCAGCCTTGTCCCAGAAAGAACACTATGTACGGCGTTGCGAAAAATTAACGAAACCACCCCTACCTGCTTTCTCCTGGTGAGTGAAATATAAACAATTACAGTAAAAAATGACAAATACAAGTTAGATCCGATAAATTCCATCCATATGCACCGAATTTGGGCTAAATTAGAGCAATGGTGAGGAAGTTATGTCCAAAAAACAATCCAAAAAGCTCTTGAAACAAAAAAGCTCCACCCTTCTGATTGAAATCATTCTACAGATGCGAATAAAAATGGGTAAAATATGATATAAACAAGATAGATCTCCCCAGAACCATTTTTATGCACCAAATTTGGACTAAATCGGACCAACGGTTGAAAAATGATCCCCAAAAACATTTGGAGGTTAAATTTCCAAGTAGTGTCAGAAATATACAACCAACCTTTCCCAAAGTCTATGGGGGAATAAATTCGTAAAAGTTTTGACCCATGACATAGTTTTCAGATAAAGCTCCCCCTAGTGTCCGAAATATACGACCGTTCTTCCTCGTACTAAGGTTCTATGTGGGTAAGAAGCTTGACGACGATCCATGGAATACGTATCGCCTTAAACTGAAGGATCTGCGGCAGACGCAGCGATGACGATTCCATAATATCCCCTGCTTCTCGGGGATATAATTAGATGCCAGTCATATATGGTGGCGACGTTTCTACTTATACCCTTAGAACTTCTCAGCGTCTTGTAATATCCAGTCCACCTATAGTATGACGTTGGTCCATGTCCATTGTGGAGCCGATTCAGATAGTAATCAGGATACTCTGTACAAACTGATGCATTTATGGAGATTTGCTGTAACGGAATGTTTTACTGAGTGCCGTTCTTTATTAATGCCGGTCATTATCATTCAGAACGAGCGGCAGCTGCCTCCATTTCTTTATCAGGGAGTCAGAGAAATCATTCTTCCTTCTTTCCCTCCCTGGCTTGGATGAAAGTGACGATGTTACCACACCAGGCCGAGCCAATCAGGGAGCAGCATCCTCTCACTGATGATATCTAAATTTTGTTCTTGCCAGAAAGAGAGCAAGAAAAAGCCACTTCCAAAGACTCATTCTACAAGTATCTGTAACATGCTGTTGAAACCCAACAACAGCCCAACAAGAGCTGCTGACTCAGTGCAGAAAGATGATGGATGTTGTTAATAATCACGCGCTCGAGTCTCGTTCTCCAGCTCTTTATTTGATCTCACTGTCAGGCAGCTCAGACGGGCTCTCCACTTGCTGTTCCACCTCAAATACGTTCTCTCTCCTCTCTGAACTTCTGCACCGGGTCACCATTCTCTGATATGTCATTAATCTGTAAATCTGTGTGTGTGTGTGTGTGTGTGTGTGTGTGTGTGCGTGTGTGGGTGTGTGTGTTTGTGTGTGTGTGTGTGGTGTGTGTGTGTGTGTATGTCCTCCGGCTCGGTACCTGTCATCCTCTCATCCATAGATTAATTGATCTTACGTCACAACCGCCAGCTAGTAGCAGTTAACAACTAACTAAAAGAAGAAGAAAATAAAGCAATAATGTGTAATCAGGGAGGCAGTAAGTTCTGGCGGAACTCTAGCCACTGAGCCTCTGAGCCTCTGAGCCTGAGATCCAGCACCATGTACCGAGCACTGGAAAAGTGGTCAGATGTAGAAGTAGGTGATTTTGCAAAATGGCCCAGTCTTCCCAGTTTTTGCAAAGTACCGGACAATAACCACCAAGCTTTACTCAAGTACTGCAATAAAGTACACATTTGAAGTATTTCTACTTTAAGTATTTCCAGTAACTGCTACTTTATACTTCTAATCATCAGAAATCTACTTTCTACCTAACTAGATTTGTCAGATTACCATTTTGCAGACCCTTCTTGTGCGGTAAAAACCATCTACTTCACTTCAACGCACAGAATAAAACAGTAAGATTTGTTCCACATCAATCAACTCAAGGAGATTCATCAATTCTACGTCTTATTTTACTCCAACAGTTCATATTTTACTCACTAGGGGGAACTTTTGGTTTTACAGACTTCTCATTTACTTTGAGCCGTTCAATCAGGGGAATTAATTGTAGAACGCAGGGGGTTGGGGTTTTTTCTGAGATATACACTTGCTCTCAGGAACTTATTTAGTTTTTTTGCTGAATGTTCTCCAAAACTCGACAAAAAAGGACCCTGGACAGCTCCTTTTCATCAAAATCTTCTTTTCTAGCTATATTCATTTTTCAGAAACCAAATCATATGATAATGGATTTTTGTCAACCTGATAACCTTTCAATAAAATCCTTTAAAAATAAAAAGCAAATTAAGGCCAGTACGTGTTTTTGGACCACCGCAACAAACCTGAAAAAATTCAAATGAATAATTTTCTCTTTTTCAGGCGTCTTAGAATTTTCATCAGCATCTACAAATAAGGCTTTTGGGAAGAGATGGGCTGAAACAGTTACATCTCATCACATCAGTTAAAGATCAAGGAATATTATCAAATAAAAATAATCAAATGGATTATAAACAAGTGGAATTTTGACATATTTTTAACATTAGTCATTTTTGTTATCGTCCATTTTCTTCACAGGGACGACAGTGTCGGCGGAGATTTTATTCAGTATGATTCATTCTTTTTTCTTTTCTTTTTCCTTTTTTAGTTTCTGGGGAAGCGTATTTTCTTTCAGCTAAGAAAAAAAAAGAAGCCCTCCCTTTCTGAATGAAAAACTTTAGTCATCTCATTATTTCACAAAAACAGAGTTCTGGGTTTTCCGTCTGAAAAAGTCTTTAGGTGTCTGCGCAAAGTTTACAAGCCGAGACCAAAACATTTTCTGAGGTGAATGCAATACACTTGGGTAAGTTTACAATACAATAATTGGAATAACATTTTACTGCACCTGTTCCTTGTACCTCAAATTATCTGACTGTAGTTTTGTCTGTTTTGGGCTAAAATAGAAACTGGATGGAAAAAACATCCACTTCCTGTTCAGATGAAAAGCTCCTTGTAAGTAAAAAATCAACACCGTAGTGATTCTTTGTTCCTGATGAATATAAAACATGCTAATGTATATAAGTTCTTTCCATCTCGATATTGTATATTTCTTTTAAATATATATTTTTTTCTCTCACTGTCCAGCTGGAGCAGCCCCCTCCCCTCGGAGAGTTCTGGGACTTACTGGTTTTGCACTGACTCTGTGAGCAGGTCAACTGGACCACAAGACACAAAGGAGAGCAAAGGTCTTGTTTATAATCGGGGTGCCAGAGGGCCGCTGCCAGCTTACAGTGTTCATATGTCCGACTCAGCGCCTCACAAAGCCCTGATGACTCCATTGTCCTGGAAGAAGTGGATGTGTTTTTTCTTAAAATCAGTGATTGAATTACTTTTGGTGAGAAATGACTTAAGGTGTTTCAGGATGATCTTGTTGTCTTGTTTACACGTTTCCCAGTGTCCTCGGCAGCATGAACATAGAGGTCAGGTTTAATTCACGTTATTTTAAATTTCATGGATCGCCTAGAGGAAGTTAGTGATTGTATTTACTTGTATTATTTATTTGAAAAAAACAAACAGTTAAGATGAACTTTGTTCTTGTTTTTTCCCCGTGGTTTCCAGTCCAGGACAGGACAAATAAAATTGTCACAAAGCACTGTGAAAGGAGGTCTATTCACAATTATAAGGTAAACAGTGTGATGGGAATGCCCGACCACATAATGACCTCAAAGTCATTATGTTTGTGCCAAACACATGCTGCCAATGCAAACAATGTATAATTGAGCATCACAACAGAATGTCGGTTCCAGAGCATTGGATATATTCTGTACATAATTGGGTCCAGACTTCTATTTTGATTTGGAGTGGTCTACTTCAAACACACATTTGAAGCTGTGCAGAGGGAAACAAAAGGTTGTGGCCTCATGTGGTCTTCCAAATGGATACAAGGGTGCTTTGTCAAGAAGCCCAACGCCACCCTGAGCCCCGAACGACAGGGTTCATGTGAGTCCGGTAAACAGTCAGGGGACGAACATGTCATAGTTGAAAGAAATGAACTTTGACTGTCACCCCCAGTTGACCTTTATATATATATATGTATAAATGTATAAATGTATATATGCATATGTATGTGTATGTGTATGTGTATGTGTATGTGTATGTGTATGTGTATGTGTATGTGTATGTGTATGTGCATATGTATGTGTATGTGTATGTGTATGTGTATGTGTATGTGTATGTGTATGTGTATGTGTATGTGTATATATGTATATATGTATATGTATATATGTATGTATGTATATATATGTCTGTGTAAGTCCCGGGGTCTCCTCTCAGTTGGACATGCCTGAAACACCTCCCCAGGGAGGCGTCCGGTGGGAATCCTAACCAGATGCCCAAACCACCTCAACGGACTCCTCTTGATGTGGAGGAGCAGCGGCTCTACTTTGAGCCTCTCCCGAATGTCTGAGCTCCTCACCCTTTCTCTAAAGCTGAGCCCAGCCACCCTACGGAGAAAACTCATTTCAGCCGCTTGTATCCGCGATATCATTCTTTCGGTCACGACCCACAGTTCATGGGTCGGAACGTGAATGGACCGGTAGATAGAGAGCTTTGCCTTTCGGCTCAGCTCTCTCTTCACCATAACGGATTGATATACCGTCCGCATCACTTCAGATGCCGCCCCTATCCATTGGCCCATCTCCCGCCCCATTTCCCCTCACTCGTGAACAAGACCCCGAGATACTTGAACAACTCCTCCGGGCAACTCCTCCCCGACCCGGTGTAAGCGCACTGCCGTTTCCCGGCTGAGAACTATGGCCTCAGACCTAGCGGTTCTGATTCTCATCCCGGCCGCTTCACACTCGGCTGCAAAGCATCCCAGTACGAGCTGGAGTACAGGGTTTTAATGTGCCAATAGGACCACATCATCCGCAAAAGTAGAGACGGGACCCTAAGGCCGCCAAACTCGACACCCTCCGCCACTTCAGTGCGCCTAGAAATTCTCTCCATAAAAATTAAGAACAGAAGGGCAGCCCTGGCGGAGACCAACCGCAACAGGAAACAAGTCTGACTTACTGCTGGCAATGCGAACCAAACTCTGACTCCGACAGTACAGAGATTGGACTGCCCGTAGCAGCGAGCCATCCACTCCATACTCTCAGAGCATCCCCCAAAGGATGCCCTGAGGGACACAGTAGTAAGCCTTCTCCAAATCAACAAAATACATGTGGACTGGTTGGGCAAACTCCCATGTCCCCTCCGACACCCTCAAGAGGGTATAGAGCTGGTCCAGCGTTGTACGACCTAAACTACCTCAGTGAGGATCCTGAACTTCTGGGGAAGGAGTACGAACATGATGAGTTCAAAAACAGGCAGTGCCTCGATCTCATTTTAAGAAAATACTTGGCCTAAACATATTAGCCTTCGTAAACCATCCCACTTTCCTTATTTATTATTTGTTTATTTTCACCTGACGACTTCCATCTCTTCCATCGCCATCTTATTCAGAAGGTAAAACTGGAGTTTGATGCAGATGAACTAATAAGGAAAGCCCAAAGCTTCAGAAAAGAAAAATTCCTCTTCCTGGCTCCCTTTTTTTTACAGTATTAAGTATTTGCTTAACGACAGTATTTGCTGCTACATATCTAGACTGGTGTGACTGAGTTCTACCTGTCAAATTCAAAGTTATTTGCATTTTTGATATTACATTGGTTGTTTACGGTGCAATTAATGTAGACCTTTTAACATTCAATGTCACTTTTAGTGTTTCACAGTGTAATTAATGCAGGTTATTGCATTTTTTGGTGCTTCATTTGATGATATGTGATGCAATACTATTGGTGTTGAATGCTGCCTTTAAGGTTCACCTAATCGTTTTTATCTTTTAAGCAGTGTGTGAACTGCTACTTTTCCGGAGAGCAGAAAGAAAATTAAGGCTTAATTGGATGGAAGTAAGTTATAATGAGGGACTGTTTGGAGATCAAATGAAAATGTTCGTTTAAAGTGGAGACACTTATTGTTCATCCAGATTCTGGAATAAAAGTTTTGAAAGAAAACTCCTTCATGTCATCATTGGGGGAAAAAATAGTATGTTTAAAATGTTTATATTTTGACAATTGAGTATCAGAAAACCATGCCATTCATAGCTGTACTGTATAAAAATCTTTATAGTAACTGTAATTAATTGCAGATCAATTTATAAATTAGTTTTCCAATTTTAAAAATTGAATTGACGTGAATATTAAAATAAATATTGGAATTGGGTTGAAGTTTTATGATCAGAACATTTAATATTTCAATTCAAACTCAATAACTTTAAATCAAAACTAAGTACATGTGTTATGTGAACATGAATGATTTGTGTCGATTGACCCGAATGAGTTTGTGTTGATTTAACATAATTTTCTGAGTTGGTATCAAAGCCAACGCTGTGTGAGCAACAAATGTCCATTATTGAATTTAGTAAATCCAACATGTTATCTTTATTCAGTCTGGAATCATCCATGCTTCAACCGATATCTGAGGTTACAGTGCTACGGTCTGAGCCCCCGTGTCACTGAGTTCACCGTGACGGGGACAAATTGTCTCAGCATACCATGCGCTATAGAGACATGCCGGCAGGTCGCGCTACTGGGTGGGAGCTCTCGTTGCATGTCAAAGTGCTGCTTTGCAAATGAGCAATTAATGCAATCACCGAAGGGAGGGTGAACTTTCAGCTCCGGGGGTGAGACACTGAACAAGGGGCCCCAGCAATTGAAAATCCGACCTTAGATAACGTACAGTAAACTCCATACAGACGTTGTTGTGGTGATCATGGAACATCTCTGGCTCCACTGTGACCAACTGAGCTGTTTGCCCCGGATCGACTCCAAACAGTCTTTGTTTCACTTGAGCTGCACTCATGGTCCTCCCCACCTGATTCGATCGCGCCTCCGTGCATTTTTATAATGGAGATGAAGCGAAAGTTCAGCCAGAAAGACTATCCTCTGGTGCACCATCGGGCCACAGTGAGACTCATACCACACTGTTATCCTCACCTTTCACACATGCTGGTCTCAATTACCTTCTTCAAAGTCTGTGTTTTTTTTCTCCTGACTTTCTTGCTGGAATAATAGTAACAGCCCGAGTGACTTTAAAGATTGATGAAGTGATTATTTGGAGCAGCCGTGTCAAACTCAAGTCACGCTTGCCAAATCCGACCCGGCACCTCATTTTATTTGGCCTGCGATAGCTTTCAAAAATAACTTACTTATAACACAATTCTATGGCGCTTCGCAGAAGAATGTAGTCCATAAACTACGTATCCTACATTGCATCTCCATTTTGTCATCTGCAAACTTTATGTGTCTAGCAGCAGTGATGGGGTCGTAAAAAAGTATGAATAGTGTCAAAATGATAAAGAAAAGTTCATACAGGGGGAAGTCAGTTTAAAATGGGATGGGACAACAAATGTTTTTGTAATATGTCTAAAAATGTAATTAATAACTTGACAATTTTGAGATGAGTAGGGGTTGATGAGGGTTTCTTAATATTATAGGTTTATGGGTTTTATGTCATAATAGCACATAAAAATGAGTGTGTGTGCACACATACACTATTTTTGTGTCGACATACGAGCATATCTGTCAAAGCGTACGCATGCGTTTGTTACCAAACTCATTTTTTTCAATAAATTATACATACGTTGTACATTTGAATGTCTGCATTGTCATGTTCCAAGCCTTCTGCTTTAAAAGATAGTTATTAATGACTAATAACAAAATGATGTATGATAAGATGTAGATACATTTATATTAGATGCCCTTCTGCTCTGTACTCAACTGTCCTGTACTTAACTCCTATATTTAAATGTACATGTGTATTTTCTTTAATCTTCTATATATATATATATAAATATGCCCTACATGGCCTTTCTTACACTCTTGCATCATCTCATGTCGTTGTAATGGGTTCAAAACCAGTACTTAAACACACCAGAAAAAAAAAAATATATATATATATATGTGACGTAATACTTCCTATATAAACTACGCTTAGTTTAGAATGTCTGTTTGGTGGAGCAGTTTTCACGACCGAATTTCCCCTTTAGGGATTAATAAAATCTATCTATCTCTCTATCTGTAGCAATGTTCTTGGACGATTTTGATCACTTATTTTTTTAGTCGGACCGGCCGATTCCATTCCACGGGTCCTACTTTTGGTCTGCAAGTTCGATAAAACAAGTCATTTGAAGACTCTGTTGGAAATTGTCTACTTTCAATTATGGACGTATACGCTGATGACAAGTTGCATTATATACCAGATGTGATTGTTTACTTTCCTTATCCTCCCATCTCACGCCCAGCCCACGTTATGTTGTTAAAGCTGAGGCTTAGTTACAGAGGATGTACCATTTGTGCGTTTAAACATTTACCTAAGCCCTGGGAAATGATTACCAACCGTTTTTCTAATTTGTAATTACTGCCTCGAGCACCCGACTGTCTCAAAACACATGCGCTTTGACTATTTTCTGCTCAATATGAACGGCCTCACCTTCCAGTGGGTGGAAGGTGAGGCTCGTTCTTTCAATTCAATGAAGTTTGGCTGGGGTTGTAACCCCAAACAGAAATATGTACGCTGACAGTATGACGCTGTGTGTGAGAGAGAACAGTACTGTGTGTGTGGGAGAGTATGCTTGAATGCGAGTGTGTGTGTGAGTATAAAATATGCCCTACATGGCCTTTCTTACACTCTTGCATCATCTCATGTCGTTGTAATGGGTTCAAAACCAGTACTTAAACACACCAGGAAAAGCACAGCCAACACCCAAACAGCAGAAACACTTTTGCACCCAGACAGGAAGAAAGAACTCCCTAACAGTTTGTTATCTATTTTTGGCAGTCGAATGGAATCAAATAAAAATATGCGCCATTGCTGTGATAAGGAGCATTTGGTAATTGTAGAAACATCCCTCATACTCACCATTTTAGCCCCTTTGGTGGTCATCTGTTGCTTTAGTTAAAGTGCATATATTTCTTCATTTTCTTTTTTTTCTGCTCCTGAGTTGTTGTCAACAAAGATTAATTTTCTCTTCCTCTTCTCCCTGGCGTCTACATTCTCCTTCGACACAACCACCACATCCATGTCTCTTCTGTTTGACCTTCTTCCTCTTCCTAACATATCGTGCATCTCTCATCTGGACGACACCATAAATCTTCAATCTTAGCGCCATTGGTCGTCACGCTATTACGCTTGTTCCTGATTCCAATTCCATTGATTCCAGTGATGGTTTTGGCTGATGACTCTGCTGATGAATGTAGAGATTGATGGATCTCTGAGGACTGGCTGTAGATGGAGGGATGGGGGGCATACCAGCAGCATGAAGGAGTCAGATGAATGTAGAGAGTCATAGTTAAAAAGATGTGGCTAGCTGATGAGCGCAGCTGATAGAAATTGGCACCCCAGACCGTGAAGTGGATAAATCAGACTGAGCATGCATGAAAGACGTGAATGACAGAGCGGCATCAGAATGAAACTCGGAGATAGTCTTCTTGACTGAAAGTCAGCCAGATCTTTATTTGTCACTGTTCAATATCACAACATTCATAACAATCAGCAGTGAGTTCAGGAGACAGCCTCAAGTAAAATTGATAAAACGAAAATCACCACCATGACAGAAAAATACTTTCAGTATGAAAAGGTCTTCGGTGGGGCTGAGCGTCTGCACTCCTTAGCTTGGCAGCACTTCTAAGCATCTTTTGGAGAAGGTTGTACGTTATGAAGATGCTAGCATTGAAGAAAAGATGGTTCTGGTGCGATTCTTGTTTAAACTTCAGAGATCATAAAGTGCGACTGAGGTTTTTGGTTTTTTTAAAGGTCATTCATCGTGATCCTGATGGCCGTTAGGATTACCATTATTTTTTTTTGGTCCCATTACACTGCTGTAAAGGATCTCAACAGAAAGTACCGTCAACACCATTCTCTCAATCAAGCTTTTAGACCTCCTGAAGATAATTCTAGCTGGTAAACGTTCAGGTTCTTATGGCTGAGATCTTCAAGACTCAGCACAAGACGTTTGCTCTGTAAGAGAGAAGTTATTCAAAAGCATTTTATTTATGTCTGGAATATTTCTGGTAAGTCCGCACTTCGTCATCGTGGCGTGGTTCTGCAAAAACAGAGACTTAGGAAGGGTGTAGCTCATGACATCTGCAGGCTTGACCACAACTCTTGGTTCACCATGGTGGTTCTCTTCTCTGATGACGGATACAAACCTACGCAGTGATTTTGAAGAAATATATCTTGTGACCGCAAAATAATAACTCGTGGGAACGCGTTATTATCTCGCAGGATAATTATCTCGCGGCCACATCTTAATAAATCATTCCCACCAGTTACTGACTCCCACAACTTATTAAAACGTGGCAACCAGATATTTTTTATTTTCTTCAATGTCACCAGATGGGCAGGTTTTCTTCATCAACCCAAGCGTGGAGAGACTAACGACAGAAGTTTACCTGCTGGTAGTTAAACACCAATCGTCCCAAGGTACCGTCAGATAAATATCTCCTGCTGAGCTTCCTGCTACGTTAAACAGAACTCGTCGTTCATGACGCCAGCTGGTTGACTTGGACAAATTCATTATAGCTCCTTAGCTAACAGTTTGACTTTACTGCCTGCTCTGACTCAGACAGAATTGAGCTTTGGGAGATAAAGTGGCGGAGGATGTGAGGAGAAAGAGAGAAGAAGAAAAAAAAGAAGGTGATGAAGACTATGAGAGAGAAAGAGCAGGTGCCGTCTCTTCCCTGCACTGAGCTCTGTGCCATAAAGCTAGCCCGTCCATGAAGCCAGGCTTTTTCTTTTTTGTAGTTAGTCTGACTTATTGAAGATATAAACCACCTTTTGCATCCTCACTGTTAACTTTATGATATTTAAGTTCAGTTCTGTTTGATAGAAATGGTCAAACTGATGGGTCTTTTGGGGTTTCCACTAGTTTGCTCTCTTAAATGTGCATTGTAAATTGGCAGCTTTTAAACGTGGGCTTCTTTCATAGAAAATCTGCGGCTAAAGGCAGCTCCTCGCCGGCTGAGCGAGACGCCGATCGACATTTAACAGTAGAAAAAACCAGTGCAGCCTCCCCAACTTTAAATGTCAGCGGCTGTTACCGCCTTATGTTGCTTTTCATAGACTGGCATGCGGTATGTCAATTTATAACACATAACCAGTCCTTTCCCAGAATGATCTCAGGCAGGTGAGGATGCATATGAGCGTGGGGGCGCTTATATGATATAGCGACCATAATAAACTGATAGAGACCAACGTTATTTGTTCCAGTTTTTATTTGATTAAAATGAGATGTACCTCATTTTCTAGCTTACTACAGCAAATAAAAGCAAATTGCCCGTTGTTTCCGGTCCGACTCGCCAACAAATCCATCCATTAACTTTGGTTCTCCTTCTCCTTTGTCGAGCACGGCAGAGTACCAGCGTCAAAGAATACATGCCGCCACACTGAACCGAAGTGTGTGACATCACCACTTTAGAAAAAGCACACTGGACATTAAAGCTGTTTGAATTAAGCCGTTTCATCCTTTACGTGTTTCTCCGGCTGATGATGATCTTTCTGTTCCATTCGTTGGCAGTGAACAGATAAGAAGGGGAAAAAAAAATCTTCTTTAACTTTCTTTTGTTGCCTCTGTTGTTCTGCAGCTTTGCAGAGTTTGGCTAAGAATGAAAACCTGGAGAGTAGAAAAACAAGAGTTTCATCATCTTGAACATTTTCAGCACATTTACATGGAAAGGAATGTTTGATCTAGTTCGAGAAGAGTAGGGATTTTATGGAAAGCAAATGTCTCCACACATGGCAAAGTCGGAGACGTGGAACTCCCTCGTGTTTGTTTGCGTCTGACCTGATCTGAACCCCTCCGATGCTCGAACAGGCTGTCAGAGAGAGAGTGGGCGATCAGAAACACCAAGGTTGATGGTTGCTCACTCTCAGCGCTGTGTGAAGGCTCCCTCATTTTGCTCTCTCTCTCTCTTTATTCTATCTCTGAATGTCATCTATCTCTTATCCATCTGCTTTCCCTCCCCTCCCAGTCATGCTGGTCCTTTCCTTGCTGCTGCTGTGTCTCTCTGTTCCTCTGGACCCTCATCCAAAAACCTTTTTTCTCCTCTCAAACATGTACTTCTTTCTCAGCTCCATGTCTATACAAAGACTTCTTGTGACCTGGTATCACTTCTTCCAAGAGGGGCACTGCTGTGTTGCCATCTGTAGTTCTCTTACTTAATACTCCGTTAGATGGTGCGCCCTGAATGGAATCATGACACGTGGTTTCTGACTTTTAATTGGTTTACTGCTAGAACATCATCTCCACCCGCTCGCTTTTCTCTACTTCTGTGCAGTTTATGAAGACCCCCCCCCCCCCCCCACCTTTAAAGGATTCTATGATGAGGCCCGGCTCTGCTCCATGTCCCTGAGCATAATGAGATCCAAATGTGCCAGGGATCTTTATGCAATACTAGAAATAGATAAATAGATAACTATAAATATGCATTGCTGTGATTGCTCATTCTCTCCTCTCTGAGATAGATAGATAGATAGATAGATAGCCTTTATTAGTCCCACAATGGGGAAATTGCAATGTTACAGCAGCAGAGCATGTTACAGAGTAAGAATAACACAGAGTAAGAATAACATCGTGTTATGTGCAATTAAAATAAATTAAAATAAATTAAATTAAAATTAAACGTTATGTGCAATTAAAATAAATTAAAAGGTAGATGTGTGTGTAAGTGTGTGTGTAGTTGTGTAGGTGTGTGTGTTGCTAACAGTGCTGGTTGTGGAGTCTGACTGCTGCAGGAAGGAGCGATCGGCGATATCGCTCCTTCACACACTTGGGGTGAAGGAGCCTGTCGCTGAAGGAGCTCTCCAGTGCAGAGATGGTTTCCTGCATGGGGTGGGAGACGTTGTCTATCTATCTATCTATCTATCTATCTAACTACTTATTCAAATTTCTGTCAAATTTGAATAAGTAACTTCACTTTGTTTTCATAGCACACTGAAAATACGACATGAAGTTGAAGTCATAGCTTCACAGTGACAAACAATGAAAAATGCTTATTAAAAGGCAACATAGTTATTCCTGCAGAAAATGTGGAGAGACGGATAAAAACTTTAGGCTCATACAAACATGCAGTTAAAAGGGGTCGAGCCTTAATGAAAAAGATCGGTCACCATAAATATTTAAGAGTGAAAAATACACAAACTTGGTCCAGTCCGGAAAAACTAGTGAGAAGAAATGTGCTTTGAAACTCATCTCCTGTATAAGTGGTTAAACAAAAAACTGCATTGTTTGGGAGCATTATTACTCCCAAACAAGTCCCCGACCTAGACCTAGTCCCCGAAGATCCATCAGCATCATCATTCATCAGCCTCAGCAGAGTCATCAGCGACCAACACCAGTATCCAGACTCCAGGGGAGGGGGGGGGGAATTCCATGCTGCTGCTCAGGGCAGAGACTCTTCAATCACAATCTCCCCCGAAGAGTCTGAGCGCCTTCCTAATAGACTCATTATCACACATCTGCTGTTGTAATAAATCAATCCTCTTTTCCACATCTCGTCTTCACTGATTGAACTGATTTGACAGTTAATGGCCAACTCGGACACTGGATCTGGAATTCTCGTAGATACTGTAAATAACATTTAATACCTTTCCATTTATACCCAATGAAATAAGTTTAAACTATAACAATGGTTGATCCAAAACCTTTTCATAAATACACAATTTATTTCTCTTCTGGAGATAGAATTCAACCAACGAATGCAAAAAAGAACTATAAAAAAGCACTCAGAGATCGCAAACCTCCGCCAAGGCACAACAGTACCCTAGGTTTAGGAAAAAAATCATGCAGATTTCTCCATTCTTCTCTGAGTTATTGCCAGGCTCTAAATCTACTGACAACCCCAACAAACGCTCTGTGTATCTCTCAAATACTCTGCAGCCGGTCGTCTCTTGCACCTTCCACTTCAGTGTCTCTGTTTAGCCCACTGAAACATTAGGCTCAAAGAAATCCTTTGATTTCTTTGATGTTGCAAAGAAATCAAAGGAACTCTTGAAGCTGAACCTACCAAGTTCTCCATAAACGATAGCTCAACCCCAAAGCAACATCAAAGGAATCAAAGGAAGAGCAATAGCCACTTTGTGACATCGCTACTCCAAACAGCTCATTTAATTTCATGTTATTTTAAATGCTCCAAAAAATGTCACCACAAAAACCCCAAAAACAACAGCAGCATGTTGGACCTACTGCAGGCCGGATATAAGCAGCTGGCCCGTTCCAACATACAGTGAGTTACGGTGGTCCAGCCAAGAAGTAATAAAAGCATGATGGATTTTCTCAGGGTCAGTTCAAGAGGGATCAAAATCTCAGGATCCCATGAGGTGGTTTCAAGAAAATGTCTGTGCTTCCTGATTGTTCATGTGACCTCTCTAAACTCTACCCGATATCCCATGTGACTTTGTCCGTCCAGGACACTGGTAGTCACGTCTTCAGTCTGATTTGCTGTATTGCCTGTTGTCAGTAAGATTACAAAAAAACTACTGACCTGATTTAAATGAACTTTAGTCGGAGGATGTGGAATGGCCCAGAGAAGATCCTATTAAATTTTTCGAAAAGATCTGCACTATGAGTTTGGTACATATATCTTTTTTTTGCTTATGGAGAATGAATAGAATCCATATATGGGTCGGATCCTCCTCGTTGGCTTTAGAGGTCAGCGGTGGTTGAGGGAAGGGAGGAAGACAACGAATACAGAGAGATAGTGTTGCCAGTAGCCACAAAGCAGAGAATCAGACACTAAAAAGTATTTTCTGGCTTTATCACCGGGTTTGCACTCCATAAAACTCAAATAAATATGACCTCATATGCTGCACAACCCTGCAGGTAGATAGAACAATGCTGGGTGATGTGTGGATTGAGAAAAAGGGCATGTCGAACACATAGATCCGTAGTTTTTTGATACTGCACATCGATATAACAGACACGAAACCGGGGGAAGACGAAAAGTTGCTACGACTGTAATTTAACATGATGCATATACTTTCTTTAGATCCACATATTGTAGAGTAGTCTGTTCACCATGATAGTTAAGGGTCGTAGTAGTAGTAGGTAGTGATAGTTGGCATGGTTCTCTAACTCGCTATATCTCTGTATGTCGAGTTGGCAAAAGTGACAAAAGTTATTCTCTATCGGGCGGTCGAAGCTTTACAGCTAAACTTTATCTCAAGTATCCACTCAGCAGATAACACACTATCAAAATCTTACCAAGAGTATTTGTCTCATTTCCAGTCAAAATATTTTATTGCACTTGATATAAGACAAAATCACTGAACAAGTAACATTTCACTTGTTTTTTAGGCAGCTGGCATCTTCTTAGGCTCAAAGAATCTTGAAAATATCTCAAAAGCTCAAGTCTTGGCATATTTCCAAACCCTTGAAGAGAAATTTTCATCGACAAAAAAGCTTAGATATTGTTCTCTCCATCGTATTTGAAAGTTGTAATGGTCTTAAATCTAGAACAGTACAATAGAAAGACAATTTGTAAATCGCTGCAAGGGGAAATGTATGAGGTGCTTAAAAGACAAAACAAGAGAAAATAAAAATGGACATGTTACAATAAAAACAGAACAAAGAAAAGTGATATGGTGGGATCGTAAAAAAAAAAGGGGGGGGGGCAACAACATTTTAAGGATTATTGGCTGATTCAGAGACACAAAACTTCCTAAGTATTAGATTTCCCAGCCCATTTCAATATGTCCTTTATCTAAATATCACATCTTATTTTAAGAAGTTATCAAGCAAATGTTCACTTGTTCTATTGGCGTTTTCTTTTTTACTTATTACAAGCTAAAAACATCTTTAATCCAATATTTGTTTTACTTTTTTTTTACTGATTTCTTTCCAAAGCAGGTTATTAAAGGTGTTTAAATCTAATGTGTGACCTATTGTGACCTGTCCTTTCAGTCAAATCCAATCACAAGCAGAGATTTAATCATATTTTATATACCTTACCCTTGTCTGCTGCTTCTCTATGGACCTCCAGCTATAAGACTTACTACTTACTGCTGTGGACCTTCTAGCCCCCATAACTCTTTTAGGCTGCCTGTGCACCATATGTTGGCCTTTTTACAGAAAACATCAATACTAAACTAATGTTTCTGCATTTTTTGGACAACCTTGCCCCGGCTCGGCCGTGTGGACCAACACTGATCAACCATGATGTTGTAACCGCTTACACGTGAAGTGAGTAAAACAGATTTTGTCTTAACATTGGCGCCTGTCAGTGGGTGGGATAGAATATGCAGTAAGGGAACATTTTGTCCTTAAAGTTGATGTTTTGGAGGCGAGCCCGAGGATGTATGTGACCATGAGAAAGGCCAAATTGTGAGCATTTCCAGAACTCCGGGTCTTGTCGAGTGTTCCTCATAGGGGAAAACTTCAGGACTTTCAATAGATTCATCGAAGGCCAACCATATTACCATCTCAAATGTCATATTTCATTTCTTTCATTTAATAATCGTTACCTTCTAATACTAATTTTGGCCTCATTTTTTACCAGGTTTGCTTCGGTAGGGAAGGGGTTAATGTCCTGAAAACATCAACACAGAGTTATCCACTCAGATTACGCTAGCCCACGTCTGATTCCACAGATGAGCTACTGTAGCACAAATGGCTCAACCACGGACAAATACAAGAAAGTGACCTAGTTTGACCAATCACAGTTTCTTTTAAACCATGTTGACAGGACACACATGCTCATACATCATTTGGCTGTGGAGAGGCAGTGTGATGCTTTGGACCGTGTCTTCCTGGGAAATTTGGTTCCTGCCATTGACGTTACTTTGACATGGACCACTTTCTTAAATTTTGTTGCAAATTGGGTACACCCATTCATGGAAAATGTCTAGGTTTCCGTGAATGGCTAGGTGTCATTCAGCAGGACGATGCCAAAATGAATGAATGAATGAATTGTTGAATTTCTGGGATGTGCTGGACCATCAAGTCCGATTCACGATGCCCCACCTCACAACTACGGCGTTGAAGGGTCTCCTGCTGACGTCTTGGCGACAGATACCACAGCACTCCTTCAGAAGTCTTGAGGAGTCCATGCCTCAATGGGTCGGAGCTGTTTCGGTGGCAAAAGGATGACCCAATTATTTTTAAGCCGGTGGATATAATGGCTGAGGCGGAATTGGTCTTTTCCAAAGTAGAACCAAACTAACGTAAATCTCAATGCCTTATCCAGTAAGGCATCTTTCAAGTTGAGAAATCAGTACCACCCGAAGTCCCTTGTTCTCATCATTACAGTTATCTATTTTACAGTTTGTTTTTTTCCACACAAAATGTCATGACGTGCTATTGCAGCGCAATTTGTATGGAGGTGATGAAGGTGAGTAACTCTGTGAAGAACGTAACGAGACAGGATTAAAGAGGCCAACAAATGTCAGAATAGGCAGGTTTGAATGTCAAACTATATTTTTAAATGTATAGAAATGTGTGTTTGCAGCCATGACTTTTGGTTTATCCTCCAGACCAAACAAGAAACAGTGAACATTTAATACCTTCTTTATGAACATTTCATGAAGTAGCATACATTCACCCACAGCATTTCCCCATTACTCTGATAGGAACATAAGCTTGTAAATTTCTCCAAAAATGTCTTTACGGTTTTCAGGAGATGGGACCGAAACCTGTCAAATATAAATTCTCACTTAGAAAGGCTCAAAGACCTGTTTTCAGTAAACTCTCAGCTCATAGCCGAACACAGCACCAATAGATTAAACATTTTTCTAACTCTTAATAGATCTTTTCTTGAGACGCAAACCACCCTCACGCCATTTTTTCACATTTGAAATGAAACCATCTTCGTGAGAAGAAATCCCTCGATGGAAATCTGATAAGGTGATATAATTTGATCAGGGAAGGAGAAACCGAAGACATAAATGACTGCTGGAATAATGTGATGTGACCACTGTTCCGTCATTTCTGGAAGTTAATTATGTATACAGCAGTCTGGATTTAGACATTGTCACGGACTGATAGATGGAAATATAATTAATCCCCGCCGGGGAAATTAACATATAACAGCAACCCAGGAATATAGGAAAAGACGCAGTTTCAGTAAAAATAAGAAAAGAGAAATCTAATAAAAGAGTGTAGATAGAAATATATCTATAAATGTAATGCCCTGCATATATTATGCCCCTGAAAAGTGGAGAGAAATAATCGGGAGAGTGAGAAGATGGATTTTCCTCATCAATTAATAGCTGACAGAAACGGAATATTTTATTGCTTAAATTAAACACCTAGAGGTCCAATGTGTAAAATATAGGCGGTATTCAGTGTTAAGTATAAATGGAATATAATATTGATAAATATGTTTTTGTGAACTTTCATCTTAAAGAAATAATATTTCCTTTAATGGTTGTTGATAAAAAGCTCTTTTTAACTCTAGAGCAGCGGGTCCGTATGGAGGCCGCCGTGCTCCTGCAAGGGTGGAGAGAGATTTTGCGTTTTAAGTTGGCTTAGTGTTTTGACAAATGGAGGATCATTCGTATTATTTAGAACAAGAAAAAGCAACAACGCGCCAAGTGTCGCCGTCAAAGCATGATACCCTTCCTGACACAACCCTCCTTTTTATCCGGGCTTTGGGAGGAGCTTTTTTTTTAAGTAAAAGGTAACTTTGTCGGACATTAACATTCAACTTGATTAGTTTAATCAGGACTATGCTTGCTTGTACAACGCAGGGGATTGGGGCACATTTGAGGATATACCCCTCGCTGTCGGGGACGACAGCAGAGATGTAGTTACAAGTTACATTTTTCATGGAACACCATCGACAGAAGATTCAATACCACGGCGACACATTTGCACCCCACCACATAAGATTCAAAAATGGAGCTTCATCAAGGTGTGTTGGATATTCTGAGCTAGCTAACGGGCTAGCGCCTGTTTCGTACGCCAGATAAGTTTCACAATTTGTTTATTTTTACAGCTGAGGTCTTCACTGCAACCTCTAAGCCAAAGGGAGGTCGGTGCACAATGCACCACTGGATGGAATGAAGGAGTTTGCAATCCCGGCATACCTCGGTGTGCAGAAATCCATTGTCCTCAACGATGTTTTAGTACATTGTAGGTATCACTTCCAGATAATGATGGATTCTTCGTCATGTTTTTAACGGATTACTGGGCGCACGCAAACACAAGCAAGCAAGACAAGCGTGACGCAAACGCCTTCAAAGCTGAATTTTCACAGGAAATCAAACAGATTTATTCAGCATGTCCATTCCTCCTCCCCGAAGCACCATGTACAACATTCCAATCCTCCTCCACCATCATCATCATCATCGCTCTTCTCCGCACTTGTTATTCATCTGTGCCATCTGATTTCTATTAAATTGTTCTGTTCATGTTTTTCTTTTTTTTTTTATCTCTTTTTATTTAAAGCTTGTTTGTGTCTTTGTGTCACCCCACAGTAATTACAGCTTTAGTGGCCAATTCCTCCCCTTCTGCTCCTCTCTTTCAGGCATCTTCACTTCTCATCCCCCCCGACTCTCCATGTTTCCTCCATTGATGTCATCCGAGGTTGCCAGCCCAGAACACCAGAGCTGCAAATTTACCCAGCAGCACACGTCACTACCGGGGGAGCGAAAAACTCCTAAAATAGCCCAAACGACAATTGGTGAAAGGGGTCCCATGTGGTAGTTACCCAGAACTGCTTCTAACGGCAAATCCAATCACCGTGTGAGCACCCATCATTTTCATGACCACCCACGTCACCCACACAAATTATCCTGCTTGATTATTCTCTGGTTTTCTGAACAACCGCCGAAGGCTGCTGTTTTGAAAAGCTATTTTAATTGATTTCATGATTTCATACACTGTGTACTCTTAAAAAACTAGGGGACCAGAGATTAGCCATAACATTATGACTACCTGTCTAATAGTATTCAGGTCCTCCTTAAGCTCTGACTCACTGAGGCTTAAATTCCACCAGACCCCTGAGGGCGTGCTGCTCTGTCAACCACCAAGACGTTAACAGAGGATCCTTTGTGTCCTGTAAGATGCGGAGATGGGGTCTCCGTGGATTGGATTTGTTTGCCCAGCATATCCCCCAGATACTCGATTGGATTAAGATTGAGATTGGATTAGAGAATTTGGGAGCCAATCAACATCTTGAACTTGTTTTTTTGTTCCAGAACCATTTACGCTGTGCAGGATGGTGCATTGTGTTTTGGCGCTGCTTTAGCGATTGTCCCCCAACTGGAAGATCATGGGTCAAGCCCACCCCTGACACTACATGCATAATATGGGTCCTTGAGCAAGATCCTGAAGTCCCAGCTACCTGGACGCCTCACAGGATGGTCGCCATCAGGGATGGGTCAGAGAATAAATGTCACAATGTTGAACTGTGTTTAAATATGTGACCAATAAGGTATAAGTTACTTTTTTCATTATTATTAATGATTATGCTACTGAAAGAGAACAGTGCCATTATGGAATACTGCTTCCATGACGGGATGAATCAAGTCCGCAGCAGTGTTAAGATAAGTAGTACTGGTCAAAGTAAATAAATGATAGGACCCAAACCAACACACCGCCAACCACAGGATGTAAACAAAAGCGTGATTCATCAAACCAGGCTCCCCTTCCTCCATTGCTATATGGTCCAGTTCTGACGCTGATGTGCACATTGTAGGCGCTCTCTGCAGCGGGCGGGACAGCGTTGGCGCTCTGATCGAGCTGCAAAGCACTATGCTTTCCCACACCGTTCTATTAGAACCAGCAAATTGTGCCGCAGTAACTCTGCTGTGGGATCAGACAGCTTGAGCCAGTCTTCACTCCCCACTTGCATCAAAGAGCGTTAGGTGCCCATGACCCTGTCACCTAGTTCACCCTAACCACAGCAGACCGGGAACGCCCAACGAGACTTGCCGCTCTGAAAATGCTCTGACTCATTCTTCAAGCCATCACAATTTGGCCCTTGTCAAAGTCTCTCGGAGATTTACACTTTCTCATTTTTCCTGCATCCAACACATCAACTTTGAGGACAAAGTGTTCTTTTGCTGCCTAAAATAACCCACCCACTGAGTGGCGCCCTTGGGAAAAACAATCAGTGTCGTTTCATTCACCTGTCAGCGGTTACAACTTCACGGCTGAGCGCACTGTAACATCTCTGAAAGGCATGAAAGGCTCTTGTTATCGGCCGGGCTAGAACTCTTCCCTCTGACTTGCTTATTAAAATGTCACCGACACAATGTTCATGACTTGTATAATTTATGATGTACCGCATCATCATCCGCTTTGTGTCATGGAAGTGATACTTGCCCGTTACCAAAGTTATTTAAGCTACGTGGCGATAATTTATAAAGGTAATAAACCAGGTCACAGATGTTTTTGATCCAAAAACCATTTACAAGTTGTGCCTCTATGGCTTCCCGGAATGTTAAACGAGCAAATCCAACACCAGTGCAAATATGTTGGAAGCGAATTGAAAATAAGTGTAATGAGGTGCCACTCAAATCTTGTCAACTCACTACGAGCAAATCTATCACTTTATTCACTGCCATCTTTGGACACTTGCATAATCGTGGGGTGGGGGTGGGGGGGCTGTTGTTGCATAAGCGGAAAAGAAACATGCCGGATTTAATTAAAAGCAGCTAACAAAGGCAACATTCAGCGGGTTTCTCGGTTCTTAGAACAGACTGTAATTCCTAGAATTTCAGCAACTATCCCATCGTTGTTAAAGCCAGTTTTATGAAGCTCAGCGCTGGTCTGGAACTTAAAGAAAGGCATGCAAATTCAACAAACTCTGCACACTTTTCTTGCTTGTCCAAGACGGATTAGTCGGATCAAAGGCTATTAAGTAATCATAACTTTACATATTTGGTGTGTTAGGTCACAACATGAATAAGACAGTGGTCAGCATTCAGACGGGACGTCTTCCCACAACTGTTGTTCATATTTATATACGACACCTGCATTTAGAATATTTGCTGCTGCTCAAGACTCAGCATTCCTGGTTCGCCAGGTGGATCCAGTGTCCAGTATACATTTTGTCCTACTGCTATTTGTTTAACCCCCGACCGCCACCGTGAAAAGAGGTCTAATAGAAAAAACATGGATGAGCCTAAAACACCGCGAGTTGTGGTAACAGCAGGCTTGAAGACATACAACAAACCAAGCACATATGCTGAAGGGATAAACGTTTTCTGTTTAGTTCTTGAAAAGCAAACGCTATTCTGACTGAAAACAGATCTCATGCGGTCTCACCTCAGAGGACCCGACGTCAACCGCTGAGAAAATCTGTTGAGATAATTAAATCAGTACTTTATTGGTTCCGTCTTCATCCCACCCATGGTGGGATAAACACCAGGCGATCGCGCACATTTATTCAACACGTTTCGTGTGGAGTTCATGATTGCCTGTTAACACATAAAAAAATTAAAAAAATTCAGAAATTTTGATTAGAGCTTTCACCATTTACTGCATTTAAATTCTTTGCTCGAAATGTGGCAAATAATAACAAATATAAACGCTCATTTTACACAAATGTAGAGTCTATACAACATTTTGTATTGACTTTAATCAAAGCTCCTCAAATCAGCTGAAATACATACACTTTACATAATGACTGAAATGAGTTCCAGCTTCGTCTGGGACACTATGTTCCATGGCACCCCTTTAGAAATTCCCATAAAACTAAAATCATTGGCCATTGAGCGAGGAAGAACCCATTAAATGCTGAAGTGGATACAGATAAAAGGACAGATCAGTTAACAAACCCATCTCTCCTTTTTATAACATTTTAAGTTAGGGCTTTTATGACCATTTTTGTCATTACGCATAAACTAGCTTCCAGATTTAGATAAAGGAGAGGAGCAAGAAACCACCACGCATCCTATATCATTTTCTTTTCTTTCTTTACCGATTATGAACCCCGAAGGGAACCTGGCAGAGTTAGTGCCTGTCAAGCGTTACAGAGAATAGGGATTAAGGTAGATATCGACAGATCATATACAAGCCTGGGTTCCAGACCCCATCATATGTCCCTATTATTACTAAGCGATGCATGCTGGAGACCATCAAGGTCGTAATGTTTAGGCATCCGTGCCAGTCGTACAGTAGTTTCATTTCCAGTATCTTGAACTATTTGCAGTCATCAGCGAGGATGGTGATACATTTCCACAGGACAGCACTTTACACACAAGCACGGGTGCAAAAAAGGAAAACGTAGTTTATTTATTTCAGAAATTGAGTAACAAATGGCCAAAGTGAAATCTAACGTAACGCAATGAAAGAAACATTCAAAAAGGAGGGCCCTGATCTACAGAGTAAACCTAACGCCACATAATTGACCCGAACACAACTTCACTGCACGTAACTACTCCAGCAACAGACGCAAGGGAATATATAGACATGGGATGGTCCATTAAACACACAAGGGGGGAAACGTAACGGTAATTCATCTGCTCAGATTAGAAATATTGACATGACGAAACACAACTGGTAAACTAAACAAATTTAAAAGCATACAAACTCATCTTTAAACAATGTAACAGTAAACAAGGGCTGAAATTAAGTTTAAGAATTAAATTTTTCAAATGAACACCCCTCCCCTCATTTCCCATTATGAGCTCTACCACTTCCTGTGGTTTGGTTTTATAAGGACATGTTTTCCCATCATCTTTTGCCGAGATGAAGCTCAATATTGATCAATAAATAATTGATCTGCAACATACATAAATGGCAGTGTTAGAATGTTAACTAATTGTGTGCACTGAATAAATGTGTAATTACCAAAGAACATTTAAAATATGAACCAAGATAATGTGATCATAGAAAATTAATCTTATTCTGAAGCAAACAATTATAACTAGTTGCTTATGTGACCGCCACAATGGGACAAAACAGGACACACTTAAATAGAAAACGGGTGTTTTGGGACCTCGTTAGGTTGGAATGTATGGTTTTGTGTGTATTGAGGTATGAATATTACTTCTAAGCATCATAGAAATATGTATCTAGTTCATTCACTTGAAGAGTTAACAGAACATGTGGGTGTTTGTCCTCAACTGGCACTTCACAATGTTGAACATCATGTTCAAAAGATTAACACACCTTTCTATACTCATATACACACTCATTTGGTTTCATGTCTGTTTATGCTGCAGGTGAAGGAATGAACTTCAGACACCGCCTGCCCACACTCACGACTCATGCTCTCATTTCAATTAAAAGGTGGTGTTTGTACATACAGTGTATGTGTGTGTGTGTATATATATATATACATACATATATATGTATCTGTATCTATATATATATATATATATATATATATATATATATATATATATATATATATATATATATATATATATATATATATATATATATATATATATATATATGTATATATATATATGTATATATATATATATATATATATATATATATATATATATATATATATATATATATATATATATATATATATGTATCTATATATATATATATATATATATATATATATATATATGTATCTATATGTATATATATATATATATATATATATATATATATATATATATATATATATATATACATACATATGAATATAAACTGTATTTCTGTATGTTTATATATATAAATATACATACATATGTACAAACATAAATATGTTTGTACATATTTATATATATATAAATATATATATACACCTGTATACACCTGTAAGATGACAGTAAATATTCCTTTATTTTCTTACTTCCTTTTAGTGAAATTATTCTGAACTTTTGAAGTTGTACGTCTACTTTAGTGAAATGATGTGTCGGTTTGTTCAGTAGCTGCCATGCCGTAATAAAACAGCTGAATGCATCATTTGATAACTGCCTTTATTACGAATGGCACAAAGGCATGGTCACCATAGTCAGAAAAATAAAATACTATTCACACGCACACACACATGCACACGCACACACACACACACACACACAATCTTTTCCCCTCAAGTGTCAAAATTCTGTCCACACACGTCAGCAGCAGTACTTGAAATATATATCAGCAGTTTAGGACAGGATGGAATAAATAAAATGTGCTCAAACACTGAGTTAGTTCTGGTGATTTCAGTACTATCCTGAATCAGTCGGCTACACCGAACATGTGAACAGAACCCGATTATCCGAAGCAGCTTCTCAGTTAACACAATTCCAAATATATATTAAAATATCTCAAAAATTCCAGTTCAATCAAGTTGAATATATTAACATGCAACATTTAATTTGTCCCGCTGTGAAATGTACCACTGAGCTTAAAGTGAGCTGCCGTGGAGTTTGTGATACACGTCGATGCAGCAAGGAGCTGCTGCTGTAAACCGTTCATGCAGCTCATTTTTAGGTGAGAAATCACACAATAAAATACAGATGACTTTTGAATAGTCTAAGACATTCGTCTTAAGATTTTTCTCGGTTTGTGAGGTACTTGTGGCAATGGAAGAACTTCTCACCATAATCATGGAGCATCAAGCGGGCCAATGACACCACCCAGTGGTGAGTGTCGCTGGTCCACATTACCCTTCCTCACTGAATATTAACTGTAAGAGACTGCTTGAGTGAGTTAAATCCCAGGTTCCCCTGCATTCTACATGTCATAGGGTCCATGAGGAAGACCATGGACCCTAATTTGCTCCCTGGGCGCATCACAGCGGTTGCCCACTCCTCCTGGGAGGATGGGTCAAATCCAGCTAAATGATTTCATTATGTTGTTGATTATATACAATAAACATTATTATTATTATTATTATTATTATTATTAACTCCACCAAGGTGGTTTTGTTTTCACTCCTCTGTGTTTGTCTGTTTGTTTGCGAGACGGTTTATGGAAAATCTACAGGATGGATTTGCATGAAATTCTACTCAGAGGAAGGTTTTGCGTCTCCTAGCCTCTAGAGCTGGAGGTATGTCGTTATTTTGTCACCAAAATACAAATACCTCTAGGACCTAGCGGTATTCCTATTTTGGCGACAGTCGCTACTCCTCCGCATCAAAAAGGAGCCAGGCGAGGTGGTTGGAACATTTTACTAGGATGCTTCCAGGAGGACTCCCTTTGGAGGTTTTTCAGACACGTCCAGCTGATCAGCGCCGGAACTGCTGGAGGGACTTTATGTCTCATCTGGACTGGGAACGCCTCGGGATCCTCCAGCATGAGCTGGAGAGTGTTTCTACGGAGAGGGACATCTGGAAACACCTTCTTAGCCTGGTGCCGCCGCGACCCGGCCCCGGATGAGCGGAAGAAAATGGATGGGTGGATAGACGTTACCTTTTTCACAGCATTTAAAATCGAATAAAATATAATAACAGGACGCTTGGATTATAGACGTAACGATGTGGCTGTTGCTGCCTTTGATTCCATTGATGTTTCTTTGATCTTGGAGCCGAGGACTCAGTTTCAAGAGTTCCTTCGACTCCTTCGATGTGGAGCTGGGGGTTGGAGCTGGGGGCTAAATGGGCTGAGCAGAGACGCTGAAGTGGAAGGCACAGGAGACGAGCGGCTACAGAGTATTTAAGAGATACTCAGAGAGTTTGTTGGAGTTGTGGGTAGATTTAGAGGCTAACGGAGGAATCTGCATGGTTCTTTACAAAACCACTGGTTCTGTTGTACTTTGGCGGACGTATGCGCTCTCTGGGTGCTTTTGGTAGTTGTTATTATTATCGAAAGAAAAAAATCATCTCAAAACTGTAACTTCTCAAATTTCTTAATCTCTCCTGTGGGGATTCATTTATACATTCGGTATTATTGCAGGACAGAAGACTGACAAATGAGGCATTGAGACTTGAGGTAGAGGATATGATTCAAGTCCTAAAACGAGGTCAGCACGAATCTTCGCAGTCAGGTCTGCCCCGGAAGAAACCGTTGAGACTCTCGTATGTAACGAAAACCACCATATTGGCGGGGAATGCGCGGAGTAAGTTGATGCTTAAGCTCCTGAAGAACACGCCTGGGCCCTCTATCCTCAAAGTCTCAGTGATGCAGTGGTAGAAACCCTTGTACCGCTTGGTCCCTTGTATTCCGTCCATCTGCAGGCGGGCTTTGATCACGTCCATGGGAGTTGCTATTGTCCAACCTACCATTCCTGCTATCCCCCCAGCGAGCATCACGCCACTCCAATCTGGGGGAGAAGACGCTGACGTTAAACATCAGACGGTTAACATTTTGACCTTCGTCGCGTAAAGGGGTAATAGTTCAGGCATCTGCCCTTAGCAATGAGTGCTAAGCTAATCTAGAAGATAGAAACTGCAATCAAACCCACATCCTTGAGATTGTGCTTTTTAAGGCGAGGGATTGGACTCAGATCAACATGGAGTCTTTACAGCAGATGTGTTCTCGGTTGGGTTCCTCATCTGAAGCACTTCTTCATTCCTCTTAGAGGATGTCGGTTGGTTCATAGTCTAGGCAACATTTTGAATATGACTAATCAGCGCTGAGAAGAGCTTCGATTGAATGATTCAATAGTCGCCTACGCCATACCGCATTTAAGATCATTTGTACGTATCAAAAGCAAAAATGACTCGTAAACCTGAAGCACGAACGAATAACAAGAGTCAATACCAACTTATAATTCAAACACACACACTTTTTATTGAAAGGAAACACACGCACCTCGTCTTTTCTTGCCTCCGTCCGTCAGCCAATCGCAAATGGTTGTGTAAGTCAGGAAGTAGGTGGCGAACGAGGGCCCGTCTCTCAGCATCAGCGGGAGGGCTCCTCGGTAGAGTCCCAGGACCCCTTCCTCTTTGATGATGCTCAGCAGACAGTGGATTGGACCGTGGTACTTGGGTTTAGGCACGCTGGTTCCTCCTCGCCTGGACTCCGTCTGACACTGCAGACGTACTTTCACGATGTCTCCCGGAGACATCACTGATATCTGTCGGACGCAGGCGAGGAGAGGAAGAGGAGTAGACACCTTAGAGGCTAGCAGTACACATTTATTTATTCGATCATATTAGTTTTATGGTTGATAAAAGTTCAGAAAAAAGTGAGCGATTAAAAATATTCCCAAAGCTCATGTCAACATACTCATCGTGTTTTTGATATATTCACTTTACTTGTAAAAAAAACAACAGCTTTTAATTGTAATATCTAGTGGGAACAAGATATTCCTCTTATGTCTAATTACTGTGTCTGCTTTGCTTTGTTCTTTATCAAATACAAAAGATTGTTTCCGGAAGAATGTGTGTAACATCTCTTGGGTATCGAAGAACGTAAATGCTTTACTGTCATGCCTGAAAATTTAAAAAAAATCAGTGTCACGTTATTAGAGGTTATTACAGGTTATTACAGGTTATTACAGGTTATTACAGGTTTCATGTTTTCTACGTGAACACTTTCACGTTATCGATTGACCATTAGCATGTGAAAAACGTGAAACTTCTCACGTTATAACATAAACGTGAACCTTATCCGATATAACGTGAAATTATGCGGGGAAAAACCTGAAAATTAAATATCACACTATAATGTGAAAATGATCATGTAAATATTTTAAACTCATCAAGTCATAGCGTAAAAAAATTATCCATCACGTAATGAGTAAAAAAAATATCATACAATGAATGACGTTATCGTGATAAGGTTCACGTTAGCATTACGAAGTTATAATAATAAAAGTAATTTTCACGTTTTTACCAGATAATTTCACGTTATAACTTGATCGATTATTTTCCCACTAAAACGTGATAAGTTAGATGTTTCTACATGATAATACTCACGTTATAACTTATAACTAAGCTATAATAATGGCATAATTATAAAATGATTATGTAAAAATGTGAAACTCATCAGGTTATAATGTGAAAATCACCAATTATTTACCATTGTGAAAATGTTGACGTAAAAAGAATGATCACATTACGATGCGATACTGACATTTCTTTCTTTTCTGGCGTGACAGCAGAACGCCTCCAGTAATAAAAGGATGTGTTCAACATGCAAATACATCCCTTTGATCTTCAGCACGCTGTATTTCTCACATAACTTCATCTTCCTATGAAGTTCTTCAAACAAACACTTGGGACCGTGTTGAGGTGAACTTGATTTACGTTAAAAGATCATCATTGAACATAGACCATAATAACACGCCGTTCATGCGACGCCTGAAATATTGTACTACGGTGTTGAATCCCTGTGAGGCAAGTGATGCGGTGCGAAAACCCAATATTGATACAGGGACTACAGAGAATTATTATTAATATCATAAATGCAAATATTTGCTTTTGTTTTTTGCTACAAACTATCACAAAAGTATTTTTTTCTTCTAAAGAAAATTCAATGTCAATATTGTATTGGTATAAGAATATTGATATTAAAAAACAAAAACAGAAATGTGTGCGTTACCTGAGCCACACCTCCTGCCATACCGGACAGGAAAACTTCTAGTTTGGTGTTTGGACCAGAACCAGCCCCTCTTGCCTGGCTCAGACATTGCAGGCAGTTCCGATATGTGCCAAACACCACGGAGGAAGTCATGGAAATGGTGGTGATGGGTACGGACATGCCTTTGAAGAAGCCAACCAGCTGATGAAACAACCAAGAGAAGACAAATGATGAGAAATCCTCTTTTTGTGGCCATTATTATTATTAATATTATTATATAATATTGAATCGTCATCGTGTCGTGCCGACACAGATCCTTCGTGTTAACGCAACAACTCAAGAACCAAATAATGGATCATTTTAAAATTCTGTGCCCACATAAGCCGTGGTGCGAGGAAGAACTGGAGTGTTTTGGGGAAAGTTCGGTTGCATATTTCCAACACTAGGGGGGGCTCTATCTCCAAATGTTTGCAACCAAATTGGTGCATATGGATGGACTCCAGGAGATTTTATTTTTTTTAGCATTGTGACTTGGTTTACTAGTTCATATTTTACTCACTAGGGCCTAGTGAGTTCATATTTTACTCACTAGGGCCTAGTGAGTAAAATATGAACTAGTAAACCAAGTCACAATGCTAAAAAAAATAAAATCTCCTGGAGTCCATCCATATGCACCAATTTGGTTGCAAACATTTGGAGATACTAGGGGGAGCTTTTCAGAAATAACAGTTTTTAAGACATAACTTCCTAAAAGTTGATCTGATTTACTCCAGAATTAGTGCATATGAATCGACTCCGGGAGATCTATCTTGTGTATATCCTATTTTACTGTAATAGTTCATATTTTACCCACTAGGGGGAGATTTTCTCATGAAAAAACACTGTTTTCTGGACATAACTCAAAAACAACGCATGGATCATGTTCAAATTGTTTACCCCTTCTTTCACAAACGTTGCCTTCAGACACTGCCATATTCCAGTGAACTGTTTCTGGGTTTGGATCCGGACCTAGAAAAATAAAGAGCATGGTTTAAGTGTGTTCTGCATTTGTTAGGTCTCCATCAGATGCACATGGCGCTTACTGTACCTTCACTGTGTCCAGAGGGTAGGCCACTATAACCCCAAACGCTCCTGCGCGTATAGAGAGAAAAGACAAGGACACAACAACAAAGCTCAAGGTTATAATCTTTGAATCAAGCGCCTTGAAATATTCCGGTGCTGACTGTAAGGTCAAACTGCAGGAGTTGTTGGTTAACTGCATTCCACATTTTTAAAACATTACTAGGTAATAGAGGATTTTGAGCCTAGTTAGGACAGTTTGTTCATTAAGATCCATTTCTTCCTGAATCTCAGTATTTCCTCCACTGAGGGAAATGATTCGATGGATTCAACAGGTTGGGATCTCGTATTAACCCATCGACCACTGTCAAAACACTGTTCTTTATTTTTGCTGCTTCCAAAGAAACATTCAACCTTGTCTTTTCAGCAAAATGATCAGTCGCCACACCAATCAGCCATATCATTAAAACCATGTCACTTGTCACACTGTGTGTTTCGACACCTTTCTATCAGAACCGGTTTTGACTTTTCCAGCGTTATTGTTCAACAGTAGCTCGTATGTATACCCGGAATACCTAACAAAACTTAGCCTGTTCTGGAGACCCCATGACCAGGTCTTCTAGCTTTCATAATGTGATCGCTGTCACAGTCACTACGATCCTTAATTATTTTTTCTTTTTTTGAGCATGCAACTCATCAAGTATAAGACAAACTGTTTTCTTACTGTTAAATACATACCATCCACTGACAGGTGCTACTGTGACATGATAATCAATGTTTTTGTGACTTATATATGAATATATATATCCTTTATTATAAAATATATATCCTTAATGTAAAATTCTCATTGAAATGAAAAATCTCTTTTCCAAGAGTGATCTGGCCATTAGAGAAAGACAGAAACTGCAACAACAACTGAACAGACACATTACAATCCATACATACATATATATTAACAACTTTCATGCACTAGAATTAAAGAATACAAAGAATCTAAAATGAGCCAATACAAAGAATCAATCAAAAGGCGTGCAGTGTGATTTCAGAAACAACTGCATCGACCAAGCGCATGTCACCTGTCAGTGGTTTTAAAGTTATGGCTGACCGGCGTATGATCAAGTAGCCAGTCAGTAGGGATTGGCAATTCAAGCAAACATGCTATTAAATATTTCAATATTAAATGGAGTCTATATTTATCTCATATAATCAGCTGCTGATTGTTGTCTTTGACATTTTATGAAGATAGAAAGTTTCTGTAAACTGAAGTGTCTGCGAACCGCCTCTAGGCACATTACCGCCACCTGCTGGTGGGAGTGGCACATTACTACCAATATATATATATATATATATATATATATATATATATATATATATATATATATATATATATATATATATATATATATATACGTATATATATACACAGACAGTCTATATATATATATATATATATATATATATATATATATATATACACATATATATATACACAGACACAGTCTATATATATATATATATATATATATAGTATATGCCCTTTTCTGGTCCTGGCTTGATATTGTTCTTCGTGTCTTTAAGTAAAATGAATGACTGTTTTGCTTGAAGACAGTTCCCCCTAATATGTTTGTGGACTTTGTAGACAGTTCTGAGTAGTTTTTTGGCTGAACAGGTGGAAAGCCAGTTGGACATGTTGGGCACCAGAGTTATGGGTGGCCCTGGGGCCACCCACTGGTATAGCTGGCTCATCATAAATGACAGGCAGCACATATATTTTCCCACATTTATTTTCATTCGAGTAAATTGACATTTTGATATACCATAAAGACTAAAGGGGATGTTTCCCCATGTAAAGTGTAAAAGATGATGGTCGTTAAAACTATCATCATGTGGGAAGTCTGGGTCGATCACAAGAGCCGATTGCTGTCAAGGTAAGCAACCATACAACAGCCGCTTAGAGTATTTGGAAATGTTCAGCTGTAGTATTCCACACCACCCTGACCCAAAATTAAACATAACCCTAAACCATTAGCTCTGCTGTCTTCTGGAGCCGACTGTGACCTCTAGCACAAAATCATTAGTAATTTCACTGCAACTGTTGTGTACTTAGATTTGCTTGATGTACTCTTTGAAAGCGAGGCATACTTCTGCCGCCACGCGTTGGGGTCGCACTGCTGTAACTGTGCAGATGATCCACAGATAGAAAGGAATCGTTCTAATATTATGAACCTTCAAATCATCAGCAAGTGACGTCACTTTCCAGATGAGTAGACTACATAATGACCAGGCACAACATTAGCACCAGTACCTAACTGGTGTTAATGTTGTGGCCGATATGCGCTGTACAACTGGATGGTCTCCAACTATCTCATGCAGGTGAATAACCCAGAACCACCCACCTATAAATACAGTGTGTTGCAGAACTGGCTTTTCACCTGAACAATAAACTCCTCGTGTGCTAACAGTCAGCAAAATAATAACAGCAAACCGTTTTTAAGTTAAACAGTCGTCAGTATTGGCTTTTACCCTAAATCTATTTATCTGGCTAAAATCTTTACGAATGTGGACAGTGGTTATCTTAATGTTATTGTAATGGTTATTCATGGTCCAAACATACTAGACAGAGACTTGTTCTCTTTCTAACCGTATCATTTACTAAGAGCCCGCTGTCAGATGTGTAATATCGGCTCTACTATACGCGATTCAGCTTAGATCAACTCGCAGTTAGTCATCTCAGCACTTTTAGATTTGATCCAAATGTAAAGTGCATTATAAATTAAATGTATTATTATTATTATTATCTTACATATTTGCAGTTGGGGATCAATAATATATAAAATGCACAACAGTATGACAACAGCAAGAAACGAAAACCTGATGTTATCAATGTCAGGGTTGATTTAACCTTGGACTAAATTTGCAATGTAAACACAACATCTACGACGGGAAATCAATGCTAACGTTACAACCATCTAGCTAGCTAGCTAGCTTGAGCCGTTACCTGCCAACGATCCGGACACGAAGTCAACGATATGCATCCCGTCTGGTGATGAGGGCCGAAGATAGATTCGTCAGATGTAGCACATTTTTTCTTCTAACGTTTGTGGCACAGCCCTACCCTTGAAGGAATTCCTGTTACATCACATCACGTGGAGATGAGGCTAGCTCCAGAGTCGACCGGCGAACCTTCCCCGAAGATTTCCGAGTGAGTTACGTAAAGTGCGTATGACTACACATAAATAGGATCACGTGGAAGGCAGAAGTGTAGATACATCTGACTTCGTTCCAACCACTGACATGACTTATCCTCGTATAATGGGCAGCCCTCTCTAAAGCCAAACATCACATGGGGCAAATGACGCAGGTCAACATTGGGAGCCCTTGGGCTATACAGCCAATGAATGACTAGTGTTACGTCAGCAGCGGGGGTGGAGGCGTATTCTCTTCGTTAGGATTGGATGAAAGCTCATCAGATGCCGGTAACTCCTGCCCCAATATTGAGCTGACTGATTTGAAGGTTTAGAGTGACGTCACTGAAAGGGTCGTGGGTAACAGTCGCCATCTTAGAGGTCATGAGTATTATAAACAAAGCAGCGCAGCACGAGGGACTTCAGCTTCCGATGTTTACAACTGGATTTGTAAAAGACGGGGATTCAAGTAATTATTAATATGTCTGTATAGTTATAGTTTAATGCATCTCTAAAATAAGTGCTAAGATTATTACTGCTGACATATGAAGTTAGAATGACATTGGGCATGTGTAAGGATCAGAATAATTCTGACAATTGCCAAATTGAGATATCTAGATAACTGGTTCCGGGACCTACCAAAGTGGTTTAAGATAGGACAACTCAACTCAAATTCTTGGGGAATGAAGGCTAGGTCATGTTGGCCAACCCCAGAGAAGAAGTAATGTAGCACAAATTACTGAAAAATGTCCTTCCATTCTGATACGAGTAGAAAAGCACCACAGAGCTGTTTTGGTGACTAAAGGAAGAACTATACAATACTAACCTGTGGCTTTAATGTTATGACTGATCTTTGCTAAGGAACTGTTTGAAAAAACAACTAGAAAGTTGATCAGTGATTTCCATAAATAGTTAATATATTTAGTATTTTCATTTTATCTCTCTAAATAGGAGAAACAGCATTTTTTTGTTTGTATGACAAAATCTCATATTTCAGATGATTGTCTCATCAATTCGAATAATTGACTGTCCTTTTTTCTTAATTAAATGGTGCATTTCATTTCCAAAGTGAATGCATTATGCTTCTGAGTAACCAATATTTCAAGGGGAGAACAAAATGATCTGGATTTGTCTACACAGATGGGACATGTTTGCTTCCATTAAATCTAACTCTTCTATGAACCATTCCATCTGGTAGAACAAGGCATCTCTTAAAACTGATCAATGGTGGTACAGGATAGGCGTGACTAAGCAAATAACACACCAACACACATTCAATGTGTTTGTTCAACTCCTGCACGGTTCAAAGCGACCCAGCCACTTGGTCATCTTTCGAATGCAAACTTCAAATCCTTACTGATTAATGATGTTATGACATGAGCTTACATGAGAGCTCACTTTCACATTTGGCTCTTGATTGTCTACACAGTGTATCTCCAAGTATTTTAACTGGCATACCCTGTTGTAGAGAATAGTATTGCACTTACTTGAGACAAAGATTTTCCTGCTTTTCCAAATTAATGCGATAATTATATTGTTAATTTGGAAAAACAGGGCCTTTCTCCTAATACGTAAACACATCATCCTTTCTGGGCCATTGCTCCTATAAGCAATAACTTTCACCACTGAGGCTACTCAGTTAGCAGGCAAATAGGTAATAATAATAATAATAATAATAATAACAATAATAATAATAATAATAATAATAATAATAATAATAATAATAATAATAATAACAATAATAATAATAATAATAATAATAAATAAATACAATTAAGATTGATATTGGATATTACCGTTGAGTCTTCAATCAAGAGGATTCATTTATTCGCCATTTATTTTACAGGTGAATTAATGGTGGGATATGTTGCTTGGATGTCTATAATTCTGTTTCAAGAAAAAACAGGAGAAAACAAACAAGTCCAAAAGGATACCTTGTATTGATTTCAATACTTTGACCAAGATAAGAATACTGTGTTCTCTGCAATTAAATATTTTTCTAGAAAAATGTTTAAATTTCATAAAAGGAATTAGACAGACATTACATGTGTTTTTGTAACGGGATAAACGGGGACGGAAAATGCAGGAAATAAAAATAAAAACGCACTCACTAACGCTCAGACTGTGAACCTCTGCCATGGCAGTCCGGAAGAGGGACTTGTGGGAAATGTGACGTCAGCGCAAAGCTTTAAATGACAGCCGAAGGGTAGGGTGTCCACATTGGAGTGTAAACGCTGCACCTGTCAATTGAGTCGGTACGAGTCAACGGGAGAAAAAGTTCTGTTAGGGAAAATAAGGAGCCCATTGAATAACACCTGTGAGGGAATAAAAGTGTCCGCGCTCAGAGCCGGGAGGGCTCGTGACTTACCGAGCCGCGGTTAGCTTCCGCAGACGCTGAGAGAAACCTCTTATTAGATCATCGCTACACTAAACGGACGGACACGCCGACAAGCGCGCAGAAACGCGAACGTTAGAAACAAAATAACGTTTGGTTGAATTGTCGAGAACGTCCCGAGGCGGTGGTCGACGCCTTTAGTCCTTCATCAAGGTGATGGACTTCGTTGCTGGATGCATCGGAGGTGAGTGGACGTCCTCTGCACTTCTATCTGCGATTTGTTCCAAAGTAGAATCACCTGAACTGAAAAGGGCGACTTTATGGAGGTTATTTATGATCTTCCTCTAATTGTTTTCTTTTCGTGTCTGACTGCGAAACCTGACCGATGTTTCCTTATCCGATGTGATGCAACTCTTTAACGAGATTGCAGTGCCTTAGGTAAATTCCATCATGTCGTCGACTCACGAACCGGCTGAATGCCTCTGATCGTGTCCGACCTGCGGGCACACACTGACATTAGACCTGTGTCAGGTTGAGTTCTCTCCTGGATTGTAGTCAGAGTCGAATGATAATGTGAAGGTCATTCCTTCAGCGCCCTGACTCCTATTCAGTTAACTTCCTCTTCTGCACCATCCTTCTGCATGTATACAGTATAATGTAAATACTCTTACAGAATAATGTGTCTACTCTTACAGCATAATGTATCTACTATTCCAGAATAATGTGTCTACTCTTACAGTATAATGTAAATACTCTTACACCATAATGTATCTACTATTCCAGAATAATATATCTACTCTTACAGCATATATGTAAATACTCTTACAGTATAATGTATCTAATTTTACAGCATAATGTAAATATTCTTACAGCATAATGTATCTACTATTCCAGAATAATATATCTACTCTTACAGCATATATGTAAATACTCTTACAGCATATATGTAAATACTCTTACAGCATAAATGTATCTACTCTAACAGCATAATGTAAATACTCTTACAGCATAAATGTATCTACTCTAACAGCATAATGTAAATACTCTTACAGCATAATGCATTAACTTTTACAGCATATAAACTAAAAGTGCATCAAAATGGGATTGGGATTACTCGACTTTCAATTTTATTGGAACAATTTTTAGAAGAGAACTGTGAAAAATAATCTCATATGAGACAATAGGAATTTGTTCAGTCTGTAACCATGGCAACATAGAACATCAAAGCCATAAAGTTCTGTCTCTCTGGAATCTGGTGACGTGTCACAGACACTAAAGCATGGAGTTAGATGTCACAGAAGAAATAACTGCATCTAGAAGTAGACAGGAAGTTGCTATACCGATGTTGTAGATGGACTATGTGAGCCAAACGTACCGGCATAGTCCAACAACTACAACAAATATATACTATTACTGCTCCGATTAAGGATTCCTACAGTGAAACAGTTCAGGGTCATACGGCCAAAGAAGCTCATACAGTCAAGTGACTCAGATTAATACAGTAAAATGATTCAAATTCACGTGATTCAGTTTGACCATCAGACTAAGAATAAACTTTCTTGAGAAGAAACACACACACACACACACACACACACACACATGCATTAGTGTTTCTTATTGCCTGGAGAATATAATCAAATAAAGTGTAAAGTATTCAAAAGCTCTTTTGGATTATCTGGAAAACGGCCCAAAGCTGAAAACATGCTGATCTTTGTGAAAACTTGACTTATGATAATATGCGATCCCCGCAGGACAGTGATGCTATAAACGACTATAAGGATATTTATTATAGATGAGTCAACAGCAGATAAAAGTTAAAATCCCTTTTAAAATACAGTATGAAGCAGGAAAAAAAAGTAACACAGGCCTACAAACTGAATGCAGTACTTGTAGTAAAACATACTTTCACCAGTGTGGTATTAGTACTATAACTGAAGTTAAGTATCTCAATACTTCCTCCACCGCTTCATATTTGTATTATTATTATTATTGTTCTGTGGAGGAGTCAATGTGAAGAGAAGTGATTCTCCACTAGCCATCGTTCCGTCTCCCTCGGGTCACTTTCACTCTGTCGCGAACTGAAAGCCTGGAGTTTTGCTTTTTAAAGTTTCAACACATCCCATACCACAGAAGACATGAATCACCACACACCCCGTCACTCATCAGTGACTCTTGAAGGCTTGGTAGAGTTCATGGAACTAATTATAGTTGGAAGCAGTTGAGTAAAAAAAACAAAAACAACTAAATACAATTTAACGATGGAATGCTGCCCGTGGTCGATGGATCGACCCAGTTTCAGTTTGGCTCAGCAGGTGATGAGGTTTGCGAGGGGAAGTGAATGTCTAAGCCCACATCCTTATACTCAGATGGCACATGCCTTGAAGTCAGCGTGTCAAACACACCTACTCGTGTTCTTTTCCCGGCTTACAGATGAGTCTCGTAACCGATTGGCTGTTTTTACAAACGGGTCAGGTGACAGAGCAGGTGCTTATGGTGGGATTAGTCGGCTGTGGCGTGTTTATGCTTATTCTAAATAATGCCCCTCGAGATCGGTCCGTGACGAAAATTGATTTCAGTGCAGGATAATAAAAGGCATAGATGAACCCGCCTCTATCAAGAACCCAGCACAACCAATGAATCACTATGTTATAATCAATCAAGCCTCCAGACTTTGTCTTTAATATCACCATCCAACTCATATGCCTTATGTTATTAATAACTGTGAATGAAGTTTTGTAAAGAAGGCGCCGGGAACAGAGGGGCCGGCTGTCAGGGTTGAGAAAAATCAAGACAAACTGGTTTGTAATTATGAATTCAAAAATCAACCCCCGTGGAAATGTATCGAGGTTGAGCAGCAGACATGCTTGTGTCTCTGAAGCCACAGCAGGGCTCACAGTCTAGGCAGAACCTAAACAACCTCTTAAATTTGATTGTGCCCTACTTGTTATCCATAAACTTATATTTGATCCGCGTTCCTGTTCTTGATTTCTTCCGTCTGGTGGCCATTTCAGCAGAAGCCTCGACCGTGAAGGTCCTCTTTCATTCTGCGTGAACCTTTGGTCAGGCAGGGAACTATTCTTAGGTTTCACGGACCCAGGTGACGAGCAACCCAAACTGGAATACGGACATGGGCAAGTGCTTCACAAGCTGCGGTTATGCAACTTTCCAGAGCGCGGTGACGGACATGTGGAAAGGTGTCGATGCTTTGATAAGACGTTGTCTATCTGTGGAAGACGGTATCGCGCTCAAAATGACCGAACGTTGTGGACAAGAGGTTTGACCTTCAAAAGCACGGGCAAATAAGTCGTAAGAGTTAATCAGGCCTGATACCAGTGGGTCCAGACAATAAAATAATCCGAAAACAGGAATCGGTCTCGGCAGCGGTTTGATTTTGCTCAGGGTTCTGACTTTGCTACCATCGGGTTCAGTAACTAGGGCACTTTTTTTCTTTTACAGAATTGAATCACGGACGATACATAAACCAATGTTTAAATAGTTGTCTCACAAAACAAGATTTTTAAGTGAAATATATCAAGGTTTTTAAGGGGAACATGAGTAACTACAAAAAGCAGTGGGAGAGCACAAAGCTCTACCAAGGTCCAACAGTACCTTAGGTTCCGGACAAACGTACGCAGACTCCTCCTTAATGACCGAGTTATTGCCTGCTTCTAAATCTACCGCCAACTCCAACAAACTCTGAGTATCTCTCAACTACTCTGTAGCCAGTTGTCTCCTGCGCCTTCCTCTTCAGTGTCTCTGTTCAGCCCCCATCTCCACCCCTAGAGAAACATCAAAGGAATTGAAAGAACACGTATTGACATCACTTCTCCAAATGACTTATTTTATTATGAGTGCTGCGAAACACATAACGTCACTAAACTTGAATCACCTCAAGAAAAATTCCATGCAAATACGTCTTTTAGTATTCTCGTAATTTGGAACAAACAGGTACAAACATGACCTCCGTCTTTGGCGGAGAAAACAAGCTAACAAAAAGCTTAATAGAATATCTTAAGATAAATTAAAAATATTGGCTTCAAGTGCCTACTCTTTGATGATTATGACTCTTTGATGATTATGACTCTTTGATGATTATGACTCTTTGATGATTATGACTCTTTGATGATTATGACTCTTTGATGATTATGACTTGGGTTTTGCATTTGGAAAGTTGAATCAAGACAAATAAAGGAACCGTTCATGTTCTTCCTTCTCACCAGGCGCTGCTGGAGTCTTAGTTGGACACCCTTTTGACACAGTTAAGGTGAGCAGGTTTTCAAGGTAGTATGTGATTAAAAGTTTTTCTTTTTAAGAGAATCTATTATAATCACCTTTGCACATTAGCGTTGGACCAGATACCTGCTTAACGCCGAATGTTTTTCCCTGTGTTGCCATATCAGGAACTCAACCTTCTGATGACATAACTTCTCTCTTTATCACTGATGATGAAAGGAATGAGAGTGTTTAAACTGGTTATTTGGGTTTTAGGTGATAACAATACCGGCTTTTCTTTTTTCAGGTGAGACTGCAGGTCCAGAATGCTAAAAAGCCTCTGTACCGTGGGACCTTTCACTGTTTCCAGTCCATCATACGGCAAGAGTCGGTAGGTGGATTTCTTTTTCCATGCACATCCTGATGCTAATGATGTTAGTAATGTTAGTCAGTACTATTAGCTGATCTGTCGGGACTGTGAGACCTATCTTACCATTAGCGGTCTGTCCTTGTTACCTGTTATACCTGTTATTCATGTGGAATAGTACAAATACTGCGCTGTCATCACAGTTTAAGAAAAGGTTCCTTCCTGTCAACTGTTCTACACCGTTGTTAGGCATTTAAAAGGTTCTAAAAGTAAGGGATAGTAGAAACATTTGATGACTGTGCAACTTTAAGTTGAATTCTTCTGATTCTATGACTTGTTACATCCTGTATTCATTTTTGAAAAAGTGCCGATACCGAACTTTTTAGGAGGTTTACAAAGGTTTTTTTGCCGTCACCTTTTGCATATTCATTTAGGATTATGGACGGCTGTGGTAAACATTTTGGAATGAACATGTATTTAATAGCAGTTTAGAGTTCCAAAGATAAATATTCCTCTTTTTTTGCAGTGGAATGATTGGAACACTACCGAGCTTCTGAAGCCCCTCGGGAATTCTTTTTGTTTTTTTTTATCTTGTGTGCACAAGATTATTTCAGCATCGCAAAGGCAGACCTGTTCTATGAAAATCACTGATGTAACTGCTGCCTGTTGTCTTTCAGTATGCGCAGCGAATGATCCCTGCTGATGACGACCCCATATCTACGAGCAAAGCTGTTCGAATATGATTTGTTTCTGTTTACGGCATCAGCACATGCTTACGTTCCCGTTTGCTGCTGGGTGCATTTTAAGTGCTCTTAATATGAAGGAGCCCAGCGGAAGTAATGTTGGTTGGCATTGTGTATGTGTTCTGACTCGATGACATTAACACACGCTCCTTCCGCCGCTGTGTTTCCTAAACCAATTGAAAGTGAAAAATAAAACTTTGTAAGCCCCGCTCTGTCCATTATATATTACATGTTGGCTTTGTCCATCAAGGAACGCTTATGGATTTACTGTCAATCGTTTTGGGCGCATATGATAATAAGTTGTGTGCACAAGATAAATATATTGTGCGAATAAGCACTTTTTTTTTTTCTCAAGGGGACTTCAGGCGCTTCATGGAACACAAACATAAGCAGTCAGCATTAATATTAAAATGCAGGAAAATGCTATTTCTTTTTTAATGTTATGAACGAACGTAAGCTTGAAATATTTAGTTTTTTCAATAATAGAATTTCAAAACTTCTTCTAATTTTTAACCTTTCAAGACAAAAGGAAAGGAAGTTGAATCGCTGCAACTCTACTGTTCCTGGTACGTTAGTCTGGATCTGACATAAGCCAAGGTTTAGCTTAGACTTAGGAGTGAACTTAATTTTTTTTCCCTTCCAGTGGTATCGCCATCTTCTCTCATGTCTCTAGAGCTGTGAGCACAACGGCACACATTAACACATTCCAGAGTTTGTGGTTTACCAATCTATCTTTAGGGGGTCCAGAGATCAGGGCCGTACCTTGATGGTTGTTCTGGTCTGTCAAGTCAGAGTGACCGTGACAGAGTGAGTGAGGAGAGTTATGTCACTCTCTCTGATTTGACCGGACGGGGCACCTAGAGTTATTAGGTAAAGGTGGGAGACATATTCAGTAGGGATAAAGAAGTACAGTTTGCCTCCCCCTCATTGTAAGATATTAATATATTCAATGCATGACATGTATTTTCTTCTCAATAAATAAATAGTTTAGGTGAAATCAAGTAATTTTCTTTGTTTTTTATGCACGAAGCATCGCAGATGAAAACTTATCCGCTATGGGTTCTTTCTTGTGTCTGCTATATAAGTCATTTCCATTTTCATTTAATAATTGGATTCAATTCGCTCGAGTTGATCAGTTCGTACGAGCCTTATAGAAAAACAACAACTAATCTTCTCTCTTAGACAATGGTCTGAAATCAGGGATCAGCTTGTTCCAACCTGCCCCGTTAAAAGATGTCGGTTCCGTGTCTCTTCCCTTGTTGGAATGGCTTTTCATTAAAAAGCTCCTCTGATGAAGGGAGTGTGAAAGAAGTATTGGACCCCCTCCTGATCACAAAAGAATGAAAGTTGTAACGCCCATCCTATAGTTTTAAAACGTGCGCAATCAGAACACGTGCAAAACAAAAAGTGGGCATAATATCCTGTACGTAAATATATATATGTATATATGTGTGTATATGTTTGTGTATATATATTTTATAAAGAGGTACACACACGCGTTTAAGTTTGTTATAAACAAAATTTAAATTAAACCAGAGGCAGAAATGAAAAAGGTTTCAAAAATCATTTTATTTAATAAGGTCAAAAGATTTGAAAGAATCGTGAAAAACTATTATTGTATACTGCCCTCCCATCCGGCCCACCGGACATTATACTTAGTTGAGTCATCTTAGCAGCAACAAACGCTCAACAATGACGACGAGAACCGCATTCCTGCCTGATGCCTCAATGAAACCGCCGGTCGTCCTCCCGTCCATTTTCCCATCACTCCAACAGGAAAGAAACCGACGTACTTGAACTCACCGTTCAATTCCATATTTTGAGTCATTCAGAGACCGACCCTCCTTCTGCTTGAGATCTTTGTCTTTCTCTTCAGCTTCAACTCTTCTACTTCTGGGAAGGTTCACTACGATTCAAAGTCTTCTCCATTCGTAGATATTGTGCCGCCTCTGTTGAGAATCCAAGAGCCTGAGAGAAAAACCTTGTGTCTCGTCTCACCTCTGGTGTAACTTCCTTTTGTTTAATTCCTTTGCAAGGAGGCGGTTTCATTCAGTGGTACTCAAACTTTTTACACGGTTAACAACCTTAGAATATATCCGGCTCTCAGGGTACCACGATTATTACCCATGTAACGATACATTAGTAGAAGAAATGCAAATACAGTACACACACAGAACACACACACATACAGTACACACACATATACAGTACACACACACATACAGTACACACTGCTACTCATCCACACTTCTCTTCCTAAAAGTTTGAAGCCACGATTGCATTGATATTAAACCACTCATAATTTTAGCTTCCTCCGTTTAAGAGTGAGTCCTCACAGTTTCGAAACCCGACTACGTAACAGGCTGATGGACGTCTGAACAAAAACCTACAGCGAAGGCTAAATGTAATTTAAATTCCGTTAAATTCATCTCATGGTTACTATATTTTCATTTTATTCATCATACGTTAGTAAAAGAGGGCAATTTCAGAGATTCTTCCGCGCACCACTGGAGGGAGCCTGCGTACCACTGGCGTTACGCGTCCCATAGTTTGAGAACCACTGGTCTTAAGTCCTTATCGGAAAGCTTTCTGTTTGAGTTGAATCTGTCGCGACGTAATGCTCCGGCAGAGTTTTTCAGCGCCGCAATCTTCTGGGCGTTTGTTGGCGGTTGACACCCAGCTCATCGCAGAAATATCACCAAAATGATGAACAGTGTGGATCGTCTGAGCATGTTGGAAAGATGTTTACGATCAGATGGGTCGATTCGCGTAAACACCGGGTCGGAAACGTTCCCAGCGACAGACTTTGCAAATGGGAAATGTTTAATTCTGATATGAGAAAAGTGTCCCGTGTAAACCCACCCAGTGTGAATCTCCCCAGAGCCGGGTTTTATCTACCTGGGCGGGTATTAACTTACCTGGCTGGGCCGCTCTAGTAGAACCTAAGTATGGGAAACACTGGCATTTTAAACCTGCACTGTAAAGCAGCTCCATCAAATCCTCATGCTGGTACTGGGTCGGCCATTATTTCTATCTACCCCTCTATAAAAAAGATAAAAAAAAGCTCTTAAGAGTGTTTGTTCTGACTCATAATGATAACTCATACATGTCAATATAGTAAGAACTTCCATTTCACCAAAAATACACTCACCTTTCAGATTTTTAAATATTCTTTCACTGTCTAAAATACATTTATGAATTTGGCTGTAAACTAAAAATGGACTTTTCTTTAGTTTTTGGAGCGTTTCATGACTCAGAGACAGTAATTCCATTTTTTTCTTTTATGACATAATGTTTCTCCCAAGGAAACGTATTAGCCTAAACGTTTTTAATTATCTGATGTACACCACAGCTTTTGTAGGCTATGTAAAACTTCTGAATAATTACTCACAGTGGGAGCCTTAGGGAGGACCTGGAAAAGTAAAATGGCTGCAAAGAAACTGAAACTCTAGTTTGTACGGCAGCAATTCTGTTAAAATGGAGGTCATGATAACGGGATTCTCTTGCAATCAAAACAGTGAACCATTGAATGAGAGATTTCCGCACACAAGTGTTGAATTGAAGTATTTTCTGCTTGCTCTGAAATGTTTTTTTTTTGTTTATTTAAAAGAGAAAATATCTCCGGGGTTGTGGGTATTTGAATTTTCCGTGATGACTTTACACAGTTTGATTCGTGTTAAAACTCTCAACCTCTCCACAGGTGTTTGGTTTGTATAAAGGCATTGGATCCCCCATGATGGGCCTTACATTCATCAATGCTATAGTGTTTGGCGTTCAGGGGAACACCATGCGGCTGCTGGGAAAGGACACCCCCATGAACCAGTTCCTTGCTGGTGCGGCAGCAGGTACCATCCAGACTGTCGCCTGCTGCCCCATGGAGCTGGCAAAGACGCGCATGCAAATGCAGGGCACAGGCGTGAAGAATACCTCCAAGAAGCTGTACAAGAACTCCCTGGACTGTTTGTTACGCATCTACAAACGGGAGGGCCTGCGGGGAATAAACAGAGGCATGGTGACCACGATTGTCCGTGAAACCCCGAGCTTCGGAGTTTACTTCCTGACATTCGATGTGCTGATGCGCAGCCTCAGCCGTGAGCAGGACGAGAGCCTCATGGTTCCCAAACTTCTGTTTGCCGGGGGCATGGCTGGAATTGCCTCCTGGCTTTCCACCTATCCCGTGGACGTGATCAAATCGCGGCTGCAGGCCGACGGGGTGGGCGGAGTCAACAGGTACAGCAGCATCGGCGACTGCGTGCGACAAAGCGTCAGGGAGGAAGGCTACATGGTGTTCACGCGCGGCCTCACCTCCACGCTGCTACGAGCCTTCCCTGTGAACGCGGCGACCTTTGCCACCGTCTCACTGGTCCTGATCTACGCGCGGCGGTTCGAGGACCAACCTAATGACTGCGAGTCCGCTCAGCCGGACCACAAGGCACCGATTCAGGAGGAGAACCAGCCCTCCAGCCTGTGACAGCCGCGGGGGTCCCACCCTCAGCCTGGGCACTTTATAAAGAACACGGGAAGACAGAGAATACATGTGAATTATTTATGATTATCAGACGTGTCATTCCCAAGTGTGTGGCATAAAATATCAGGTTTATTTCAATTTTAACCTTGAAAAGGTGAACAAATTAATATAATATCTAAATAAGAACATTTTCATGCTTTGGCTCTAAAGATGCAGTTTTTTAAATTTCGGTTGTCACCTTTCAGAAGAAGGGAAAATTGGACTTGAGATTAAATTAAAAAAATGTAAACAGCAGCTTTTAATCCTCTAGTAGAGCAGAGAAGATATTAGTAACTAGTAAGTAACTAGTAAGTATCTCATACTAAATTGTGTCCGATCCTCAAACTAGTCTAACAAAAAACAAAAGGAACCTAACAGAATACTAATTTGCAGTATTATTTGTATTAAATAAGGCAAAATGATTTTTTACAATAACAATATCACAAAGTGAATTTGTCACTCATGAATTTAATGCCTAGTTGTTAAATCTAAGCAGCTATAACTGCAACAAATGCTTCCGATGCCTGGGGACCCGTCGTCGTTATCGCCGTGTTGGAATTTTGGCTGACTCCGCTTTGCTGTTAGATAATGGTTAATTCCCTTAATACCTTCCCAAATGTGCACCAATGAATTCACCCCGAACACAAGATGTTTATTTGCCTTAGTTACTGTAAAACTGAGGTTTTTGAACCAGTTTTTGTCGCTTTAGTGAAGATGACACTAAACATCCCCCATCGCCCAAACAAAGCAATTTCTTTAATGGCATACCAAATAGTCAAACTGTTGAGTATGAAAAGTGAACGACTCAAATAGAGACGGACAAGTGCACAAATGCTGACGTAGTAGCCAAAACTTGTCCCATCGGCGTCGTGAGATATGTGCTGCTGAACTGAAATCTGTTGATCTCCGATCGGGTCGGACGTCGGAGCCGTATTTCAGTCTTGCATCGTACTGAATCGACAATGAATCCAGCCTTCCCTGCAGAGGCGGCATATTTACCTGATGATTGCGTCATAAACCATCGCTCAAGCGCCGAGAAAAATTGCGAACTGCTTTGGACATCATAGAAGAGAAAAATGCAAAGACATGAACTCTTTTAGAACATATCGCAGCTTCTAATCTTCCAGGACATACACCTGACAGCTATGACACACCTGACAGGTATGACACACCTGACAGGTATGACACACCTGACAGGTATGACACACCTGACAGGTGTGGCACAATACCAGAATAAATACCAGAAATCAAATAATTGGTTATTATATTGGTTCGTCCGGGAAGGTTTGTTCCATTTGTAGGAAATGTGTGTCTCACTATGGATCTGTCAAGTCCCAGATTCTTAAAAATAGCTTTGTTAAGCCTTCCCAGTATTTGATTCATCTTCATCCTCGTCTCTTGTGGAAGTTCTTCTACATTTTAGAATAGTGTGCTGCTGTTGAGACTTCCTAGTCAACTTCAATGCTGTTATTTTCGTGCCTTTTTTTTCCCTGATTGCAATGGGACTTCCTTTGCACAAATCTGTTTTTTTAGCAAGCGCATAAAAGCGATTTTCGAAGAGAATATATTCTGGAGTTCAGAATAGCTAACATATTTTGGTCTGCCCTGATGGTCAAACCATCAGATGGTAAATGGACTGGACTTTATACAGTGTTTTTCTAGTGGGTTTACCCAAAGCACTTAACAACACAAGTCAACATTGACCTCTATATTGTCTAATCTATGCAAATGTATACGTTTTTATAGTGTTTTTTTTTTTTATGGACAACATACATCCAACAATAACGTGTCTCACTTAGTTATTTGTTTCTCTCATAGAGCTTCTCTTTGTAAGCCGGCACACTCGCCCCCTGGTTGGTTTCTTGCTCTCTCTAGAACTATCAGCTTCCATTAGCACTGATGATCCCTGGAACCAGATCAGAGTCGCTTGTTTCAACTGGATCACATCCCCTTCTCAGTGAGCATTTCTTTATTATGTGCTTTTATAATGGAGGTGCCTATTTCATTTGGTGCTGATACATTGTTACGAGAGTAACTACAGTTCTGACCATCGGCTGATGTGTTTGTGTGGAGTCTCTTTCATAAAGGTCGTGGTTATTCACAAAGCTGGAATCGGAAGCGGCTGAACTCATTTATGAGGACTCATTTATGAGGACTCATTTATAAAGACTGAAGAAGGTTGAGGATATTTCAACATATCTTCAAACCTTAAACTCTGTAATCCAGGTTAAAAGAGCAAACTCCATGTGATATAATTATAATTTTTAACAGTGCTAACAGAAGGAGGCAAATATTTCTAATGGCGATAACGTTCATCCAGTTTTTGCCAGATATGCTACATATTACATTTTATTTACAGACTTTGAGACACACACTGACGTTAATGTTTGATACAGCACTGTGTATGTAAGAATTGGTTTTGGTTTCTTTATTTAATGTGTTTTCTTTGAACGGTTCTCCCTGTCTTATATTCCAAGCACCTATTATTACCTGAACTGGATCCTCTGAAAGGCCAAACAGGAAGGAACAATGTAGCTTTTGATGAATGTGCAGAAAGCACCACTCGTGTCTCCTTTCAAAGCGAAAACATTGCAGCTATAACCCGATCATCTGTCCACACAACACAACACAACTTTAAAAACAACATTGTTACTGCCTCTTTATAGAGTTACAATTAACACACTATAAATCATTGTTTTGAGTGTTTAAGTATAACTACCTACGAGATCCCCAAAATCCACTCTGCTCTCATTTAAGCAATCCCACACTTGATAGTTCAGTGTGAGGCGATGTTTATACTTGGTGGAGGGAAAAACACTTCTGTGTTTTTCATCAGGTTGTCACTTTTGCAGATACTGCGGTTTGGCTTTGTAAGGCAGACATATCTAGTCTGAAGGGTTCTTCAGGTACTGAAATTTCTGCTTCATGAATCAGGACTGCAGAGGGCACTTCTGATACGTGTCTTGTTTGATTGTCCACCGGGTTTGTCTCACACTGAGGAATGTGAATTTTATCACTGCGGCTTAACTACTGTATCTACTGTAGCGCCGTATTCCATGCATGATAGATGAGTGGAAAACGGCGCTACATCTGGCACTTCTGCTTTATTCTTTAGTCAATTCATCTTATGTGTTATTTTAAAATGTGTATGCTTTTAATAACATTGTAAATCTGTGTTGCAGGGTTAAACAAAAATAAGGAAAAGATGTTGAGACTTGTCTCATAAGTCTGGGTAAAGGTTAGATTTCTGGAAACGACGGTTATTGAAAGGACAGCTCATATTTATCTCATTGGTAATAGTGAACCTGTAACCCACAGGTCGGCACACCTTGATTTTCCAAAGTATGAAATGGTTTTATGCAAATTGTGGCTGGAAATATATTTAAAAGCTGCACAGGCACATACTTAACCCTGAAGCGCTGCAGCATTATGGTTCCCTCGCTGTCTGCAGCGCTGTTTACTTTGTAGCACTTTGAGATTTGATCCAAATGTAAAGTGCATTATAAATTAAATGTATTATTATTATGATAATTATTATTATTATTATTATTATTATTACAAGAAGGTCTGCATCTAAGGGTACGCTTTAAAGCTAAACGCGCTAAACTGGACCGGGGCTTTGATCAAACATCTTTCTTCTTCTGAAAAGACTGAAGTGTTGATATTGCTGGTGAGTGGGAATTGTCTTCTTTCTGCATGTGTTTGGTCATTATCTAATCATTTTGTCTGCATTTTATTTTCCTGATAAAGCAATCAGAGGTTTCTGCCCTATGTGTCAGCTCCCCTGGAAGCTTTGACTCATCAGTACCCTTTCAAGCTTTGTTATGCAAACAACGAGTCAAACTAAATGTTGTCGCTTGTGTCGCCGGTGGGAGCCCGCCGGGGAAGAAAGGACGTCACAGATGCACTAAAAACTTTCAGTGTGTTGAATGTATACTCCTACTGAGTTGAGAGAGAAGATGTTCCAACTCTTGAACAAGAAACTCTTCTTAACTGTCCGTCAGAGTTTTACGTCTGATTCAAACGACTAACAGACCAGCTGACTGTAAACTTGCTATTTGTACTGGATGTGACTGTTTTGAAGTGGAAATGTAAATGTATTTACACGTGTATAGCATATATTTTTCATTTTAATGTAGGTAGCTGGATCCCTGCGTGTCCTTTATTCGTTTGCTGTCGAAGAAGATATTTTTGTTACATAATCATGTATAACCAATTTGCCTGCATTTGTTACCGAGGATCAGTACGAATGGGTGAATAAAGATGAATACAGCCGCGGCCAGTTTTGAATCCAGTTCTCTCTACACTCAGACATACCGGGTTCAGACAACTTTATTTATCCCAAAAGGCCAGCTCATTTTATGGACAAGTTACAATTAACAGAAGAGCTAAATATCTAGGAAAGGCAATCGGAGAGCGCCAACCTCAGAAGAACGCTATGTTAAGGACATATTTATGCAGATTCCTCCATTTATGTCTGAGTTATTGCCAGCCTTTAAATCTACCGACAACTCCAACAAACTCTCTGAGTATCTTTCAAGTACTTTGCAAGCGGTCGGCTTCTGCTCCTTCCACTTCAGTGTCTTTGTTAAGCCCACTGAGCCCCCTGCACCACCCCTAAAGACACATAAAAGGAACAAAGGCAGCAATAGCGTCATTGTGACATTACAATTTTAAAATGCTGCAAAACAACGTTACGTCACCAAAATGTAATCCCTTCTAGTTTATGCCAAAACCTACATCTGGGTTACTTTTCAGGCAAATCCGTTCTGTCGTTTTTCGGTAATCCTTCTCACAGACAGACAGACAGACAAACTCACAGGAGTGAAAACAACACCTCCTTGGCAGAGGAAAAAACAACAAAGCCTGTGAATAAGTTAGACGGTTCAACTCCCTCTGCTGAACTCCAGCAGTCTTGGAGCAAACTTTGACAATACTAGTTTTGGTCCTTCACAGACATACCGATCTACAAGCAGGGCAAACGAACAGGTTAAAGGTCATGGATACAGCATCTTACATTTTTTAATAGAGATAGAATGCATCGTACTTCCGGGTTATGACACTAGTTATACGGTGATAAACAGGTGATTGCATTTACAGGCCTCTCCCCGTGAAAACAAAAGCTATCTCAGCAAATAATGCTGCTGGGTGGGGTCTGATTGTTTGGCGCTCATCTAGCGGGGCAGAACAGCATTGGTAGGAAAAAAACCTTCAAATTTTTACAGCACATTGTAAATCATATCCAATCAACCTATTCACAACATTTGTGTGTGTGACTTACTCATCTGTTTTTTCATCCCACATAGATTTTTCTTTTTTGTGAGTGTGTGCGCGCGTGTGTGTGTGTGTGTGTTTTGCCTCCTGCTGTTTGTCAACACCCATTGGGTGCCTCAAAAAGCTTTAGTGGGTGTCGGAGAAAGAGCCAACCAGCGCCGCTCACACTGTTCCAGGTCAAGCTGCACAGCTGCTGAGTAGACATCAGTGCACTGATATACCCTGATATATTTATTTGACTGAATTGTTCATTGTCAGGGTTGAATTGTGCAATCAGTTAACGCTGAAGGTCACCAGGCGGGCTCCACTCTGGCTGCCAAACCAAATGAAAGCTCTGTCACTCTATAATCTGTATGGGTTCTGTTGAATAGACGATTAAAGCAAATAGAAAGAGTAGAATCTAAAAGACAAGCTGCAGACTAAAACATGAGATAACTAGGAGCCTGTTGGGGGCAAGGAGGAGTTACGTATGTTCACTATCAGTCTGGACTACAGTTCAGCGGATATTGTATGAAAAAAAGAGAAGAAGTAAAGCCGAGAACAACCTTCCTGAATTAGAAAAAAAACCCTGATTGCACATGTTTTACCTTAGAGGGAGCAGTGCCTGCCGTTTTTAATAACCAAAGCGCCATCTACTGACGGAGGAGAGAACTACAGAACATTACCCTCCGCTTCCTCTCATGTTTTACAAAGAAGCTGTTTCACCTCCATGCAGTGGTGGGGGAACTGAGGGTCTGAGAGTACTGACACTAAAATGCTCTGACATATGCTTTCACTTGACTGAATATATCAATCAACGTGGCTGCGGATTTATCCCAGAGCTCTTCGGCAATGCAGAAGAAGAAAAAAATCAAGTCTAAGGTGTCGTTTTTGATTGATGGCGTCAATAGTTACATTTTTTCCCCATTTGCACCCTTTCATCGAGCACTTTTTGAGTCACTTTTTCTTATTAAAAAAGATGTGCAACCTGTTTATAATACGACCCAGTGGCCGCACGCATGTGCTAAAGAGTAAGGGGCCAAGGATGGCGCCCTGGGGGACACCAAAGGTCAAAGGAGGAGGTATCACCCATGGTTATTTCGGGAAAGATATTAAGAAACATATTCTTCTTCTGGTATGTTGAAGCATGAAAGGACTTACTATCAGAATTATGTCACTTGACACAAACGAAAAAAGTCTAATTAGATTCAAATAGGTTTTTATAAAACAAGCAGGTTTTTTTTATAAGATCTAAGATGTTAAGTTAACAAACGACTCGTTCCTTTTCTCGGTGAGGATGTTATAGGGTTTAAGTGCAAAATCTCATCCGTCTGTGTCGGTTCCCTCCCGGCGCTCCTCCCACAGTGCAGAAATGTGGAATAAACATAGATGAATTGGTGCCTCTAACCTGGCTGTAGGTGTAAATGTGAGCAGGCGTGGTTCTTTGTCTCTCTATGTGTCAGCCAAGTGATAAACAGCCCATCAGTATGTTAACAGCCCAGGGTGCCCCCTGACTCCCCACCACTACCCCTGTTTCCACCAAAAACAACCTGGTGCTAGTTCAAAGCTGGTGCTAACGCTGGCGCCCGTGCTTAGCTGGTTCAAGTGGCGCACCTCCTAAGAACCTGTTTGCTTTTCCACGGGCTAGGAGCCAAGTCAGGGCCACGCCGTTACGTCAGCGTATAACGTCAGTACGCCACTGTCTGTTTACCCAGCAACGCAGACGGCATACTCAAGCACAACAACGAAGATGGAGGAGCTCATCGTCCCAATGCAAGAGCTGATCCTGGCTCTGCAAACCTACGTTGAGATCAAGGGCAGAAAAAAAACGTTTGTTATTAATTTAAAAAAGATAAAAAATAAAATAAAAAATAGTAATTCCAGTTTATCGGATGAAATTCGTTATGCTGATGTTTTTAAAAATGTTGGTTCAGTGTTTTTCGCCCGTCTTGTTGGTCACAATAACCCCGCCCCCAGCCCCTGACGTCATTGGTTCTTGGCTCTAGAGCAGCAAAGAGTCGCTGCTCTTCGGACACCTTTTTTTAGAGCCAGGAGCTGGTGCTTAGGCTGTCGAAAAGAAAAGAATTGGTGCTAAGTCAGGCTCTGGCCCTGAACTAGCCCTGGAACCAGCTCAGTGGAAACGGGGTACCATAACAGCCCCTGTGATCTCGTGAAAGATAAATGGTTATAGAGAAAACGATGAAGCCACGCTACTGTTTATCTGATCCCATATGTGTTCTTCTCTCATCAGTAGTTCCAAATAAACGATTTCTTCTTATTGTTATTATACCAAGAGAAGGCCCTTTCAGTGACGGAGATAAAACTTAACTCTGACGTTCAGCAGCTGCTTCTATTCAACTTTCCCGCCCAGATACATGGAGGTAGTAACCTTGTGCTCAGAGCCACGGCAGACCAACAGCTCTTGAATTTTTCCACTTCTGAAAGCTGAGGATGTTGGTAAACTCAGGAAGTGACATTACTGTTGACCAACACCAGTGGTAACATCAGGGCCTCTCCGTTCTGAGAGCAGATTTCCAAACAAGATGGCTGGAGTCGCCCGCACTGTGATGAGGCTGCTGCTCCTCTCTCTTATCCGTAAGTGAGGCATCGACGCAACGTGATCTTATTTTCCATAATCTTATCTTGAACATGTAGTAAAAAAAAACTCTCTTGAACTCTTTCTTCCGGTGTGAAACGAGGAGATGGTCTGATATTTGCTGAAGGTCAATACACCATCATGTTTCAATGTGAGGAGGATTTGGTCTGCTTTCATATACAACACCTGGCAGTAAGAAGTGAATCAATAAGAAGTGAATCCATTGCCGTGGTCGTCAATGGAGAGATCCGGGCGGGTGAATCCAACGGAGTGGACCCAAAATGCCCTCTGGGAATCAACGATCTCACAACCACACTTGTACATTATCGCTGCCCAAGACAAGCAGATGCCTACTCTCCTCATAAGAGTGAGTATCGTAAACGCTTTAATGGCCTCGCCGAGAAAAAAACAAAATCTATCTGCACATTTAATATCTTTGTGACATTTATGCAATTAATATCTTTAATTGTACCATGAAATAACAAATCATTTGTACAAGCCTAATATTATATATTAAGATCTTTATGATAAAATGCAATCTCTTGTTCTCTGTTTGATGCTTTGTGGCATCCTCCTCTGTGGCCCCTCTGACCTGTGGTGAGCCCCAGGGCTCCGTTTGTGGCCCCTTACTGATTAACATAGACATGCTGCCACCGGACTCATATTTTAAACAGGTTCCGTCGCATTTCTCAATAAGAAATATTGACTCACAATGTGTTCAGTTGAACAGGTCCTCCAAAGGGGTTAAGATGATGTAGTTTGTTATTTCGCCCTAATTGTGAGAAAAATATGGGAAGCAATATAAATCTGTGCCGCAGAAATGAAACGAACGAACACATTTTTGTTCTCTTTTAGGCCTCACCCGCGAGTTTATCCTCATGCCCGGTAAAATGATGTCAGTGCAGTGCGTTCTGCTCAGCTACGTAGACGGGGGAAGATGCAAAACAAGGCGACAAGGGATCACCCTGAGCTGGGTGGATGAAGCCGGGGAAGTGATACAAGAGGACTCAAACCATCAGATAAAGCAGGAGTCCAATTGCAATACAACTCTGACTATCACTTTTCAAAACCCTCAAAACAAGACCTTCAGGTGCCGTGCAACCTCGAACGGCCGAGAGTGGACTTTGCCGGAGTTGAGGGTCAGAGTCCCCGGTCTGTACGCTTGAGTCATTGCGAGCAGACTATTAGGGGTTAAAAAGCAAAATAATGATAAGAAATGTTCTGTGTTTGCAGCTGGTAAAGAAAAGGGGAGAAGAATTATTCCAGATCTACTTCCTGATAATGAAGGTACATTTCCGTCAAACACACACACACTATAACAAACAGGAAGCTTCGCTGCTGGATCGAGTTTGTGCTGATGTGGAAAGACCACATTGCAACTGCAACCTCTGTGCAGAGCCTTGGCACCACGGCAGTGCAGTGGAACTTTCTTGCCTCAGAGGAAGAAGGTTCTGGGTTCAAATCCTACCCCTCTGCCCTGGGGGCTTTTCCATGTGGAGTTTGCATTTTCTCCCTTTTTTTCTCCGATCCCAGAAATGCAGTATAGAGATGAACTGGTGACTTTAAATTGCCCTTAGGCATAAACGAGAGTGATTAAACGGACAGCTTGTCCAGTGTGGACCCCGCCTCTCGCCCGATGTCAACTGGGATATGATCCAGCCCCCCTGCAACCCTGAATAGGAAAAGTGGTAACTGAAAATGAATGGACATACGGGACCCTGCAAAGCAAGGAGGAACTGTCATAGATGTCTTTTTTCAGATATATCTTTAAAAACCATTTTTATTGAAGACCAAGCCTGTTCCTTATGAACCCTCAACCCTAATGCCTCATCTCAACCTCTTATTCCACAGAGGCTTTAAAAACCTCCATTTATAATCCTACCAAAACCTGCAACACAATATTATAGACTATTCGTACTAATATACGTACGCTCTCGGTAAATCGTACCAATCTCTACGGAGGTTACTGCTGAAATGAAAAATTACAAGAATTGTGAAACTGTATCCCCTGAAAGTGAAGCATGAATTATTACGCGTTTACTTAAAGCAAGACTACGGCAACTCGCTGTACCTGGCTAATAAATACTTAGAAATAGTTAATAATAATTAGCTATGCTATGCTAATAAAAACCATATTTAGCCAGTGCTGTTGAAAATGGAGTCGTGCCCTTCTTCCAATACGCCCAAACAATTCTTCAAAGGTTGATTATGAATAATTAGGACGCGTTAATCAACGTGCGATGGAATTCTGTCGCCTTTGACCCTTTTTATAACGTATAACTTTGTATTTTGCGGGACAATTGATGACCCGAAAAGACGGGGATATTATGAAATCATCGAAGGTGCCACAGATCCTTTGCGTGAATGCGATAACTCAAAAACAATTTCATTTTCAAATTTGATTCCACTGTAGACCTGTGTTTGAGGAAGAACTGGATTGATATTGGGAAAGGTTGGTTCTGTATTTCCAACACTCAAAACATTTTCGGGCCAGGATTTCTAAACAATTGAACCGATTTAGTCCACATTTGGCGCCTATGAATCATGTCTAGGAGATTTGTGTTTTATATTTTGTATTTTGCCTCAAGAGTTTATATTTTCCTCACTAGGGGGAGCTGTTTTTGTGAAAAACATTGTTTTTCAGACCTAACTCCTCAACTGTTGCAGATTTCGTGCATATGAATGGGGTCATGTCTTTTGTACATCATACGTTACTCTAGTAGCTCATTTAACTCACTTCTTTTTTTAAATTAAAAACACTGTTTTTCAGATATAACTTCATAACCACAAATCTGTTTAGTCTTCATTTTGTGCATATGAATTAAGTCGAGAATCTATCAGGTATGCCATGCTTTACTCTAATAGTTAATATTTTGCTCTATGGGGGGGGTGCTTTACTTAAATTAAAAACACTGTTTTTCAGACATAACTTCACATGTAATTACAGGAATTGAATCGAATTGCTTATACAAGGCAGGGGATTAGGAACTTTTTGTTATACCATCGCTGTCAAGGTCACTCATATATGTCAGTATATATGTCAGTTCACCTCAAGGAGATATTCCCTTTACTCGTCAAACCATTGATCCTCCGTTCTAATAATAGCTTTTTTTTTCCTAGAATGATCAGAATACAGTGTGTTTCTTTTTGACTACGTATTTAACTCACACATGAAAGTGTTTTCCTTTTCAGGCGGCAATCGGAACATGATCGGCACAGCAGCCGTGGCGGCGGCGGCATGCGCCGTTTTGACGGCACTGATTGCAGTTTTTGTCGTGAAGAGAAGAAGAATGAGTAAGTTCCCCCGGATCAACAGGAATAATGAAAATGACCCCATATCCGGAAAAAGAACATCCCACACGTGCAAACATGTCAACATGCCAACACTTTTTTGCACAACGGCTCTGTGTGTCGCCTTTGCTGCAATCTCTTGCGGAAAATGTGCCAATACCCTTTAAGTTCTGCCTTCACGGGCTTTCTTGTTTAAGCTGTATAATTATGGGATAATGGCATTTATACTGCATCTAAACGATCGCTGAACTTTAACTAGGATTAGGAAAACTTCACCTATGTGCACAGCACAGATGAAGCCATTAAAAACAGGTTTTATTCCTATTTATCATTATTATTTTAAGAGGTAAATAAACACCTTTTGTAGTTAGATTTGCCTTTTTGTGTGTATTTCAGACAACCGGCTGCGTGACGAGTCTAACGTATCGAATACTAACAGCGTAAGTCCGTTCTCTCTCAAGAACATAGAACAGGAACATCTTTCCCACTTTTTCACCACTTTGTTGTGCTCTGTTTGCGTTTAGGTTACGATCGAAGATCAGGTGGTCTACGCCAATATTCTCCTACCGATCAGCTCCGGACAAATTCTTCCCGGTGAATCCACCGAGTACGCATTTATCCGACACTAAACGTCCACCGGCCGAAATTTTACCTGCATAGTATCTCTTTTTTTGTTCTACTTCAAACTTCAATATTACATGAGTTTTAACGGCCTACCTCGATACTATTACTTACATTTAAATGCATGAACCGTATGTACAGAAACTCAAACGTAGCTATTCATGTCATGTGACATGAAACTTCAAAGTCTCTCTAGAGAGAGAGAGAGAGAGAGAGAGAGAGAGAGAGAGAGATTCTAATAAGCTAACTGTAGGCGAACCCTGTGTTAAATGTCAGGATTTGACGCTTTCTGGAGTAACATTTTTGCTACACAAGTTGAGTGTTCATCATTTGACTGCAGGAGATTAAGGTCAGGAACTCAGTGAAATGACAATTTGAGCATTTTTCTTCCTGTCAATAAAATCAAGGAATAAATCTGCACAAAATCTGCTTTAGAGTTTTATTTCCTATCGCGCTGCAGGTTAAAATAGAAATGCAAACATATTACCTTAATCCCTGTCTACCAGTTGGAACAATTTGCGAGACGGTGCAGTTGGCAGAACATTGGTTTGGATTTTAATATCATAATTCATATTTTAAGATCCAAATTCTGACTTTAATCTCCGAATCCTTAGGTTAATCGTAAAAACCTGACATTTTCAGACTTCATTCCCAGAATTCTGACTTTGAACTCAGAGTTTTGACTAAATTCTAAGAATTCAGACTATATACTCAGAATGTGTTAAACTCAGAATTCTTTCAGTGTAAACTCAGAATTCTTTATTTTGAGAATTATGACTTTATTCTTAGAATTCTGACTTTAAACTCAGAATTAATTCTGACTTTTTCCCCATAAATGTTCACACCGGCATGAGTGGCCCTAATCCTCTTCCGTACATTCTTGAGTCCAATGCAAAAATATTGTTATTCTGCTATAAGCGGTCTTTCAGAGCTGCATCTTGAGTCTCCAGCTCTCCCTAATCAGCCCTGCTAGCACACAGTCACACCTGAACTTACACACCCAGATACACTCAGCCACAGCAGGTGAGAGACTGATGGAGCCGGTCCCGGTGTTGCCTGATTTGCATTTTAAATGCAGTCAGCCAACCCTCCACTGTGTTCACAGTGCAGCACAGCACAACTAATCTACACACCTAAAGGTGTGTGATAGGGTTGAGGTCTGAGGGGGTGGAAGAGATGGTGAAGAAACAGCACCGACAAGAAAATGGGAGATGAACGAAGCCAGTTTAGAGGCCTTTGTTACACGTCAGGTGACACGGAAGGGACCGCCCCGATCTGAGATGTTTACTTTCTGGCTTTTTGATACTTTAAAGTCTTTCTTTTCCTGCAGTTTCTTTAAGGCGTTACGGTCGGTAGAGGTTTCAATCAAAGAGGAGATATGAGAGGGAAACATTGATGAGTAATCTGTCCAACTCTGGGATTGGATGATCTAGGATTGTGTGGCATATTCAGTACAAACTTAATCAAAACTGGATTTTCTCTTGGGCCTCTAAAAGAAATAACTGAAAATCTGTCTTAAGACGAGGAGGTGAACTGCGTGACCTTCTGACATGGGCTTTGACCTCGCCCGTGGAACCATGTCATCATCATCATCATCATCATCATCACTGCGTCAAACTTTAAGAGGGACAGCAGTCTTGTGCCTTTCATTACAAGATTTCAACAGACATGTGACCGAGAGATGTGAGAGCTCTTCCTCTTCCTCAGAGAGAGAGAGAGAACTTAACACCACAGCGTTTAACAAGTGGGTGTCTACATTGTCTCAGCTCGCAGCGTCAGAAATACAAATCGGTGTGTTGAATTTTTCAAATTGTCCTGAACCCCCCCACCCACCACACACACACACACACACACCAAACTCACACATCGGAGCGGATAGCTGATAAGCTCCGGGTCAGAACCTTGAACCCCGGTGAACTCAGGCACCAGCTCGTCTGCCAAGTGCTTGGAGTGGACATGTCGGAGCGGGGGGCCAAATGCTGCTGTCCCCTGGAGTGTGAGCGAGGCTCGGGGGCTACAGCGGGGCAGCGGGGGTTGGGGACAGTGGCTGAGATTGTTGTGCGTGTGTGGAACAAAAGGCCTTGATGAGTGAAATCCTGCAAAAGGCAGGAGAGGAGGTGTTAAAAGTGAAACAGTGGAGAAACCAGCAGACCTGGAGGAGCTCAGGAATCTTCATGTCCACACCCTGTCTGCACGTATCCACTCTAATCCACAAAATGGGCTTTACTCCGCTTATTAAGCACAGAAGGAATTGTAAAAAAAAACAAAACAAAATTACAGAAACAAGTGAAATAGAAAGAATAGTTAAAATAAACAGCAATAATATTAAGTAAAAGTTGTGTGTTTCTGTAAAATATATAAATATGTATATATGTCATCAAGAACAAACTTTTTTTTGGTTCTTTTTTTGTTCTTGTCGTGGGAAAATATCAGTGCGGTGCAGCTTTTTCTGACAAACACATGCTAATAGTTTATTTATGGTGCAGAAAGAGATTCAAAAGCTTTATTGTTATGGACACAGTGAAACAAAAAAAAAACCCCACAGAGGTTGAAATTCACACTTTGCCTGTTTCCCTTCACACCAGACTATAAAACTAAATACAATAAATTACAATACAGAAGCAAAGAAATAAGTAAAAAATAAAAATAAAAGGAACCTGAGTGTAAAAGAAAGGTAGATAAACTGTTTTTACGGTGGTTGAACTGTTTTTACTTAAGACGTTCCTTGCGAATAAACAATGAATCCATTTAGAATCAATAACCCTTAATTAATGGACCGATACCTGTCAGATGAAACTACGAGCCTCTTCTGGACCACGATGACACTTTGGCTTTTGTTAACACTTCACATTGAAATTGACCCTGGCTGTACTTTTCCTGGGGGAGGAGGAAGAGGAGGAGGAGGAGGGATGAGGGAAGGAGGTGTTTCTCGGGACACAGACAAAAAAGCGAATCGACGATTAACAGTTTCCTGCAGGGAGGTGCTTCTTATCACTCTCAGAATCTTCCTGAGCTCACTTGCGGACAGGACATTCATCTGGAAGCCGCACGCGCACAATGGACTGAAACCTCCCCAGAACTGGATCGTCAGCTGTGAAGCGTTCCGTTGCTGCACACTCAGGTAGGAGAAGAACTTTCCAATCGATGCCGATCCGATGTCGTTTGTTCTTGGTTTACTCCGGGTGGGTTCGAGTTAACTAAAGCCGGGTTAGATGTCGCGGGTTAAAGTTTGGAATTAAGAGATAAAAGTTATTTGAGAGCTTGAGCTTCATTCGAGCGCAGGAGGAAAAGGAGACACACCCTGCTGCAGGTAATGAGGTCAAGGTGAGGCTTTTATTCTGATTTAATCAATCAAGCGCTCGGAACTATCCGGAATACGAAGACAGTCTTTGTGGAGGTTGTTGGTCGGCAGCAGAGAGTCACTGCTAAGATGTTGAGTTGTTTGGACCGAACTGCGGTTTGTAGTTAATTCATATCAGTACACACTACAACAATAATAATCATAATAATAAAGATGTGTGTATATTTTATTATTATTTATTTAATTTTTATTTAAATGAGAATCTGAATCAACGATCATTTAATTCAGCTGTTGTCGTTGTTGTTTGGAACCAAAGTAAATAATGAATCTGAAACTTGTGAAACTTGGAATCTCTGCAGCCCATTATTCATCTTCTGAAGACACACTGTGAGTGTGTGTGTGTGTTTGTGTTTGTATGTGTGTGTATCTGCTTGTAATTGGACATCAGCACCTGGACTACTTAAACTTATATTTACATTAAGCTTTGGAGCTCAGACTTTTTCCCTTTTCTTTATATTTGCCCGGATTTTTTTATTGGTATATTTTAAATGTACATGTCTATTTTCTGATATAAACTTTATATTTATTTATGTACATATATAAATTTATACACACCACACACATATATTCGTTATATATATATATATATATATATATATATATATATATATATATATTTATATATTTATATATATATATATATATGTGTATATATTTATATTTATACATATATGTGTGTATATATAATTATTGTATGAGTGTGGGGATTAAAGTCTCTATCAATAATCAAGCTGGTAACAGGCGGCCTGACTTTAACCCTCTCAGAAGTATCTGTTTCCTTCTCCTTTGCCCCCCAGCTCTCGTCATATCATCCAGTATGATTCAGAGGAAGGAGGTCGTGCTGTCTGTCCTGGGGGAGCTCCAGGAGGCCACAGAGACCCCTGGCCTGGATGCTCTGACCAAAGTGGCGCAGGAAGTGGACCAGGTTCTCGCCCCCTTCAAGCTACCGACGACCCACTGTCAGGATTTCCCTGGGTGGGCAGGTGTGGACACCAAAGCGCGGGGCCTCTACCCAGCTGATGCACCCGCGGACCTTCTGCCTCTCAACTGCAAGGGGGAGGGCAACCTGCTGTTCGACGCAGTGAGCATGCTGCTGGTGGGAAACACAGATCTGAGTTTGGAGCTCCAGGTGAGCAGTGATTGGTCGTAGTCCAGATTTCTATGGTGTTAATGTATTTATTGGGGATATGTTTACGTCAGGACTCCTATATTGACTCTGATTTTGTCACCCACAGGTGCGCACAGTTGTGGAAATGGTGCTGTGGAAGAGATACTACTTGTCTGGCATGATCGATTCAAAGATGATGCTACAGGCTGTTCGCTTCAGCCTCTGCGCCGAAGAGTCTGAAGACATGCTCAACCTGCCTGCAACGGTCCTGGAGGCCATTTTTGATGCAGACGTCAAAGCCTCTTGCTTCACCGGATCCTACGCCAACATGTGGCACGTCTACGCCCTGGCATCAGTCCTGAAGTTTAAGATCTACTCCATCTACCCAATGTTCAACTTCAAGATCCGACCATATTTCAACCGGGTCATCCGTCCCAGAACATGGGTTAACGCCTATGAGCCACAAACCCTCCACATCATGTGGTCCGGCGAGCTGCAGTCCGAGTCTCTGTTCAGGCCGAAACATTTTGTGGCGCTAGTCCAAACCAACAACCTCACATCTGGAAGCCCTGACAGCGGGGAGAGTGACCTGCCAATCACAAGCGGGGCGCTGCTGAGCCCAGAATCGCAGCTCTCCTACCCGAGTCTAAAGGACAAGTACAACATAACCAAGAGGACTTTCTACCGCTGGAAGAGGCAGACGGAGGAGCACTGCAAAAAGTCCACAGCGAGGTACGAGGCCAAGTATTTCCTCCAGGCTTGCTACCTGGAGGGTAAGCTCCTCCCGCTGCACCAGTTTAAGGAATTTTTCCCCGAAATCTCGAGGTCGTCTTACTACAACTGGAAACACGACCTCCTGAAAAGTGGAGGATATTACTCCAACTCGTCAACCGGCGAGGTCAGTCCGGGAGGGAGCACGGAACAGGAGGCCTGGTCTTCGCCCGAAAGAAGGCAGCAAGAGGATCCGGACAACACAGACAACGTTTCCTGCATGTTTGGCCTGAACCTGGCCAAGCTAGACCTGGAGCGGGCCCAGAATGTCACCCAAATGCAGGAAGCCAAGCGATGCCTGCAAAATTGCATAGCGATGAATGCCTCTCTCCCCTTTAAGGTCTTCAAAAGAAATTTCCCGGGGGTCTCCAGATCGACCTATTACAACTGGAGGAGGGAAGCCTTGCTGTTAAACAGAGGTTACAAAGGCAGCGTCGGCACCAGCGAGGAAAGCTCGGATGCCGACAAGAGCCTGAGTCCAAAAAGTCTGTCGCCGGTCCTCTCTAACTCCCTCCAGGGCCCCCTGCCCAGAGTGAGGGTCTACAGGCACCAACACAGAAGCTTCACGCTGGCTTACCTGAGTAAGAAACAGCTGAGAGATGCTGCAAAGCTGCACGTCCAGAAGTCCAAATGGACCCTGACCAAATTCAGACTGAAGTTTCCGTCAATGTCCCCTTGTTTCTACTGGCTGTGGCGCAATGGTCAGAAACGCAAGAAGAAGAAGACGGTCGCACAGAGTGCCGAGGTCCACGTTGAGGAAGAGGGTCCCGAGAAGGCCCCTTCAGAACCAAGGGTCACGGAGAAGACGGTGGATGGTCAGCATGCGCTCCCCTTTGTCGAGAGACCTACGTATCTGGAGAGGCCCCCCATCATAGAGAGGCCCCCCATCCCAGAGATACCCTTCATCCAAGAGATGCCCTTCATCCCAGAGCGTTTCTCCATTCCCACCTTTGACGCCCCACATCCACAGCACGCTCCTCAAGAAAAGGCGCCCGCGAATGATCCGATGTTCGGGATGGATGTCGTGGCTCTGGCCAACTTCAAGGCCAAAGCCAAGCTGTTCCTGCAGCAGCGCTATGAACAGAAAGCTTTCCCCACCTTCAAAGAATTCAGGTCTTACTTCCCCTACACCCCCCGCTCCACATACTACATGTGGAAGCGAGCCCTGTACCACGGCGTGTCGCTGATTCACGGGTGAGTTTGCAAAGCATTCAGCCCCAGAAGCGGACCGTCGCCTGAAGAGTTTTACATTTTGATGATGGTTTTTTTGGGGGGTAATCTTTTTTTTTCTTGTTGTTTTTTTGTTAAACATACTACCTATGCCTTGTTGGTTCCCTGTCTTCGCATCTAAATGCGTTGCGTCCTTCCTGGGCCTACCCGCCACACCACACCACAGCTCACTCCTCCCTCCTGGACATTTGCACATGTGTGAAAAGAAACTCGCTGTGTTTAAGCTCTGCATGCCGCCTGCAGGGCGACGGGCAGTTCAAAGATGTTCTCAGCGTTTTTTTTGTTTGAAGCCGTTTCTCCTCCATTCCATTTTAACCCCAGCTAAGTATCGTACTTGATGTTTTTTACTTTGAATGTTTATTGTTTTCAGATTGTTTATGCTTTTACTATGATTCCTGTTGTTGATCGGAGATTTCCGGTGCTTGTATTTTTTTTTCTGATTGTTACTTGAATGTTAACACTTCCTGCGTCTGTTTCCAGAGATTCGTCCTGGAAACGGTCCTTTTTCTTTTTTTTTTTATTATTGAATTGAATGTAACACCTCAGCTATTCACTTTATGCAGCCAAACTTAAAAAAAATATACCTCTTTCTGTGAACGTTGAACTTATTTGCACTAACGCTGCTCCCGCCACAGTGTTGAATAAATGATCATCCGTCTGATCCAGTTGGGTTTCTCCAGCGGCTCTGTTTTTGAAAAATGTTTACATGGCCGTCTTCACAGAGTTTAGATTTCATCTTTTTTTATATACATGTATTGATCCAAAAGTGCATTTTTCTTTGTTATATTAGGGCATATTTGTCTGGTTGTTTTTCCCCAGGGAATGAAGTTCCGGTTCTTACTCTCTACACAGACGAGAGTTTACCGAACTTCTCCTGTCGCCGCCTTAAAAAAAAAGATTTCAGTTCGCTTTAGTAGTTTGAGTGTATTTGTCATTCTGACTGTTATAAAGTCCAAAGTGCATTCTCTCTGCATTCTCGTCACTCAGGTGATGAAATCTGTATTGTATGGATGTCAATATCAATAAACTGGACCGGATTGGAAGACTTGGTTTCATTTTTTGCACAGAAAGTTTTGACATCATGGCCTGTTTGACTTTTTTAACGTGAGACGCCAGACATGTTTTTATTGTTATGGCTCTTTTACACAGGTTATTTCTGTTTTGTTTAATCCATCGGCCACTTTATGAATTTTCAAATTGTCTCTAGTCAAAGTCATTAAGCAATAGTTTTGGTTGAAGTGAAAACGTTTTTAATCTTCCAATCTGCTCAACCGGACGGATAATAATCTGCATAAATCATAAACTGCTACGTTAGTGCGGGGATTATACCGTACATTATGATGATTAAAAACCAATCACCAGCTGACTTTATGTCCACAACCATTGTGTTGTTCAAAGCACAAGAATCATTCAGTGGCACCGCTTCAAAAATGTGCAAACAAGAAGGGCAAACCCAACCAGTAGCTAAAGAATGAACTTTTTTAGCTTGGCCATTGTACTTATGCTAATGGTGGCCCTGGTGAAGAGGGTGGGATGAAGTGGAGGGAGCAGGGTGGGGGGGGGGGGGGGGGGCGGGGGTAATTGTATGCAGGGTGATAGAGGTGTTGGAGATAAGGCCAAGAACATCCAAGGGTTTGGGGGAGGGCAGTGGAGAAGGAGGTGTGACCCAGGTCCAGTCTTATTGTCTCTACTTGTTGTGGTTTTACTTTATTGTAACTGCTTCTGTTTTGGGCAAAGAAGGACGTGTTAAATGTATTTGATGGAAAACCTCCATCAGGGAGAGAGTTGAGAATTCTCAGACCCGAAACGGTTGCATTACTAAAAAAACCCTTTTAAAGCAAAGTTTTTCTTTTTTTTACTAATGGGAGTCGATCTTTTAAGGCGTTAACTTTAAGCGAGAACTGAGCTGGAATTTATCAGCATCACTGGAGTTCCAGTCTCTCCTCATCAGCGATGTCGGCTCCAGCTGCAGTCAGGATTTATGTCCTGAATTCAGGATTAATGCCACATCTGACTTTAAAAACAGAATATTGTCTTTCATAACAGAATTCTGACTTTATTCTCAGAATCCTGACTATAATATTATAATTCTGACTTTAATCCCAGGATTTTGACTATAAACACAGAATCCTGACTTTAAACAAAATTCTGACTTTAATCTCAGGATTTTGACTATTAACACAGAATTCTGACTGCAGTCTCAGAACTCTGACTTTAATCTAATAATTCTGACTTTAGTCAAATAGTTCTGACTTTAGTCTAATAATTCTGATTTTAAACTCCAAATTCTGACTTTAAACAGAAAATTATGACTTTAATCTCAGGATTTTGACTATAAACACAGAATTCTGACTGCAGTCTCAGAACTCTGACTTTAATCTAATAATTCTGACTTTAATATCATAATTCTGACTTTGTTCTAAGAATCCTGACTCTATGGGCTACATGAAAATGTTTTTGGAATTCTGAGTTTAAAGTCAGAATTTTTAGTTCAAATTCCGAATAAATCAAACAAGAAAATTCACCCATATACGGCACTAATCCCCCTCCGTAGTTTTTAATGCCAACACTGAGGACAAATGATATGTACCGTCTCGGGTTTTATGGTTTGCTATTCAGGAAATGCTGCTTTACCGACCCTTCAGAAAATAATTAAAAGATTGGGTGTCTTCTCAGAACCGTCTTCCTGCGGCATTCCAGAAGTTCTCCTCATTCCAAAATAATCTTAAAAGGCACCTATTCGATTCAGCATTCAACAACATTAAGCCTGCCTTGAAGTGCCTTCTGTTATAAATGATTACTAATCATGTTTTCTAATGGATGTGTGTGTTTACATCTAGAAAACAGAAGGTTGTGATTCACACAGTGGCTTGTTTGAATTTGACTCTAATCTATACTTGGTTAATGTCTTTGACAACCATTTGAGCCTTTAATAAACTAAACAAAGACAAGTTGATCTAATTGTAATGTGGGGAAATCAGATAAATGAGTTTTTACTCATTTTAATACAATCAATTTGTTGTGTGTTTCCTTATCTGATTCGAATGAAACGTTTCCCACTTCCGTCTTCAGACTCCACTCAATCAACCCGTCGTCCATGAAAAGACTAACTGCTGACTTTAATCACTGCTCCCGTGCTACTGCTCTCATTGATAATGTCGTACCAGCGTCAGCACCTAATGTGCAGAAATACAGCACTAAAATAATACAAGCGTATGCATACAAATCTAATGATCTCTATATTTAAGTAAACAAAGTAGAATCTTGTTAAATGTTTTTTTTGGGGTTTTTTTTGCACAACAGAGCGCCACAGGAGGTCCTTCCTGCCTGTGGCCATCACACTCCACAACACCTCCCTCTATAGACATTCAAAATTCACCGGGAGTCAATAAACCGGTTTTTGGACTTATAATTAATGAGCGGTTTGTTCTTAACAACACACACATTGGGTCGTCTGTTCCCACCAAACGCGTATTCGTCTTATATTCTCATACACTCTCACATTCGTACGTTGTTTCATATATTGTTTTTGTTTTTTCTTCTAATTTCTCATTCTTTCTTACATTCTAATAGTTTTTCAAGGAGAATCTGTAGCGAACTGTGTTTCGCCCCGGGGATCAATATCGACTATCTCTGGTTCTGTGGGACTGTTTTGGACTCGTGCTGCATCGTCAGATTGTCTCGTTTGTGATCCGTCCTTCTGGGTCCCAGTCATCCTGAAGTGGCCTCAAAGTGCATCCATGTTTGGAATGGAGCACTTCACAGCAGCCTTGTCCTGGGAGGAGAAACGACGTCGACGCTCAACACAGACTGAAAATGTGACTCAGACCTTTCAGAGCTCAAACACACCTGATAGGATTGGATCGACTTTTGTCATAAAACAACATTTTCTTGCTTTGTGTTTTCTGCAATCACAAAGATACAACATTTCACTTGATATGAACATTCTGCAGGCTACCTTATTATTCTGAAGTCTGCGTCTCATGCAGTCCTGCGTCTCTGGGAGCAAACACTTGATAGTCTGGTTTCTTTACCTGTGGGTGGGTTCGTCATCTCAGTCTTCATCACTGTATGATTGAAGGAAGTCTCTCCGGCACAGAGGCACTCTGCATTGTTTATCTGCAGGGAAAAAATTGCGCGGAAATAATGAAAGATGGCAGGCTGTGAGTGGAAGTCTTGGAGGATTAACATACTGCAGTCGGTTCAGAAAGACTGAGCGATAAAAAGCAGACAGGCATCTAAAGAAGGAAGCCAAATGTTCTCAGTAAACAAACAGAGCTCTGGGATTCAGGCTTACAGCTTTCTGCCAATTAGCCTCTGATAGGTGCAGGATGTGAACTCGGGCGAACTCTGGACATTTACTTTAGAGTGGACAAAGTTGAGAGGAAAAGAAGTGGGTGAAAGTAAATTGTTTTTTTTTTCAGACTGAAAAGTTTGTTGTATTTTTTTTCCCAAATTGATACTAAACTGTAAATTCCATTATTGAATATTCAGACATTTTCAGGAAATTTAAACATCCCATATAAAATTCAGAACATTAATTCATATCTCCTCTAATACCAATTAGTATTTCCCGTCATGTCTGTGGTTTGTCCGGTAGGTGGCAGTGTTCGGCTTCAAAAGACTGTTTCCTTCAGTCTTGGTGGACTTTTCTTAAAAGGCCCCCATTTTTTTTTATAAAAACATACAAACGCAAAGGGTTTCATGTTCATGAGAGTTTTCCTTGAAAACTCTCCTTTAATAAACATAATTCAACGCTGCAGTGTTTCCAAAGATGCATGGGAGGGAAAATAATGGATGGAAAACTGCTCAGGAACAGAACAAACAGGTACAGGAGGATGACAAAGTAAAGTAGAAATGAAGAAATGAAGAGCTGAAAGTATATAAGTCCTCTGGTTAAGGATCATCTTCAATCATAGTCGCACTGATTGTCTTTCTGATTTATATAGATATGTGAAGTGAATCTTAATCTCTGCAGTATAAAAACTGATTTATTGACCGGTCCAGTTATGAAGTGTACGAGATGCGATTGTGAATCAGTTCCTTTTCTTTTTCCCAGAGAGGGAAATGTTCTGCAGGTGGTGGCCACAGACCATTTCTGCGGACTGATTTTTCTCTAGTTTTGCATTTTGCAACTCGCATTGTCCCTCCTGATAGCATGATGTGGTACCTGCAGGCCATTCTGGTTGCACAGGTAGTGATGCTCCTGCAACCGCCATCACCAGAAGGTTTGCAGCGTCTCCCAGCACTGACTCTGGAGCGCGGAGGAGATACCAGGAGACAAAGTGAACAAACCAACAGCAGGATGGATGTTTCTGAGCAAACTATCAGAAACAGACTCCACGAGGTCGGGATGAGGGCCTTGCGTCCTCAAGAATACAGGATTAGCAGGTTCTCCATTGGTTCCCCGTTGTCCTAACAGATGAGAGCAGATACTGATGAAGACTGGTTTGGTTGGTGGGTCGCTGATGTCATGAGGGTCACACACACCTGCACGTGTCAATCAACGGTAGCCTGACTGCTGGTAGGTACCGGGAGGCTTGTGTAGTGGACCCTGGGTTCCTCCTGGAACAATGCCTGGAGTCAAGTGTGAGTGCGAGCAGTTCCTGGGTGTTGAAGGCACTGATACCGCCGACTGGTCCTCACGTTCCCCAGAACCACAATCCACCTGAGAACATCCGAGACATTATGTATCAGTGCGTCAGACACCACCACTGTCACGGATTCCCTGATCCAGCGCCGGGAGAAGATTCCCAAGGACACCGTCCCACGTCTCATTAGGAGAAGGTCCAGATGTTGCTAAAAAGAATAAAAAATATTTTGTTCGATTTAGAATCCAGCCATCAGTGAATTCAGGATTTTGGTTTCTAGGGATTTTTCTCATGCCCCTTTTTTCTCAACGAATTACCCAACGTTAACAAATAAAATCTTGAATATTTCGTCCGTTGAGAGAGTGGTGGTGGTGGCTGATGACTCCTCAGAGGCTGATGTAATGATTAGGTTGGAGAATTTGTTAAGCCTGGGTGGTGTTGGGGTGGTGGATGGTGCACACAGTAGTTGTCTGAATGAAGGAGAGGAACAGAGAGAATCATAATTAAAGACCGGTTCCAACCGCCTGAGTAACATTAGCAGGAAGATAGGCTAACGGCCGAAGAGCGCCACTCCTCTCCTGATTCAGCCCAGACTAACGAGAGCGAAACATTAAGACTGAGTGTGCGAGAGTGAGAGGTCGGAATGGTGAGAGAAAGAAACTAAAGTCTAAGTCTGCAAAAGCCTGGCCGCCCTAGCAGAGCGTCTGCTGCGGCTTCATTTTGTGAGCATACTCCTTTATTTCTTCTAAAGATTTCGTGCCAGAAAAGACTCACAAAAGAAATATCACATTTGACATGAATATGAGTTTGATGTGAACGTCTCTCATTCTCCCTCCGTTTGTGAAATGAGCTTCCGAGCTGCTCGTGTCAGTCGAGGACAGGAGACACGCTTATGGAATTTTCATGAGTAGTGCACAATTTATGTGCTTAATTATGTATATTACCGCGCCCACCGGTGGGCCCGGAACTCAAACGAAAGACGAGGAGGATTTCATCGGTAAAAAAAAAAAAAGCAAGGAGGAAAGCACTAGTTAATTAAATTATAACGTGTTATTAGCCTCTCAGTCAATTTCCTCTCACTCATATTTACTGGAGGTCAGCTCTTGTTGTGTCCAGCTCTTCCTATGTCGTCTCCCAGCAGGTAAACAAACAAACAAACAAACAAACAAACACAGACACGACAGCTGCTGAGCTCTGACTAATAAATCAATGAGGGACAAGCCATGACTTTATTTTTTCCTTTGTTAATTGTTTCACTCTTTGTTTGCACTGAATCAATAAACCAGCGATGCTTTGCTGCTGATGAAAGTGATTGAGTGTGTGTGTGTGTTTGCACGTGTGTCTTTGTACGAGTGTGTGAGACATACCGAGGATTGTCCGTGTATTCACAAGAGCAGATGTCGCAATTATAAATTAAATGTATTATTATTATTATTATAACTCTGACCTCAGCTACACCAAATCACATGCAAACAAACTAAAGGCAAGGTAAATCAAGAGCATTAGGGTAATCTGTGTTTAAGGTCTTGTGATCATTTGTGTTTGTTTGATCCATCCATCCATCCATCCATTCATTCATTCATTCATTCATTCATTCATTCATCTATTCATTCATTCATTCATTCATTCATTCATTCATTCATCTATTCATTCATTCATTCATTCATTCATTCATCTATTCATTCATTCATTCATTCATTCATTCATTCATTCATTCCTTCATCTATTCATCCATCCATTATCCAGTCATCCATCCACCCATTCATTCATTCATCTATTCATTCATTCATTCATTCATTCATTCATTCATTCATTCATTCATTCATTCATTCATCTATTCATTCATTCATACATCCATCCATCCATCCATTCATTCATTCATCCATCCATCCATCCATTCATCCATCCATCCATCCATCCATTCATTCATTCATTCATTCATTCATTCATTCATTCATTCATCTATTCATTTATTCATCCATCCATCCATTCATTCATTCATTCATTCATTCATCTATTCATTTATTCATTCATCCATCCATCCACTCATTCATCTATTCATCCATTCATTCATTCATCCATCCATTCATTCATTCATCCATCCATCCATCCATCCATCCATTATTGATTGATTGATTCATCCATCCATTGATTGATTGATTGATTCATCTATTCATTCATCCATCCATCCATCCATTAATTAATTCATCCATCCATCCATCCATCCATCCATCCATCCATCCATCCATTCATTCATCCATCCACCCATCCATTATTGATTGATTGATTCATCCATCCATTGATTGATTGATTGATTGATTGATCTATTCATTCATTCATCCATCCATCCATCCATCCATCCATCCATCCATCCATCCATCCATCCATCCATTCATTCATCTATTCATTCATTCATTCATTCATTCATTCATTCATTCATTCATTCATCCATCCATCCATTCATCCATTCATCCATCCATTCATCCATCCAATAATAATAATAATAATAATACATGTAATTTATTATGCACTTTACATTTGGATTAAATGTGGTACATCCTAAAATAGATACAATTTTGATGACGTTACGTATTTTGCAGCATTTAAAACAAAAACAAAAGTCTGTTTGAAATGGTGACATCATAATGTGGTTTATGATGTCTTTGTTCCTTTGATGTTCATTTTGGGGTGGAGCTTGGGGTTCAGTGGGCTGAACAGAGTAGGCGGCGCAGGAGCCGAGCGGCTGCAGAGTAGTGGAGAGATCCTCGGAGAGTTTGTAGGAGTTTTTGGTAGATTTAAACTTTAATGGAGAACTCTGCATGGATTCTTCCTCACCTGAGGTTCTGGACCTTTGTGGAGTTTTTTACTCTCTTGGTGCTTTTTTCTAGTTTAAGTAGGAAAATGTGGAAATATGCTTTTTTCTCTCCTCAGTGCTGACTTTTTTAAAAACATGGATTCTATTTTCCTCTTAGCCTGTCAAAGCTGCAAAGCCGCTGCTTGGTGTGTGTGTGAAATAAGAGGAGACGTCTTTGGTCCGTTAAAGTGGGAACGTTACGGTTTAGTGCCGCCCACTTACCATTTTCATCTGAACCCGCCGTCTTCTAAGTTCTAGTCATAATAATAATAATACATTTAATTTATAATGCACTTTACATTTGGATCAAATCTCAAAGTGCTACAAATCGTAAAAGTGGTTTGGAGATCTGTCGAAAGTTCAATCAGAAAGACTCTTTCAGAAAGATCTGTTCACACTCTTGGGCCACTCTTCGTCTCCCACCCCTCATTAGTCATCACCTCTCTCCCACTCAGTCTCATTTACCTTCTTCACGATCTCAGGCCTCAGCTGCATCTGATCAGCTGGTCTCATCATCCAATCACTGTCACACCTGCATGTTTCATCCCTTACCTTCAGCTGCCCTCTTTAAATACCTCTTTCTCCATTCATCTGGTTCTCTTATAGTGCTAGTTTACGCGTCATCCATCTCCACTTAGACCTCACACATCCATCAGCTTCATCATTCATCAGCCTCAGCAGAGTCATCAGCCGCCACCACCACCAGTATCCAGTCTCCTAGGGGGATATATTCCATGCTGCTGGTTTACACGTCCCTCCATCTCCCCATCTCCACCTAGTCCTCACACATCCACCAGCTACATAATTCATCAGCTTCAGCAGAGTCATCAGCTGCCACCGCCACCAGAGTGCGGTCTCTAAAGGGGATATATTCCGTGCTGCTGCTCAGGGCAGAGGCCCTCCGATCTAAGTCTCCTTGAAGAGTCGGGGCGCCAAAGACTTTCTAAGAGATTCGTTATTTATTGTAATAAATCCTTCATCTTTCCTTCAGTCCCAGTTTTCTCCGATTTAACCAAGTATGTTCTTCACCTGTTTCCTCCCTCAGTCCAAAAACATGCAGCGTAGGAGAATTACTGAGTCTAAACTTGGCGTAGGTGTGAATTTCAGTGTGAATGGTTATTTGACCTTTCATGAACTTGCTGTGTATCCTGCCTCTCGCCAAATATCAGCTGGGATAGGCTCCAGCCCCCCGTAACAGCCCCATGAAAGAAACCGATGGCTAGATGAATGATATTCTTGTATTAGTTTTTGCAAGATTGTTCAAAGTCTCAAACTTTGGGGATAACCGGTTTCATGGTTAACGACCGGGAGACAGGCGGAGTGAATGCAAGCGTGACCATCGTATGTCATGCAGCTGCTACTGGTTCTACATTGTACGTATTATCTCCTGGGTGAACCCTGCTCGACAGAAGGATGGGAAAACCATCCCATACATCTCCCTTCGAATGCCTCTTTTGATTTTCAGCGCTAATAAGACAGCCTTATTAGCATCCTCAACCCCTGCAAATGAACCTTCCCTAATAACCATGTGGCTCCATTCTGAGTAGGGCGGGTGTAAGCAGCTCAGATGTTTTTTCCCCTCATGGCGAATGTCCGCTGCTGTATTTAAAAGCTCAGTGACCATAAACCATGAACTCATTTCGGCTCGTGCTATTGTGTGCAGAATGAGACGATAGGAAATAATTGCTAGATTTTGTTTGCATCCAAGAAAAGACGGATTGGAAACCGGGGTGACTAACTATGAGGCAAGAAGTGGTAATTATACTTTGGGTAATAAATGGCTGTCTGCATTAGTTACAGCCAGCAAACACTCCAAATGAGAGCCTTTGCAGTCTTGATGGCAGGGTTTTTGTATGTCGGTGCCCACACAGCTTCATATTTAATTTGATCCCACTGGTGTTCTTTAAACGGAGAGTAGAGAACATGAAATAATCCAGACTAATATGTGTTATTGTCTTTGTGAAAGAAGCGGGAATGTCAGGTGAGGATGAGGGGGGGCAGGAACAGCAAACGTGACCCAGTTGAAAGGTCTGTCTGAGTTTAAAGTGGAGTCTTTGAGAGCCAACAAGCAAAGATCAAGTCCCCTCATAAGAAAGACAGGAAGTGAATAGCAATGTCGCTCCTCTGAAATAAAAACCAGAAGGCTGTAAGATTAAGAGCTCAAAAGAGAAATGTTGTGAAATTCAGCTGTAAGGTTTTAGAAGACACTGAATACCCTGTGTGTCTCGATTGAAATGAATCAAATAATATCAAGTTCCCTCCTTTGCTGAATATATTGTGTTGACTTTTTTGATCGTACAACGTCTCAAGCTTTCAATCCGGCCGCCGTGGGATTGTAACAATGAAAGACATTTTCAGAGCTGAGAAGATCCTAAATGTGGGTTTAGGAAAATCCGTTCAACCTGCCAGCTGTGCAGCAGAAAATGGAGGATTTCTGCTATATAGCAAATAAAACATTAGGGATTTATATACTCCATATAAAATATTTATTTGCATGATCCATGACCAAGAAGCAGTTAGTCCATTTCATTAACGTACAGATCAGGAGAAATTAGACGTTGGCTGTTCGGCCTTTTCCTGTTTATGGTGAATTAAACCGACATCAGCCAAAGTTAGGATGTAATTAAATGATGGCGGGTGGCAACCAACGTTAAGTTGCACAAATAAGAGGGCTAATCGGAGAAATGCGTTGCACCTAGCAACGTCTATTATTATTATTATTATAATCTGGAGCTGGAGCCTTTTTGAGAGATCTCTCAAAAAGTAACTTCAATGCATTTGGTTTACACTCATTTAAAACAAAGGAATGCAAAATACGTAATTAACATGCGCGTCTACGTCATCAGTTAAAACAACATCCTGGTTCTTATTTCCACCTTTCTCCGCTAAAATACCTTAACACGGTGTGAGATTTGTTTGTTAGTCTACCTTGGGCGTTGCATGATGTTCCTGGAGGATGTCGTGATTCATAAAAGGGAATTGGAGTAGGACGTCGTACGTTTGTCCGTACGCCACCTTCTGACGCAAATCCTACGCAGAGTTTCATAAAAGAGGATCCGGCTGTTCCAGGTTTGAAGCGGAGAAGGTGTGGGGGAGGGTTGCCAATCCGTGCCGAACTGAAAAGATAATCTTATTTAAAGTTTGACACCTACGAATGACTGAAACAGAGATGTGACAGAATTTGAGTGAATGAAAATGTTCACACCGCCATGAAAAAGTCACATATCCCCCCAAAAATCCGATAATTTCCTGCAGTGTGACGGACTGGTGGAGTCTGCAGATAGCAGGACAATGCTTGAGATGAGGAGAGCTTTCACAGAGAGACAATCAACTCCAGTTATTGCTTTGATCCCATCAAACATGATCCGTCCCTCGGCTTTTCGATTAAAAAATTCTCATTTGATTGAAACTTCTCAACAAACGATGGGCGGAAAATCAGCGCGAGGTTGAGGTTTGATTATCCTTCAATTTTCACGGACCAACAACAACAACAAAAAAAAAAAGAAGTCATGATGGAGTTTTAAGAGTTGGACACACACCTGAGCTGTGTTTGGATTATTTCCATCCGTTTGAACCCTTAGATGTTCTCACTAAGGAAAAGAAAGGTGTAAAAAACTTTCCCCAGACTTTGATGGGAAAATAATCCATTACTTCTAGTGAAATCTCGTAAATTAGTTTGGTAAAGCATGTTTTTAGAAAACTGTTTGGCTTTCGATGGTCGTTACAGTTTATATAATTCTATATAGAAAATAGATGCAATTAAAATACAAATATAACATATAACAAATAGGACTTTCTCAATAGTCCTCCTCGGTGGTCCATTCGACCAGTGGTGTCCCTCAGGGCTCTATCCATGGCCTCTTACTCATTAGCATATACCTGCTGCCACTGGGTCATAATATGAAAAGGTTCATTCACAATTTAAAATAAGAAATAGCGACTCAAAACGGGCTTGACCAAAAAGTCGAGCAGGACATTAATTGGTTAAAAGGTCGATTTCTGTCGAAGCATCTGTGGAAACATTTTGTTTTGTCTAAAAAATTAGCCGGATGTCTATTATTCTATTAGTGCTGTGCGGTCAACAACTCTAGCAGGCTGCAGAAATGTTCTCCCTGCGCCTACATTAAAGATAAATGGATGAAAATATGAGGAAATGAGTTGTACCTTGAATGTTTACCACCCGTATGGTTTGTGTGCTGTGCATGCGAGAGACACCGGCGCCCGGGCGGTTCCTCTCACGCTGCTGAATTATGAGCGTGCCACTTCCAATCAAGCCTGTAATATTTCACGCATAGGCAATGAAAGTCCCAGATCACTCAGTGGGAGCACACCTCTTCATCTGCCCACTTTAAGAGCAGAACTCTTTGATTGATTCTGGAGGATCGGAGCATATTGTTTCTTAAAATCAGCAGGGAGGGAAAAATAAAGACTCAAACTTTTTACGTCGAACCGGTAGAGATGGATGTAATTTCACCCGGAGGAGAATCTCTGGTCCTTCTGATGTATTAAAAATGTGCTTTTGGACGGGAGAGCTCTGTTTACGCGTGGGTTTGTGTAGAATTCAGAACTGGTAAACAAATATTCAGATTTCTTCTATATCTGAATGTCTGATCTTATACTAAACTGCTTTGAGTAAAGACAAAATACATGTTTACAATGATAATTGTTTTTAGCCTCAATCGCCTGTGTGAAAAAAACATATTTTCTCCCTGAACTCAAACCAGCTATTTGTGTCATATTTAGCAGCAACCAACCTTCTCTGGTGACTGAAGGCTCTTCTTCAGACCTGCCAGATCAAAGGTTTTCCATGAACACTGACCTTCATTAGGGTGAGAGAGGCCTGTAATCAGTACTACGGTGTTTTCTTTGGATCTCATCACTTCCTGAATGAGTCTTCACGATGTTCTTGGAGGAATTGGGAAGGTCAACTTCCAGTCTTCTACATTTTTATAGCCTCAAAGTCTGGAATATTATGGAATTTTTTACATAATAACCCAGACTTTGAGGATATAAATATATATATGTATATATGTATATATCGCCACATCCACGTCTAAAGATCCTTTGTGATAGTCGTGATAACCCAAGAACTATACAATGGATTATATTCAAGATTTATACAGACTTAGACCTTGGTGTGAGGAAGAAGTGAATTGATTTTTGGGAAAGGTTGGTTGTATATTCATGACATTATAGAGAACTTTATGTCCAAAAGTTTTCTGGCTATAAATTTGAAAATGTTGATCCAAATCTATTGCTTATGAATCGACTCGAGGGGCTCTATCTTCTGCATCAAATTTTATCGTAGTAGTTCATATCTTACTCACTAGAGGGAGCTTTTTATGTGTCTCAATACGGATCTGTGGAGTCCCAGAACCTCAGAAATACTTTACGGTGGTCACAATCCTTCTGAGACTGATTTCAAACCCCTTTGTCCTCATGTGTTCTGGAATTTCTTTTGATTTTGGCATAGTGCACTACTAGTGAGACCAACGAGCCGACTTCCTGTGTCTGATGACACACATGGGCTTGTGTCATCAGGCCTGGGTGGGTTTAGTCCAACTACAACCAGCTACAAATGTGGTAGTTGGTAGTTTTATGTATTTAGTTTCTAAGGGGTTGACGGTGGTCGTCACATTTCTGTTTGAAGATCCAAAATAATTCAGTATCACACTCAAACGTAGAAGAAACCAGGAGAAGGTCCGTTACTTTTGCTCAGTGTGGGCTGACAGTTCAATCCAATATAACACAACATTCGGTGTTTCTGTCGTTTGGGGCAGGAGGTGTTCTCAGCCGAGTTCTTGTTTATATAGAAACCAATGTAATGTGATTTCATCATGGTTTGGAAAAGTTGCACAGCAGGAGAATAATAGAGAGAAATGGTGATGCATGGATCTGATAGAGTCACTGGAGCCGCCCTGGGTTTGCTGCATCAGCATCAGCATCAGCGCAGAGAACCAAAAAGTTACACAGATTAAAATATTGCAAAAGTCATCCTTAGTAAAGTCAAAACTATGTTTTCCACACATTGGTTTACTGTGTGGAAAAGAGTAGAAATAGAAACAACATTTTATCTCATATATCTAACTTTCTGCCACATCAATACAATCAGAATGATCCATTACTTCACTGATGGGATCATTTTGGGTTTCTTCACATGTTGAAGGCTGTTAGAGGGAAAAAGGTGTTTGACTTATAATCAAATAAAGAAAACATCTCCATCAATTACACAACACAGGCACGCCGCAAAGGCCTCAAGACAAGGGAAGTGATTACGAAGGACACTCAAAAGTGATGCATCCTCATTTGATCGGCCGTGGTAGCTTCGCTTAACTTCCGGGTCACGCAGCCATGTGACTTAGAATAAAACTTTAATCGACATTGCGAAAACAAAAAATCATCCTAATAATGGCCCTAACATGCACTCTTCCCAAAACTACAGTAAACAAAATGTATTATACTTGCTGAAGAAAACGCTCAACCCCGTCAAGCGTACTTCCTTCAGTTGTCGCAACGGCAACGTGGACACAATGGTCAGAATGTCACAAAGAAAAGCTATTAAAATGGCTGGTTAGGAGTTTTCAGTAATAATACACTGTGTTTACTGTGTTGTGTAGTTTTTCTGTTTCAACCTTTCATGTGGAGAAAATGATGCACATTGGACGACTCAGTACTATTGAACATCCCGTCGGAGGGTTTACATGAGGGAGAAAGGAAAGCGTCCAACCCTGTTTTTAACTTACAATGCCACACACGAACAAGCTTTTATTCAGAACATGTGGCGAGTAAGTAGGACTCTTTGTTTCAAATAAAGCAGTCTGACACATAAATTAAACCCACCAAAGACAGGTTTTTAAACCGAGACATGACGCTAAGTTGAACCAATGCTAGCTAGGTACAAGCAGCAGCTGGTTTGAAGGACATAACCCCAACCTGTTAGCCAAATGGCTAAAATGCGGCCCCCCACTGTTGACCATCCTCTCCTGGCTTCCTAGCGGAGGGACAGAGCAGTTGTTTACTTGAATATGCTAATCGGTGCTGCTTGACCCATCGATCCTTTATCTAATTGAGCTTTGTGAAAGTTTAAATCTATGACCTGACCATGCCTGAAAAGTATCAATAGCCCAGCTGGACTGTGTATCGATAAAACCTCAGAGATATCCGGGATTCCAGAATGCCGGAGTAGCAGACAGATTTTTAAATGTATAATTTCTGCTCTTTCATTCTAGATATTCTAAATATCTAGTACTCCAAATACAATAAATACTATATTCTGACATTTGTCATCCTCATGTTTTAAATATCATGTAGTTTTGAAAGGAGCAAAAGGAAAAACACAGAGATCCTGTTTAGACTTGGTTTGAAAATGCGTCTGGGGCGATCGGATCATGGGAGGACAGCGAGACACAGCGCCATTTGACGCCTGTGTCGGCCCACGCGTCTCCAAATGTGTCAAAGTGACCTCTTGTGTTCAGATTTTTCTTGCTCTTTACCTCACTTCCACTACGAGGTCAAAGGTCGCCGCGGGTATTATAAGTCCTGTCATCCAAGCGCTAGATTTGTTTAGCTAGCTAGCAGAGGCTACCTAACAACTTGAGGATGTTTGAGGAGATAATTTACATGTACGGATTATTCCAACTGTTGGGACCCACAGGACAAAGTCGTTCGCGACTTGGTAAAGAATGAAGGACCTGGCGAAGATTGAAGCACGTTAGAAAAGCAGCAACTTTTTCAACCGGTCCCTCGCTCCTGCCAACCACCACGTCCAGCACCGATGACGTATTATCTTTCTACATCCCTGTCAGAGACGCATCAGGACAAATGAACGTTTACATAATAAAAAAATGATGTGGTCAAATGCGTCCCAAACCACCTCGACAAACAGTTTAACTGATCGGATCACAATGTGTCTACGTGGTTGTTCACACTTGTATTTAGCATTTAGCGTTCTCTCTGAACCACTTGTGATTGGATTACCCGAAATGCATTCTAAATAGAAAGATAGAGACTGTATTAAAAGACAAAAAAGGCGGGTGAAAGGTGGCAAAAGCGTAAGACATACTATGTTATAAGAATAACATAAATATATATATAAATATATATATATATATATATATATATATATATACATTGGCGGCATGCATAAATTGTAAGCTGCAGCAGACATCGGGATAACAGTGTAATGTAGAGATGTGACAGCTGTGCAATCAGACTGATCATCATGCCGTCTGCGTGTTTCTACGATGATGTTGCACCTGTTTGTGCGTTCCGGCTGTCTTGACGAGACACTTACTGGCAGTAAACAAAGAAAGTTGATTTCGCCTCCACAGACATGCAAAGTGAGCTGGATTGGATGCAGGATGCAGAATGATGGCAGAGAGCTCAAACGCTGGAATGGGAAAATAGACTGCTGGAATCGGTCGTGAAATAGATCTGAAGAAAAATGTCGCGTCCTTCAGTTTCTGCTGACGCTGGCTTTTTGCACAGAAGGATGGCCGTCTAAAGTTTAGCGGCGGAACAACACAGAGTTGAACCTATCTGATATGCACCTTGTCGTCTTTTGTGTGATTTACATTGTGTACCTGCATTTAAGGCTTTAAGCGGTCAGGTTTCCTGATTAAATCAAGTCACTGTAGCTCCAGGTGAAGATGAGTGATGCTGACTAGGCGAGGGCCCACTTTATTTTTATTAACTTTAAATGAAATGTAAGCCCCACAGGGGTGGAACTTTAGTCTGCTCTGATTTATTAGCTTTAGAGCCCAACTCTTGGAGCCGTGTAACAGATGACCAACCGATCCCCTGGGCCGGGTCCTTCGTTTGACGCATGCCGATGTTGCAGCGCCGGTCGCACTGTGTGTCGAATCCGAACGGGTCTGAAGTGTCAGGAGAATATCGCCTGCATTACTCAGTCAATAGCCAAAAGTGTCTCTGTTGGTCACACTCAATGAAGTCAGCCATCAAAGGCAATTCACGAGAGGACGCCTGGCCACAAGGAGACCATCCCTGTGCAATCAAACTTTTCTGTCCCCCTCTCTCTCTCCCTCTCCCTCTCTCTCTTTCGCTCTCTCCCTTTTTTCTGTTTCTCTCTCTCCTTCTCGCTCTTTCTCTTTCTCTCTCTGTCTCTTTCTCTTTTTCTCTCTCTTTATCGTTCTCTTTCCATTTCCCTCTTTTCTGTTTCTTTCTTTTTGTCTCTCTCTCTCTCTCTCTTTCTCTCTTTCTCTCTCTCTCTCTCTGCGTGTCTATGTGTGTCTCTGCCTTTCCCTTTATAGCTCTCTAATCAAGTCTCTTCATTGCACTTCTGGAGGCTGAAGGCAAAGTGACCCCAGAACGGCGTTAACACTTTATTCCATCAAACATGAGTCTAAGGAAGTAAAATAATTGATTTGATGTTTTCATGCTATTCATTAAGGACAGTTCAAAAGGTTATAGGATTGAGAAAAAGCAACTTTAATCAGTAGAGGATGGTCCGTCAAGGCAGACGCTCTGGATCTACTAGATCAATTTAATGTCCTTCAATGTGCTTCTTTTCACATGCTAATCTGGTGACGGCTAAAACACAGGATATGTTTCACCAAGAGAGAACGTCCTCCCCGACCAATCAAAAACCGGAACACAATATTGACTTCACGTTGGTCCAATGAAAATTTCCACATTTTCTCTTCAGTCTCTGAGACACTTGAGTGTGACATCTTTTTTATGTTTGTATCTAACCGAGGGTTTAGGACACATGGACACTTCTATTTTGAAACTACGAAGAAGTGAATGTAACAGGTAGGAGGACCACTCTTACTTTATTTTCTCATCAAAGTAGAACACTGACAAAACACTGGCAAACCTAGCTTCTGCTCTACTCCTTCAAAGTTAGAGCATGTGACATAAATTGCAAACTGCTGGGTAACAGGAAACCTAATATCACTTGGTGCATTTGTTGAGTGAAGCTCAGCCCTCCAGTGATTTTAGATTTCTTCATATGCTTTGCTGAGTATGCATGATTACCTCAAACATGCATGAGACCAGAGACTCAGGGAAACTTCTTTGTCAGGCTCAGAAAATGAAGACCACCATTACCATTATGCTGCTTGGCAATATTGCGTATTTTGAATGCAGGCTGCACAATGAGGGGGAAAAAAAATCACTGAAACATCCTTAGAAATCCTTGAGTGTTTCTGGAGCACCAAAAACTCACGTTTGAAATATTAAATCAATCAGACGGCAGAGCTGATTGCTTCATATTCAGCTGACTGACCAAGTGGGCTGAATGTTGTGCTGTGTCAGTGGAAACTATTTCACACAGTGACCTCTGAGTAACCCCCTTCTGCCCACTTTACTCTGAAGGAGGTTTTTGAGCCTCTTCTCTCTTCACAAAGAGGCGAGGTTTACATCCAGGATACTTTGAATATTTCACCTTCTTCAAGTACGCCACTCAGCCCAAACTGACTGACACTTGGTGACGAGAGTACCTTTGAAAGTATAAGCCAAAAAAAGAAAACATCTGATAATATTTACATCCCAAAAAAGGTCGGCATATGATGGAATCGTAATCCCTGCAGCCGGAGATCCTTCATGTAACGTGGTTACTCAAAAAAGCTATTTCATGGATCATTTTAAAATTTTATAGCCACGTAGACCTTATTGCGAGGAAGAACTGCATTGATTTTGGGAAAGATCAGTTTTATATTTCAGACACTTGGGGGAGCTTTTTCTCCAAAAGTTTTTGGAGATAAAACCAAACAGTTAGTCCATTTTTCCATATTTGGTGCGTATGGATAGAGTCTTAGAAGTCTCTCTTGTATACATTGTATTTAATCCTAACTGTTCATATTTTACTCACAAGAGGGAGTTGTTTTTTTTTAACTTAACTTCTTAACACTTGATCCAATTTAGTCCAAATTTGGTGCATGACAATCGATTCGTGGAGATGTATCTCGTGTAAATCATTTATAGTTTATATTTGACTCACTAGGGGGTGCTATTTCTTTTTTTACCCTTGCTGTCGAGGGCAACAATTTAAGTCTAGTTCTTTAAGGAATGCGTATTGTGACAGTGTGAGCTCCATTGTCCTAGCAGCTAGCATTAGCTGTCATTGGCGTTCATTTTTCAGTTACGTCACGTATCTAATTAACCTCCTATAGAATTCAGTTTGACGTTCTTTAATGTTGCCCCTGTGTTTTCATTTTCAGGCGGTGAAACTTGGGTGGGGCGCAGAGGTAAGTTGATTCAAGATCTGATGGAAAAGTCCTTTTGTTTCTCCAAAGGATCAATCCAGTGTTGCCTTCTGAAGATGTAGCAACACTGTTTAGCATTCCTAAAGTAAGTCCCTGTGAGAGAACAGAGGAGTGAAAATAGGTGAAGAGTTCATTCCTATGCTCCATGGGTAACACAAATGAACACTATCAAAAAAAGAAGGAAAAAGAAAAAGAAATCCCAGCCTGGGGCATCAATATCCTGTCCCCAAACCTGAACCAGGAGAGGGCGGTCCGTTTGTCTAACTGGTAATCAGTCTACCCACAGAGAAGTCTTGTAAATCGAAGATGTATCCTTCATCTTTCCTGTCTCCTCCATCTGAATCCATATGAGAAGAATCACTGCTAAGGCGAAAAGCACATTTTTATATCCCCCCAAAAAGTCGGGGAATCGTCATCGTCGCCACCGCCTGGTAGATCCTTCATGGGATATTTTATATATTTCTAATTTCATAGCCATACATACAGTTCATAGCTGTAAAGACCTTAGTGCGAGGAAGACCTGGAGTTATTTTGGGTAAGGTTGGTTGTATGTTTCAAACACTAGGGGTTGATCTATCTCCAAAACTTGTACATAGTGTACCTACTATTTATGTTTATCACTTCATTTTTTGTGATATCCTTATTATGTCCCTTATATTCTTATCTTTATATCATTATTTTTTATGTATATATATATATAATCATGTATATGTCTATGCACATTCAATTTTACCCGTGTGTTTTTTGCTGCCAGGCATTCAGAGAGGAAGGCAAAAGAAGAATTTCATTATACAGGGAAACTTGTTTTAACTGTGTACAGTTATAAACGCTTTGACTTAAGCTGACTTGAAAGTTTTCATCCATAATTTCTCAACCGTTGGTCCGATTGAGTGCGAATATTGGTGCAAGTGGAGGAGTTCTATCTTCTATACGTATACAACCTTTTACAAACATTACTGTTTTTAGGACATTACCTCCTAACTGTTGGTCTGATTGAGTCCAGATCTGGGGCATATGAGTCGAGCAGGACGACATCCGTCTTGTAATTATCATACACACATATGATGCTAGCAGTAGAACTTGTAGTTCATATTTTACTCACTAGGGGGAGCTTTTCTCATGAAAATAAATACTTTTCTGCAAATAACTCAAAACCAATTTCCTCATCATCATTATTTGCAAACTTTATAGCCCCATAGACTTAAATGGGAGGAAGAACTGGATTGATTTGGGGAAAGGTTGATTGTATATTTCGGACCCTTTATCATCAAAAGTTTTTGGGTCGTAACTTCTCAACCATTGATCCGACTTTGTCCAGAATTTGGTGCTTTGATATGTATCCGATTATTTCTATATTTTAATCTAATAGTTGATATTTTACTCACTTTTGGGAGCCTAGTTAAGGATAGATTAGGCTTTATAGATAAGGATTCACAGCTGCAGTGCTGAGGAGACGCTTAGCTGCCACAAATTTCAACCAGGTACATTCAAAGAATCAACTGCGAGGGTGTGTGTGTGTGTTTCCTGAAAGGGTATATAATGAAAGCTGCTCGTATAATCTTTGTATCACACACACAATCATGCATTTTCCCGTATTCATAGGGATGTGTGGAGCCTCTATCACTCCTCACTTGAGGCAGGCCAGCTCAGCAGAGCAAAACAGCTGGAGAGGAGTGAGGAGCCTAAAAGCGGGGCTCGGGAGCAGCGGGGGGCCGCCGCTCTGAAGCCATGGTGGCCTCGCTGCTAATGGGTCTGGGGCAGCCCCGCAGCTCTCCATCTTTATAATCTTCTCTAATACGCTCGTCACCTGTGGCCGTTTTTTTTCTTTTCCATTTGCTCGAACTGCTCTTCCAGTTCCTCATCATCTTCCAGAGATGAAGCACTCTGTAAGCACTCACAGAAGCGGGAAACGTCAGCTCCTGACACCACTGAAGAAATGATTTCTATCCATTTTCACGTTTTTAGGCAACCATTTTCACGATATAACGTGATAGATTTCTTTCACATTCAGTTGGTGGTTCTTTTCTTTATGTTTTTTCATAATTATTCATCTTTAAATCACTAATCCAGGTACACCATGCACAAAAAATGTTGTCTCACAGCTCCAGGAACCAAGAGAATGACCTGATGGGCTGAGACAGATGCTGTTCATCACCAAATGTGAGGACCGGCAGCATTTCCCCACACAAAGGTTCCCTGTAATTGCGGCCGGTTATTTAACAGTCAATAAAGCAGGTAAATGGCGCTGACTTGATGTTGACTTGATGTGGCAAAAGCTTGGTTTAATCCCAGCTGAGCTCCATAATCCTGATCTTTTCCACACTTCTGTCCCCAGTGAGTCCGTGTCCATATGTGTGGCACACTCTCATGGCACCTCCTCTGATAAAACATGGGCCCACAGCTGGGCTGAAAGGATTGCTCTTTACGATAACTCACGCCTCGGCTTTTGGCACACGATCCAGCAGAGACTAAGAAACCCCCAGAATTGAGCCAAGGAGATAAAATGGTTTGTTCCAAGCATTGCTGTCATATAAAACTTATTACAATAGTGATCTAGGTAGCCGGCGGCTTTGGCTTACTGGCACACAGGTGATGTGATGGATCGATTTTTATATATACATTTCATACATTTCACATATTTTTTTTTCACGACTTTGAGCATTAACTTCCTAATAGTTGATCTGATTTAGTCCAACTGTGGTGAATATGAATCCACTGAAGGAGATTTATATATTTCGTATATATCCTACTTTACTCTAAAAATTCGTATTTACCTCTAAAAGTTCATATTTTACTCACTAGGGGGAGGGTTCTTTACGAAAAACACTGATTATCAGACATAATTATAATTTGAGGAGCTCAACCAGGGGATTGCTTCTACAAAGCAGGGGATTGGGGACTTTTGGGAGACATGCCCTTGAATGTCGACAGCAGAGGCCGGATTTCATTTGAGGGAAATCTGCTCTAACCGCAAACATCCACCAACCCGGTCGTCAGGCAGGTTTTAGAACGACTGATGGGGAGTCAGCGTGACAGAGAGACAGAGAACAACTTCTATCCTGCCTGAAATACTTTTTCTCTCATGCCCATCAAAGGAGGCTCACATCTACGGTTGGAATTCTAAGGCGGTCCAAACAGACCCATTTCACAAGAACGCCTGCTAGCGTAGGGCACAACGGCATATGAAGAAAGGCTTCGGTCTTTAGAACAGGATCAGCGTCTGCTGCGGTTCTCCTTCTGTGAACATTCAGAATCCACCTGCAGAGGATGGATGAGTCAGCTACTTCTCAAATAGTGCAATATTCTGAGTAATAAAGTTTCAGAAATGATGAAAACGAATACTCACTAACTGGAAAGTCAACTGATGTGACTCTACAGATGCAGCGTGGAGAGAAGCCCGACCCGGTACCACCCGTTCAGATGCTCTGCTTCACAGCAGAAGGTTTTACAGTCGGAGGTGAAAACTACACGCCCAGATGGAGCTGACATCCACGGAGGACCTCTGCACACAGTTGTGCAGGAAGACGGCCAGCAGGACCACCAGAGACCTCCATCATTCAAATCGATAGCTGTTCTGCCTGCCGCTGTCCAGCAGATGGTACCGCAGCATCTGGTCCCTCATCACCAGGCGAAAGTAGAGCTTCATCTCTCCATCAACGCTACCTGTGTGTCACATTTTATTATCTCGGCTCACACTGTCGATAACAAGACATGAAAATCAAGTCTAAAAGGAGGAAGAGATTATGTGTGAGGGCGTGGTAGAAACCTGCAAATGCTTAGATAAAACAAAAAATAACACCCCTAAAAGTAGAAATAGATAAATACGGAGAATAAAAACGAACCACTAGCTGTTTCTAGAAAGTCCCCACAAATATAGACATCGCACTATACTATACGTCTTATAAACAACAGTATATATGATTATACGCACAGTTTGCTATAATCTAAGGAGCCCCTGAAGTCCCTTCAGAAAAAAATATATAGATAATTATATTAAATACAAGTATATTCTACGCCCAAGATAAAAAACCCAACATAATTCTGGAGGGACCGGGGGCTCTGTAGAAATCTCGACTCATTATGTAAATACTAGATTTACTACATATTGCACAGTTTGATGCACGATGTTCATATTCTAATCAGATTTGATTCCATTTCGGTGATTAAAATCATCTTTTAAACCCTTGTTTTTAAGAGCATTGCAGGAAGGTCTGTGAAGTCTAAGACTTCCGTCGCAAGTGAGTGTTTCACAGTAATTGTGGTTCAATGAAAGAATAAAAGAAATCTGAGTGACAGCTGGTTTATTTATTTGTCCACGCTTGTGCTTCTCATCTCTTCTTCAGGTATTTGTCGTGGGACTTTTCTAAGAGACTAAACAGACTAACATAAAATTTCAGAAAAAACTTCAATATCACTTAACATCACATGGCTGATTTTCAAACGTTATACTTTATATATAGAGTGTTTCTCTCTTTAACACATTGTGTTTTACTCCAAAAGTTCGATATTTCACTCACTGGGGGAATTACCTAACTTCCTAACCGTTCTTCTGTTTAAATCCAAATTTATTAAAACTCAATCGACTCGAGGAGATCCATATTTACTCTAGTGGTTCATATTTAACTCACTAAGGGAGCTTTTTTACGAAAACCTCTCTTTTCTAGGAACAACTTCCTCATCGTTAGTCCGATATAGTCCAAATTCGATGCATATGAATCGACTCGAGGAGAAACTATCCCTATATATGTAATATTTTACTGTAATAATCCAAACTTTACTTACTAGGGGGTTACTTTTTTTTTAAATGAATTTTTTTTTTCGGACATTAATTTACAATTTGATTTTGGGGGTCCAGTCTGGCGGATTGGCTGTATAACGCAAGGGGATTGGGGACTTTTAGACCTGGTTAGTTGAAAGTATTTCTGCAGGAAGTCTTGAGCCATGTTAGCATTTAAATGTAAATGCTGTTATCCCAATATGATGACAGTCATAACACTACCATGACCTCTCATTGGCACGGTTACGTCTACTAAGGCTGGCGCTGACGGTAGGGGATGATGGACGAATACAAAATTCCAGGTTGTTGATAGAAGCATCAGTAAGGGATTACCAAAGTGATGGTCATTTATCCTGAAGGTCATCAATATTTGGACCTCAAGAGTGAATAAATGAGGACATGGAGATATTCTGGTCTTGACTTTAAATCAAACGGCTGTAGGGTTCTTGTAATAAAGTGAAAGGCGACTAATGTTATTACTCAGCAGCTATGTGCACAGAGCTGTTCATGAAGTGGTATTTATATCATGCGAGGGAGTTTTACTTCTTTATTAGCGACGCCGGCGCCGCCCACACTGTTCGATGCCTTCATGCGCCCCCGGGTTCTGTACATTTCAGAGCTCAGTGCGCTGATGGCAAATGTGGAGGTATCCTGCCCCGCTGGGATTATGATGACCAGGATTTAATTATCATTTAATGGCAATATAATTAGGTTTCAGTGTCAGTGTGAATCAGTAATTGTTCCAGTGGCTTTCATTGATATTATATGACGGAGAAAGTTTCTCACAGAGACTGGAGGGCTGCGCTCATTAGTTGAGGAATTGAATAAAGACATTTGGGCACTTCATTTATATCTTAAAGCATCAAATTCACTTTTTTTGTTTTATTTATTTAAGAACAACAACGGTTATTAACAGTTTTCAATATATTATGTACCTTAAATTAGAATGAAACTAGGATAGCAAACAAGGATATATCTCTGAAAAGTCCCCGATCCCCTGAGTTTTACAATACCCCCGACTTTTTTGGGGATATAAATACGTTATATTATATAATTTTTATTATTCTGAAATAACCTTTGACTTCACTCAAAGGATCAAAGTCAGAAGATCGCGGGCGAGGATTAGATTTTTAAATCTTCCAATAGCTTCCAGTTCAAACGTCCATTGGGATCAACAACCACGTCTTTTGGCTTGTGGGAGGAAATTGGAAACCTCACTCCTCGTGAAAAACCTGCAAACTAGTTTCCGTCCGACATCCCGGAGATAAATTATGTTTTGTTGAATTTTAAATTGTGTCACCACCATCCAGAGCAGAAAGACGGTGTCCTCCTGAGGATTATATCATCCATGTTGTGTATGTTGAGAGTTCTGTGCGGACAGGGAAGTTGTTGGCCCTTTGACTCCGACCCTAAATCCATGGCTGAGATTACTGGCTTCCAATATCAGACCCTGCTGAGCCACAGTGGAAGATTGCACATAAATCTCTGTGAGAAAATAATAAAGGGCTCCCATCCCAGCATTTTCATCCCAGCCCTCAAACACTCCCACACAATCACACAGCTCCCCTGAAACACAGACACACAGACACACACACACACCAAACACACTCAAGCCATTCAATGCTATTGAATGTGCTACTTATGAATCAATAAATAGTGGAGAAAGGGTCGGTAGTGGACACGCGGAACCTAAATTCATCTTTGCAGAGATTAAAAATGTGCGAGGGGATTGCAAAGTTATCGCACTGTTATCGGTAGAAGGCTTTACAGCAGGCGACATTTCAGTGATGCGAGAGGACACCGCTGTAGGGGAGGAAGCGTCCTCACTCGGGAACGAAGCGTCTACCAACTATCAGGACAATGCGTGAATAACCTGGGCTGAACTTGATGCTGAGTAAACGGGACAGCTACGTCCAAACCCAGGATCACAGCAAAGATTGCACGTACGCACACACACACACACACACACACACACAAGCACAAACACACCCTCACACACGCACACAAACACACACACAGTGTGTAGTTCAGCTGCCCTCACATTCAAACACACGTGCACTTTTGAAAAATTGAGGTTGTCAACCAGTTCTTCAATCTCAACCATTTCTTTTTTTTTCTTTTTTTTCCTGCATTTTATTCCATTAAAAGCTTAAAGCTAAAAAACATCAAATGTTTACGCTCATGTTTGCCCAAAAATTGTTTTGGGTTGGATCTCAGGCCAAGCGAAGACTTGACAATTTTGAGATGGATTTAAGGATGCAGATTTGAGATTGCTTTTCCTTTTTCATCAACACTGGAAGATGGCTATTTTTTTTTTCAAACAATTAGGCAATATGTTGAAAAATAGAATCGGCAAATCAAAAAAAAAAAAAAAAAAAAAAAAAAGAAGCAAAACAGCAAAACAGGGACAGCACAGAAAAGCAAAACAGGGACAGCACAGAAAAGCAAAACAGGGACAGCACAGATGTCCCACTGCTAAGAGAGGCTGGACCCAAATCCTGATCATAATTCACAAATGATTCACGTTCTCTCATGCCCATATCACGTTAAGCATCAAACTTTTCTATACCCTTACAACGTGAAAATGATCTATCACGATATAACGTAAAAATGAGAAAATGATCACGATATAACGTAAAAATTATCATGTAAAAATTAGAAAATTATCACGCTATAACATCAAAATGATCTATCACGATATAACGTAGAAATGATCTATCACGATATAACGTAAAAATTATCACGTAAAAAGGAAAAAATTATCACGATATAACGTGAAAATGATCATGTAAAACCATAAAACTTTTCTATCACGTTATGAAAGGAAAACTATTCATCATGTTATTTTGAGAATATTGTCGAGTTAATACATGAAATCATGAAAGTGATAATTTTTCAAGTTATACCGTAAAAAATGATCATGTAAAATAAAAAATCTATCACGTCATGACGTGACAACTGTCATGTAGAAATTTGAAACTTATCACGTTAAAACAAAACAATTATCACGTAAAAACATGAAAGTCATGAAGTGATACTGAATTGATTTCCTTTTTTTTCGGGCATGACAGCAAAAAAACAACCAGAACAAAGTCACTTTTCTTGCCCCGAAATTGACTGATGTTTTAGCAAACAGTTGTCCATTTTCCCATCAGACACTCAGGGACATAAATATTCATCAGGAGTCGTATTTCTGGCCACCTGGCGAAGAAAAGTCCATTATTTACTTAATCTTAGCCTCCATCATCTCCTGAGGAAAATATTTATCTGATAAATGTTGTGCTGTGTTCAGGTGCGAGTCACTAACTGTGTTTTTCCGCCATCTGCTGCTGTGTGCGGCGGGACTTTCGAGCTGTTTCACATAATAATTCACATTGTGCTTGTCACTATGAGTGAAAACTCACATCTCACATCCTCATTTGATGGATTGGTTTTCTAAAACTGTTTTTTGGTGTTTGTTGGGCCTCACACTTTTAACCGGTTGCTTTTTTGACTCTCTACTGTGACTCAGTTAACGGAGATTACAAACGGGGCTTCAGCTGATGACATTTTTCTCTTTCAGCCTCCATCAACCGGCTGATCAATTTCTCTGTAAGTTGTTGGAAAATCATTTCCAAATCTAATCTCTTCTCAATCACGATGTCCTGCGGCACGACATGATGAATCACTTATTTGGTCTGACCGGCGGAGAGATTATCAGCCCATCGACGGGGTGTTTACTTCATTTGCTGGTTCTCTAAGCAGAAGGAGGGTTGGGACTTTGAGGATTAGCGGGCAGACAGACACACAGCATGAGGGTCAGTCTGTCCCTGGTGACTCCGTGGGGGTCCCGACTGAATCATGGAGACGAAAGTAAAAACATATATATACATAATCGCTTCATAGTAAAAGATGATAAATCACTTCTTTTCTCTGACCGGTGATGTAAAATATACAGAGATTCTCAGTTTACCGACGGACGGCTCACAGTGAAGAAAAGTGATTTACTTATATTTACTTTTCCATTTAAATAAACAACAACTTTATTGTAATCTTTCTTTAACGATAAACAACCCAACTTTTACGCACACACAGCCCTTTGCATATATATTTTTTTGCCACTGATACAAATTAAATCAGACTTTTAATGCATTTTCAATCCGGCTCCCAAAATATAGATGAGAATTATTTTTTGTTCTTTGTGTTTATCTCTCATTTCTCTCTCAGCTATTTTTATCTCTAAAAGTTTCCCGGCCGTGATTTCTCCAAAATGTATCCGATTTAGCCAAATTTTGGTGAGTATGAATCTACCCGAGAAATGTATCTAATAGATTATCATATTTTACTCCGCTGTGATCCGCTCTGACGACCCAGGGAACCAAAAGAGTAGAAGAAGAAATACAGTAACTTTCAATTTAATTCGTCCAATCCAGGGGGATTGTTGGTACAAGGCAGGGGATTTGGAGGCTTTTCGTGAATACACGCTTGATGTCGGGGACGACAGCAGCGGCCCGGGATTGTTTTGGGTTCACCTACCGATCATCAAGTACACGAGCTCAACGCATTGAAATAAGGGGGAACGTAAGAAAGCAGAAAAGATGAATACGTCTATCAGTGCAGACGCGAGCGTGACGCCTCCACCCTGTATCTCTGCTCGTCGTTCAAACGCCGTGATGATAGACCTTTAAATCACAAACAGAGTTCTCTATTTAGCTTCATACGGCTGGGAAGCGATCTGTTTTGCAGTGAGGTCACGGAAAATGTGCTCCCTCTCATATTAGCCTTTTAAAACAGCGGTGGGTCTTCATGAAATGGAACGGGTGTTTGCACAGCATACATACATACATACATTGCATATATGTGTTAATATTTGTTTGAACGAGTGTGTGTGGGCCCTTCTATTCCACCACCGCATGTTTTCAGGCATCCAGAGACGTTTCATCGCCGCCTCATAGCCGCATCATCGCCGCTTCATCGCCACCTCATCGACGCCCCATAGCCGCGTCATGGCCGCCTCATGGCCGCCTCCTTGCCCTTGTACAAATGAGCATGAGTCTACTGGGAACCCTGAGAGCCAGCAGGGGCAGACAGACCCGCATGCTGTGAGTCTGTCTGCCTGCTAATCCTCACACTTCCCATCCCTCCCTCTCTCCCTCCCTCCGAGAGAGAGATCAAGCAAATGAAATGAACACCCATCCCCAGTCGATGGTCTTCCATTTGAAAGCGCGAGGCATTAATGCAACGCCCCTCTGCGCCCCTCCCTCATTCCAAGGCTGAGGAGAGAGTGAGAGCAGGAGAGAAAATGACAAGGCGGAACTCCCGTGGGCTGCTGCTCAAATGGTTTGCAGAAAAAAACGCTCTTCTTCGGCAGAGGGATACATTTCATCAGCAAAGAAACACGTCAAAGGGCTTCATACCCCAAATAGGGTCCCTGTTGTTCCTTAAATAATAGAAGACCTCTGCCAGGCTTCACTTTCCCCTTGATAATGAAGAAGGAAAGAATACTCGAATGCCATTATTTGGAAATGGCTTTAGATTCACAGCGACTAATAACATTAAATATAAATATTTAGCCAATATTATTCAGCACCAGTGTGTTTAGTGTGTGTGTGTTTTTTTAGCTCCATTATTACAGTTATGTGACGGTGGGGGTGTGACCAGGCCCACCTCACGATGTTTTTGTTCATGTTCCATGCTAGTATGAATATTAACGCACCGCCTTTCACGGCAATGTTTGTGTTGAAAATAAAAGTCTCTCTCTCTCTCTCTCTCTCTCTCTCTCTCTCTCTCTCTCTCTCTCTCTCTCTCTCCATCATGTTTAGAAGTTTTCAACATCACACAATATCTCCTTTTGACCGGTTACTTCTCTTTTTAGTGTCTGTTATATTTCAGATTTGCTTGGGGGTTTGTCAGTCGTGTGGATGACACCAATATTTATCAACCTAACTGTTGCATTTACTTATTAGGCACTGCAGGTAAACATTAGTCCTGTCTGTCCAATCAGGAGTTTCTCTTAGTACACTTTGTGGTATTATACTTCCATATATCATACTGCCATGTATTGTAAAAGAATGACCCGCTGACAACACATATAAAATAAGGATGCAGTATTTATTTTATTCTTTGGAAAATGAGAAGTGCCCAAAATAAACAACAAAAGATTTTTAGAAAGAGTCAAAAAATTAATGAACCAAAGATAAAGAGAGGGAGAGAGGGAGAGAGGCGGAGAGGGAGAGAGGGAGATGACTGGCATCAGCTGGTGTTTAAAATCTTAAGCCATCTTAAAACATCTGCCGGGATGTGAGTCACCTTAGCCACTCAGAGAGAGACCACCTGCACCTCACCACACCTACCCGTGTGTCTGCTCTGAGGAGAGGAAGAGGGAAAGCTGTCGTCATAATGTGGTACAAATATATGTTAGTGTGGTGACACTGCAGTGCACTGGACAGCTGAGAAATTAGCGACACTTTTGGGAAAAAAGCTTCCCCTTGTGTCAGAATTATACAACCAACCTTTACTAATATCAATCCAGTTCTTCCTCACACAAAGGTCCATTGGATTATGAAATCTGAAAATGGTCCATAAAATACTTTTTGAGGTATCACCTTTAAACAAAGTTTCTGCGGTGGCGGTATCGGATACTACGGCGGCAGCGATGATGATTCCATAACACCCCAATTCTTGCAAAATCTAAATGACTTACTTACTAAATATTACTTACTATTTCCTTCTTGGATTCCATATTCATAATCAGGTCTCATAAGCCCCTCCCCCTCAGCCAACATAGCGACCACCGAGGAAGAAAAGTGCCAATAATCCACTCTCAGGTTATTGTATACTGACATTTTTCCTACTTGTTAGTGTGAGCACTCAAAGAGAGAATGTTTTTAAAGCAGTATACACGTTCTGAAGCACAGACATGACCTTTCACAGGAAGTACACATTTCTGCGGCGCAGGTCGGGTGTGTCGGTGGGTGTGTTCTCCCAGGAATATCGTTAGAATTTGATTTGGTTGTCTATCAGGGCTCGTAGCTCGCGGCTAAATTTGAGCCCTGCCTCCCACTAAGTGACACTGACGCTGAGTTTAAAATCCAAATATTGGTAAAAACCTTGGCGGGTTGAATCCTCTGACAGTCAGATGAGATGTTGATTTAAAAAGAGCCCGCCACTGATTTCATAAATCAACAATAAATAACCAAAAAAGGCCGAGAGCCACATCTGCTTCTTGGTAATAAAACGCCAGCGTGTCTCCTCTCTATTAGATGGTCGTCCCAACGCGGTTCCGAGCCAAATCGCAGCGGCGCTGTGTCGCCAGCACTCAGTCGCTTTCCATTAAAGAACATCCTGGGGCATCAATAGATGAAATTCCAAGATTGTATCAAAGCAATTATTCAAACCCAGTGTGATGTTTTTTTTTAAAAAAAAGGAAAAAGAAAAATGAAACGGAGTTATTTTACATTCAAATGAGCGCGAGGCGCTGCGGGGTGGTCGGCAGTCACATATTGTAAACAGAGAAACAAACAACCCCGGCACTGCCAGACACAAACATAGGATTATGCGTGTATAAACAAACCCTTTACGTTGGGAAATACTCAAAGCGATCCTTTGTTCTTCTACCACCACTCCGTTTCCACGTCTTTGTTCCTAAAGAGCCGGCAGAAGAGTTTAAGAGTGTTTGTGGGGAAATGAGAGAGAGAGAGGCAAATCTCTATACCCGATTAATTAGTTCCGAGTTATCCATGAAAGTAATACGCTGATAAGGCCAGGAACAAACAGAAGCCAATTACTTGTGTTTCCCTGCGATCTCCTGAGCAGCAGCGGCGGTGGCGGCGGCGGCGGTTCTGATGGGAAACTTTTAAGGCTGGTGGGTTGATTGGCCAGGTGTTAGAAGGCTGCTCTCTCGCCTGGCAGCAAAAAAAAGAAGCATTTTCATTACCAAACCCAGTTCACACCTTCGTCAAGATGTTTTCATCGATGAAGGGAGATGAGACATTGCGTCATAAAAACTTTAACGATAACGACAACAACAACAAACACAACGGTGATTAAAAGAAGCCTTGGGATCCGTTACGCTTCCAGCGGGCCTCAAACACATCCCCGACACATAATGGAAAAGACATTAACGGGCCGGCGAGGCTCTGCTGACGCTATCGATATGTAACTAGTAGAAGCTTTTTCTTACCCCACTCTGCTCTGATCGTGCAGCTGCAACATCGTCAATACATTGATTTTGCCAACGCCGTGCCGCACAGGCGCCCTTTGACCCGGAGGTAAGACTTTTTTCTTCATCAACCCCAGCAGCTGCATTCCTCTGAGCGGTTTATGATTAAGAATCGGTTAAAAAAGAAGACAAGCCTGTTAATGCATCACGTCTGAAAGCACAGAGTCCGGCTCTTTCAGCATCTTCAGTGACGCGGACACAGATTGGATTGCTTCTATTTTTGTGTCTCATACTAAAATGTAACATAAAACACAGTCACCCACGGCAACAACGCAAAATGCAAGTTTCAAATAATGATTTTACTCAATAAGGCAAAAAGTAAGTAACTGACATCCGTCCACTTCACTTCAATCAATTCAATTATCATGTAAAACTTGTGTTATGTGTTTAATTGGGTCTCCTATGTTTTATTATAGATTTCTATTGAATATCTGACCATATTTAGAATTGACAAATGTGTCCCACTTGACTCAGCCTGTTTATAATATGACACAGTGGCAGCATGTATGTTAAAGAGTAAGGGGCCAAGGATTGGGCCATGGGGTACACCAAAGGTCAAAGGGTCAACCAGGGATGCATCAGCTATGGCTATAGAGAAAGTCCTATTCGATAAGAAGATTTTTTTCTTACGACTTATTAAAGTAAGAAAGCGCATCGCACTCACCAAAAAATAAAAAAAATAAAATCAGACAGCTTCTCTGGTAATTAAGAGATAAAGTGTCTGAATCTTTTTTTTTATTTGGTAAATGCGATGCGCTTCCATATTAAAGCATGTGACGGCCGATAAATGTAACTTTATCCTATCAAAAAAAGACTAATAAGGGACAAATAGTTTCATAATAACATGCTTCACCAAAAGGTTAAGATAATCTAAATAAAATTGATTATTTCATTTAATACAAAATTTGATTTAAAAACATGCTTGACCAAACGACGTGTCTTTTTATGGTTAATTTAAAGTGTCTAAGATATTAAAATAATAAATGCCCCATTACACAAAGAATCAAGGGGATCATTTTTCCATAGTTTTTCTTAATTTGTTTTAAAGGTTAGATACACAAACGCTGTGTTCACAAATTTTGGGTCCAACCCAGAGAGTCGCTTAACACAACCGGACGAAGAGCTTTTAGAGAAAGACAGAAGAAAATGTGTTCCTTAAATGAGAACATTTTGTCGTGGTCTCTATCCGTTCTTGTAAAACATTATAATCCAGCACGTCCGCTCACGCTGTAATTATTTACCCGTCTCAGAGCGTCCTGTTCTTCCTCCTGCAGTGTAGGCGTGTCCGTCCTCGCGGCCATCGCTCACGCACGTGTTTTCCCCTGATACCTGAAGACAGATTAGGACAGGCAGGATTGATTTGTCACCAGAGTGGAGCCTCTTCCAAACTCGGCCGCGTCCTGGGGACGTCCACGGAGCCTTCATGCTGACTGGCTCGCCACTGGATGGAGCTGTCATCGGGAAATAATTGACTGTCAATTATGAACAGAGACAACAATGTGAGTGTCAGCAGGAGGGAAGTAAATCACCATCTGTCTGTCAGACGGCCTCGGCTTCATCCGCTCCCGTCTTCATTCCCTTCGTTCCTCCGTCTCTGCGTCTTTTTTCAACATGGCTCACTCTGAAGCTTCTTGCTCTTTCGGATCCTTTCGCCTCCCGCCGCTCCGGTGATATTTACCGTAGCATTGTTTTTTACCTCCCTCGCAACCTTTCCGAGGAGCGGCCCCGTCTATTCACTGTGTCGAGAGAAGTGAGTGAGGCGTCCCTGTTTTAAAGGTCTCCCCCTGTCACCAGCCGATTGTTGACACGTCTTGCTTCGGTCAAGGGCCAGGCGTTCTCGGCGACATCACCCAGGTTACACGTATCGACTCATGAACGTGGCTCACCCCCTTTTATCTCATGGTAGTGAGATCCGAGCGCGGCCGTGGCTCTGAGGCAGTATTTATCCTGCTAAGCTTTATCGAGTTTCCGGCTTTTGTTTGTGCTTACAAACGCAACGACAACGCTGTGAGGCAGTCGATCCAAAAGAACCTTTTTACGCGTACAGTACATCTCCCAGATATGAAGCCTCGACAATTTAAGCTCTGCACAAATGGCAGCGAATGCATCAGTTTTCGTCATCATGCCGTCGGAGGCCGGGTTTGTTTAGAATGAAGCGCCCGCTGATTGTTCAAACATTTCTCGCGGTAAAGCAATCAGCAGACTCACAATCAGAGTGAAAATACCGGCTGGAGCACCGAGAACTTCCTCCTGCAAACAATCTCCTGCTTCTTTAGAACAACGAGCGTAATCCTTTATTCCACCAGTTAAATAAAAAAAACGTTGGCATGTTGTGTTTGGACATTTTCACTTGAATGGGAAACTGTGTCCAAACTTTTGACACCTCCTCATTTTGGTTCACCTGCTGAAGCAGAATAGAACGGAGCCCTTCTGCTGACATTGAAGAAAAATGTGGGCACATGATAAAAACTCATTCCAACGCCTTCATAAGTCGTGATCGAGAGACAACAACTAGTTCTCGCTACTTATTAAGTCTTTAATCTAACTTGTGGGAACAAGTAATTTAGTCATGGCCAGAAGATAATACCTTGTTCCCACATCTTATTAAGTTGTGGAAACGAGATAATATCTAATTTTCACGACTTTTTTAACTTGTGGGAACAAGTTAATAAGTCGTTGTCAAGTTATAACTCATTCCCACGCCTTATTAAGTTGTGGCCACGAAATAATAACTCGATCCCACGAGTTATTAAGTCATGGCCACGACTTAATAACTTATAATAACTTTCTTAAATAATCGAAAGAAAGAAAGTTGTGGGATCGACTTAATAACTTGGGAACGAGTGATGATCTTGTGGTCACGAAATAATAACTCATTCCAACAGCTTATAGGTCGTGACCCAGAGATAATAACTAGGTCCCACGAGTTATTGAGTTGTTCCCACTATTTTCTTAACTTGTGGGAACAAGTCATTAAGTCATGGCCACGAGATAATAACTCATTCCCACGCCATTAAGTTTTTAAATTTTTCTCCTTCAAGGGGGATCCAAAGTTGACCATCTGAAAACTGCCAAGACTGCAAGAAGACCCATTTAATAGAAGGAACGGTGGCGTCTACGAGAGCGTTCCTTCAGAGGTTTCTTCGTTTCTTCAGGTAGTGACGGGGGTAAGGTGTGTAGGGGCTTGTGCATTATTAACACTACATACTACCTGTAGCAGCATGATACTATAGGCCTCATAAAGTCTGCAGAGAATGAATGAACTCTGGTAAAACTCTCACCAAACTCAATCAAGTAGCCTTTGGACCGGATGCTATCGCTTATCTGGCTACGCTAAAGTTCATGAGACCTATCACTGGGAAAACGTTGCATGTCTTTATTCTTATTAGTCGGTGACTTTTTTTATGAGATGAGCCTCTCCGGCCACATTTAATGACTGCATACAGTATACACCCGTTTGTACTGATCCGTGGAAATCTGAGTGTGAGACTTGAAACTAAGTCATTTACTCCTCCTCACTCAGTTGGGAGTTGTATTCTTTGTAGCCTTGACATTCAAAAGTCAGTTCAGCCTCGTACACATTCAGTTGCTCTCAATTAGAACGCTCCAAATTGGCACCATACTGTCATAAATGCGAGGCATGTCCGTGTTTCCCCTGCAGTGTATCAGTGCTCCAGGCAAACTGCTGCTTTTGATTAGCAGCGCCGCCTCTGCTGGTGTGAAAGGTCTAAGCGCCTTTTACCGCTGCGCTAATTCCTGTGTTTTGACGTTACGGTTAATAAAATGGCATTTTAATTCAACATGAGTAACACTGAGACCGATGAGTCAGTCGCCCAATGCCGGCATGAAAGGCAATCATTTTGCGGACAGAGGAAGGACGTCTAGATACTTTAACCGTTTTTTTCATCGCCATGGGAGAAAAAGGTGCTTTTGAAGGCGGGGCCTCAGGTCCAGCATCTGTCAGCAGATACAGGCAGCAGTACTTTGAGCAGGTCTCTTAAGTCGTTCATTCTATTATGTGCCTCCCCATCCTCTTCCTCTTTGTCCCCGGGAACATAGCTTTTTTGAATTTCATAGACCGTTGAGACTCTTTGGAAATATTTATGAGGCAGACAATTCTGAACACTCATAAATGCCAACATGGAGGGAAAAAGGTGTTCACTTTTTATTCCTGCTAAAACTTAGACTGATATTCTTTTGCCACTGGCGTCCGACGGCTGTGCGGCTTTTTTCTTGGGACTTGTGTGCGGTGTCAGAATTCTAATCGGCACCACGCTCTAGGTTTGTGTATGCTAGAGTGCAGATTCATGAAGGGTGTTCATTACTGATGTTGTGTATTTTTATGAGTCTGAGTCCAATTCGGCGACAATTATCAATTCAAACAAAAATGATAAAATTGACAATGATTGTATTAAAACAAAAGAGAGAATGCAGTTTGGACCCTTCAAACCAGGAAACTTTCTTCATCACTGCCTTTTTTTTTTTTTCAGAATAACTAGATTACATAAATGCATTCTAAGATGTTCGCTGTGCATAAACAACAGAAACGAACAGAAATAATCTTGTGTGTTTCCTAATCTGATTTTGGAGAGCAGAAACGAACCCTCAGCAGATGTTCAGCCTCACTTCGTCGATAGACTAGAAATACGGGAGGTAGAGCTGAGCAGCTGTCTCACTGATTTAATCCCCATTAAACTCAAGAGTAAAGGTTAGAACTGGTGGTATAGAGTTCAAGATAAAGAAGCTAAAGGGAGATATTTTTTTTTTTCAGCTTTCAGCTCGAAGCAAGTTCTTTCTCCTCCTCTAGCTTTGAAAACTGACTGGCTGCACAGTTAGCATACAAATGTCAGCGGGACATCTTGGCAAAAACCTCAAGAAGATACTCACTTCAGGTTCACACCTAGGTTTATACTGTCGTCTCAACAGCAAGGCTATTATTATCCCTGAAACGGCCGCAATCATCTGCGTTGTATAAGCAATTGAACGCGAAGTAATGTCCGAAAACCATTTGTTTCCCCGTAAAAATAAATCTCCCCATATAAGTAAAATTTGATCTATTAGAGTGAAATATGATACAAGATAGATGTCCTCAAGTTAATTCATATTCAACCAAATTTGAACTAAAATGAACGGAAAGCTCGATAGTTATGTCCGAATAATAGTGTTCTTTTAGCACTTTGAGATTTGATCCAAATGTAAAGTGCATTATAAATTAAATGTATTATTATTATTATTCTTTTGTAAAAAAACAAAAAACAAAATCCCCATTGAGGAACAATCAACTACGAGAGCAAAATATGATTTAAGGCAGCTCTCCGCAAGTGGATTCACATTCACCAAATGTGGACTAAATCAGAGAAATTATGGTCTGAAAACCTTTGGAGATACAGCTCCCCCTAGTGTCGGAAATATACAACCAACCTTTCCCAAAATCACTCCAGTTCTTCCTCGCACTAAGTGGGTATAAAACTTGTAATTATCCATCAAATAGTTTTTAAGTTATGTATAAAAATGTTGTACTTTTTCATAAAAAACAAACCCTCCCCTTATAGAGTAAGTGAATAAAACAACTGCACCAAATTCTAAGTCAATCGGACAGACGGCTGAGAAATTATTGCCCTACCAAAATTTTGGAGACAAAACTCCCCCTAGTGTCAGAAATGAATAACTGACATTTCCCAAAATCAATCCAATTCTTCCTCACACTAAGGTCTACCGTGGCCCAACATTTGAAAATGACCCATGTAACAGTTTTTGAGTTATAGCGTTAACACGAAGAATCTGCGTCCGCGGCGGAGGCGATGATGGTATCCCCGACTTTTTGAGGATGTAAAAATAAGCTCACAGATACTTCCCAAAATGTTTAAGCAGCATAACTTAAGGAAAACCCTTAACTAAAATTATTTCTGTACCGGACTGAACACCCGTATAGCTGAATAATCTCGCCTGTATCCTGAATTCATGCCGTTTTCATTCATACTGACTTCTTTGGCAGCTTCTTCACAAACGGCTTTCCCCTGAGCTTCTCCGCTTCCTCTGACCGGCTCTGAAAATCTGTATGTGCATGGATTCCTATGTAGGATCTCATGCCCCCCCCCCCCCCCCCCCTGTTTGACTCTTTACCTCGCTTTGCTTTCCATCCGATAAAACATCTTCAAAATGGTTTATTTCTCATGAATGACTTTTAAAAAATGCTCCATCTTGCCTTCTTTGCCTGCAGACAAACCAACACATTCAGACGCAAGATAAAGTCAAAGTCATGTGGAGGAAATCATGCAACGCTTTGAGTCCATTTGAAAGGGCTTTTATGAAAGCACACTGTCAATACTCTTTGTACCCTTTGAAAGGTGTGCAAGGAGTTGTTTTTTATTCTCTCTTTATGAAAGATTATGAGTCAGACCCGCAGGATTATCAGTCTTTTCAACGGCAGTAATGGCCTGAAAGTCTACATGTATAAAGAGACCGTTTCCAATATATATATATAATAAAGAGAAAAATACAATAAACTTAAATAAAACAACCACCATAATTATTGCACTGGAATGATGTAATGGAACGGTCCAATAGTAATTAGATTAGTGTGTCTACAGTAGCTTAGCATTTTGCTGACTTGAGAAAATAACCCAATTACGCCATTGCTTCACTTTAACTGCTGCCAAACTCAAGGTCTCTCAGCTCTCCTCTCCGTCTCGGGTTAATAGTTCCAAATATTTCTCATGAATGGCTGATAAAATCAAACATAACTAACAAATACGGCTCGGTTTTCTGGATGGTGGACCTTCCGTCAGGGTTTCTGTATTGACAGAAATGATTAGAAGAAAATAGAACCTCAGACAACCACCGGTCGAACTGTAGGAAACCAGATATATCGTTTTTTTCATTTTTGGATTTATGAGTGTAGCTGGGGGCACGACTGTGGAAAACAGCCTGACCCTGTTTTCTCATCCGAGACGAGATCATTCGGAAGCGTTAACATCTGTGGACCTTTTTTGTTTAGTAGAGTTTGGATCTTTAAAGACATCCGGTGTCCTCGGTGGGTAGAAAAGGTGAGACCCCTTTTCTTCTTTTGTGCTCCTTTTTTCAAAAAGTTGACAGGGTATGTTAAAAAAAAAAGAAAACAGCACCTGTTCATCATGCTGTGTCTCAAAGTGCCTGAGTCACCAAAGATAATTGCATCGTTATCCAAGGTGGCAATCTGTCCAGAAAAACATCTTCACTGCTTCAAGCTATTCCAATAAACTCATAAACTTTTTCCTTTTCTTTGTCAGAGTGCAGCAGAATCAGACAGTTTCAATATTTTAACCTTTTCGTTGTCATGCTCTTTACCCCTGGTTTCATCTGTGGAGTCTGCCACAACAAAACAGAGAAATCCAAGAGCCAATTACTGAATATCCTGATCGGTGAAGATAATTGGGTCTACCTGACTGGCCGGGGAAGACTGCAGGCTGGGCCCGATCATGACCCCGTGAATCCTGTAGAGGTGCAACATCAGGCTGAGGCTGGAGTGATGTGATGGATGAGGCTACCTGAAAGGTTGCAGCTGATATCAGCTAATGCTCCAGGTCTTGAATCAGGTATGGAGACCAAGCGTGTGTGAGAGGTGAGCATAACAAGGTGGAATGAGCAGTAATAGAGGTCGCACTGTGAGGACAGAACTTTCGTTAGATCTCTGTTTGACTGTTCTGTTCTCACCAAGAAAAGAATGCTGGAAAAATTATTTCTTTGCATATTTTATTTAGTTGGGGTATTTTAGTGTTTTTAGAAAACCCTTTGAACCTTAGTTGACTTTTTTTGTTACATCAAGTTGGATAATTCTGTTAGTCAGTCCTCACATGCTATATTAAAAAAAACTTTCTCTATAGCTATGGTTGATATCTCCTCCTCCGTAGCACCTTTGACCTGTGGTGTCCGTCAGAGCTCCGTCCTTGACCCCTTACTCTTTAGCACATGTTGATACCGGGTCATATTATACACAGGTTAAGGTTCAGTCACTTTCTTCAATAGGGGATAGTGACTCATCAAAGAGTTAATGTATTTGTGTGAATGATGTTGTGAAACAGGCCTTAACGTCTAGTTGACTGCGCTGGCTTTACAAACGCCAGCGCAGTCACATCACCAAATATAGACACTCTTGGACTATGTCTGCTTCCTTTAACTGATCACCTTGTTATCTCATTGTTTCTGTTTCCTTTGTGCAAAATAAAGATCTCTCTTTCTTTCTTTATATCAGAGTCTTTTGAAGCTTAGGATGTTGAGCGAGGTTAGAATATTTTGGGTTTGACCTTGGACTGCCCTTAAAGTCTACATGTCATAGACTCTTAAAGCTAGACTTGGAGCCCCAATCTGCTCCTCGAGTGCTTCACAGGGGTCAGCGCATAACTCCTCAGGGATGGTCGACTGCAGAGCAATAATTATATACTCGAAAACTCTGGAATGTTACGGAATCATCATTGCCAATGTCAGCAACCGGCAATCCTTTGTTTTAACGCAATAACTCAAAATTAGTTTTATGGACCTTCACCTCTGCTTCAGTATAAATGTCCTACCGACATCTAGATGGCTGACATCTGTAAAACCCAATGATATCAAAGTGTCAAGTGAATGAATGAAGCGTGTTCTGCGAATTGCACTTGTGCATTTCGTCCGGCGTGAGCGTGTCTCCACTCCCCGCTATGCCCAGACCTTGTAAGTAAAATCACACCAGAAACAAGTTGTCAATGTGAACACAGCACACAATTTGAAACTAATCCCCCATACCTCCTGCAGTACCGTTAAGTAACCCTAGGGGTCCCATCACTTAAGAAAAAGGTCAATAGATGATGGCAGTGTGAAGATTTATGGTGTCATGCTTGAGTGAAACATTATAGTGAAACATTGTTTTTTTTTTGCCGATAAGTTTCTCAGATTTAGGATGCATTTGTGAAAAAAAAAAGAAAAGAAATAAAGTTTAGCCATGATTTGTAGTTGTAGTAAGAGTTTAGGGTCCGAGCTGACTTTAACACTTTTTGCAGAAACGTGAACATGCTACACTTTAACAATATTCTGAATCAGCCCCTGTTCCGTTCCTGTGATTTAGATTCTACAAGGTCCATGATGGAGTTATACTTTTAACTGGGACCAGTATTATGCTCAATCAAAAAACTATTTTAGCTTATTCTGTGCAAAAATCCTAATGAATAAATCTGCCAGTTAGGAAACCTCCGCCTCAACCCCAATCTCTGCTCCCACTATTCGCAGAATGAGTTGGAGTGGAATCAAGCAAACGACTTCACTCCCACTCTGCCAATTGTTAGGACTGAATACTGGGACAAACGGCTTTTTGTGTGATTTCAAATTACTGCTACCTCATATATGTCATATCGAAAAGCTCAATCTGTATCCCTCTGGTCAGAGAAAGACTTTTTCCAAGCAACTCCCTTCAGTTGATTATTTCAATAGCTGAGGTCAAGATCATGATCGCGACTGCCGTGTCCGTCATCGACGTCAGCAGATGAATCAAAGCACCTGCTGATGAAGACATTGATGTGTGTTTGGCCAAAAAAGTCCGGCAAAAGTAAAAGATCGTTTCTGTGACAAAACTTCACATTTGATTCAAAGAGTGCAATCAGGGGGATTGCTTGTACAACGCAGGGGATTGGGTGCTTTTCAGGGTGGTACCCTTGGTATCAGGGACGACCGGCGTAGGCCTATTATCAAAATGCTTTACTGCGTATAACTATATGTGATACAAAAAAAAGGTATTCTTAATTCATCAGAACATGCTACAGTTTTTACCATAAAATGACAAATCATTCGGTCGAGCATGTTTTTGAACAGTAAAAAAAAATATATATATATATATCTATAAAATATCTTCGAGATGAAATTTTGTATGTCGTGGAAAATAGTCAAATTTGATTTGATAAGCTCAATCTTTTGGTGAAGCGTGTTTCTAGAAAACTATTGGACACTTATTTTTGGTCGGCCCAAGTTTTTAAATTTTTTAAAATGAGATAAAAAAAAAAAGAACAAAAGGTCTTATTGAATAGCACTTTCTCATGTCATGGTTGAAATGGAAGAAATAGTGACTCAAAATGTTCTTTAACCAAACAGTTGAGCAGGACGTTAAAGGATTTTAACAAGCTGTTTTTTAATTCTAATTTGATACCTGACCTTTTCCTCAGGTTTCTCTCTGGCATGAAGCCAGTTCCTTGAAGGTTTTTTTCACACAGACCACATCTTCTGGACCACTTAGCGGAACCACACCGTTCACCTGGCAGACTGCATGAGAAAACAATACAAACTATCTACTACATTCTCCAAAAACCGTTTCCCCGTTCGTGTTTCTGTGTCGTGAATCCTCGAGGCTGTTGCTTTAAATCTTGCAGCAGTGGTAGCTGGGAACAGAAGCAGACCTAATCAAGGAGGTTTTATGCGCAGCTCGTTTTTTTGCTTCATCCCCAAACTGAACTATGTTGCTGGAGCTGTAAAACTTCATGTCTTTCTTCGTGTGAGGGCAAGTGGAGGTTTCCAGGGTATTGCATCATCCTTGAGGGAAATACAGTTGACAAGAAAAGCTCCTGCAGAAAAAGACCTGAATAATGTGCGAATAAAACGGGGCTCATGCCTCCTCCATCCATGAATGTAGGCAAGACATGGTGGAAATGACGAGAGATGACTCATCCATGCTTGAGAGGTACGGAGGAGTCAGACATTCAGCTTTTTTTTATACTTAGTTCAGAAAATGCTACTGGGCAAACGTTTGGAAGCTTGTCACAAATTTATATTTAATGTCACGACAACAAGTCTATTTCCTTTAAGACTTACTTCGCAATTATTTCTAAAACAAACATTGTGAATCCCTCCTGCACAAGTCAGAGCGAAGATCACCAGATGACTAGCAAACCATTTCTTCTCACTCACTGCGTTTGCTGAGGCAAACCGGCTAAAACACAGCAGTGTTCTTTTGATCTGCGCTGCTTATTAATTCAATCCGCTGAGCGTCTGGTGTGGAGCATATAGCTTGTTTGTGAAAAAACGTGGAGCATGCTCCTTATTTTTGTTTTGAGTATTTCCCATCCCCGACGACGAGGCATTCGTCTCAGAATGCTTTGTTGTGCTTCGTGTTTGCAGATGAAGACGTCGACTTTTGACTCATTCCTGGAGGAGCTGTTCTTCGGGTGGTGCTGAAGTCACAGTCACAGCTGAGTTCTGCACCAGCAACAATATATACTAGACCTGTCACAGTTCAGAATCAGAACCTCCCTCTGAAGAATGTAGCTGCATGTAGGATTCGCTCCAGACCTGAATGGATGACTTTTTATTTCAATGCCTTTCACCATTTTGGTACGGAAGTGAATGAATAAATTCAATACCAAATTATAACGTAATAAGATTCACGTTTTTACACGATCATTTTCACGTTATAACTTGATGAATAATTTTCACGTTAGAACATGATCCTTTTCGTGTTATAACGTGATAATTTTCGCGTTATAACGTGATCATTTTCAAACTGTAACGTGAATGATAATTTTCTCGTTATAGCTTCTTCAAAGTTCCCCAGCAGCTTTTAATTTATTCTCAGCATCGGTCCATCGTGGCTCCTTATGGTTTTTCTTGGACGAGTTTATACAATTAATACTTTTCTTTTCTTCTTCGCTTAATCTTTTGAGCGTTTTCATTAAAGACAAACTCTCTGCTGTGGTCCGGATCATCAAAATGCAGGCATCGTGATCGGCACCGACAAGCACGCTCTCACCAAGGATTATTCAGAAACCATGTTTACATGCTGCGTTATCCTTTACGAACGTCCTTCTGAAAGCACTCAAGACTGCAAAGGATTGAAATCTGATTGTAAAAACGGTGTTTAAATTCAGCATTTTCTTTCCGATTTGGCTTCTTTTCCGGCTCCAATCGGAATTAGGCTGTCGAAGTAAACCCACCTGTTGTCCTGCTCCCCCTCCATGTCAGTTCATCCGTGTCGTCTCCTCCATCATCTCCTGATCCGTCTCCTGAGTAAACCTCCATTCCAAACAACCATTTCGATTGATAAAATCTTTGCCTCTGGTTTATTAACCCTTTGGTAGATCAGACCTCTTTTTCATGAAACCTTTTTTTTTAGGGCGTATTATCCTTCTAGTGTGGTTTGCCTTAAGGTCCAGAATCTTTAACTTATTGTACCATAAAGTGCATATTTAGTTAAAATGGTTTAAAAAACGATGTTTGAGCCGTGAACTCCTTTAGCTAATTGCTGAATCATTTGTAATTCCTATCAAGAAGTAACCTGATTTAAACAAAGTTTATAGTCCATTCAACATATTTTTGGGAGAATCTATGGAATGTTTATCAGACTTAGCTACTCAGAGCACCGCTATTATAATCCTCACACACACCTACAGCCTACATGACTCCACTAACAAGCTAAGGCTGCAGCGTTGTGATTGAAGTCAGTTCAGTCCTGTGTGGCTCAGTGTGGGAACTATTGAGTTGAGTAAACCTCTGTGTTCGTGTTCAATAACCGTGACAGTAACAGCACCGAGAACGGTCCTCTCTCCCAAACGTAGTTATGAGAGCGCCGCAGCTACACATTTCAGAGCCGCGACTCCATCTCTTCCCCGTACAAAAAAACCCACCTACAACCCGTGACTCAGTCAGTGTTTGCTTTTGCTTTGAGGGCATCATAAGCATCTCAATTACTCGGCCGGTTCTCTCGGTGTTGGAGGGTTTTTTTCTCGGTCCCGGCTCTGTTGTTGGGAAACATAAACCACAGCGGAAAAAACAAAGTTTTAAGAAAGAAAGGCCACCCTTCCTTTCTGGTTTATTTTGTCATTGCATTTGAACATTTCTTTATTTGTACTATGTACATGTTGCCTTCACACAAGATAGGAAAAAAAAAAAAGAAAGATTCCCCAATCAATAAATTAAATGTTTTCTATCCTTTTTTTTTCTTTTATTCAAATTTGGCTTAAGCACACGACACAGAGGGCAACGTCGCCCCGGCATTGAGGAATGCATTCAGCGAATGACATAGTTGCTTGGATGTGTACGTCACATCATCACAATGAGAACAAAATATCAACAGCATCGAAACCCACATTCTGTTGCGACACATCGCAAATTACCAGGTCGCCAAAGATAGCCGGATAGAAATACAGCGTTTGAATGGCACGCCACAAAACACAAAGCATGTTCATCATTTTCAGCAGTGGAACCTTCTCCAAGAGTCGAGAGCAAACATACAGAGTCTTTGAGTATAGTTACAAGTGACGATCAGAACGTGTGCACACACTGATGTGGGATCAGTTAACGCTGGACAAGTGTTAAGGAAGGGGTCAGAGGTCACATGGCCAAACATCTGTGTGACGACCAGCTTTTCACGTGAGCAGAAATTCGATGAGGGGGATTTTCGGGCTCCAGTTAAACACCTAGAAAAAAACTTCCGACTGGATGTTTACCTATAAAGGCGGTAAATATAAAAATGATTTAGGGCATAGCTCAGGGGAAAAACGTGGGAAACTCATCATCATCAGCACGACACAACCGACCCGCATGTTTATTTGAAAACGCTGGAATGTCTCAACTGATTGTTTACTTCCAGGCTTTGACAGCGACATGCGACAGCAAAAGTGGCTTGTTAGTGAAATGAATGCGGTTGTGCTATTTTCGGGTTACGCTCCAGAGTCTACGCGCTCCCTCGTTAAAAAGAGGAAAAAAAAGAAGAAAAAAATAAATAATTACAGGGAGCTAATTGTGCACCATAAATGTCAGGTATGACTAATGTGAGAGCTGTGAAGAGAAACATGTTTAACGTCACCTTTGGAGGCTTTAGTGCTTGAAATAATATCTACCAGTCTACTGCATAGAAAAATGCTCACCGACAATCGTAATAGGCAATAATTAACAAGCCCTTCATACAAAGACAATCAGTGGATTCTTTTTTTTCCCGGCGTCAGTCAGCCTTCCCGTGACTGGGAAAGGAACACGTGGAAATATGTCCTGGCTTTATTATAGAGGCTTCTTTTTTCTTGAGCTGCAGAATTTGGTTAATATGTGCTCAAAAAGAAGTTGTAAATCCAATCGGTCATGCAGAGCGGAGAACTGCTGGCATGCAAAGAGTAACTGATCGCAGCAGAATTCAAAGCTGCCAGACTTTGTTTATTTGTGCAGCCCTGAAGGATATATTATCTGCCTTTTCATGACATCATCGACCCGATTTTTTTTTACTCCTTTTTTTTCTATCTTGCTCATCGCTAAAGGCCGATGCTTCATTTTACGTGGTGTTATCGGAGGCGGTGCCCTTATGGGAGAGAATTTCTGACTATCTGGCATTCTGACGTCTGTGCTTTTACTTAGAAAGGCCGTAAATAAACATTCCTTAAAGCGAGTTTGATCGAGGTGCCTTCGGACAGCAGGGGACACAAAATGAGACAAATAGGAAAACAAAACATTTTCATGTACCTCGCCGAACCATAACTGGCGAAAAACATTTTTCCTTCGATTTCAGGGCTTGTCTTTGATGGATGGACAACTGCTCCGAGATTAAAAACCGGCCTGAGGCTCCGATCAGACTCTTATAAACCGCACCCATTAATTCTCTTCAAACCAGGACGAAACGGCCTCCCATTATATTTGAGCTTTATTCTGTATTGTCGTCAAGAGTCCTGTAGTTTCTTTCTAAAGTCTGTTCAGAAATCCTCTGCTCACGGACGGACGCAGAGTTGTTTTTGTGTCTTTTTGAAGACAGTCATGGGTGGGAAACTGCGATGACAGGAGACGGTAAGAGACGGGCTCCACAGAGAGGCTACGACTTCCGCCGCAGCTCAGATAACAACAACACACAGTTTTGACTTCAAACCCCCCTCCAAACTCAGCACGTAATAAACCGATTAATCCAGGGAGTTCTTCTCCTCCTCAGTGGTTCTGTCAGGTGGCCAAAAGAAGAAGAAGAAGAAGAAGAAGCTAACAGTGGTTTACGGCGACTGGACTCCAACGCGGACCACGTCCATTATTCTGTCTGTGTACCAACAAAGAAATAACTGTTCCCTCCGTTCTCACCCTCCAGCTCGAGCTTGACCTCTCTTCAGTCACTTGGCTGACAGCGGGCCTGCTGGGAGAGGAAGCTGAAAAGAAAGGAAGTTAGAGGCGAAAGCTGTACATCCCTAAAAAAAAAAAAAAACTTTCCTTGAAGTCTGTAGGAAGGAGAACCTTCCCAGGAGGGAGTTGTTCTCCTCCTCAGCTCCCACAAGGCGTCCGGAGGGAATGTGTGGCAGCTATATGTGCCCCGGTTTAGAGAGGTAGGCGATGAGAGCTACTACGACCCCCACATACACGCCAGTGCCTATGGTGATGGAGAGGGCAGCGAGGAATAAAGCCCGCCGGGAGGCAATATTGGCCAGTGGGAAGTCACCTTTGTTCACCGCCTTGGTGGTCTGGAGAGGAGAAACAGACAAGAGAAGGAAAAGAACAGTCAGCTACCTTTTAAGGAACCACAGGAGAAAAGGTGACCCATTTCTCAGATCTATAATTAGAAAAGATGTGGAGTACGTCTTTAGGAGGATGGTTCCGGTGACTGAGCGACTTGGCGTAACCCGGGAGAGCTCATCACGCATGGCGGGGGTAAAAAAAATGGCAGTTCCAAAATGTCAAGGACTAAAGGTTTTGGTCATATCAGCTGCTGGCACTCAATGATGAAGGACACATTCTCACTATGTGGGAGAAAAACAACTGAAGTCCAACAAATAGTAGAGATTAAGATATAAAACATTACAACACATGTTTGAGGAGACGTACGAGATTCTCCCGCCCCTTCAACCCAAACACGTCTTCGGTTTTTGTGTAACACAGTTTATGTTCTGTTTGTATGGAATTCTGTATTTCTGGTTGTTGTTCATTTCCTTTGTATTGTCTAATATATGTGAAAATAAAAAAAAATAAAAAAAATAGAAAAAGAGATTAAGATCTAAAACGGTACAATAAAAACATTTTAAATAAAATATGAGGTGTACATTTTTAACATCTTTCCCAACTTTAAAAAAAACATGAAAAATGATTTCTTTGCATATTTTATTAATAAATTGGATATCTTAGACACCCAAATTGTTTGGTCGACTATGTTTTTAAACAATATAAAAAATCTGATTCAGGAAAATTAAAACTATTTTATACTTATTATTAGACTTTTTTGGTCGTATCAAATTAGTGAGTCCTCACATGATTTAACAAGAAATCCTACTTATCGAATAAGACTCTCTCAAGTAACCTTGGTTAATGCCTCCTCCTCGGTGGCCCCATCGACCCGTGGTGTCCCCCAGGGCTCCATCATTGGCCCTTTACTCTTCAGCATAGATACGCTGCCACTGGGTCTCATATAAAAAAGTTCAGTCACATTTTCCAATCACAAAAAGAGACTCAAAATGTGCTGAATCAAACGGTTGAGCAGGACATTAAAGAGTTAAAAAACATGAGCCCGTGACGAAGTGCTGCTTGAGTGTGTTTTTATAGCTGTGACCCTGGTGCCTTATACTGTATTTAAGGTTATATCACATTTTTACAACCCACTACAGGCGTATATAGATCCACTGTGGTGTTTCTTTTTTTTAAAGCAGTCTGCTTAAATAACAGTGGCTTCTGAATACGCCTGCAGCATGAGTCAGTCGAAGATCAGTAAACAACAGAATTTATCTGCATCAATCGCAGTACTGTCACTATATATGGCTCTACAAAAACAAAACACACTACTTTAAAAGAACCATGTGAAGTTCCCACTTAATCATGAGGGGAAAAAAAAAAACAGAATCTCGCCTCATTGTGTTAGAGGAGCTTCGCCGGGCAGTCTTCCTCCTCTCACGACTCGCTTTCCGTTCTTCAGTAATGACTCTGGACCTCAGTGTCATTACTGACAGCGAGGGTATATCCATGAAAAGCCCCCAATCCCCCTTCGTTGCATTAGAAATCCCTCCTGAAGTAAAATGTGAAGTTATTTCAAAGTTATTAGTAATTTCCATTTTGGAAAATAAAAGCAAGCCCCTTAAATTGAGTAAATTCTGAATCATTAGATCCAAATATGGGTAGAATATGATATATACACGATAAATGTCCTGGAGTTGATTCATATGGACCAAATTTGGACAATATCAGACTGAATATTTTAGAATTAATGGGCCACACATTTTTGCCAATACAGCTCCCCCTAGTGTCAGAATTATACAACCAACCTTTCCCAGAATCGACTCAGTTCTTCACCGCACAACAGTATATTTGGGTATAAAATTTAAAAATGATGTCCGGAAAACAGTGTTAAAAAAAAAGAAAGAAACTCCCCCTAGTGAGTGAAATAAGAACTACTGGAGTAAAATACAATATTTACAAGATAGATCTTGAGTCGAATCATAAGCACCAACTTTGGAATATAACAGAAACACGGTTGAGAAATTATGGCTTGAAAATTTTGCAAATAAAGCTAACGCCTTTATTATTTATGACGCTAGGAAAGCCTAACCCTTTCCTAGCGTCATAAATAATCAACGTAACCTTTCCCAAAATCTCTCCAGTTCTTCCTCGCACTAAGGTCTATGTGGGTCCAAAATTTTAAAAGGATCCACGGTATGTATTTTTTGAGTTTGCGCGTAAACGCGAAGGATGTGCGGCGGCGGCCATGATGAGTCCATAATATCCCTGACTCTTCAGTAAAAGTGATTTTAATGATTATGAAGTAAAACGAATTAATAATTCAAAGAAATCTCACAATCAAAGTTTTTTTTTTGTTCCAAATTTGGTTATTATGACTTTTTTGGGGGGGATGTTTTCGGGGGATTGCATATTCATGTATGTATGTATTCATGGTCTTGGTCTCCGTTGAAAGTACTATACAGATTCTGGATTTTGTGTTTTATTTTGAAAGTAGTTTTTTTACCCCGTGGATTTTCTCTTTCCTGCCTTCATTGCTTCCACCTGTTGTCCATCAGCTCTTTGTATTTAAATCCACATGTTTCTGCTCCTCTCTGTTGGTTCTTTGGCCTTTCCCCCTGTGCTCATGTCTTTGTCCGGGCCACGTTCTGGTTTCCCCTCATCACTGCTGGGTTCTGCTCTGAGGAGAGGAAGATCGTTTTGTTTCGACTACTTCTCCTCGGGTGTGTTCTTTGTTTGGACTGAGCTATTTATTTTTTTGGTCTGTTTTGTTATTCTTTTTTTATCTGCATCTGCTGAACCTGAGAGTATGTTTATGAAGTATTTTTGTCTTTTACTTGTTGTTTATTTTGTTGTTTAATAATTTGACTTGTTCAATTGCTAATACATTGAAGATTTGTCTGTTTTCTGACAGAGAATTATTTTCAGAGAGTTTATTTTCTGCTTTAAACTATTGTCGCTATATCAGCCTTTGAAAAAAACACAATTGGATGCCTTTGTCACACTGCAAGATTAGCTTTTATTTGGAATAACTGTCGATTCAAACTCTGTTTTTTGATCAGCGCCAACCTTTGTGGGGAATTCTGTCGCTGACTTGAGCAGCTAAACGCCGTTTCTGCGTCCACCAGCTGCTCTCTGACGCCACTCCTCTGCCGAACCCATCAGGTAAGTTTAGAGTCTGTTTATTTCTATCTCTGCTGTAAACAGCTGCCTGCTGTAGCTGAAAATTACAACACTGAAAGCAGCAAGAGTGACCCATCTGATAAAATCAGATCATAAAACCAAATTAATGACCTGACAAATTATTTGATGCCTATGGGCGCCGCTCTTATGATGCTGATGTATGCGGCGCTCCACACTACTTTTTTAAAAGTTGTCACTTCCTAACTTTAAATTTTTTGGCGAGTCAGCAAATAATATGCTGTAGGTGGGTCAATTTTCTCAGTTCCCATTCCCTATGATACTTCAAAAACTGGAATAATGTAGATTTCTTGTACACAGCAATGAAATGATTTGGTCTAAACCTCTTTTATATTATATGAAAAAACCTTAACATTTTCAAATAATTAGCATACATCAAAGTTGGATCACAAATCTTTGTGGCTAAACTGATTTTAACACATAAAAAACCCTGACGGACAAAATCATATATGAGGTAACTTTTACGGCTGTAATCAGTTCTCATCAGGTTTGGTTTTATCTCCTGATTGTAAAATGAATCCGGCAGCTAGAGCTGGAACGGCTGGAACTCTACAATAAAGAAGGTGAAGAGGAAGAGAGAGATTTCTAGATTCGATAAAAACATTTTGTGTTGTTGCGCTCATATTGCACCAGTTACCCGTTCGAGGTCCATTTTGCTATTTCCAGCAATGAACCCACCCCCCTCCTCCCACCTGCACCATACTAAAGTTAGTTTCATGATTTATTTTCTAATGTATTAGATAGTGTTTAGTAGTCTCAGATGTTGGATTTCCATTTTTTGAGTGTAATGTGGTTATTTGGGGTTTCTTGGGGGTCGTCGGGAACCAGTTCATTTTTATCTATAACTTCTTCCATTGCTACAACGTCGGTTTGCTATATGGTCGTGCACCATGGAACGAATTAACGACTAAACAGAATGTCCTTCTGCGTATATACAGAATATTTTCCAAACTCGGAGTAACACTAAAATTCTAAATTCTTGGTTTCTGCTCCCCTCACATTGTCCGGCATCGTGCAAAAGCACAACATTGTAGCAACATGTGTGAAAATAAGTTGTTGTTATCCCCATTATGTGTGAGAAGCATCTTTTATATGAACAAACTTCCTTCCCATGATGGAACTGGGAGAGGAGAGAGGCCTATTTTGTTGTTTTCTTTTATACAGTCGAATAGAGGTCAACACACACACACACACACACACACACACAGTAAATGACTGACACTGTAACATTGTTTGGACCTCGTATTGGCTTTTCAATTTTCCATCTCCATTGTCCTCAAAACTCATTTCTGTTCCACCTTGATGCCGCCACATACTAATTTGTAGTTGATGAGATTCGTTGGTGGAAACATTGCAGCGTTCTGCTGCATCACTATCATATACTCAAACTATTAAGATGTACGTCGTTTGCAACAATGTGCTGAATGCATATCAGCAGGGTCAGAAATATAGTGCTCGTCATTATAGGGCTGAATTCATTGTCAAGACGATGAAGCTGATGTCAGGGACGTGATGAAGCTGACATCACACGAGCCGTTCGATGCCCGCAGAATGTGAGGCTCAGAAATCTGCGAGGCCGTCGGACACTATAACTCTTTCCCACTGAGAGGAACCAGCTGGCCCATTTCTTTTCTGGTACGACTCTGCTGTGGGGATAGCCTGAGGTAAATATAGCCCAATTTGACGAGCTCATGCGACACACATGATCCTGACCCAGATAAGTCAAGTTTGGAACGGGCAACTATTCTATCATCAGGTACAGAGAGTGATAATTAATCCTAACCGCTAGAGATGTTAAGAAGCCACTGACATGCAACTTGACAATATATCTTTACAACTCACGCGCCTGTGTCTCGTTTTCCATGAAGGAATATCAGGGTTAGGCAAAAGAAAAAAACAAAAAGATTTTTTTTTTTTTTAAATATTTAATTTTGAGCATAAAGTCAAAGTGTGGATTCTTATGACAAGCTGACGCCACAAGTCTAACCATCAAGGGTTGTTTTGATGGTTTTAGTCGCTAGCTTGTGTGGATGGAGGCCCTACGGACAAAACAGCCACCCTCAAGTAATTGCAGACTCCATCACAAATATTTTTTGCAGAAATGCAAAATTTGAAAACTTTTTTCTGGACATTTTGACTTTATTTCTCAAAATGAAATATGCAAAAATATTATGCCTGGTCCTAATACTCCTCCTTCCATATCTTACAGATGGTTTATATGAATATTCTTCCCTTTATGGGTCACTAAAGCAGGTCATATTGATTTGGCATAGGTTTTCTGTGGAGGCCCTTCCTGCTACAACCCTGCCATTTATATGAAGTTCACGGTCTTGTGACCTCCGTGTGTTTGGCCTACAGTAGAATCGGTGGCTGTGGGACCTCTTTTCCTCGTACAATTATAACGAATCCTTGCAAGATGAAGACTTGCTCGTAGTTTTGGGTTCTGCACTCACAGAAAACATAATCTCAGTGGCAGGGATTCAGTATTAGCGCACGGTCAGCATTCTTATTGTGAAAGGGGGCGTCTGCACAGAGATAGTAGTCTCTGATGATTATCTAAGTACATACTGGAAAAGACTCGTACAAACACAATTCATGGACGGAGACGTCTTTTGTGTGCAAAACACTGAGCAAAGCAAAAAGCACAAACACCATATTATATTTGTTAGTAGGTATAAATGCAGGACATGCACTTGTCTACTTTAGTGGAATGAGATGTTCAGTTCTTGTACACAACTTAGCATGTGAGTAATGTAAAGGCTTGTCAGACATTTCTGAGACGTATCCTTTTGTGGACAACAACCAAATAAGTGAAATACTGAAGAAACTGACTATTTGAATCTGTGAGTGACTGACTGTATGTTGCTATGTATGTTTTATAGGGCAGTAATTTGGATGAATGTAGCTTCTTTATCTATAAAATGATGAATGAATAAATTAATTATAAAAACCTAAAATGTGGCAAATGCTTTTTTTTTAAACCAATCTGTAATGGAGCTCGCCGCCACATGAGCCTGGTGCACTCTCCAGACTCATGTCCCTGAGGAACACCTCCTAGCTGGCAGCTGACAATGAACAGTTTGAAGCTGCAATGCATTTTTCGTGAATGTACCAGGAATATTTTACAAGCAGATCGGTACAAACTCCCGAGTAGATGTTAGTATGTAGATGTTAGTTAGTAGTAGTGACTGATTTGCGTGATTGGAGTGGAGCAAGAAGTTTTGCACGATCGTCACCATTCACCCCACTTAAAAAAAAGCAAACATCATTCTGGACACCTGACTGTATGTGAATCAGGATCCAATAAGTCTCCTCATTATATTGCGAACTGTTCAAACTTCAACATCAAATAAAGAACATTGCATTTACTTCATTCATAGTTGATAACGGTGTGAAATATTGGAGAGAACAGTAGATTGTATCGTTCCCGAAAGGGAAGGGCATATGACATTTGCATAAGATCTACTGGACTAGTCCTTAATTCCTCATCAAAGGATTACAGTGGGCCAGAAGAGTCCGGATCCTTCAATAAATACCAGCAAATCCGATTCATTTTTCATGTTTTGCAGCTTTCTGCCCCACTCTCACAACCTAAATCATGATTCTCACTCTCCTGATAAAGTCAACCCATGGCCTCACCAGTAAAAATGTTTTTTTTATTTTTTTTTTATTGTTGCTACACGGACAGATTTGATGTGAGAGCTGCTGGAGAGACCAAAGTAAGGTCCCAGAGCAGATGAACCTCGCAACATTATGTTCATTCAATAAGAGTTCCCTGTGTGCAAGAACAATGTTTACACGTCCAGTTCTTGGAGTCAAGAGGAACAAAACGGACTGAAACACCGCCGGCTTCCTCAACCTGTTTTTTTTTTTCCAGTTCTCTAGCGTTCGTATGAATCAGAAGTCCTAGTCGTTAAACTAGCAGTTACTAGCCAGCTACATCGAGCGAGACTGCACACGGCGTCTTCTTTTCTTTCACACAGAGCACAATACTAACGATTAGATTAAAACAGTACATACAAGAAAGATCTTCTTGAGTCGAGTCATATGCACCAAATTAAGAGTAATCGGACCATGATTGCGGAATTATAGCCTGAAATTTTGGAAATCTAGCAACCGCTAATATTTAAGACGTATAACCGACCTTTCCGAAAAATAACTGGTTCTTTCTTGGACTTGGGTCTATCTGGGTATAAAATTTGAAAATCATCCATGAAACTGTTTTTGAGTTATCGCGTTAACACGAAGGATCTGAAGCAGCGTTGACGATTCCATAATATCCTAGACGCTTCGTGGATAAAAATGCTGCGTACAGGATTTTTACATTGCGCATCATGTGTTTCATTGGTGCCAATGCATCCTACAGTCCAAGAGAGTCTTCAGAATGTTCAGAAAAGCTCCTCAGAAGGTCAGAATCCATACAAAGGGTTTGCATTCACGGCTGCTTCTATGCCAATCAGTGAACAAAGCTCTACAACGGAGACCACGTTTGAAATTAGGTTTCAGTCAGACTTAAAAAATGATTCCGAGCACATTTTTTCTTCTTCAGGCTGATGTACGGCATTATGACCCCAGCAAGGTCTCTGGGAAGAGAAATTGTCCAGAAGAGAGAGTCACGATGTGACATTGGACGATTGAATTCTTCCCATTCTGACGGTACAAACAGATGAAGGGCACATGCCAGTCATACCGTCTCTCCAGAATCTGTTAAAGAACGTTATTGATTGATTTGTTTTCCGCCGTATGACAATTGATTATATAAAAGCACGTTATTATGACTCAATTATCAAAGTGATGCCGGACTGTGGACAGGAGAGATCAACATAGCGGAGTATAAATTTTTGTGTGTTTGTGCTCTATAGCTTTTTGTGTATAACAAACCAAACTACACACGTCGGTGTGAGACTATTTTTCTCCAATCCCCTTGAGAGGAAAATGGATGGAAAGCGTTCAGACTTTATCTGCACAACCTTGACAAAATGATTGAAATGTGGTGTCATAGAAGGAAGATAGCATCTCAGCGGGAGCTACACAGCTAGAGACTTTTATTCCGACTCACTCTTGGAAGTCAAGTCAGCACTTATGGAAGTATTTCTCTTAGAAATAAAGAAAACGCAAAGTTTCTGTCTCTCTGCTCCTCTCTGTGTTTCTCTGCAGAGACACCCCTCTGGCAGACAGGCATGCAAATACATAACCTGTTTCACAATAATTAGCTCTTTCGTTCGCATCCCTAGTGACGACTTATTGCTGTAAGACAACTTCAGGGGAGTCTTGTGAGTGTACCATGAAAGGAAGATCTGCAGCTCTTCTGTTCTCCAGCGCAGATGTCGGGATGGAGAGAAACACTTCCCAGCGTCTCCAAACAAAACACCCGCACTATTAGTGGCAATCACTGAAACGCTTCTCAATCAAATGCTCCGAGCTAATTTACACTGTGTGTGTGTGTGTGTGTGTCGGTTAGCCCTGAAACTGAAAGAAGAACTTTTTACCATTAAGACGTTACACAGACTTAATGACATCGTCTTGTACAAATAGGATACAAGCAATTCAAAGGAGGGATATAATAAACCCCCTCATAAACCCTTTAATGTTTGTTTGAGTTCATTTTGAGTCACCACCTCATACTGAATAATGTGAGCCACTAAACTGAACCTGTTTATAATATGAGCCGCCAGCATGTAGTTGCTGAAGAGTAAGAGGCCAAGGATGGAGCCCTGGGGGACACCACAGGTAAAAGGGGCAGCTAAGCTTCCTTACTAAAACCTGTGAGGACTTACTGAACATAATTATGTAACTTCATATGACAAAAAGAGATTTGAATGAGTGTCAATTACTTTTCTACAGACATGCTTTACCAAAAGGTTGAGCGAGTCAAATTGAAAATGGACTTCTTTCCAATCAATACAAAGTTTAATAATGGACCAATCATATAAGATTTCTTTCTTTTCTGTTTAAAAACATTCTGTACCAAAGAATCTTGGTCCTTTTTAGAGAGAACTTGGAGTGTTTAAAATATTTAATCAATAAGTGCCCCAGAGAAATTTGCAAAGAAATAATATTTTCTTATTTTGATTTCTTGGTGAGATTTAACGCAAGATGATTTCTGCAGCACTTTGACTGGGTGTGACCCTCCAGTGGAATAAAAATACTATCGGTCTGCCATCCACAGACTCCATTACATCACTGTGGCTAATCTGATAGTTTGTAAATGCCCCCGCAGAAAGTGATAGAACTGATGTCATTTCTAAACTCTTCTCCTAAACTCATTCTGATGCCCCTCGTTTAATTCCACCATCCATCTGCCCACGCTGTCTGCGCAGGCAGAGGGAAGGAATGATAAAAAAAACAATTATTTTCATATCATTAAGCAGACCTTTTCTCTAAAAGTGTTTGACTCTTACATTTACGGCACCGCAACATATTTACGTCTGCGCTGACGTTACATCAGGATCTGAGTCAGTGTTGGAGATGAACGTTTTCTCCATGACTCAAAGGGGACGACGCAGACGTCATTAGAGAGTGTGACAAAAAAAAAATATATATATATATTTCTTTATTTCTTCACTCTAAATTTACCCTACTATGACAGATTGTTTGGTCAAGTTTGTTTTCAAGCATAAAGAAAAGCAAACTTATTGAATAATTTAACGATGAAATTCAGCATTTCATACCGTTCAAACTAAATCCCCCCCCTCCTATGTATTTCTGAATAAAAATGTAAATGCTGCATATACTGTATACTCCATATATAAACAGGAAGTGAAGGAAAATTCATTTAGTTTTAGCAGCAAGTTTTTATATTTGACTTTACTATTCTTGGGATTGCAGCTCCTACAACACCGGAGCAGAGAATTATGCTTGTATTATATATATATATATATATATATATATATATATCTCACTCACTCACTCACTCACCACACACATGCAGTAGATTTGTGGAGTTTCACACAGAAAATCTGATTCCAGACCGTTTTCTGCTAAATACATAGACTTACATGCAAACTCCTGCTGGTTTAATTGATTCAGCTACGGGGCTCCTGCAGCAATCTAATAAAAATGAACACCAGTGAATTGGGTTATTGAGTGATAAAATGAAGCGGACTCGTATCATATCTTTTCTCGACTGCTCGTGGACAACACCCGCTAAAGACGGGAGATTGGCAGCAAAGCCAACCGTCCCTACGCGCGGACGTCACTTCGCCATAATTACCCAGGAAGAATCAAATTAGCTCCTGACAAGATAATTCACTGACTGCCTTAATCTGCCTCGGACTATTTGTGCCGGCAGATAAGACGGCTAAATGCTTGAGCTTTTGATAAGAATTTATAGTCAAAGGCCGAGTAATTTCTGGGCGAAGCTGGAAGTCTTTCTTCTGGCACACGTGTTTACTCACGTGGGCTTTTTAACATACGCTGCATTTTTCATGGCTGTGCCGCTGATGAGTCTTTAACAAGCTGAGTCCTTTCACACTAATGGGGTTCGCAAAACAGACAGAATAGATTAGAGGTAAGGCGGGTAGTGATTCCCTTTGTTTGAGTGACACACCGCTATCGTTAAAGGTGTTTCCTACAGAATTGAAACGTTGCGGAAATTCTCTGGGAATCAATGAAGCACCCTTTGCTGAAACGCAAAGCTCGCGATTTTTTAAACCTGCAAGGCCAAAATTTGCTGCAGAGGAACAACCCGTAAACATTTGGGACACTAAACTTAATCGGTACTGTATAAAGTACTGGTCACAATATCAATCGACACCAGGAAATATAGCAAATTTCAAGAAGCTAACGCCGGCATAGCGGCTGAAGCTAGCAAGAACGCTGAGCGAGCCTCAGGGTGGGTTGAGTGGCCATCCGTCCGGTTTTGAAACACCATGTCCATCCACCAGCGAGCCTTGAGCCAGACCCTTATTTGTCCTCCTTTTGACCTCGAATTTTCGGAACCTCTTAATTTATTCGTGTAAGAAGACTAGGAACTCCGATAATGCTGAAGTGTGATCAGCAAATCAAATAAATGTTTACTGTCCACACGTGCAGGAGAGGTCGCTAACGTAGCCGTCAGCAGCGCATTGCATTGAGATGTGCTTCATGATGCGTTCAATGTCTCTTCAGGAACAACCAGTGTTGGGCGAAGCAGAAATGTAACATCATCCGGATGTGTTCAATTGTAATCTTTTAAAACGTAGATTTTGGCGAGAAACGTTTAAGAACGTTTTTTTGAAGGATCAATTTATAGATATGATAATATCAAATCAATATTACAGAAGTAATTGTGAAAAATATAAATAAGAAAAAAGACGTTACCTTTCTTGGTGTCCTGGACTTAAATGATATTTTTGCCCCTGCCCACAATATTGTCTCAATATCGAGATTTGAAGTATTTGGTCAATAATAAATTTATCTTGCTGAATCATGCAAAACCATCATACCTTTTGGTGTTATAGAAGTCACTAGCCCGTTGTATTTGTATATGTACTTATACTGACAATGACTGTTTTAAAACTTCCAAGAAAAAAAGAAAAATCGGAATCAGCCAAAATTGGAATCAGCTGGTCAGACTTCATAAAAATCGCTAATTGGATCGGCTAAGAAAGTTGCAATAAGGGCGCCTCGAAAAAACCCCAAAACGATGTAAGATACTGTAAAATCACAGATATTTCACCAGGTACAGCATCTACAAAACTAGACGTAATGGTTCACATATCAACAGCAGAGATTCTCCTTGAGATTCCGTTCAAACCTTCATCAAATCTCATATTTGAACAAACATTGTAAAAATAAAGGCCAACAAACTCAAGCGATGTCAAATATTTATCCATGTCTTTGTCACTGAAGGGCGGAACTAAAAAAATCAGTCTATTAATGTCAAATTCATCTGAATGAAGGAAGGTCGACTTAAGACAAGCTCTTTTAGCCGAAATTGTCTTTCAGATTCTTCTTCCTTTATTGGAATTTAAAAATTGCATTATTAAGTTCTTCCTCTTTTTTATCTCAGACCTTCCAAATTCAAACTCCAGCTCCTTAAGGCGGATAATTTCTCCAGGAGCCGATCCCCGGCTCCTTACCGCTTTAACAAAAAAACAAAAAAAAGTCATCCTGAAGAAAATAACATCTTCTGGAGGACACGATTTCTTCTCATGCATTTCTATCCCACAGATTCTGCTTTTTCAAACTGCACAGTGCGTGAGAGCTCATTACCTTTAATACACAGCACACCTGTAATTGGGTCCGTCTTTTATCATCATTAAAGCGCCGCTAGTTCAAAGGCCATCTCTCAGACAGCGCCTTGAAGTATTCCAAAAAGGCAGATTCCAGCATGTTTACAGAGCATCCAGCAGCTTTCACGCGCCGGCCTTGGGTTATTGATGGGTGGCTCGGTAAAACCCGGCTGTGCATCGGCAGCATGATATCAGCCGTGTGTTTGTTTGTCAGCCGGTAACGTTCCGTGGATGAGTCATACAACTCCAGATAAAACGTACGAGCTGTGTAAAACATAAATCAAAACGCTCTGGTGTGCTCTAGCCTCTATGGCACATTGAAAACAGTATGAGGACAGATCTATTTATTTTTTTAAATAAGCCTATTGGGAATTTGATTCAAGTAACTTGTTGGATGGATGGAGCATAAAAAAAATAAGCGGAGGTTCGGAATCCGTGTAGAAGACCTGTTTGATGACAGTTAAATGATTGCAAAGGAGACGGGCGTCCTCAAAAGGTCCACAGGGTTCACCGCTCTGTTTTCGCTGGACCTTAGCAACAACAAGAGGCATTATTCAGCAGCCTCTGTGAGAGAGTGTTTATACGTGTGTGTGTCCTCACCCCCTGTGAGAAGTAGAACGCTGCAATCCCCAGAGGCCAGAAACAGCAGAGCATTGAGAAGATGGCCAGGCCCAGGTGGTCTCTCGGGGGGACGACTATGAAGTTGTCCTCGCTCTCACTGTCGCTGGAGCAGTCCGTCTGCACAGAGAATAGCAATACAGGTCAATGCACACACACATTTAATGCCCTGTGTCCAGTCTCTTATCAAATCAAACTAACTAAGCAGGTGTGCTTCACAAAGTTTAACGAGCAGAAATGGAGGGAAGCGCTAGCCTCACTGTCAAAAGTGTCTCTGGATGACAAATTTTCCTGATTAATTTTGTGTTTTTTTTTTTTTTAAATCATTTCCTGTTTTATTTTGAAAGAGCCCCTCCTTGTTGGGTTTCCTGTAGCTGTCTCCTTATTATTGGTTTTGCTTTATAAGTTCTTCTGTTTTGTGTTCTCTGTCCACAGTTCCTGTTCTTTTGATGACTCTCCCAGTAGTAGTCATCTACTTCCTGTTTCTTACTAATCGATATCGGTGTGTTCCTTGTACCTTTTCCTTATATTTCCTCCTATTCTATCTTATATTTCTCCCATGTTCCCTCCAGCTGTTTCTTCACGTCGGTTTCCCAGCCTTTTCTCTGTCAAAGTGTTTTCCCTTGTTTCCCTTAGTTTATTCCTGTTTTTCCACTTTGCTTGGTTTACTTTTGCTTGCTTTAGTTTACTTCTCCTTGACTTTGACCTTTGCTTGCATTAGGGACTATGTATTTGGGATTTCAGGCTTTACATTATTAAAAAGCACCTGCTCTGCCTTCACCTGCTGTCTGCGTTTGGGTCCACAATCTAATTCTCCAAGAACCAGAGCAATAACCGCTACAAGACTCACATCCAAGAAATGGCCTGGCTTGTTTTTACAATCTGCTTTTCTGTTGGTTTAAACTCTGGTTTTCAAACTGGGGGTGTATTCAGATCCATCCAAGCGATAGGTAGATAGATAAATATATATTAGTGAGTTGTATTTTCATTCAAGCGATTGAGTGTATGCTGGCGAACTGCTGGGCATCTTATGCGAGGAATGCCGCCATGCAAAAAGCCCCAACCGTTACTTTGACTCTTTAAATTCAAGTTGTTCTTTTCTTTCTATCTGCTGCCGAAAAAAATCACAGTCTTAGAAGAACTGTAACGCCAAAGTGTGATGAAGGGGGACAATCTGAATCTCTGACTGCAGGTTCTCTCAGCCACAACACTCAATGTATGCAACATTATTCATTTTATATACTTAACCTTAAAATGGTTTGATCAATCTTGCATAATTTAATATGTCAAAAAAAAAGTTCTTATTGAAAACAGACTCTCTGTGGCCATGTTTAATGCTTCTCCTCAGTGACGCCCTTTGACGAGGACTGGGGTGTCCCCCATGGCTCAGTGCGTGGCCCCTTACTGTACTGTCACATTATAAACAGGTTTTAGCCGAGTGACTCAAAATCTGTTCAACCAAACAGCTGAGAAAGACATGGATGCGTTTCAGCAGTACACACTTTAATATACCAAAAAACTTTTACCACAATACCTTTTCTTACTTACCTGGCAACATTTTTTTTTGAAGAAAACAAGAAACGGAACATGTTAAGTATAAGTATTCTCTCTCGCTTCAAACCTCCTGGCTGTACAATAAAACCCTCTGAGGTAAAGTCCTTTTTCTGTCTATTTTAGTGTATAATTCTAATTTTATGGTTAATTATCTGCTGCCAGCTCCAGGATTTATCAGTAATTCTGTCTCATATATTTGGATGTAGTTTATTATGTGTGTTTGTGTGTGTGTGTGTGTGTGTGTGTTCATATTTTGTTCATTAAATAGAATTATGGAGGAAACAAACGAAAAACAGCATTATAGTTCGATGTTTGTGGCGCTGGGAAGGAGGTAAATTACCGTTTAAAGTTCAGGAACTATAAGTATAGTATAAATGAAAGAGGTGTGTTTATTTTGCTGCTTTTGAACATCGTGTCGCCTCTTTCTTTCACCAGGTTTCCAGTCATTGTGCTAAAACATGCTATCCGGCCGTAAATGTTTCAGATTTAGCGCACAAACGCGGACGTGCCATTTATCATCTCATGTGTCCCTCGACAGGAAAGTAAATGAACGAGTTCATTTTCAGTTCAGTTCCAATACTAAACCATTAATCCATAATAGAGTATAATTAAACACAACAACCATTTTTATCAAATGTTATTCTCTCATCGAACTTAGTGTGAGGAAGAACTGCATTGATTAGGCGAAACATTTTCGGACAGCAATTTCTCATGGGTGGACTCTATCTTGCATAGAATATTTTTATTCTAATAGTTCATATTTTAATCAGTAGGGGGAGCTTTTTCTTCTTTTTTTTTCTACAAAAAACGACAATTTGAGGAGTTCCTTTAGGGGGATTTCATGTACAATGCAGGGGATTTGGGCCGATTGTTTTGACCTTACATTGTCCTTTATAGGGAACACGCCACAGACTATACATGTAACATGCCCTTCAACTGGTGATGTCATCACTGACAGATTTCTCTATAAAGAAAAAGTTTTTAGGAGGAGATTTCTAGGTGGGAAGATTTTGATGGAGACTGGAGAATCTGTGTTGATTGGAAAAAAAAAAAAAAAAGACCTTGTTTATTGAAAAAACAAAACAGAAGTGTCACTATACGCAGCATCATTTGTCTCTGCATAATGTCATGGTTCGGTATTCATGGACTTTTCGTGATGGCCCATTACTTTTCTCATTAGTTTTCAGATATTCAGATTCCTTCACTGTGGCATCTAAACAACAGATGGTATGAAAAAAAAAAAAGGATACGGTTGAAAGTACATTTCATTTCACATGTGAAATACTTAAGCATCCAACACACCTCTTCCCTCAAGCTTTATGAAACTATTTCACGCTCCGGGAAACATTCCTGACACTGAACAGTAATACCTTTCCGTAAAAGAGAAGAGGCGTTTATACGTCTGCATACTGTTACGGAATAAGAGATCGTCCAGACTGATCTACTGCAGGAAACATCGGCATGCATTTCAATTGGAAAAAGATATATTTGTTACGACTACATTTACCCAAAAAAGAACCTTTAACACACATACAACGTACATCTGTTTATCTCCCACAACAAAGAAGACTAAAACCAGACGTTTATTTTTCAACTGTGTCCGCATTGGAAGGAAAACAGATCGCAGATTGAGGCCATGAGTCTATTTCAGACATTAAGTTGCCTCCGTCACACATCATCCTGTTTTAGGGATGATCCAGCAAGAGGCTGGAACATGAAAAATAAATGAAAGAAAACAAAGCTGACGATATATTGGTGTTTTGCTGAAACAAAGCTCAATATTAACCCGTTTCTGTCCTGCTCAACTGTTTGGTTGAGCACATTTTTTAGCTCTATTTCCTATTGGAAAAATGTTTGCCCCATGACTGAACCTATTTATAACACGACCCAGTGACAGCGTGTATATGCCGAAGAGTAAGGGGCGGAGGACGGAGCTCTGGGGGACACCGCAGGTCAAAGAGGCCCCTGAGGAGGTCGCATTAACAAGGCTATTAAGAAAGTCTTATTCGAGAAGTTTTTTTTTTTTGGCATATTAAAGCCTGTGAGGACTCACTAAACAGAGTTAAGTAAGTTGATACAACCAAAATATGTCTGAGGGTCAACACGTTTTCAAAAAGCATTATCAAAAGGTGGATGTTATCTAATTACAATTGACCCCATTTCCATGAAACCCAAACTCCATCATGAAATCATTTGGTCAGTCTGATCTTGACGTCATTCTAGAGTGTGTAAGATATTCAATTGATATATTTAAGATGGTTATCTGACGAAGGGAAAGATTTCCTTCATTTTCATCGTGCAGCAGGATATCTGAACCACCAGGTAATCGTTACAGGCGTGTGTTTTTTTGTGTGTATTAATCCCTGCATGCGTTTTTGTGGTTGTGGTGTATACCAGATGATAAACGTTAGGACTAAAATATTTTCCCCTCAATCACAGATTAATTTACCCCAGGGGATAAATTTACAGGATTCTTGGAGAAAAGCTGCAGCAGATCCTGATTCGTAGTGTTCTGCCCTCAGACCTGGATGAAGGCTGACTTAATCATTTTCAGACTTCTGGGTGAACCGTGTGCACGCAAAATCGATTGAGGCACAGGATTAGATTTTACTGTTTTGATTCGTATGTTTAGGGACTTGAATTCTTTTACCACAGAGACGACGGTACAGAAGATTCAACGAAAGAGAAAACAACGATCGCGGCCCGCCACCGGCGTACAACGAGCTTAGCAAAGGTTTTATCTTGATATATTCAAAGCTATATTTCACAAAAGCCACGACTAGGCATAATACTTCTTAGTCAGCTGAATACAAATGCATGTTTTTTTTTGTCATTTCATCCGGCAAGAGTAGCGTTTTGCTTTGTGTGCAAAGTCAAATTAGTTAAACCCGGCGAACGTGTTGAGAACGCCTTTGGAAGCAGTTTTTAATTAGTTTTAATAACATGCAGCCGTACAGTCATACATGATTGATGAAGGAGATTGGTGGTTGAGAGGTTGAAAGGTGGGGGGGGGGGGCCTTGGCCATTATAGTGGGTGGGCAAAAAAGAAAACGTTATCAGAAAAAGATCCGTGGAAGATAAAGCTAAACATACTATGCGACACAATCTCTGGACATGAATATGTCTAAAGCAATGAGGGTAGACCCCCGCCAGGATGATCGATATGTTTTCAGTCTCTTTATATTACAATGCCGAAGGGGGAAAAAAAGAAGAAGGTCAGAACACATGAGTGTGGAGACGACATAAAGCATAATGTCTTTCCAGCCTCATGGCCTTAAGCGAGCATTATTGTGTAATCTATACAGAGGCAGCGCCGCTTTGATCCGGGCCTTCAAGCGCACAGACAGTATCTGCACCGCCTTTTGGCTGTTTGGAGAATAAAACATGCGTCATTTAAAAGCTCTTTACTCGTCTTAGGTTAAGATGTCTCAAACGGGTTTATTCACGGGGTACCTAAGGGTTTTTTTTGTCTGTTATGCATAATTCCTAGAATCTTCTTCTTCTGCCGTGTCTTTCGGCTGTTCCCCTTCGGGGGTCGCCACAGCGGATCATCTCTTTCCATACATAGTTACCGGTGGTTCCTTTCTGGCTGACCAGTACCGGTTACTTTTGTTAGTCTGAGCATCAACCGATCCGGTTTGAGAATCAGTGAGCCGCGTTTTGATATCGCACTGATTTTACGCCAGATGCCCTTCCCCATTTATCCATGCTCTGGGACCCCTTCGTGGAAAACATATTGCAACTGAAGAAAACGCCTTCAAATAGATAAAACACAAGCAAATAAAGAAAACATCAATTTGACAACACAGGAGTGCTGCAAAAGGCACAACTCAACGGAAGTGTTAATGGAGGACACTTCAAAGCGATGCGCCCACGGATGCATTTTTTAAATGCCATACTTGATAAATAAAACCTTTAAAATACACAAACATTTCACAATATATTTGCTTAACTTCCGGGTTGTGCGGTCATGTGACTTAGAATGAAACGTAATCAACGTCAATATTAACCAGATATTTTGTTTTTAGCTTTGGGTACTGTGAAGTACCAAAGTTAAGCGAACCTAGCATGGCTAATCAAAATATCATGAAACGATTGTGTATTATACAAGTTATAGTCACTAAATGAAGCATTAAAAAAGCGCGTCCGATGGTGCTTCGCTATTAAGTGTCGTCCTTAAATGCTTCCGTTGGTGTTGTGGCTTTTGCAGCATGCGTGTGTTGTCAAATTGATGATGTCATCTTAACTATAATAAGTGAAATTAAAAGTGCGAAGTCTAAAAAAACAAACAAATGTCATTCAGTTTTCTGTGTTTAGATGCAGTTGTTAAAGTCACATAGTCATAAACTGCAAACAAAAAACACCATCGCATTCATTGTGAGCAGGAAGTTTGGATATTGATTGACAGCTAGAAATCATCAGAAAAGCATGGTGGGATTATAGAAGCGAGGAAGACGAGATAAAAGAAAGCCGAAACAGATGTTGCTTCGACCGCAACGACAACAGGGTGATGAGCGCCATTATGAGCTTAGTGAACGGATTCTAAACATTTGAAATGCAGCATGTAGGTGCAAGTTACAAGTTAGCCGTTGTTTTTTCCTAAAATAAATGATTTCTACCGATTAGATGGTTGAAAAAAAACAATAATTCATGGCATCAGCCAGAGAGGAGAGAGCGTCGATAAAGAAGCAGAGGAAGATGACGGGACAACCTTGACTTCTAATTCTCCAGAAGCGGCTTTGGATTCACAGAAAAGCTGCTTTTGAATCAAAGTAAACACAACTTTATTTGCCGATGTCCCGCCCGACTTTTCATGAGCAGGCGGGAGCTTGCGTTGTCACCGTCGCCCCGCTGTTCCTAATGACGATGCACGCCGACGCTGCTAGCGGCGCTAGGGTGCGTCTTGTGGGGCGTAAATCCTGTCAGCATGAGGAAACAGGCTGACAGGTAAAAAAAGAGCTAATAGATGGTTTCACGACTCTGCGTTGACGCCGCGTAAGCAGGAGGAGGAGGGCTTGGGTCATTTATTCATTCCAAAACTGCGTCCCTGAAATACAGGAAATGTGACCCTGTCCACTCTTTTAACCGGCTTTATCCGCATTACTCATGCGAGGGTCTTATTTCTGAGAGTATAGTCATGATGAAGATGAAGATGGCTGAGAGACAAACGTAAGGATGGACTGAACACCTCTTGTATGTGAAGTGTCTCACCGATGACTCATTCGGTTCGTGCTGTTTTGTCTGTAATGTGCGAACATGTCTGCACATTTAAACCGAACCAGACGGAGATGATTCCCGCTCTTATAACAAGACGGAGACAACTTCCTGTTCTTGGAGTGGGTGTGTGTGTGCGTGCAGAGGGGTCAGTGTGTCCAATGTTCATGTTTAAGAGAGTGGGTATGAACTCTGTTAGGAGAGGGTAAATTGTAGGTTGTTGTTTTTTCCCTGTATAACTGTGGGGGGGAAACTGGATGGGGACTAATCTGGTGGAAAATGTTATGTGGGATTTAATTTGAATGTAGCCATGAGGAAAAAAGTAGAAGAGCCATTTAAAATGACTCATGGATTATAACAACTACATTTTTCTCAATTAAAAATGAAATGCTAATTACTGGTGTGCTCAGTGTGTGCTGAGTCTAAAGTTGTTTACAAAGGACTCTATTAGGTCGATTTAATTAAGAAAAAACAAAAAGCCGATAGTGAAAACCTGCTTACTGATGGTGGGAATTCGTCGGCTGAAGCCGGGCTTACACTGTACAACTTTTGAGTCGACGGCGTTTCATTTCAACTCTTACTGTACGAATGAAACGTTTGCGGAAGCTCACGACTGCTGTGCTCACACTCTACGACCCGTCCGGTTCCTGCAGCCTGTTGTTGCTACTTATAATTGTCGATAAAGTTTTGTTCGAAAGCTCTGAGGCAAAAAAAAAAGAGTTTGGTTGTTAGCAACATGCTAACAAGACAGAAACGAGCTATCTTGATTATTCTTCTGACATTCTGTTTGGCCAAACCGCCTTGATTTTATTTTATTTTCTTAAGTTGCCAGCGTATCTGGACTCATAGGCGTCTAGAGCGCCGTGGACCGAATTGCTGGTTTATTTTTAGAGAGAATTGTGGGTAAGCGAGCTACGTTTGATTGCATAGAGTGTTAAGCACCGCTCTGACAGCGGTGACCCTCTCTTATTCGTCCTTTCTTATTAGCCACAAACTAGTACTCTTCTACTTTAGACTACTTATTACTACTTATTTTTATTATTACAACCCGTCGTGTCACCATGGAAACTCAGACGTCTCGCAGGCGCAGTGAGAAAAGATGCCGCTGACGTCAGCCGATCCCGTCGAGACCCTGCCAAAATTCTTGTCCCGCCAGAAAGCTTTTGGATCATCCGACCCCTGAAGGGGGGCCGTTTACCGGCACTGGTGACCCCACCTACACTACATCACAAATGACAACGGACAGACACCGTCAGACGGCCCGGCAGTCCTGAGACTCATTTGAAGACTTGAGAATCGGCTTCAAAATCGTTCTGTGTAGGCCCGGCTAGAGTAGGATAGTAGGAAAGTCTTCGTCAACACTCTGATGAAGGTCACTGTGCCGAAACACGTAGCTGAAATATCTCTCACCCTAGCCTTTATTTCCTACTGTTGCTTTCAAAACCAGAGTGCCTTGGACCGAGAGGATTCCAGATCCAATCACATCATTGACAAAAAGGTTTTGACTTTCGGATTTCTTTCCCTGCTTTTTCAATGAAATGTTTTTTTGTATGAATTTATGACGTATTTACACATGTGAATATGTTTATACGTGTATGTGCATAGAAATTTTTTCTTCTTGTAATTCATTTTTTTTTTTTAACGTTTTGTAATGAGGCTGGATTACCATCCAAGCGCTTTTATAGTATATTTATTTTATACTTATTGCACATTTTGGGTATTTCAGGGAACATTTTCCGATCTTTTCTTGGCTGTCATTATGATTTTATTAAGTATTTATACGAGAAATGGGTTTCTTCGTCCTTGAGGATACGTCTAACTCGGTCAGTCTTCTTAACGTGTCTTTGATATGCTTATGAATGCAGATTACTCTTATAAGAGCCGGCGTCTTTCTTTAGATGTCATGAGCCTCTATATAGGGACAAAGTGAATAAGATATTTTCTGCTGGTATTCTACACAATGCATCCAAAACAGACGGCTTAAGATGGCAGCGACGGTAAAATCAACAGGTTAAAAAAAAGGCAGTTTGCCTCTTTTTTGAATCTGAGAAAAGACGTAAATGTGATTTAAACACTGCAAAAAAAAGACAAAACAAAGAAGGAATGAAAATGAAAAGTCCCAGATCAGACTGAATTAAATCAAATCTTATCGCCCACATAAGATAGAGCAGCCTTTTCCACCATTTTATACGTTTGTGATAATATCGCTTGAAAGATTTAATATGTGCGTGGACCCAAAGATGGAGTTGAGAGAAATGACTGGATGAAGAGCTGGATGAAGAGAGTTCTTCACGAACAAAGGGAATGCACTGACTAGGCTGAACGGAGAAGTACAATCAGGGAGAAAATGTTATTAAAGATACAATTAGAATTTGATAGCATTCACCTTTGACCCAGTATCAGAACCCATTACTTTTTTATTCTGTACTTATCTGTGTTTCATAATGACTGAGTGAAGATCGTTACCCTCACTTCTTCTCACTTCACCCATAGATCATACACATCTTTCAAATCTAATGTATGTGCAAGTTAAAAGTCTGCAAAAATCTACTCTGAACTATTGGAATCGTATATATATATATATATATATATATATATATATATATATATTCCACTTTAAGTTAATAATAATATAGGTTTGTAGATATTTCACCCTGATAAGCGGTTATGGATGAATGAATAATCATATTGAACATGATTTATACCGGATATTATATTACATACATGTATTGTTTAACATGACATATAATATAATAACAGTCATTAACTTATGGAGAAGCGGTTGGATTTAACAAGTTTGCACATCTTCTCACTCCTTTTTTGAATAATTAATATAATGTTGTTTTGTCCACATTCAAAATAAACATTTTGATTTAAAAAAAAAAAAAAAAAATACATTTAAAGAAGTATCTGTAATCCGTTCAGGCACGCCAAGATTATACAATATATTATGGTATTATACTATATAATACCAGCTCTACCGCTCAGTTAATGAGAACGCGCGTGGGTTTTTACAAAGTACCTGAAGTCAGGAGCCGAACGAGGTCCTCAACACCCCGGACCCTCAGAGAGACCCTCAGTCAGTCTGTGTGATCGCAACAAGAGCCCCGCCACGATGAACTCCTCGGAAACATGCATTACATTCGTGCTTCGGATTCACCGCCTGCTGGGACTTAATGAGCAATATATTTGTTGTTGTTGTTGTTTTTTTTCCACCCACTGCTACAGCGGCCCCTCATTGACATGTGCACAAATTAGGAATGTGTAATGAGGCTACACCGCCACACATTAGATCTCGCATCGGGCTCCATAAACACATTGAAAAACAAACACTGCTATGCCAGAAAGGCAACGCTGTTTTAATCAGACCTTCATTTATTTAATTACAAAACCAGAACACCTTGTGTGCATTTTAACGTTTTCAAACGCAGAGCGCCCAGCTTTGAGATTTTTTTTTTTTTTTTTCCCTGCTTGATGGCGCGTTTCCTTTACAATCAATTCAGATTTCGCAGCAAGTTGATAGTCTTCAACACATTTTTAAGGGTGTTGGATGTTCAGTTCGCCAGGATTGAGTCCGGTCGCTCATTTTCTATCACATCTATATTAATCTGTTATAATAGGAGAATGAAAATACAGAAAAAATGTTATTTTAAAAAAAAAATGAAGTGAAATACTATGTATTTAGCTGGTAAATATATGGTAAAACTTAATATATTATTGGGTCATTACCGATGCTAATAAATACGTGAATACAGAAAAAAATACCCGTTAAATATATAGAGGATTGTAATTTTTGGATAAGAATTACTGGGTCTTTAATAGATGTCAAAACATTTTTTTAAAATACATAGAAACTACACCTGACGGCAAATAAACATTAATATTCAGTAATTACCACTGGTAATAAGTATCCTGGTTAAATACAGGGAAACAGGGCACTACAGCTAAAATACTAGATATATTCCTGGTTAATTAATGGTAAATAGTGTATTATTGGGTAATTACAATTGGTAATAAGTAGGGCTATACAGAGATAGTGGTGCAAGACAAATTAGATATTTACTAGGTAAATTAAGATTAGTATTAGATTATACTCTTTTGTCACTGAATGAAGATATGGAGTTTATTTCAGTAGGTGAAATGATTTAATTGTTTTCGCACAAACTTATCGCGAGAATGAGAAATTGCAACTTGAAACTAAAACACGCCTATTGTTTATCCTCTTTATGCTGCGTAGGTCAATTTAAGGAGAATTAAAGTAAATAAAAGGCAGGGAACACATTAATGGACCTAATTTCTGTTAATATGTTAATATAATTGAATGTTATCACTTGCTGTGCATTTATGTGGGCTTGAACTGACTTTATTTTTTATTCCTCCTATAGAGGCCTATTAGTTTGGATTGCTGACCCCTGACCTGTTTCTATTGAGTGAATATTAAACGCTTTATGTTGTGGCCGGGAATTAGCCTGGTGGAAAAGATTTCCCCTTGAACTCCGACCTCAATGCCGTCCATATTTTTACATAAATTTAAAACACTTGATGTTTGTTAACCATTCTCTCTGCTTCATAAAAAAAAAAAAAAAAAATGTTTTTTGAACATTCAAAAATGTAATGTCAGGTCATATATAAATATTCACTATAATATTTTATAAAAATGTTGCTGTCTTCATACCCAAATCATTAGAAATGACTAATACGTGTCTCAGTTTAATACTATATAAAGTCGTTTTAGAACAGAAAGGCTAGTATTATCAGTATTATACATTAGTTAATCCTTTACAAATCATTACTAAAAGATTAGTATATAATTGCTGTTCAGTAAGTGCTTGTGAATAAGCCGGTTCAAAACAAAGTCATTATGGTCAGGCTATTTATAAATTAGTAGCAATTGATTTGTTCTAATGTGAATATACGTTCGAAAATTCCTGCAGTCCGGGGATAGAGATGGATTAGTGCTGAATACGCTCACACTTCCCAGCAGCGTCTGTGTGTGCGTGGTTTTTGTGTGTTTGTGTGCCAGAGGAGGCGATGTGTGAGACGGAGGCTCAGGTGAAGAGAGGGTAATGACTTCCTGTGTGTCGGCAGCTGTCCTGCAGACGCCGTTAGCGCTCGCACACACCCTGCAGTGCAAACAGTGAGTTCCTCCTCTGCGCTAAATGATGTGTAAACATATAGCTAAATCATTTACAAAGCTTCATGCAATATTTACCGAGACAACGCAATTACACCAGAAGACGCTCGCATGCTGCATAAAGTTAACGGGACAGCTGTGACTTGTGGTCCACTCATTAGAGGGTCAATGGTTTGATCCCCGGCCCCTGCAGTCCACATATGTCCTTGAGCAAGACACCGAACCCCAGTTTGTAGCTGTACCCCTGGTGTGTGTATGATGGCATTAATGGTTATGTCTTCTGGTGTCTCCTTGCATGGTAGCCTATTGACCAATATGAGTGTTTCTGTAATCTCCACATGAAAACTGGTTTAGTGTAAATTTTTTGTACATTCAGCAACATCTAATTATCCTCTCAAAATTATGCAGGAATGATCTTTCCTTTAAGAAGACACGCCCACCCATAAAAAATCGGCACCCTGGCCTATTCTCTCTGAACGCTATCGTTACACCCGAAAAGCCCCTGATCTCCTGCGTTATACAAGCAATCGTCCTTATTGAGCTCCTCACATAAAACGTGAAGTTTTGTCCTAAAAAAATTTTTGGCACAAAAAAGGTCAAGATGCTTTTCCTCAAGTCACTAAATTTAAACTAAATCAGACCAAAGGTTTTATTGACTTCCATCCAAAAAAACAGTATTTCATGGAAAAAGCTCCCCCTTGTGAGTAAAATCTGAAATATTAGAGTAAAATAATATACAAATCAACCTTTCCCGAAATCATTCCAGTTCTTCCTCATTCTAAGGTCTATGATTATATTAAATTTAAAGGGAAAAAACAACAACTCTCAAATAGTTATGGTGTTAACACGAAGGGCACGGGGATCACGTTTCCGTGATCGATCGACTTTTCGGTAATATAGTTATGGAGAAAAGTTTCCCATTATTTATAAAAATAATCAAATATTCGGGGTATTACTCCGTGTACATTCATGACTTAAACCGTGTGTCTGCAGGCATTTATGAAGCTGTTTTATAACTGTTCCCTTAACATAAAGTCTGAATCATCACTGAAACGGGTGAACTTGTCTGCGCTTCTTCCTCTAATTAATCATAAATGTATGAGGGAACACTTTCTTGCATATCGACGCCTGTGCGGACTCCAGATGAGAATAACATCATGGAAGGAACACAATGCAATTTAGCAAACGGCGTTTCATCAGCCTCAGAACAGCTGTCGTGACACACGACCGTGACGCAGCGCCGTGGCTTTTTCAGCAGCCGTACTTTGAATTCATCACGCGTGGTGGCGGAATCTCATTCATCATTATCACGTGTCGGAAATGTGATCAATGATCCGTCTGTAGAGCTCATACTCGGTAAAACTTCATAAACTGCTTTGCATTGCAGCATCAAATTAAAAGATAATTACCACGGCCAGGTCGACGGCTGCATTGTTAGGAAAAAGATGGATGCATTTGTCATTGATACATAATGAAAGATTAAGTTTAGAAATGTGCCTCTGATTGCAGACATGATAACAGTAACATTGCCAGAAAACGTAAAGGTGTTTCGGAGGTTATTCCTTTCAATACAGTCCTATTTGTTATTATCATGTGCAATAATAGAACGTTCATTATTATCCTGTTACTCGTAGGCATTTGTATTACATTTACTTTTATTCATACATTTATCATGTGCAGTACTACAGTATAACTTTACTTCACAGTATTATCAGCTGCAATATTACTGTATTACTTTACTTCACGGTAACGCATACTGTAATAATTTATAGCAAACTCATCAACATAGGCACTGTTTTGCATTTACTTCTTCTACACTTTATTTTTTAAATTTTTTATATTTTCCTTATGACTTATTGTTTAATTTTTTTTTGTTATTGTAATTTTGTGGAATCTCTGGCCCAAGAATTTCCTTCGGGATCAATAAATCTTTATCGTATCATAGTTCAATGCCGTATACTTTCACTTCATAAACTTGTACGAGGTCTGAAGTTTCCCCATATTTACACATTTATCACCACAGAATCAGGAAACCAGTTAACGCCTGAAACAAGGTTTTATGCAAGTTTGTGTTTCTTTATCAGGCATCTAGCAGTTACTAACTGTACGTTTCTGCCAGCTGGATGACTAAACACAAATACACAAGTTACTGTTTTAGAACGTGCCTTCGGTCGTTCTGCAACTACAATCACGTAACGACCCGGTCATTTTTAATCTGAGGTATTATGGCAATTTAATTCTTATTTTATTTACTCATAGAATTCTGATCATAACGGAACCGAAAATATGTATGTATGTAAAAATGTCTGACTACGGAGGAGTAGGGAGAAGCGCTGGCGCTATGGATTGATGTGCTGGCTATCGCAGTGCATTCTGGGACTTGTAGTAGATGTAGTGTTTGCGCTGTATACCAGCGGGCCAGTTTAAAAAAAAAAAATGAAATATTGTCTCGCGGGCCGGATATAATTGTTGTGCGGGCCGGATGTTACCCGGGAGCCTTGAGTTTGACAGGTGTGCTATTTTTCACAAGTCAGATTATGAAGTAAACCAGCCTTTCAGCGCTTTGAAATGCACTGCACTTTATTCTTCTGGGCAATAATGACCCTCTGTCATGTTAATAGAGGCCAGATCAGCGGCTGAAGGATGAGCTCAAACAGTTCAACATACAATATATTAGCATTAAGACAAGTAGGCCATAAAAACTAGACAACGTCTTCCAAACTGGCATTCATCATTTTACATCATGAGCAACTCCAAATGAATAATATTCATGCATGGAGACCTGCCATCGTCCAGTAGGTTTGAACCTTCTACTCTGACTGCCGTCGATTCTCCGCTGAGGCGAAACAGCCCACATCAATAGTGTGCTTTAGCCGGGAATCGATTACTTTATGACTACAGTCGCTTTGTGTAGGATATGACAAGGATGTATTACATATTCATGGCCCCTGAGAATGCGCCCTGCCAGACTAATGGAGAGCAAAAGTAATGGATGTAAGACCGATGATTATACAGAATACGAACGTCGCGGTAAAAACCTTATCTCCACTTAGATGTTTATGAAGAAATACAAGTCTCTAAATCCAACCAACTACCTTAAGGACAAATTTGCAGATTTGTACAGCTTTGTAACCCAGATTCAGCCCTTAAAGGCTATATGACTCAAAGAGGCTGCATCTATTTCATTTTCCACTGATTGAAACTCCGAGCTTCCACTCAGGCGAGGATTAAGACGCCGACAGTCAAATCACAGAGAGAGAAAAGCACTACGCTACTTCCTACTCTTTTAGAAACTTGAATAGATAGCGAGAAAGATCGTAACGTTTATAATGTGACCTGAATCTCCTCACAGAAACAGTTCAACACCATACAGTCCAAATTAAGATGACATAAAAATGACACCAGAAGCTACTGGTATCCACAGATGGCAAAGGAACATCTGCAGGAGAGGCCAGCTCCAAAGCCACCGCTCAGACCTCTCCACAAGTGTTCACTGTGTCGCAAGTGTCAGAAAGTCAAACGCAATCATGCACAAGTAAAGAAAAAGAAAGAAGGAACCCACCCCATTTAAGCACTTTAGTGCAGCGTTGACCTGGTAAAAGGCCGGTTCTGTCCCTCAGATGGAGGGAACACTCCGTTTGTGCTCCATCAGCTGTGCCCGGGGTTCAGATACTTCTATATCAATAAATGTAGGCTTTCATAAAAGACTTGGCAGGCAAGGTCTCCCATTTCTAAGACGAAAGCTATACGTGGACAGAGTACGCACGATGGCGTCCTGCTTCTGTCGAGAGGGGCGGGGGAAGCTGCCAAGTATCTCAGGTCCCTGAAAAGAACTGGCAGAAAATGTTGTTTCCTTGCAGAGTTGGCCGTCTCACTCGCTGCCTCTCTTGTGTTCTTGTTGTAGCATCTTATTGCAGTAATGATTCATTTGACTCGGTGTGTAACCCCAGACACATCTGCATTCTTGTTATGTTGTAGGAGGCAGGGAGGGAGGGAGGATATAGTTATAGCAAAAATAAGCCCCTTCCCAAGAGTTTTTAACTAGTATTGATTCCGGCTTCCACCTCACCTCCACAGGGTGGCTACTACAAGTCAAATTCTGCAAGTTTATTCGTTTATTGAGTCCAGAACGGAGATGCGGATCCAGTGTGAACTGATGTCAGACTGACTGGATCACCAGTAAGCCACCATGTTAGCTGGAGATTTCGTGCCTGCAAGGAGGAAGAGACGTATTCATCGCCGGGCCCCTGACTCAGACCCCTGCTCATGAATGGCAGCATAATAAAGGTAGCAGATTTCTGCAGAGAGGTATAAGCACCGGTATAGATGTAACGATGATAGAGTAAATGAAGTGGAAACTTGACTTGACCTGTGTGGAGTGGAGCAGGACAAAGTTCAAATTAAGTTACAGCTAAAACCTGAAAAAACAGCCAGGGGCTGTTAATCGTTTCAGCTTTATTAGAGTTGGCGACGTAAACCGCCAAAAGAAGAGAAATGGCTGCTTAGTGGTCGTGTGACAGCTCATAAAGATGTCTGTCAAGAAGCATAAAACTTACAATGGTCAGCCATAACATTATAACCACCACGATGGAAAATGTTATTTTCATCTAAATTTTAATTGCGCACACGTGTAACAGATTTCTTTAAATTCATGTTAGGGTTAGTATTTTTTTTCAGTTCTCTGTTTATGCTCTGCATATTTGTATGTTGATGTTTGGGATCTGCAAACAAAGACTCCTTGTCTTCTTGGAATATTCACAAAAGCTGTTCAGGAAGGAAGTTATATTCTTTGACATGTCTCAATTCCATTGCCTTCCAGGAGCCACAGAAAGTCTTTCCTGATGTCTGCAGCTCAGAGAGAGATGCGGTATAATAAATACTCCCCTGTGACACATAGGAGCACGTTTTGAATCCACAGTAGAGGCCTGCTACTGAATTGAAATGATCCAAAGAGATTGGTTTGTCATTTACTGCTAGATGAGAAATGGGATATCTCTGCAAGATTTCACGAGCACATCTGACTCACACAGGGTGCTAGACGCTTCAGGAAAGGAACAATATGTGCCCGCTGAATTGCAGCATGACTCTATTTTAGATGTAATGAAGACATGTCAGATTTAGTGAAAATGGATAACCCCCCTCCCATCAAACCTAGTCTGATCTCAAATGCTGCGGAGGACAGTCAAAAGTCTAATCCCTTTCAAACTAATCTCTCTATAGATTTCACACCCACAGCCACAATTTCAGCGCTTCAATCCCTGCGCTGGAAAAAGTTTTGGATCGGATAAGAGGCCATTTTTATAGAAATCCTGCACAGGGGCAGGACTGAGTCCATGTCTAAATGATTATGTGAATATAAAATGTTCTGATAAATGCTAATTTCATGCACTGCAGACAGTCTAGCAGATGGCAGACAAATAAAAATGTGGCGGTTGTCCCAGGATAAGTGCTGTTTTCTATGCAGGTGAAAATGCATGAAAATTTTAATCGACCGGGTGTAAGTGTGCAAAGATGCACGAGTTCATGGCGTTGTTTGGCGCGGTTTTGTATTTTGAGTTGATTTTTGACTGACATCTATAACTTCGAATGAAAATGATCAATGAAATAGGTTTTCGAGTTGTGTACAGAAAACGGTGTTTTTTCATGACAAAAGACCTCCTCACACTAAGGTCTACCTGGGTATGAAATTTGAAATTGATAATAAGAGACATAAAATACATTTTCATGAATTTGGACTAATTCATTCATTTCATTAAGTTTAATTATTGAGGTGAAGCTGTAAAATAGTCATAACATCGATTTGAAGTCTTACCACCCCGGCCTCACCCCTTTCATTACCACTAGGGTCAACGGGTGTCATCAGATCAACCAGAACCCCAGAGATTATACAGATTTAAGGGGAATCCCTGAACATAATAGTCACTAGTGAGATAAAAGAACAGGTGATGAAGAAGGAGGAGTCTTCACATGTGGTTTTAAATGAAGCTAATTCAATCCGTGCTCGTTCATTAACCTAACTCGCCACCATTCACAGGGATGAGAGATTCAGACCTCGGCCTGTCTTGTTCAATCTCCTCATCGTCCATGGAGCTCCACTCTGCTGTGAGATGAACGGACGTCATGCGAAGTACGAACAAGAATGTAAGAAAAACGTTGTCGCTTCCTCTCTCCGCGACACGACGCCGTCTCATCTGGGCCAGGACTGTCTCACTGTATCCAAGAACGACGAGGCTGACGGACCTGAGAACGCTGTCGCACAAGTATCCTCAGGTCAATACCACTAGAAAAAGTTTTGCGACCATGGGACTCACGAACCAAATGGAAAAAAAAAAAAAAATGGCTTGGCATTATTCTTATCCACTCATCCTTGGCTTTACAGAGAAAACTCATCAATCCCTTCTCTCCAAGATGACTTTTCCTACAGAGCAATGCACATGATTTAGCTGCGTCTGTTGACAATATTCCATTTTTGCTGTCAGACACCCAAGTATTATTAGTAAATAACTCATTTATCCGCGGCTCATAGAGGCTGTCATTTTAACCAGCAGTAATTTGGGCGCTGCGGCACTGACAACATTGATCAAATCATAGTTTCGTGCTCGAGATGCTCTCCAGACGGCCTAAATATAAAATCAGATTTGAAGTATTGATATTCACAATTAATGATGTGAGCCGGCGTGGTGTGTCTCTGAATCTCCGGCCTTTTGGTTTTTGGGGTTTGGAAGGGAATGAAAAATTGCGAGGCTTTCTAAAATGCAGCTTGCGTTGTGGGCATGATCTCAGTTGTCAGTTAAACTAGCAGGGTGGCAAAAAATATGGAGTGGGTCCACTTGTCAGTTTCTGTCTGTGTGTTTGCTAAACCTTTAATGTCCTGCTCAACTGTTTGGTTGAGCACATTTCATGTCTCTATTTCTTGTTGAAAAATGTGGCGGAACCTGCCAATAATATGAGCCAGTGGCAGCATGTACATGCTAAAGAGTAAGGGGCCACGGATGGAGCCCTGGGGGCCACCGAGTACGAAATCTCTTAACTGTCTTTCCGGTTGTAAGTCCTGCCGTGTTATAGAATGCCCCAAAAACTCAACTTTTCAAATAGAACTGTATCAATTCTTAATGCCTCCTCCTCCTCAGTGGCCCCTTTGACCAGTGGTGTCCCCCAGGGCTCCATCCTAGGCCTCTTTCTTTTTAGCATATACATGTTGCCAATGGGTCTAATTAAAGGCACATTCAGGCACATTCTAATAAGAGAGAGATTCAAAATGCCCTCAACAAAACAGCTGAGCAGGACATGAAGGCTGGAGCTGGTAGAGGCAGAGGGATGGGATGTTCTTAGTCTCTCCCTGTAGGTCTGTTTCAGGCCAGGATGCACAGCTGCAACCTTGCAGCTCCCAAGGATTCAATGTTTGCTTAGGGGGCATTTTTGTTGGAGCTAGTATCACCGGGGATTTTTTTTTTTTTTTTTTTTGTGATGTTTTGCTTACAATCAGCATTATGGTCTAAAAGAAGAAGAAGAAAATGCAACCTAATTAAAATAATTAAGTCAAAGACTATGGATTCATGAATCTCATTTTGATGTAAAAGTAATACCAGAGGGGGTTTTGGGATGATTGGGTGTGTTTGTTGTTGAATAAAAGTCAACTATAAACAGCTATAACTGTTATAATGCATTTTAAAATTGTCAAGTAGGAACATTCCGACCAAAAGAAATATGAAGGTTTACCTCCTTTATGGAATGTCACTTCCATTTACTGATCGTCGGTAATTTACCCATGACTTTAGAAAACCACAGAATAACTGCTATATTCAATAAACAAAATATCGGATTCCATTTCACTGCAGCAGCGTCTCCCTTTTAAATTTTCTCAAATGAGCTCTGAAAACACCAATATCTTCAAAGTAATGGGAAAATAAAGCGAGCACATCCTGCACTGCCTGGAGTTAATGACCTTTTGTGAAATAGAGAGGATTTAAAGCTTATTATTTTTGCGGTTTTCGTGGCTGCATGCTGCCCCCAGTTAGCAGAAGTCTTCCTCCATGACAGAATGTACTTCTGAAAATCCTTCCGTCACCGTCTGAGGAGCTGCACCAACCGGAGACGGACCGAGGTTCGACGCAGGAATAGTTTGTCAAGCTACAATAAAAGCAAATTAATCAGCTTTCTTGCATCGTCAGTGTTTTTGTTTCATCTCGCTCAAAGCTCAATATGGATTTCTAAATGACTGCATCATCTCGAACCTCAGGCTTGTGATGATTATAGATTAGATATCAGACACAAAACCTTCTCACTGCACACTGAAATTGGGGAAAATCCATCACACCTTCATGATTTCTATACTAAATCTATCTATTCCTCGGTATGAAGAGGAACAGATTGGACAGACGGGGACCTAAAAATCTTATATATGTTTTCAGCCCTGTGTGTTTGTCTGTTTGTTTGCAAGCAAGACTACAGAAAAACTACAGGATGGATTTCTATAAAAGTTTACCCAAATGTAGGTTCTGACAAATACTAGTGGTGATTAATATTTGGTGACGTTATGTGTTCCGCAGAATTTAAAATAAAATAAAGTAATAAGCCGCCTACTAGTGACGTCACGATGTGGCTATTGCTGCCTTTGATCCTTTGAATCCTTTGATGTTCCTCTGTTAGTGGAGCTGGGAGCTCAGTGGGCTGAACAGAGACGCCAAAGTGGAAGGAGCAAGGGACGACTGGCTATGGAGTATATGAAAGATACTGGGAGATTATGTTGGGGTTCTGTAGATTTAGAGGCTGGCAATAACTCTATTAATGGAGAAATCTGCACCAATATTTCCTAAACCTAGGGTAATATTGTGACTTAGTGGAGGTTTTGCGCTCTGAGTGATTTTTCTAGTTACGTATTTTGTATAAAAAGCCCTGTTTTATCTTTTAACACGCTCTATTCATAGTTCACCATTTAAAATAGCAAAATATTCTGGGGGTATTAAAAGAACATATGGATATGACCAAATGGTGGTTTGCAACCTGAAAAACCTTGATTGAAAATACAAGTAATAAGTCCTTCCTCCCTGCTACCTCCCTTTTGGACATTACAACTTTCTTTTTCTCTAACTGTCTTTGTCCAAGATAGACCAGTGACGGTAAATCAGCAAGGTTCAAATATTCATATCCTGATGAAACAGGCGTGAAATTGTGTTGAATTCTCTTCAGCACTTATGAGCCATTCAGAATTAAGATTCCAAAAAGTTCAAATGTGCCACTGAGCAGCAGAACACTAAAGCTGGACTTACATCCTGTGTGCGAAAACCTCTAAAAACACGATTAGAGACGCCGCCCTACATGGGCGGTTTATTCAGCAGAGAGAGTTGGAGCCAGGCCAGCTACTTCTTATTTTATAGAGTTTTAACTTGATAGCTAGCGCCGCTCTGACGGCACACCTTTTCTTCTTCCTTGCTGTGCAGTTGCTATTTTCAACCAACTGCACTTCCTATTTCAGAACTATTTGTTATTTATTGACCACAGGAGGTGATGTGTCACCACGGCAACCCAGACGCTCAGATAGTACCGCGTAGCCCTATGCCCGAGTTAATCAGAGCTAACCATTGAGAATTATAATTGTCCAGCAAAAGCAAGCAAAAGACGAATGGGGGAAGCTGAACATATTTCTGAGATTGGGTCTCGTTGGACCTTGGTAAGAAATCAAACTTATCTCTCTCAGACTGCAGACATTACAGACAGAGTCAAATCAACACTCTGCCAACAGAGAGAGATTATCTTTCTTTCCTTTGCTTTCTAGGTCTTTTTTTTTATGATCATGATTGCATAAGAAAAGTAATAAAAATGTTCTAAATCTGTGGTTAATAAATATGTTGACCTTTTAAGGTTTTATAATGTCTATCTATTATTTGATTTACCGATGCACCGAAATCCTTTTGAATTTTTAAGTTAGTTTCACTGCAGACATTAATATGAGCAATTAAGTTTAATCAAAAAAAACCTATATAATATACATTAATGAATTAATTTGCCTGACATCCTTAATGTAAATATATATGCAAATTGAAGAAACCAATTTTGAGATTTACATATTTATGGCCGCTTTGCAATTTCCCTGAATTCTCTCCAGTGGTTTTAGTTTTTTTGTGGAGGACACAGACGGACAGACGGACGAGCTGTGGCAGGGGTGAAAAAAGGGAGAAAAGTGCTTTTTGTTGTTGGATGGTTCAAATTTGAATCCATGAACTTTAACCTCATGAAAAAATGTAGGCATCACACACACACACACACACACACACACAAGAGAATCTGCTTTTCCCGCTGATCTCAAGTATTTCAATCCTTAATATTTGGCATGTGACACTTTTTAAAGAAGGGCAGATGAAAATATTGCAGTCTGGTTGAAGGACATAATGATGGCAACAACTTTAAGAATCCTATTTTTCTTTCATACTGAGTCTCTCCTGCACGATCTGATATCACCACGTTAGTAAGTTGGGCCTGGATAGATGACAGACTTGTTTGTCCAAAATACAACCAACCGATCAGAATCACTTCTGGATTGTGATGTCATTCCCTGTGTGTCATGATGCCGATGAGAGAAAAAAAAAACCCAGTTCAAATTCATTCAAGCAGCTGTTTATAGCTCATTTCAGCATTTAAAATGCAGAAAACACAAATTTGCTTTGATTTGAAGCAGATTCCTGGTGTTTGGGAATTACTAAACATATTTTTAACCTCTGTTGAATCGATTTAATGAAAATTAATATGTGTGAAAAGTAGATTTTATATGACTTTAGAACATTAGCTCTACCTATTAAGCTACGCTTAGCTATTTTTGGTTTAGGGAATTATTTATTTAACTTCACTGGATTGAATTTAATGGGCCAGTAATGTGTGTCTGGGGAAAAAACAGATGTTAAAAGACTTGTGGTAATGTTAGCTCTACGTGCTAAGCTGTGAACATTTCACTCCATCGCTGTGAAGTCAATGCACGGGCACCTGATACAAACACAATCACCTTCACAGTATTGTAAGCGGTCTATGAAGGTCGCAGGCCCGGTTTGCATGAAACACTCAAAAAAATTTCCACTGGCATTTAAAAAAAAAGTTCTGCCGTCATATGACAACACAGTGAAAACAATCCAGTGTGCATACAAGTGTTGATGGATTCAAATCAATGTTTCTCAAGTGAGGGTGCGTGTACCAGTAGGGGTTCTTTGGGGGGTACTGTAGGGGGGGTACATGAGATTTTATTTTAATGTTGGATTCAAATATTTCAGTCATGGATAGTTCCTTATTTTACTTTATTAAAGTTAAATTTACAAATGTAGCCCTAATTCTGATTAAGTAAATTCTATTCCTATCTGGACGACATCATGTTCGCTGTCAGCGGTAAAAATGAAACGCCGAATGACATTTAGAAAAAAACAGAAGTTCCCAGTTTAAAGATGACGGCGATGCAGCTGAACACTGCAGAAAGTCAGTTTAATTGCGATTTAAGCGGATTAAATGTTGTTTAATACATTTTTTCAATGCATTTTTTTGAATGCCAAATTATTTTTCCCATCAATCCATGGGTAAAAAAACAAAACAAAAACTTAAGTGGTTTTTCCCCACGGGTCATCGGAGGAAGAAATCATTTGAGGTGCAAAAAGTCATATGAGTGTATCTTTAAGAACAAACTCCAAACTTTTCACCCATGAAGAGTCTGTGTGTGTGTCTGTGTGTGTGTGTAATTGATATTTTACTGTAATGTTATTGAAACTGTTTATCCAAGACTTAAATAGAGTTTGTCTACCCTGTCATTCAGTGGAAGTTATGATATGAATAAAACTCCCACACTATACAATAAAATATCACAAGATAAAAATTCATTGTCCGGAAGCTTCCATAAAATATCCATCCGACCACGTTGATGCACACTAGATCGGTGTAAGAGTTTAGATTGTAGCAGAAAATTGCCTGGATAAGAAGCTTTCATGTTCCATTCGTTTGTCACACACCAGTTCCCACAATCCTCTCTGGAAACCTCCACAGCCCCTCACATCTTATCCACCCTAGAGAGAGTCAAATATTTTAATGTTTAGCTGGGATGGAATCCAGAGGTTATCAATGGAGGCGTTAAACATATTCTGCTCTCACCTATCAGCTGTATTATCTGCACATATATTCCTTGTGACCGTCCTCCGACACGCTGAAAACATTTCAGCCTTCCTGTATCGTTATTGTCCTGAAAGGTCGGGGACGTTATCGTCGCTGGTCCGCCGCAGAACCGTAATATTAAAACTGCACCGTGGATCATTTTCAAATCTTTGACCAACATAAACCTTAGTGGAAGGAAGAACTTGAGTATTAATGGGAATGTTCGGTTTAGTTTTTTTTGGCACTAGGGGGAGCTTTATCTGCAAAGTTGTCACTCATAACTTTAGTCCAAACCAGGTACATATGATTCGACTTGAGGACATCAATCTTCTAAATGTTTTACTCTAGTAGTTCATATTTTACTTTTTTCTTTTTTTAAAACTGCGAGGAAGAACTGGATTGTTTTTGGAAAGGTGAATAATTCCGATAATAGGGGGCGCTTTATCTCGGAAAGTTTTCAGGCCATAATTTCTCAACCGTTTGGTCCAGATTTGGTGCATATGAATTAAAATGAAGAAAATCTTTCTCGCATATGTTGTGTTTTACTCGCATATGTTGTGTTTTACTTAACTAGTGGGGGCTTTTTACGAAAAAGCAGGAGAATTGTGTGTACTCCGCAGGGGAGCGGAGACTTTTTGGGGAAATAGACTTGCTGTCGATGATTACAGCATAGGTTCAGGAAGTTGAACTGATATCAACTTAACTTATAGCAAACGTTAGAATATGATGATGTTTCTTCAATGATGTATTTTGTGTTACTTCAAACATGAGTTGACTAGAGATTCTCCATGAAGAAGTGGGTAGAGGAGGCCGTCTCCCAATCAGAAGATCGGAAGGTAGTCGGTTCAATCCCCGGCAGGTCTACACGTCGTAGGGTTCTTGAGCAAGACCCTGAAAGCCCAGCTCCAGGGCGCTTCAATGGGGTCGCCCACTGCTCCCCCAGGGATGGATCAAATGCAGAGAAAGTCCACTATGTTGTACTGTGTATGACTGAATGTGATCAATTAGGGATAAACTATTATTATTATTATTGTATATGTGTATGATATGACACATCAGCATTGCAAAAAAGGAATTTCAATGAAGACTAATAAAGCTTCTTTCATTGGGCTGTGGTCCAGTTCTGATGCCGAGGGGCCCGTTGTATGGCTCTCAGTTATGGGCAGTAGTCAGCATGGAAACTCTCAGCAGAACCATGCGCTGGTAGACGTGATGTACTGTCTGTTCTGTTGCCGTTTTATTTTAAGAAACTTTGCAACAGCAGTTCCTCGCTGGGATTAGCCATCCTTAGCATCAATGTCAATCAATCAGACTTGGTTACCCGTGATTCTGACCTGCCTTTGACCTTTTTGTGGGTTCTTACCACTGTACAACAAAAAATATTCCAAAAAGACCTGCAGCTCCGGAGATGCTCCGACCCATCGGACTTTTTCCTGCTTCCATCACATCAACTTCAAGGACCAAGAGTTCACTTGCTGCCTGACAGATTCCATCCACTGACAGACGCCGTTGTGGCGAGATAATCGGTTCTTCTCTCTACCTATCAGTGGTTATAAAGTTATGGCTGATCACACATGCAGTGCTGCCTTGTTAAATGGCGAACAGTTTTAGTGCAAACCACCGTAGTCTAGTAAAAGTCATGTGAAGGACTTCCTTGTCCAAACTTTGAGGCGTCACTCGTCGACGGTCCAGAGGTTAAATAATAAAAACCACTGTGTATATTTATCTCATTAAAACTTGAAACTGGGTGCGGTGGCATGTCTGTGCTGTAACTTTTCTTTTCCAGGAAATGTGTAAAAGACAACAAAATACAGGAACAACATAATAATGTGTTGAGTTATCCTCCAGTTGCTGCATAAACACGTGTCTGAATCACCTGTTCATCCAATTTAGTCCAAAAGCGAAGGAGTACAATGCTGGAGAAGAAAACCTGGACGTTATTTGCTCTTGTCTTTGATTGAAGTCACCTTAAAGCCATTTCCTTTTACTCCCCCCTCCCTTCTGCTTGAATAACCATTTCCCTTTCGGTTTCCTTATTCATGATGTGAAATGCAATGTCTCTCTTCAGAGCGCAGAGAGATCCTCCAAACTATATGTACGCGTGTCACGTCGCATTTCAGCAGCTTCCTGTTTATCACAGCAATCCAGGTTAATTCCAGACGACTCGGGGGCGTGTGGAAGTCTGTCCATTAGCTCTTGCAGGACACCGGTCAAACTGAAATCTCTATTCCGCCTGTCCAATCCTCTAAATCCTCCGGAGTGCCTTGTGCTGTTGGCTGTGCCAGTTCAGGGGGAAAAAAGCTGCGGCTAATGCTGTAATACTGTAGCACCTAATATCCACCCGGTGAGTCAGTCACGGCTGATGTATTATTATCTAATGATGAATTTCCAGAGGTGGGAATCGAGGACAAGGTCAGTGGATCTGATGGGATTTGTGGCCGGTGAAATGCCAGATTGACTCAGGCATCGAACCCTGAGGTTGCGAGTTCTCATACAGCCGAAGGATGCAAGTACACACCTAAACTCAATATATACACGCCAAGTTAACAGGATAACTCAAATCATTACGTGGAGCATTTTTTCATATTCAGCAACCACATAGACCTTACTGTGAGGAAGAACTGGAGTGATTTTGGGGAAAGGTCGGTTGTATATTACAACACATGGAGTTTTATCTTGAATGTTTTTGGCCATCATTTCTTGATTTAGTCCAAATACCGTGCATATAAATCAACCTGAGAAGATCTACCTGGGTTTTTACTTTAATAGTTCATATTTTACTCACTAGGGGGAGCTTTTAACAAAAAAATTACAGTTTTTCGTACATAACGTCCAAACAGTTGGTCCGATTTTGACCAAATTTGGTGCATATCAATCGACTCAAGGATATCTATGTTTTAAATATCACATTTTAGTTTGCTCGAGAAGTTCACATTTTACTCACTAGGAGGAGCTTTTTTCATAAAAAACACTTTTTTCTGAACTCAACTCAAAGTATGTTCTAGCTCATTTTCAAACCAACATACACTTTAGTGCAAGGAAAAACTGGATTGATTTTGGGAAAGGTCAGTTCCACATTTCTGACAGTAGGGGGAGCTTTATCCTCAGTTTTTGAGCCATGGTATCTCAACTATTAATCTGATTTAGCCCATATTTTGTGCATATCAATCAACGCGAGGAGATGTACGCGGTGTTTATATTCATATAAGTTCATATTTTACGCTTATGTTCCTCTAATATTTCATGTTTAGCTTTGGAAATAACTTCACATTTAATTTCAGTTCAATCAGGGGGATTGCCCGTTCAACGCAGAGGATTTGGGACTTTTCAGGGATATACCCTTGCTGTTGGGGACAACATTATAGATCCAGTTCCACACAAGCAAACTACAGCTATCTGAGTCTTTTTATTTAAAAAACTAAATGTCACCTTTATCCCCTTATAAATGTTACTCAGCTGCCTAGAAGTACTTGTACTAAATTGTGTTAATCTGTCTCTTTGGAGAGTTCTTGATGTTCCAACCTTGCTTCTGACCTTGAAGCTTTATACTTTTTGTGCATAAAAATTAGATTCTACACACTTTCACACTGACATTTTTACATTCGTCACAAAATATCATAAAAGTAGAGAATCACAGCTGATGTTACTCGCCCGAAAGGAAACTCTCTCTCTTACCTCATACTCCACGTACTCCTCCTCCTCAACCTCATAGGAGACCGTTTGGATCTTGATGTGTTCGCCGTCTTCCAGCAGCTTCACCTGGGGATCCTCCATGCTGGGAGTGTCCGCTCCTGCCGTGCCGGAAGCCTCCTTCCCCTTTTTCTCCGTGAAGGTGGTCTCACAGCACTCGCTTTTATATTCCTTAGCCTTGATGCTGCTGTTGTCCTCCTTGTACAGGATGAAGTTGGGCCGGTAGAAGGCTTCCACCGCCAGATGCAGAGAGGTGGCGTCCAAAAGTTGCTGAGATTTCACCTTGCCGTTAGAATTGTAACAGCCTCCGCCCCCTACATTGCCATGATTCACCTTGCCATCTCCTCCACCTCTTCCCTCACCTCCACCGACTCCTCCAGCAAAATAGTTGATAATGTTTTCCTGGTATTGATTATTAGGGATGTCGCCTCCATAACCGTTAACCATGTGTTTACTGTTTTTGTCCAGCAGTGGGTTTTGTAGCTCGCTGAGATTCTCCATAGCAACAACAGCGGGGTCAAAAGGAGAGAGGGTGAAGTCAATGAAGTTTGCTCTCGCAGAGAAATGCAAAACTGTGCTTCTCGCTGGCGTGCGTTGATGTCAGTGAAGGCGTAAATGGCATTCAGCGTTTGCCACAATGGGACCTACAGAGAGGACAAGGACAGGGAGGGGTTAAAGCTGTAACATCAAAACAGGGTGAATATTGTTATTAGTGGTCCACCAGCCGGTGCCAAACACTTGCTAACATCAGATCAAAGTTCAGTCATCGTTGACTCGGCACCAACAACTTTTAGAACAGCTTGTCAAAGGCTTCACTCGAAGGAAAGTCCAGTTAATTATTGTTTGCTTTGACACAGAAAGTAACACAGACACACACGCATCAGCAGCATAGCCATCTGCTGCGACATCATTTCATTATTATTCCTCCGTTCTTGGGGTCTTATCGGGTGTCATCTGACTCCCTGATGTAGATAAGTTGAGCCCTTCAACACCTATAAACCAGAGGAATCTCATCTTGCATGTCTACATTTATGGTTGAAACTCTGTGCTGCAATTAGTTTAACAAGTGGAAATTGCATTAATGTAAATATTTCTTAAAAAGAACTAGAGTTATGCTGTCGTCCTCGACAGCAAGTTTATATCCCCGAAAAGTCCGCAATCCCCTTGATTGAGCTCCTCAAATACATGTAAATTTATTTCCACGGTATTTTTATTAACCAAGGATCCCAAAAGTGAGTAAAATATGAGCTCTTAAATTTAAAATATGGATTAAACATTATATAAACAAGATGGATCTTCTCAAGTCAATTCATACGCACCAAAATTGGATTAAGGCGGATCAATGGTTGAGAAATTAGGGCCCAAAAACTTTTGTAGGTAAAGTTCCCCCTGGTGTCAGAAATATGCCACCTACCTTTCCCATAATTGATCCCGTTCTTCCTCACACTTAAGGTCTATGTGGGTTTAAAATTTCAAAATGATCAATGCAGTTTTTGAGTTATACCCTCCACACGAAGGACCTGCGGCAACGAAGGACACGGTGATGAAAATTACACGATATCCACGACTCTTCATAGATACAATAAAATGGTTTAAGATGAACCGCAATATTAATGATTTCTAGTCCATTGGTATCGCTAATGGCCAGGAGCAGTATTCTGAAAACATAAGCCTAAGATAAGCCCCTCACTTACTGATTTAAGGAGTGACTCTCGAGAGAAGTGGGTGAACCACTCCTAACTTTATAGGATAGAGGTATTTCATGCAACATTATTTCTATCAGGAATTCACAGGCGACGGGTTGAAAGACGCCTTTTCTGTTAGCTTAAGAGATTTCCCAATTTCTTAGTGAATGGAACTCAAGAAAAATACTCTTAGCAAGAATTTCAAGTGCTACGTATACGTCCCCCTGCATGACTTCAAGACTTTAAACATAAAAATGTGGAATAGTGACCGGCATCAACTCCATTCAGTCTTGTTCTTGTATCCATCTTGATTGTTCAGACCACAAAACTTATTGACAAAGTTGAATAGAATTACATACATCCTCAGTAACAATAGGTTGGTTGGCTCTTCATTTTTCTTTCCTTCATATTTTAAATTTAAGTTATATTCAAATGGAGGTAATTTTCCTTTGATCATACAATTTTGCCATGACTCTGCTCTGAGAGGCGGATGGTCCACGTCACATGTGTCAAACTCAAGGCCGTCGGGCCTTATCCGGCCCACATAACAATTATATCCGGCTCACGAGACAATATCTAATTTCATAATAACTGGCCTGTGTGTATACAGCAGAAAACAACACAGATTCTACAAATCCCAGAATGCACTGCATTATCTGGGACATCAATAAAGAGCGCCAGCGATTCTCCCTGCTTTTGTCAAATATCAGGGTTTAATCAGTTACTCTAATAAAACTTTAGTCAAATCAATGAGGAGAAAAAATAAGAACATTTTTGAAACGATGAATAATAAATGTATGAGTCCCACGAACACACGAGTGGCGCGGTGCATTCATGTCGTCCAGCCGGTCAACATATGTCGCCGCTGTTGGGTTAAAAACCAGAAAAACACAAGTTGCTGCTTACATTTAATGTGAAACACACCTGTGGGCTATTCATGCACATTACGGTTTTCTGAGGAGCAGCTGCTCCTGACTGCAGGAACACATATTAGCAGCAACAACCTACTTTCACAGTTCTATTGTGGCAAAAGAAAACTGGGAAAAAGGGCCAAATCAAAGGCTCAGACATTTGCCAAGGGTCATTTAAAGTTCTATTTGTTCATATTGTTAATTTAAAAACCGACTGATTTTATTTTAAATTTAATCTGAGTTCTCTAAATTGAGTTATTCCGGCTGTTGTCTGTGAATAAAAACTTTTCATTGGAAATCATTCTGTGAAACTATGCTGACCTATTTTGAATTTAATCTGTATTTTACATATTTTATTACCTATTCTGTTGGTTTGTTCAGAACTCTATAAAAGCAGTAAATAAAATAAGAACTGTTATAATGCCTCAGATTAAACATGGCCAACTTGGGTCCTGGTTTGGCCCCTTCTGTGATTGAGTTTGACATCCATCTATTCACTTCGCTTTGGAAAATAGTTGTTAAATAGCTCAAGGTGTGAAATGATCCATACATCAAAAAAAAAAAAATCCCAGTTTTCACCTTTGACCTTTGTCTGATCAATTTGTGCTTAAAATTGAAAATGCCAAAAGCAATTTATTTTTTGGGGTCCTGACCCCAATCGTGTATTATTTCACAAGGCTTAAAGGTAAAACCAATTGAAGAAAACAAGATTATACACAACAGGAAATATCACCGTGGCGTCGGAACATGGATTATTGCTCTTTGCTGCACAGATTAAAGATTATTCATGAATTTTCTGATAATTTTCTTGATCCCGTTATTCTTCCTCTCCCGAAGCACATTCGGCGAACACAATATAAATATTTTTCCGACTCAATACAGTCGGTGTGTCTTTGTAGAAGAGGAGAATTAAGGATAACATCTTCATCTCTCCTATTTCAGACAGGTCTACTCTCCTTACTTCCTCCCGTCCGTCATTCAGCCGTCTAATCACCTCCACTTTGCTCCGAAGATTCTTCCGTTGTCTGTAAATTCATTTATTTTCCAGAACCCTTTGTTTGCTTCAATCTAAATGTTTTTTTCTGCCTCAGGAATAAAAGGAAAGGTTCCTGAGTTTCAGTAAGCACCGGAAAGCCAACAAAGTTATTGCTGTTCCTCCCTGTTGGACCGTCGGTGCCTAAATTTGCTGATGTCGTTCCACATCAACGCGGTCAACGTAAAGCTCTGGGTGTTTTTTCACGCTCACGCGGTTCTTGAGTCAGTGCTTACGAATTCTCATTAAAAAAAAAGAACAACGTAAAGATGATCAGGTCCTGAGGCGTCTGTCCACTTAGCGATCTTATTGCTGCCTTTTAATCAAACAGGACGGGTTCTGCTGTTAACTTTTGCGAAACTATCTTCAACCTTTTAACTTCCACTCAAAGTAAAAAAAAAAAAAAAAAAAAAAAAATTCTTTATTTCTTTTATTCATTTAATATCTTAGACACTTAAAAATGACCATTAATATGAGAGGAAAGGATGTAATTAAACGGTAAAAAAAGAAATCGGACTTGTAAAATTATTTCACGATAAAATTGACTGTCTATAATAATTTCATTTTTTGGTAAAACATTTTATTAGAAAACTATTAAAACAACTTAAATGATTCTGTTAAATAAGTCTTTATATGCTTGAACATGCCGGAAACAAAAATCTCTTCTATCAAATTGGGCTTTCTCCCTAGTGATGGCTAATGTCTCCTCCACGATGGCCCTTTTGAATTTTGGTCCCCCCCCCCAAGGCTCCGTCCTTGGCCCCTTACACTTTAGCGTTCAATATATGACCACTGGGTCATATAATGAACAGATTAAGTCACTTTTTTTCAATAAGAAATATTGACTCAAAATGAGCTCCACCGAGCAGTTGCCCCTTCAAACTCCAGGAGTGATGCACGACTGGTTGCTGAAAACGATTTCTCATCCTCCTGGGTGTGGTGGACGAATATCAAAAAGGACTTTGCCAGATATGGAATGCATTTATTAATTGCTTCTAACTGAGTGTCAAAGACGACCCTCGTGTCCCGGAGATTTTAAAATGTCATATTTTTCCAAATCAAAGGAGAGACGCTGAACTTCAAGAGGCTGCAAATAGCATTTTAACATCAATAAATCACCACGGCATTAAAATTGAAAAGCTGCCGTGATTAGCAAAAAAAGTCATCTGAGCTAGTTTGCAAAAAGACTTCCGCCGCTTCTTGAATGTTCTCCGCACGTACGACACCAAACAGGATGTTTTTCTTCCGAGAAGACTTCCACAGGAACGGATGGCGGCGCCTCGGACAAAATTTCCCATTTTGTTTTGCCTTCAGTGCGGTTCTGCCAACAGATCCGCGCCAATGAACTCGCTCTGACTGACACGGTGTGAGGAACCAGATTCAGGCTGCCATGAGTAAAAACAGACTAAACATTCTGCCCACTGCTTCCCGTGTTTCTGCCACCGCCACACAACGGTCCGCATAAATGCTACAAACCGACAGCGGATTAGTTTCCTTGTCTTGTTAGGGATGCCTGAAGAAATCTTTGGTGCTGACATACTTCCACGTACATCTTTGCTGCGTTGGTGGAGCACGGAGGCTTTATTCTGTAATAATTTAAGCGAGAATGAGATATTTCAGTTCCTTCCTCAGATCGAGTGAGGAGGAATGTCATAGAAATAACCACCATCCTGTGTGTTTGTGGACTTTTGCATGTGGTTGCTTTAGTGAGTGTGTGTGTGGGTTTGTGTGTGTGTGTTTGGGTTTGTGTGTGTGTGTGTGGGCGGATGGGTTTCGGTAAGAAAGAGAGGGCAACAAAAAACAGAGACAAAGAGAAGAGGAGGAGGAAGAGAGCGATCACATGTAATCTTCTGGTTGAATGGATTTGTCCGGGTTGGTGAGACAGAAGCGGCTGGGAGTTATGAGGAGCTGGGCGGTACCGCTGAATCGAGCCTGAGCAAACATTCTTGCGAAGGACAAAAAGAAAACAAAATCATTAGGATGCCAGAGATGGCAAAAATACTGGCCTGCATGCTGCGGCGTTGTTATGTAGGGGGGCGTCCAGAGGTGCTAATAGATTAGCGAACAACCTGTAAGCATCCACATGCTCCTGGCTGAGAGTCAGACTGAGGCATTGCCGACATTCCAGCCACGCTGATGCGTCTGCGCGGCTCAACCCCATTAGACTCAAGTCAGAACACTCTATTTCCCTGTGTCAGCTCGTTGCCAATCAGCCCCAGACCTCTGACCCTGAAGTGGAGAGCGGGTATTATCAGACAGGCTTTGGTGACACGCAGCTGAATACCAATGTGTCTTATTTGTCAGCCATTTCTTCCAGCCGCTCCTGCCTATTTGCAACAACAGCTTCATATTCCTGTAATTTCATTTAGGTAGCGGCGGCTGACACCTAATAAACACGATAGTAGCTATTGATGATCACAGATCATTTTTCAGTGAGACCCTACTCCCCGGCCTGAACACATGGAACTCCTCCTGATAGGTTAAGCAACGGCGAAAAGAGGAAGTGCGGGTTTCAAACCATGTCGACTGATCCTTTTATGAACTATTATCATCACAGAGGATCACGTTGAATGTCATAATCCACTTGAAGTTAATCTTGAACCTTCTCCCATGTCGGCAGCCTTGATGATAGTCGGTCCCCTCCGTCTATGTGTTTTTATCTGTGGGGCTGATAAAACATTAAACCCTCAGCAGGAAACCTTCCACGGAGGACTATCTCTCCTCTCTGGACCCGTATCTGCTCTCAGCCTCCTATTGAATAATTCAATGGGACGCTGCTGTCAATAGTAGCCATTTACACTGTTGCTACAGCCGTTTATCGTTAGTGAGAGGCAGGGTCTGGCCAAGTTTTCCTCATTGCCTATTAATCATAGTCTCAAATAGGCCGGTCCTGTTAGTGGGTACGCCGTTCAGCCATAACATTATAACTGACAGGTAAAGTGAACAACACTGATAAACCGGCAGCTTTCGCTGAGTGGGATTTATTAGGCAGCCGGTGAACATTCTGTCCGCGAATCAATGTATCGTTAAAACAGGAACAATGTGAACTACTGTAAGGATCTGAGAGACTTTGACAAGAGCCACAATGTGATGATCAGAGCGGCGAATCTTGACGGGTGCTCCTGCTCTGCAGTGGTTAGTAGCTACACATCACAATATCTACACAGGGTATCACAACGATATTACGGGGTAATAGGACTCAGTCATACGTTTGAGGAGTGAAGGCTAGCTAGTGTTGTCCGATGCCACTGAAGAGCTGCTGTAGCACAGATTGCGTAAAAACAAACTAACTTGTGGCTTCCTCTGATAGAAAGGACGGTAGCATTGATGGCAATTTTCTTCGCTTATCTACCTACGTTAACCTCTTGAAATTTAGTTTCTTACTCGGGGTTATTAACTATATCCCCGAAAAGTCGGGGGATATTATGGAATCGTCGTTGCATCCGCCGCAGTTCCGTTGTGTGAGAGCGAACTCAAAAACCATTTCATGGATCATTTACAGATGTTATATCCATCTAGTCATTGGTGCAATTTCTTAGTGAATGGAACTCAAGAAAAATACTCTTAGCAAGAATTTCAAGTGCTACGTATACGTCCCCCTGCATGACTTCAAGACTTTAAACATAAAAATGTGGAATAGTGACCGGCATCAACTCCATTCAGTCTTGTTCTTGTATCCATCTTGATTGTTCAGACCACAAAACTTATTGACAAAGTTGAATAGAATTACATACATCCTCAGTAACAATAGGTTGGTTGGCTCTTCATTTTTCTTTCCTTCATATTTTAAATTTAAGTTATATTCAAATGGAGGTAATTTTCCTTTGATCATACAATTTTGCCATGACTCTGCTCTGAGAGGCGGATGGTCCACGTCACATGTGTCAAACTCAAGGCCGTCGGGCCTTATCCGGCCCACATAACAATTATATCCGGCTCACGAGAGAATATCTAATTTCATAATAACTGGCCTGTGTGTATACAGCAGAAAACAACACAGATTCTACAAATCCCAGAATGCACTGCATTATCTGGGACATCAATAAAGAGCGCCAGCGATTCTCCCTGTTTGTCAAATATCAGCGTTTAAGAGGTTACTCTAATAAAACTTTAGTCAAATCAATGAGGAGAAAAAATAAGAACATTTTTGAAACGATGAATAATAAATGTATGACTCCCACGCACACATGAGTGGCGCGGTGCATTCATGTCGTCCAGCCGGTCAACATATGTCGCCGCTGTTGGGGTAAAAACCAGAAAAACACAAGTTGCTGCTTACATTTAATGTGAAACACACCTGTGGGCTATTCATGCACATTACGGTTTTCTGAGGAGCAGCTGCTCCTGACTGCAGGAACACATATTAGCAGCAACAACCTACTTTCACAGTTCTATTGTGGCAAAAGAAAACTGGGAAAAAGGGCCAAATCAAAGGCTCAGACATTTGCCAAGGGTCATTTAAAGTTCTATTTGTTCATATTGTTAATTTAAAAACCGACTGATTTTATTTTAAATTTAATCTGAGTTCTCTAAATTGAGTTATTCCGGCTGTTGTCTGTGAATAAAAACTTTTCATTGGAAATCATTCTGTGAAACTATGCTGACTTATTTTGAATTTAATCTGTATTTTACATATTTTATTACCTATTCTGTTGGTTTGTTCAGAACTCTATAAAAGCAGTAAATAAAATAAGAACTGTTATAATGCCTCAGATTAAACATGGCCAACTTGGGTCCTGGTTTGGCCCCTTCTGTGATTGGGTTTGACATCCATCTATTCACTTCGCTTTGGAAAATAGTTGTTAAATAGCTCAAGGTGTGAAATGATCCATACATCAAAAAAAAAAAATCCCAGTTTTCACCTTTGACCTTTGTCTGATCATTTGTGCTTAAAATAGAAAATGCCAAAAGCAATTTATTTTTTGGGGTCCTGACCCCAATCGTGTATTATTTCACAAGGCTTAAAGGTAAAACCAATTGAAGAAAACGAGATTATACACAACAGGAAATATCACCGTGGCGTCGGAACATGGATTATTGCTCTTTGCTGCACAGATTAAAGATTATTCATGAATTTTCTGATAATTTTCTTGATCCCGTTATTCTTCCTCTCCCGAAGCACATTCGGCGAACACAATATAAATATTTTGCCGACTCAATACAGTCGGTGTGTCTTTGTAGAAGAGGAGAATTAAGGATAACATCTTCATCTCTCCTATTTCAGACAGGTCTACTCTCCTTACTTCCTCCCGTCCGTCATTCAGCCGTCTAATCACCTCCACTTTGCTCCGAAGAAAAAAATCCTGTCGTAAATTTCCAACACTAGGGGGATTTTTATTTCCAAAAGTTTTTCGGCCATAATTTCTCAACCGTTGGTCCAATCGACTGCAGATATGGTGCAAATAAATCGATATGTGGAGATCCATCTTGTTTGCATCACGTTTTTAAAATTTTATATTTACTCAGGAGGGAAGCTTTTTAAAAAAAATAGAAAAACAGTTTTTAGGACATAACTTCCTAACCTCTAAATTCAGTGCATATAAATGGACTCAAAGAGAATTATCTTGTATGTATCATGTTTTATTCTGAAAGTTCACTTTTCACTCACTAGGGGGAGCTTTTTTAGTGAACGTTTTCCGTGCCTCAGAAACTATTTCATGGATCATTTTCAAACTTTATACCGTCATGGACTTTAGTGCAAGGAAGAACTGGATTGATTTTGGGAAAGATCGGCTGTATATTTCTGACACGAGGGGAACATTACCTCCAAAGATTTTTGGGCCATAACTTCTCAACCATTGATCCGATTACATTTGGTGTATGTATTCGAGGAGATCTAAGTTGTAAGTATCATATTTTTTCGAGATTTTAATCCATTAGTTCATATTCTACTTACTTTTACTAAAAATACTGTGGAAATAACTTCACATTTAATTTTAGGGGTTCAAACAGGTGGGTGGCGACGACAATGACGGGGATTGGGAACTCTATGGGGATAAACCCTTGCTTTGGGCGACGACGGAATAGTTCTAGTTTTTGAAGTGTCTGATGAAGAAAGTGGTCCAGAACCGTTTCAGGGTTGTTCCCCGGCAGCATATTTAGGCATCACTGGTGTTACAAACGCCGGTAACAAACTGTGTTTCTGTTCATTCACGGTGAAAGACTTACACGCTGGTGAGATGTTTGATGCCACTGTAGCTCATGCTCGGTGTGTGTGTGTGTGTGTGTGTGTGTGTGTGAGTGTTTATGTGCGGCGCGAGAGTCGTCCATACTGAGGCTGATCACCCGATCACCGATCATACCAAAATAAGCCTCCCAACGCCTCTAAGAGAAAGGTGCCAGAACACACAGTGCATGACTGAGCTGTTTTGGAGGCAAAGGGGACCTTGGGACCACTAGGAGGTGGTGTTAATGGTTCCTGCAGGTCTGAAGTGTTTGGGAGCGGATCAAGTGTGAAACAATTCACAGACTTTCAGGGGGGAACATTTTTTTTTTCTCAAACTGGTGGAACTGCAGTTCATGCAGCAGGTCTGTGCCATCCTAATTGTTGCAGACATCAGGGGTGTGTATCAAAGGGAAAGGTGGGGATTCTGTGTTTGTGTGTGTGTGTGTTTGTGTGTTACAGACAGAAGGTACAAACTCCTTGCACCTTCCTTCTTCTTTGAAGGTTCTAAATCTCCACGCATCATCTCTGACCTGCCTCGCATGATGTTTTATTGAATTCATGTTTTTAAAAGGTTATCACGTGTAAAATCACACTCATGTTTTTGTGCTTTGTGAATGTTTTTTCTTGGCTTCGTTTGTTAGAAGACATACTCCATAGTGGCCGAGTGCAGCGACCATCCACTCTACGTGGTCGGAGGAAAACGCACTAGTGGCACAGGAAGCCCACAGAGGGACTTGATGACTTGATGGAAAATGCATTTATCAGGGGAAAGCTACAAAGACAAGAGATGGTCATGAATCTCCAGCAGTCGCAGGTGAAAAAATGTGTGCGAATTTAAAACAACAACCCCACCGATAAACCCAAATCATTACGACCCTTTAACACTTAGTGGTATTTAACAGAAGATAGGTAGGACCATGTGGTTCTTACACATCCTGTAACTGCTATGGTAAAATAATATCAATCATGAAATATTAGGCTCTTACTGTTAAAATAGAACACGGCACGCGCCGCTCCATCCAAACAGACAAAAGAAACACAAAGCTCCCACGAATAAATTCATTCCTTACCTTTGAGCTCTGGGGGATTCAAATGTTTGGGAGATGTAAACACTGGCTTCCTTCCGCCTTTGCATCATAGCTGGGTTGCAGGAGGCATCGCCCGGGATAGAAGACATCTCTTTGAGACTTTCTCGTCTGAAGAAACGCGTCAATCATTCCGGGCGAACAGGTCTGCGCTCGCCGAACGCGCGGCCGTCATTCTCCCCTCCGCGAATAAGAAGCTCTCCCTGCTCTCCCTGCTCGGCGCAGCGTTTACCCTTCACAGGCAGCTGAAACGAGGGAAACTTGGGAAAGAGAGAGACGAGTTGCGGGTTGCGGGGAGATTCAGAGAGACCGCGGGGATGGAGAGAGGAGAGGAGAAGAGCTTCGCAGTGCGCGCACCGCGAGCGAACAGCGTCCTCCCTCCCTCACTGCCTCTCAGTCCTTAGAATGGATGTTTGCCTCATGCTAATCATCACCGGGCATCCAAAGTCTCCCACCTCCTCGGTTACACCACTTACCGAATGATAATAGCAGGGGCAACAATTCTGGAGGCAAAACGAAGAATCTTCAAGTTATAGATAAGTCCAAACAAATAACTGGAGTTTTGACTGAGGGATGCCCTCACAGCAAACAAAAAAACACATTTATTTCAAGAAACACATGCTCACAATCAACCAAACCTACATGTAATACTTTAATATGTCATATGGGAGTTTTAAATGTGAATACATATTAGATTACATATTACATCTAGCCATCGGCATTTGATCCTACAGTCGAAGTCGCTCAGATTCCTACATGGCCATTTTTCACATGACTGGGTCTGATCATTCTCCAGAACCACATCTCTTGTTGGGGGTTGAGGCTGCAGTAGCTACCGAAGCGGTCCGAGCGAACACCACTGGTGGGTCACGGATGCACATGGCCCACTGACGCATGTGAGGAGCAAAGGTTGATGCTTTACTCTGACAGAAGAGCCACTGTAGCACAAATGCCTGCAGAAAAAAGTCCACAGTGGTTCTGATTGAAAGGTGTGAGAACACACAGGGCATCTCTGCGTTGCATTATGGGAAGAGGGCAAGCCAGTGGAGGTCTGGCCCCACAAACGTGTGATTGATGGATTCTACATGTAGTATAAGATTCTTCCTTGAATAAATGTTTGTGCCACAGATGTTATAATCCTGAAACTGTTTCAATCCGTGCTGAATTACTTTGATGCCTGCATTTGGCGTCATTATTATCCCCCCCAAAAGTCGGGGGCAATTTCGGAATTGTCACGGCTGAAAAACAATTTCACGGATCATTTTCAAATTATACACCCAAATAGTCCTCGGTGCAAGGAAGAACTGGAGTGATTTTGTGAAAAGGCGCTTGTATATTTCCAATGCCTGAGGGAGCTTTATCTCTAAAAGCTGTATTTTCTCAGCCATTTGTCCGATTTAGTCTAAGTTTAGTGCATATGAATGGACTTGAGGAGATCCATCTATTCTATCTTGTGTTTTACCGTAATAGTTCTTATTTTACTCAGTAGGGGGAGATTTGAGGAATTCACTACTTGTGGGATTGCTTGTACAATGCAGGAGATTGGGGGCTTTTTTTTGGGGATATACCCTTACTCCTGGGGAGCACAAGCTTGATCTAGATTCAAGCTTTAGTTATAAGGCTTCACTAGCCGGTTGAAAGCATCAGAAGTGTTGAATCCTTGTTTTTTCAGGTCTCACTCTGGTGCCCCTTTTTTAAATAGGGCAGAATTTGCAGTTATGATGAAAATGTTCAGTTTTTTTGTGTTTTTTCATAACATGAGGTAAAGTATTTTCCCCATGCGCTTTAAAAGAGTCAAAACACAATATAATATTTGGAAGTATTAAACTCATGTCCACCACAACATCTGAGATGTTTGAGCCCCATCACATCTGCTCAGTGTCATCAGAGGGAGGAATCCTGTTACAGCATGTAGAAATCATGTGATCACATGCCTCCACATGTGGAAATCATGGGAAATTCTTGTGGTTTTCCTGTTAGAACCCCATGAGTATCTTCCAGGATGGAATTTCGGCAAAAAAAAACTTTTAAAAGCGCCATCGCAATCATTGTGAGTGGACGGCAGTCTGTGTGCTATGTGATTTGGTCAGGTTAAGTGGATAGCGGTAATGTTGGAGAAAGCTCCGGCTGACATTCATGCAGCACTCAAGTAGTCACTTCAGCTTCCTTCAGTTTTAAAATAGAGCCGATGAGATGAAAACGAATGGATGGTAAACTTTAAAAACCTGAAAACCTTTTTTTTATCTTCTTATTCAGCTTTTTATACACAAGAGGTCATCATGACCAGAACAACCTCAAAAGTGATGCATCCCCGCTCGTGTTTTTTTTATTGCTTCATTTAGCGAATAGAACAGACATATTGTGATGTGATATAACGAGTAGCCGTGGTAGCTTCGTCGCGAAAACAACAAATTAAGTTTATCCTGACCCGTACATGCACAGACCACAAAGCTAGACATTAAACACGTTGTATTTAACTTGCTGAAAACTCTTAACAAGACATTTAAAAAGCTTTTGTATTCGACATTCTGACCGTTTTGTACACGTTGCCGTGGCGACAACTGAAGAACGTCCGTGCCGTGGTGGTTAAGAGTTTTCTTCAGCAGGTATAAAACATTTTGTTCACTGTAGCTTTGGTTTCTGTGCATGTTCAGGTCAGAATTAAGTTTATTTGTTGTTTTCACAATGTTGATTAAGGTTTTAAACTCACATGACCCAGAAGTTAAGTGAAGCTACCACGGCTGTAATTGTTTTTGTCTTATGGCTTTTGCGTGTGTTGTGAAATCGATGACAATGCTTGCACAAATCCACACCAACACTGTCACACACACACTCTCAGGTGAACTGGAGACTTGTCCATGGTGGCCCCCTCCTCTCAATGAACCGTCAGCTGGGATAGGTTCCCAGCTGAAAAACCAAAAAGTTCCTGTTTCTAAAATTTCGAATTACGGATCGCAGTGTCACCTCACATCAAACATGATACAACTTTTACTTCAAGTCATGGGCATCTCCATGTGGAGTTTATAATTTTCAGCCCTTTGTTCCCCCCCAGGTAGATAACTCCAGCTTCCTCCCACCGTTAGACGTGTGATACTGGCAAAATACTGACTCTAAACTGCCAGCAGATAGTGAATATAGTGAATATCAGTAAGAGATAAATTGCCGACCTGTCCAAGGTGAACAATCAAATGTCTGGGGGGGTTAGGCATTGTGTGTGTGTCAGTCCCTCTGAGAAACACACACACACACACACACACACACACACACACACACACACGGCCCCAAAAAGCATATAATATCAACGTCACCATTAAAATCTATAGCGAGTAAATCCCATTATATGATTGAAAAGAAGCAGTAAAAGAAATCTCTGCACGGCGCTTGACAGAATCAAACACTTGATCTTATTCCACTTGAAGGTCCAACATACAGATGAACGCTGCGCAGCAATGCTAGCGTTCGATTTCCTGGAGCATATCTCTTATCATTTACCATAAATCTCCTCCTCTTTCCCTTCTTACACATTATTGTAAACACGATTATTGTTCTCAGCTGCCATGTAGATTTAATGCACAAGCTGGCGTCTCGTCACCCACCAAGATGTGATGAAATGATCTGTTCATTTGTTCACCATCTGCCGCACGTGTTCTGTGCTCATACATTTAGCCTGTTTTTGCACACGAGGTGCTTATTACCAGATTTGGGAGCTCTAACGACAGACTTGGACTTGATTGATAATAAAATTCCCCAAATAACTCCAAAGGACTTCTGACTGTCAGGAAATTCCATTAACGCTGTATGAAAATAACGCTCTCTCAAAGGTTCACTGAGGGAGATGGAAGAATTCATGGATACATTTACATGAAAGTTTTCCGAGAGACAGATTTTGGCTTTTCCTGGAGATTATAAAACTTGTGTGACGTTTACGTCATAATAACATTTTTCTTGACCGAAGATTTCTGAGGTTTCTTGCGATAACTAAATGAACCCTTAGAGTCTGACTGGTCTTATTGACAGAGTGGTGGGATTGAAACTAAAACATGTATATTCGCTGCTCTCATCGACATCCATCCATCTCTCCGGAGGAACGATGACTCAGCTTCCCTCTTAGTCATCATTTTGCTGGTCTTCTTTTTAAATATGACTTGCTGTTCTTCTGAGTATTTCATGCTGCTGTTACGTGGAACCTCCACTTCCCTATCACCACCTGATGATAGCAGATTCATCCTCTTCATCGCTCCCAGTCTCAGCAGTGTCATTAGCCACCACCAACAGTGTAGGGACTCCAAGGCTGGCGGAGGAGGGGGGTAAACAGTGGGCAAGTTATTTTTTGGAAAACAGTGTTTTTTGCATGTAAGCGCCCCGTTGTGAAAAATGAATTATTAAAACTATTAAAGTAAAACACAATGACACTGAGATAAAGCTCCCCCTAGTGTAAGAAATTCACAACCAATCTTTCCCAAACTCAAACCAATTCTTCCTCGCACTAAGATATGTAGGCTATTAAATTTGAAAGCGATCCATGAAGTCTTTTTTGAGTTCTGTCCGGGAGACAGCCTTTTTTTCTTTTTTTTTTAAGAGAAAAATGCTCCCCCTAGTGTGTAAAATATGAACTACTATGATCCATCTCCTCGAGTCGATTCATATGGACAAAATCCGGACAGTGGTTGCAAAATTTGTGTCTGAAAACGTTTGGAGACGGAGTCCCCCCCCCCTGTTTGGAACATACAATCGATCTTTCCCAAAATCAAACCAGTTCTTCCACGCACTCTAGTTCTATATGGGTAAAAGAATTAAAAAGAATCACCATCTTACTAGTCTGGTGTGGAGATTAGCAAAAGCTGGACCAGACATCCGTGCAAGGTTACAATTTAAGGTTAATTAACACAAATGTTTAAAATCTCCACACGTTAAATGTTAATATAACTGGTAATTCAAAGACATCACGACTCATGGGCTGTTCAATAGGTCAGCTTTATGTTCCTGGCCATTATCGAAAGATCAAAATCGCCTCCAAACTGTTAATGCCTAGTTCAAGTGTCTCATTTAAGCGAGTGAACTTCAAGAGCAGCAGGTCTGAAATCCCGTTTCATTACCCCAGAACTAAATCTTCTTTAGCAGCACATAAGTGAAGTCCTGACTACAATCTTGTCAGTTTGATCTTTGGAGAGAAAGCTCCTACGTCTGCAGCGAGGGATTTTGGGTATTGACACTTCCTCCCTTTCATGTGCAACACATTGTGCGTTTGGCATTTAAACACGTGCGCCGTAGAGGAGAAAAAAAAAAGGTCACCAAGTAGCCAGAGAGTGAGAGCATCAAAAAAGAAAAAAAAATCATGTAGCTGCATTGATCATGGATGAGGAGGAACAGAGGAGGGACGGCAGGGGGAAGAAAAGAGGGCAAGCACAAAGGGAGGAGGCTCTGACAGGCTGTGTAATAGCCTGAGTGTTCTGAAACACTGCTCACACCTCCATCTCAACATTTTACCCAAATCACCTTCTGCTTCCTGTTATTTCTCTTTCTCTCTCTCTCTTTTTTTTTATCTTCCGTATACTGTCTTCTCCCCCCAGCCACGCACGCTCTCCCTGCAATCATATCAGACAAATAGATCCAGTTCCACTAGCCAGCTGCACTCAGCACCTCATCAGGAAGCCATCAATCATACATATGATACAGAGCTTCCTTCATGCCTCCCATTCCGAGGCGAACTCGACCAAAGAGCTGCTTTCTCACCAGAGGATTTCAACGTTTCCTCTTCTGCGTGTTGGAGGGGTTCACTCAGACCACCAACACCCTACCTGCAGGCATGACTTGCATTACAAATGGGCTACCAGATCCAATTTGTTGTGGGTTGAGAAGACTCCAATTCCTTTGCTTGAGAACATCTTTGCTGCAAATTAATATCCCTCGGCGCCGCGGCTCATAGGCCTCGTTCTGAGACAGGATCACCGGGTTAATGGCAGATGTATGGATAGAATTCTTTAAAACCTAAGGCACACTTGTTCTCCCCTCCTCCTGGCTTAATTGTTGCTTTTCTCTCATAGTTCCACCCATCACCTCACCTTCCCCCAAATCAGCATAGAGAGCAGAAGGCTTCTCTTGAGTCTCCCAGTCAGAGTTTGAACATGTACAGTCACTCTTACCTCTCAGCAGACTCTCAGCGAGGAGCAGACAGGAATACAAATGCGCAATAATGTGGAAATAAGGCTCTATACAGCTGAGTGGGATGGGAGTACGGAAGAGGATTAAGGCCACGTATGATTAGGTGAAATCTTTAGGGGGGGAATTCTGGTTCCATTTCCTGAATTCTGACTCTGTTCTCAGAATTCCCCCAAAAAGTAGCCCAATTCTGAGATTGGTGTCTGAATTCCCCCCCCCAAACATTTCACGTCTCCATATGTGGCCCCGATCCTCTTCCGTATGGGAGTTGGTATTAAGCGAGGCTGAATGGTAGTCCTCGCTTTGTATCACCATAGATTATGTTGGATTGATATTTAATGTGCCTATACTACATTGTGTGATGTTTTTATTTTTCTAATTTCTCCACTGTAAAAACAGAAAGAAGCCTAGAGTAGCATGAAGTCTAAAACTAAGGAAAGCAGCTGGACCACTTTAAAAAAAAAAACAATAACAAGTGTAAGAAAAAAAATCAACAATCTGCCATTTTACATAGCGTTACATACTGAACCCTTTCCAGGCTGCAACTATACACTTCCTGTCTCGGCTGGTTGCCTAGCAACTCCTCGCGGCCAAGAAACAATTCCGGACATTAAAAGAGAGTGAGTTGAAACCTTTAAATCTTTATCTAAAGAGACACGTTAAGGAGTTTTAGAAGCATTAGTGGAGGAATGAGTTTACCTTCAATCAGAGCCAGGCTCATTTTTTACCCATCAATTTCCCTCTTTATGCTAATTTAAGATAAATTGGATGCTAGTCCAACTGATGAGCCGGCTGTAGCTGAGTTGTCTACTAAATGTGAGAGCGGTGTGTGTTTGTGAGTCTTGTCAAGAAAGTGAACAAGAGAAAAAGCAAAAAAAAAAGCAACAACATCAACAAATAAGACAAACGGATTTAATTCAGTATACATTTTCAAATATTGAAATGTAATACGTGAATAAAGAATGAAGATATCCTGTTGAGAGTCATGTTATTTCCCACCAGAATGTCTTCATAGCCCCCGGGCTGAAGCATTTTCTCGCGGTAATAAGTGCAGAGTGGCCTGACCCCTGTTAGGGGGGTGGCTGCTGCCAAGAGCCGAAGATTTGTAAGCGGCATAATAAATATAAGCATCTCAAGGTAAACAAAAACATGTTTTTCGTGGGCTTCGTATCCCTTTGAGGCCCCGCGCTGAAGGCAAACACAGTAGGTAAGCTCATCAGTCAAGCACATAGCCCACACAGCAGCAGCTGCAGCTTTTAAGACAATTCCAGCCACTGAAGAAGCAGAGTTTGTGTCCGCGTGTTATCGGCACAACCTCCGGAACCATTTACGAAACCGTTTCATCCCTTCGCGTCAAGTCTGCTTTGATGGAAAGTACCCGCCGTGTCATTTCAACCAAAATCACATAATCGTTTTTACTTCTTCCTCTACTGTAGAACTACCCCTCTGTTGTTGTTTTTTTGTTTTTTTTTAATGATGAGAAGGAAAGCTTTTCCATCAAAGGTTCGCGATCGCTCTATTAAATGAAGTAGAGTGAACAGAAAATGTCTGAAAGTAATCAAGCATTCCTGAACACACACACACACGCGGCGCTACAAGGACTTTGAAGGTCTTGGCACACTTTCTTCTCTCTTGAATACGAACGGAGCAGTCAGAGCAGGTTATTGTTGAAAGCACGGACTGCTTCCGGACCCGTCTCTCCAGCTTTGCCTCTAATGTACATTTATGGTCATTTGATTTCAAAGTAAGTCTAAGATATTGGTTTCTTTCCTGCCGACCCCCATGTCTAACAGTAATGGTTTTTATGCATGAGAGCATCCTTCTGTTTATAGTATAATAAGCTTCTCTGAGAATCCATCAAGCCTCTCACTTTAATAGTCCCTCTGTCCCTTCTTCAGATTGACATTTAGCCCACTTATTGCTTTTTTAAAAAAAAATTAAATCATGGAACAGTGTATCTCTCTTCCACCAGAGATGCATTCCGACTCTGTCAAATTAGAAGAGAATCTCTCCTCTGTAATGTCTAACGTTACATCTCTGCATATTTAGGCTTTCCGGCTCTCGTAGAGGAGCGAAGGCTCACCTGTGTATTGGAAAGGAATTGTTGATTGCTAATAGTTAACTGCTTGTGTGACCATGGATAGCCCCAGAAGACTGCCAGATGTTAATTGCTTCGTTTTCATTTCGCGTGTTCATTTTCACCTCTAAAACATTCCCATGTGGAGAAAAATATGAAATCGGTTGGATCTAATATGTACAATTAGAAACCACACGATATGTGTCCCAATGACACATTTCCCCCCATGACTGTTAAAACATGTGGTATGCCTGCTAGACAGGCTATAATCTCTATCATAGCGAATAATGGCAGAATGACATAAAGAGGTGAGATGCACCGTTAACCCTTTAAGCCCTCCAAACAAAAAAAAAACATGTAAACATGATTTATTTATTTTTTAACATTTTTTCTCCTTGGGGGAATTTATTAATTTCCAACCTCAGACACTCAAAATGTACCACTAAAAAGACAAATCAATCGGTCAAGCATGTATCCAACAACAATCCAACAGTCCTACAACATCAACAACAACAAAAAATAAGCCCTAGAAAAATATTTCATGGTGAAATTGTGTATTTTATGGAAGATAAGAAATATTAATTGGATAAGTTTTGGATTTTTGGTAAATTATGTTTTTCAAACATATTAGACTTTTTTGGTTGAATCAAGTTCCATAATTATATTTATTAAGTCCTCGCATGCTTGAAAATGCCAGAAAAAAAACCCTATTTACAGTATAGGACATTGTTTATAGCCATGATTAATACCTCCTCAGCGTTGGCGCCTTTGACCTTTGGTGTCCCCCTGGGCTTCATCATTGGCCCCTTACTATTTAGCATACACATGCTGCCACTGGGTCTTATTATAAACAGGTTGTCAGATTTTTCAGTAAGAAGTAAAGGTTTCTTCACAGAACTTCATGAGTATTTCTTTATTCCTTTTTCATGTTTTAAAAGTACAAATACAACTGAACCAGGACAACGAGGTGCTAGTGGAGCAAGAGGGAGACAGCTGGAAGAACCTCCCCCAACCCCCTTTTAATTTCATTATTCCCGGATTCATACGGAGATCAATAAAAACTGTGGCAACAAATGCAAAAATAAACCTTTTAAATTCTTACAAGCAGTTATAAAAGGGACATACAGTTAAGTGTTTTACATGGAGGCGATTCCTGGAATGATTAAATGAGGGGAAATATGATGGTTTGTCTAAAGGTGAAATAGTAGAATTAAACTTTCAAGTTTATACAAGGGCTATTGTTCTAAATATATCAGTCTCCATGGTATTCTACATTCACATTAAGCCATTTAAGCCACTTTAGGACTATATAACATTATTGACTGCTTTCAAATCATCCTGACTCCCCTCCACCTTTGCTTCATCAATACCGCTCTTTTCATGTCCCATTAACCCCTGAGGACTAATGGTGACACAAATCCTCTGACCATTCTGCCTTTCTAGGGACATTTTCTCTTTTAGTTGTTGCATTTCAACTTCAAAATTGTTTCACACAATATTAGGGAAAAAATGTATCCGACGAAACACATTCAAATTTCATTTAATTGAGTATAGTCAGGCTTTCATTCCGGCGTCTTAGCTGTTTTAACATTCTTCTTCTCATTTTCCATTTTTTGGCGTATAGGGAAACTGTCTTAAAGCTTCAATCATTTCCAAGTGAAATCCAGAGAATTTGTATTATTTGATAGTTAAAGTAATAAGTTTTCTTTCTTTACTTAAATATGGGTATTACGTAAACAAGATGCTAGATTTAAAACCCCTAACCTGACTTTTTGATGATATATTTAGACTTTCCTAATGTTGTTCATAAAAGTATGAGGGATTTTTAATTTGGAGTAGTCCTTATCATCTAGAGAACAATGATTGTTTTGTATATACCTCATTGACTGAAAAAGAAGCTCTTTTTTTAAAGGTTTGCAAGCCGAAATCCAATTCAAATATATGAACGCTCGCATCATTAAACTGGCGAGACACTGTGAAATCATGGCTCCTGTCAGAAACCCAGGCTTCGTTTCAGCATCCCTTAATGCTCAGCCAAGCCTCTCTTGGCTGTACATGACTTGATCCTGGAAATGTGATTGGCAACAGTATAATGAGAGCCGGTGTACCTTTGATTACCAGCCCCCACCCCCCGCTAATCAACAGCATGTCAGTTTGGCCCTATTAGCCGAGAATACAGACTGGGATACCCTGGGTAATCAGTCGAGCAGTGGGTCCAAATGCCAGTCAAAGGGCACAATTGATATTTCATGCTCCCCGTGGAAAATTCCTCATCATTGAGGGAAACTTTTGGATGTTTATTTCTCAGGGGTGATGTCATCCGCTGTGTGGAAGAGGTTGGCGCCGTCAGTTAGCTCTGCTAGCACAGTTGTGTCTATCGATGCCCAACCAATATTTACCAGGCACCTGCACAACAACCCTGCTTTTTTTCTTCTCTATCCTGATGTTTGATCAAGATTCTCATGCAGATATATGTTCAAGTGTTCAAGTTGTGTTCGGACACAAAAACTGTAGCTCTGGAAGAAATGGAGACACTTCAAAAAACTTAAAACATGCATAAAAGAAGCACATATTACAATAAAAAACAAACAAAGAAAAGTTATATGGTGGGATGATACCATAAACAAAAAAAGGGGTAACATTTTTTTATTTTAAGTATTGCTTGCTCCTGACTCAAAACTTCCTAATGTTAGTCAAATATAGTTAAAAGTTAGATTTATCAGCTCATTTCAAGATGTCCTTAATGTAAATATCACATCTCATATTTAAAAATCAAGTCTCTTTTGGCAGATTTCTTAAAAACGTATTACAAGCTAGAAACACTTTGGATTCTATATTTATTTTTACTTCTTTTTTTGAAGGGCAATGTTTTCCATTGGAAATCCTTCATATCCCAGACGTCATGAGGTACACTGTGATATTGTGTTGTGAAAAGCAGAGAAACATAGAGGATTCAGTGTATATAATTAATATGAGGGTACTCTCATCTTGTTCTTTTATTCCCTTAAATTCATCAGGGGCTGCTTCAAATCATCCAACCATCAACTCGTATGATTGTTGCTGATTAACTATTATATTACCTTTGCCTCTAACAATCCTTTGGATTATAACTGACTGAAATCACCTTAGAGACCACCCTCATCTAATTTTCCAGACGTGAGATGGGACGTTACACCAGGAGACTCGTCCGTAGAAGGATAACAACCCAGCAGCTGGGCCGGTATCTGCTCCTCAGTGTGAGGAGGAACAGGAGGAGCACTACCAGAGATCTATAAAATTAACTCCCGCAGCTGCTGGTGTGATGTTTCAACCAAACTGTCAGAAGAAGGCTCCATGAGGTTGGCATCACCTTGACCTCCACATGTTAGCTAACGGTACCCTGACTGCTGGAAGGTACCAGGATGAAACCCAAGGACCGATTGTCAGACCTTACACTCGTATAGTGGACTCTGGGTTCCTCCTGGTCCAGGACAATGCCCGGCCTCATGTGGTCAGTGGCCTGTGGTTTCAGTTTTTCCTCTTTGATTTGGGGTGTGATTTAGAATACAGCCATCAGCGGGTTAACAATGTTGGTTTCCATTTATCGTTTTTCCTTCATTCTGTTCTATACCAGTTACACAATGTAAAACCGTTAAGATTATTTTCCACTTTCTTGATTGTGATCCGATGTGTGATTTTTAGTGTTCCCCTATATTTTTTGGACCGTGATCCTTGTTTTGTTACCCTCAATATTTCCTTTATTGTGGTATCACGTTATTTTGTGAAGTGAGCCACAATGAGTAAGTCAGAGTGACCAATCAACATCAAAGTGGATAAAGATCCTGGCTGCGTCTATATTTAAGCTTCACACGATACTAAGGCTCTTTATTTTTCTTTACTTTGATGAACTGCATAATCATTTATACACTTGAATGTCTTCAATAATGTCCTCTCTCTTTTGTTTCCACCTAAGCCTTTGTAGGCTGTGGACTTTTGATCAGTGAAACTATGACGCTCCTCCTTAGGTAATGGAAAAAAGGACTTAAAATCCACAAACCAGAATGAACCCTTCAAATTGTGTGTGTCTGAGAATTGTGTGTGATACTGGCCTTCCAGTACAAACATACTTTACCATTAAGATCATCCAGAAGTCAAATTCAAGGAGACGGACGCATCAATTTTTTTAGTCTTGACAGAAAATAAAAAGAGAGCTCTCTCACCCACTTTATATGTGGGACAAAAACAGAAGCTGTAGGAGTCACCTTCATTGTGGGCAGACATATGAAGGAATGTTTGGATGGGTGAGGCTCAGATCAGGGACTGCAGGAGAAATATTCCCAAATGAGTGCTGAAGGAGGCAGGGGATTCTAATCACCAGCCATGACTGACACACACACACACCCACACACACACACACACACGGGTCGGAATTACCACGAAACAAGGCGCAGTGTCAGGAAGGTGCTACATTCATCGCAGGCTCATTTGTTCATCATTGCATAATTCACGTCATTCTTTCTGCACAGAGACGTCTCACAATGTTAGGGTGTGTGGCGAAACGGCTGGACCCAAAACTGAGACTGGAGAATGTGGAAAAGAGTTTATTATATCCCCACATGGACCTTAATGCGAGGAAGAACTGGAGTTAGTTTGGGAAAGGCTGGTTGTATATTTATGACACCAGGCTGGAGTTTTATCTCCATAAGTTTTCGGCCATAATCTCTCCACCGCTGATCCAGTTTAGTTCAAATTTGGTGAGGATGAACCGACTCCAGGAGATCTTCATTATACTTGTACTTTACTCTACTTGTACACGCTGTATTAGTCTAACAGTTCATATTTAACTCACCAGGGAGAGCTTTTTCCTAATAAGAATAAAAGTTTTTCAGGCAATGATTTCTCAACTCTTTGTCTGATTAAGTCCAGATTTGGTGAATATGAATCAACTTAAGAAAGGGAATCTATCCATGTATTATATTTTACATTAATAGTTCATATTTTACTCATTAGGGGGAGCTTTTTTTTTTTTTTTAAATGAAAAACATGGTTCTAAGGACAGAACTTCACACTTACGATTACTTGTACAATGCAGGGGATTAGGGACTTTTCTGAGATATACCCTTGCTCTCAGGGACAGCATAGGCTTAGATTTTACTTACAGCAAGAGGATGCGGGTGGCGACGCTTATGGCGATGGTTCCTTTTAGATGGTGACGATGCTGGCTGGTGTAATGAGGAGGGTCTGAGCGAGTGGCTGGATGAGTCAAACCCTCTTGGATGGAAGAGGCTGGAAGTCTGAGAGGATGTGGAGTACGAAGAAAAATCTAATAAATAGCAAGGAAATAACACCCTAGGAGAAGCAAGCACTCAGCCTGAATGTAAGAACTGTCACAGGAAATTGTTGAACAATTTTGGTGGAGAGTGGAGTTTCAGACGTCGGGGAATTACTGCAGATCTGGATCATAGATGGGCGACGGCGGCCCGCGCCTCCAGCATAAACCAAACCCAGAGATCCACTCACACACAAACTACGTATTTTTGAGTTAAGATATCTTTCCTTTTTCCCTTTTTCCCAAACATATACTTCCTGTAAATTACAGCATTAGACAAATGTCTGTAACAAATTATTTTAATTGAATTTATGTAACTAATGCTGCTTATAATTATTAGGATGATCTTAGGCCGATCAAAACGAATTAAAGTTATGAATTCACCATCATTTCCAGCGATACCCTCATTTGAAATGACTTGTCAGTAATTAGTTGCTCCCTGGAAAACCAATTTGTTAACACCCTTCAATTTATTTATATCCTGGCACATTTCACAAATGTAAATGTGCCCAAAAAAGGACACGTCGTCACTTCAGTGATTTTGCGGTCTATAGAGCGGCTGAATTTATTACGCCGCATACCCACAACTAAACGAAATTAAATATACACTTAAATAGGTTTGTGGACAATTAGCCCCTAAGTAAATTAAAGCCTCGTTCAGCAAGACTCATATAATTCACTCGCCACGTTAAAAAAAGAAAAAGGAAAAAAAAAAGGCAGATATGTATGGAGTCATACATTTTCTCTCTCTCTCTCTCTCTCTCTCTATCTCTCTCTCTCTCTCTCTCTCTCTCTCGTCCAGCTATTGAGATTAAAGCTAAAAAACTCAGCCAGGTGCATGTTGAAATTACAAATATAGTTATAAAACATAACTTAGAGCGATGATACTGTGTTCAGAGTATCTGGTTGTCGTTGCCCTTTCTCTGTACGTTCAATAAATACGTCCTTGTGTTGGTTGGTGCATAACGCCGTGTGTTTGTTTAATGAGAGCGTTTACAGCCCGTATACTGTTTTTTTTGTTGTTTTTTTTCCGTTGTCTCAACTCTGGACTGGTACTGTATTTGTACAGAAAGCACAACGTCTTTATTTCAATCCGAGGAGACTGAGAATGAAGAAAAGATGATTAATTATAGATAATGAGTGAGCATTTAAATATCAGAAAATCTTTGGTTTCTCAGCCTCTTCAGGGACCTTAAGAGTGAGGGGTATCTGCCCTGAGCAGCAGCATCCAATAGCCCCCCTTTTTGGAGTCTGGATACCGGTTGTGGTGGTGGCGGCCGATGAATCTGTTGAGGCTGATGGACCTGGGAGGAATAGGTTGAGGTGGGGGGCGCACAAAACAGCAGCATGCGAGAACTAGATGAGTGGAGGGAGAGTCATGTTTAAAAGGCAGCCTCTGATGTTGGTGGGCGGAGCTTGCAGGTGTGGCACAGTGATTCGATGGATGCGGCTACACGAATGAGTGCAGCTGAGATCAGGTGATGCCCGAGACAAAGAAAGAGGTAACAGAGACCGAGCATGTGCGAAAGATTAAGATAATAGGTTGGTAAGAGCATTACTGTGGACTGTGGAGTGTGCAAGAGGATAATCTTTCTGACTGAACTTTTGATATATCTCTTAGTTTAAAGTAGCAAGTGGCTTTTTTTTTGTGGTTATTTGTCATTTGTAGTCCACCAGATACCGAAGAGAAACGGCACATCAGAATATTTCTATAGGAAGATGTACCTATTGTCAAAGTTCATTCTTTTCACATTGCATGCAGAGCAAGTCAACACAATTTAAAAACAAGCATAAATAATCGGTGCTTGTTTGTTGTCTTTAGAAAAGAAAGGTGAATCAAATTTATGTTTTATCCTGCATGACAGACGGAGCAGAAAGTCAAACACTGCATGGTCATGAATAATATAGATTTGCCATTTCTCGCAGATGACGATCGATTAATACGGCTGACAAACCATCAATCCTGTCATTGGGGGGGTTGGAGGGTGGGGCGGCATTTTTGTCTGTTGTTTTTAGGAGTAGCGTTCGAGAAAGACTTGAATGACGCTTCAACAATAATCATCAAAGTTTTGATTCTTTTTTTTACAGAAGCTCATGGTGTTCACACTAATCACGTTTGGAGAAACGATGTTTGAAATGTTATCCCGGATTCTCACAGCTGCAAAACTGGACATTTTGAACCCACTGACAAAGTCATCACTGTATCGCCTGCAGATCAATCTAAGTATTAGATATCAGAACCTTGGACTGGGCGACATGTCTGTGCTTCCTCCCACAGTCCAAATACATGCAGTACAGGTGAATTGGTGAGTCTAAACTTTGTGTAGGAGTGAATGCGAGCGTGAGTCATTGCCTGTGATGAACCGGTGACTTGGTCAGTGTGTTCCACACCTCTCACCCAAAGTCAGCTGGGATAGGCTCCGACCCCGCCCCATGATGGCTCTGCACAGGACAAGCAGTTCCAGACAGGAGATGAACAGATTTGATATTTGAAACCGGTGGCGAAAAGAATCATGCAGTCGATAAAAGATTCATCCTCTGTGGACCATGAACACAACATTTCTCGCTGACCAGATCGGTAATAGTGACAATCTTGGATTTCGCTCTTGACCTGATTTGACGGATGGGTTCGACAGTGGACTTTACACTTTTTGCATGAAAAAACAAAAACGTCAATTCAGAATGTAAAAATGAAAAAAAAAAAAAACCTCTTCCAATGACTCAGGATTTATTTTCAACTCCATTCTCCTTCCACTCAGTCTCCTATATTTCAGCTTTTTTTTGAGTTTAACTCTGAAAAATACGAGCCGAACCGACACAGTGCTGCATATTATTAAGTTATTCCAGAGTTCCTCCAGTTTTTTCCTGCCTTGCATGCGTTTGCCTTTATACGACAAGAACTAAAAAAAAAACAAAAAAACATGTTGCCAAGAAAGTTAAGACCAAATTAGCACATTATTAACATTGAAAATGGATTTAAGATGTTTGTTTATTTATGTCAACACCACTCACTTTTTTTTCTTCCTTCCTTACAAAATCTTCATTCCGCAGCTAGCAGAGGCCATTTCTGTTCTTTTGCGCCGGGAAAAGCTGAGCGGGCTAAATGAACCAGATGAGGGCTGGCCAAGCCCTTTAAATGCCTTTCTATAGGTGTCTATTTTTAAAACGGCACAACATTGTCTCCCAAATTGACTCTTTAAATCAGCTCGTCTGCTCACTCTGAATTTTTCTCCATCATTTATACAAACTTCCAAACATGAGAGCAAATGCCCACCATCCCTTCACCTCCGATGCTGCCTTTTCTCACGCTGTCTTCCTGAAATAAAAATAAATTGTATCCAACAAGAGGCGCATAAATGGAGGTTTCTGAGTGACAGATAAAGATTGACAGCGGCAGTTAGAATCTGGTTAGGACTGGATGTTCTGAGAGGCAGCATTCTTGGCATCAGGATTTGACGTGTTTTTTTTTCTAGTCCCCCCACCCTCCCACCCTCCCCACCCTCCGCCTTGGTTTTTGTGTCTTTGCCAGCCTTTCCTTTTGTTTTTTTTCAAACATGTTTTTCATTACAAGCAGACATTTCTCAGAGGAACTGCCACTGATCCAAGCTATTCAGTGGCTCACCCGACACCGGTGTCACATCTTGTCTTTTGTCTCCTGCCTTGTTGTTCATAATAATCTGTATCATTCTGTGGTTATTGTGTTTTTTAGGCAGTGCCGGTAATGAATAGGGTAATCACACATTCACTGAAAGCCCTTCTCACATAGTGCAATCCCGCCAAAATCAGTGTATTTCAACAATAATCACATGGATTTACTAGGCCATACTGTCGGACGAGCAATCCCCCTGACTGAACTCCTCAAATTAAAAAAACTCCACAGGGTGAGGAAAAACTATCAGAGCAAAATATGATTTATACATTATAGATCTCCTTGAGTCGATTCCTACACACCAGATTAGACAAATCAGCAGGAAGGGAAAATATCCTAGTGAGTCAAATTTGATATATTAGAGTAAAACACAATGTTTGTGAGATAGATCTCGTGGCGTCGATTCAAATGTAGAAAATTAGGACTAGATTGGATCAGAGGTTGAGAAAATATGGCCCGAAAATGTTTTGGGATAAATGCTCCTCCTAGTTTCATAAATATAAAACCCTAATTTCTCCAAATCAATCCAGTTCTTCCTCGCAATTAAGTCTATGGAGTTTTAAAGTATGAAAATTATGCGTGAAACGGACTTTAAGTTATGTCTAGGAAATAGTGTTTTTCGTAAAATGAAAAAAAAAAACTTCCACTAATGTGTAAAAAATGAATAACTAGTTGTTAGTAATAACAATACTTAAGTAAATCTACTAGGTAGATTTCCTCAAGTCGATTTGTATCCACCCAATTCGGACTAAATTGGACAAACGTTTGCAAAATGATGTACCGAAAAAGTTCTGAGATAAAACATGCCCCAGTGTCGGAAATATACAGCCAAACTCCCCCAAAATCCACCCAGTTCTTCCTCGCACTAATGTCTATGTGTGTACAAAATGTGAAAATGATCCTTAAATCGTTGGAGTTGTCACGCTAACAGGAAAGAGCGCTGGATGTGTTGGCCGCATGGCTATTCCATAATATCCCCCTACTTTTCGGGGATATAAATATTGAAATATAATTTTTGGCATAATGCTAATGTCCATTATCATTCCAATAATGAAAAAAAGAGAGAATCGCAGTGCAGACACTACGCATCTGTCACTGAAATCTGGCTTGTTGTGTACAATCTGTCATGAATAGGAAAGATGATTCATTTTAGTCACAACCGTTATCTTATATATTAACTTCATTCAGGCAAACGTTTTCACAGGAAATCATTATTATATATTCATTTGCATGAACCTCTTATGCTCAATATATCGTCCCTCCAAGTGATGTGTTTTCCTGTAAGCTCCTTTGAAGGCCTGCTGGGTGTCAGAAAAGTGGAAAGTCTTCAAATTAATTTTTAAACTGCCACCTGAAAAGCGTCTGATTAAAAGAAAACCAGTGTATCTACAATACCTCCGGTTTTTTTTTCTTGCCATTTCTAGCAAGTCAGAGGGAGCGTATTGGGGGAACTGATAGACTAATGCAGAAACTTAAAAGCCTCCAATCCTCTGCATCTGGAACAGGAGGCGGACGCTTTAGTCAAGAGAACTAACTTTAGGGGAGAAGATGTCGGCTTCCATGTTTGTTTGATTAGAAACACGCTGGAAATGTTGCGGTGAGGCTGTTTTTTTGATCTCATGGTAAATAAATACATGAACCCACAAACACACTCACAAAGAGACCAAAAAAAGATAACAACCTCTCAAAAGGCTTATTTACAAACAGTGGTTGAATTTTATGCAAATGTCGCAAACAAAGAGTTACATTCAGCTCCAAAACTCAGCAGGTAGCAGCAGAGTAGAAGAGTAACAGCTGATGCTAACCAGGCTTGGCTAGTGTTCAAAAACGTGGAATTGTGCTCCATAAATAAAAGAAACAAATGTTTTTTTATGTATTTTATTAGTCGGGGACAAAAGCAGGGAACATTGTAACGTGTAACAATCACTAGATACGTATGTTGGCATATGACTTTTCTACTAAAAAAAAATCATAAGTTTAGAACATAACTACAATTAAAACACTAAAATAAATGCTGCGCATGCAACAATATATGTATATGTTTATATTTATGTGCGTTAATGTTTGCATGTAAACGTTTTCAGCTCCGTTGATACTGTTCCAGAATTTTACTCCTAATACTGAAAAAAGGACTGATTTATAGTAGTTTTATTTTGTCGTAACTCTGCATGTGCTGATGTCTGATCCCCCGGCGGGGGACTTTTTGACTTATGGACGGGGCACTTTGGGGGCGAGTCCGAGCATATTCTATAAAATTTAGAGAGAAACTTTTTTTTATATTATTATATAAATTCGATACACAATTATATAAAGAAAAAAAAATACAATGTTCATAAATGATATTGTAAAAAAAAAAGGTTCTCAGAAGTGAGTATATGAACATAAAAAATGAAGTAAAGCAAACACAATAAAAAGAAAATCCTTTTTGTGCTGCCACTTATTCAATGTAATCACAAACTAATCATTCTCATGTTTAACTTTGGATCCAACCTACGCCTGCTGAGTTCACCGTAAAAAAATATAGTTAGCTGTACATTTGTCACACGAAGTAAACGTTTCAGAAACGTCCTACGGAACATCTCGATATGGTCTAACGGGTGGAAATATGAAAATTGATTTCGCCCAGTTTAATTCACCTGCTTGTCCTCGAATCGACCGTTCTAGTCAAATATTTCATCTAAATAATCTTTTTGTCAAAAAAAGTATCTGAGAGTTTTTATGTTGGTAAAGCTAAATGCAACTAGCTACACAATGCTAACTTCTGTAGCAAATTAGTTAAATGGTCTGTTGTTGTGTATACAAAAATTCAATTTTATTTATTTATTTTAAGTAGGCTGAGCACAGCACACACTTTTGATTCTAAAAGGTTGTTGTTGTTGTTTTTTAAATGTGACATTGCTCTGTTGTATTACGACATTAGCTGAATTAAATGCCATCATATTGACATTTCTTTCCCCTTGTATGTATTTGCATAATTGGTGTTGAAACAAGTTACATTATTTTAATACCCTGGTAATTGGTTTCAGTTTCTGAATCCATTTTTAAGAGTTATTTGTATTGGAATATTTTTTTTTAAAGTCCGGAACTCTTTGCTCACCAGGGTTAGGGTTAGGGTTATCTCTGCTGATCAGAGTTATCTCTGCATGAACTTTTAGCGGTTAGCATTTAGCAGAGGAGCTTTAAGCCCATGTCTGAATGGGTTTCATCTGACCTTTGGTTTTGATTTAACTTAACAGTAAACTCAGCTTCCCAGACTGACAGATTCCACGTCCACCACGGTGGATTCCTTCTGGAGGTAGTACAAAGTCACTCAGATGAGAAGTGTGAGTTTGGGGACCAGAGGATATTGGGGGCCGGACCGCGGAGGGGTCTTTTGGCAGAGTTGAGCATCAGCAGTGGGGAGAGAAATGGTGTCAGCAGAAGAAGAATATTTTCCCATCTCAGTCTGTGATAAGAGGATCTGATTCAACCAGAGGTGCTGTAATTGTGAAAAAGAACATTTGGTTGATTTAAGATCTATTTATGTCTCGTTATAATAAATTGTCTATTAAAAAGGGGTTAGAAAGTTAAGCTTGTCTTAATTTGGTGAATGAGACGTAATGCACGTTCGGACTTTGAAATTTGATCCAAATGTAAAGTCCATTATAAATTAAATGTATTTTTATTAATGTGAAATAAATATCAGGTAAATGAGAGAAACTTGAATTTCAAGTGTGTGGTTGTGTGTTTTCCATTGGATAAGGAAGGATCGTGTGAGAATATTCCCTTTCTTGGTATTTTTTGAGTTTTGTTTACTTGTAGAAGAAAACCCTAAGAGCGCTTGTGAAAAATAATGAGCTGTCTGCCAGTATATCAGCGGAAACATCTGATGCCTACTGTTCCTAAATTACAGAACAAAGAGGTATGAATGTTTTCCATGGTCAGCATTCTGGTCATATCGGACAAAATGCAGTATTCAGGGATGTGACCTTACATTTTACTCCTTTCAAGCAAGTTCACAAGATTTTGATATATTTTGAAGAAGAGGTACGACGATAACAAGAAGGGTTGGTTAGAGAATTCATCCCACGGACATTTTTGGAATGTCAAATTAATGAGCTGATTGCGTTGATGGGATGCCAGGATTACTAATTTTCACGATTAACCATAACATTATAATCGTAAGAATTTTATACACTACGGTATTTCAATCAGAGAAGACCAGATATGGAAAAGAGGGATGGTTTATTACAACAGCAGATGTGTGATAATGAGTCTATTAGAGAGTTGTTTGGCGCTCAGACCCTTCGGGGAGATTGAGATTGAAGGGTCTCTGCCCTGAGCGGCAGCATGAAATATCCCGCCTCTGGAGTCTGGATACTGGTGGTGGTGGCTGATGACTATCAGTGTGCGGCCATTCATTTTGGATATCTACCAAACTAACGGATAATGGTAGATAATATCCAATCTGCAAAACCTGCTGGAGGAATGTCAGATACTGGCTCCAAAACATCTAACATGTCCCAAGATCTTAAGGATAATCATCCATCCCTGTTCAACCAAGTCAGGGAATAAACTAAACCTGCTTCTTCTTCTCCGCCGATTCCTTTCGTGGATAATTTAAACCAGTTTTGGCGAGTTTTAACATTCAGATGTCAAAATGTCGGACCAACGGTCAAGAAGTCGTGCCTTAAACAGTGTTTTCTGTAATAAAAAAAAAAGAAAATATTCCATAATATCCCCTGGGGATATTATGGAATCTGTAAATACTCATTAGATGACAAAAGTTTTATTCAACATATTCAGAAAGTATTGGCACTAGCAACAAGGAAATTTTTTTCTTACCAAAAAAACCAAAAACAGAAGTTTAAGGGAAAATTTGATCTAATACCATATACGTATTGTCATCCATAGATTGGCAACAATCCTGAATGACTTTGTAATTATATTTTCATAGATTTTTTAACCTGAAGAGCCGTCACACCCCATAAATAATTATTTTTGAGAGACGGTCGAGGAGATTTTTTGTATTTCTCTCTGTTTGTATTCCAGGCTTTCATGTCACAAACAAGCCGGATTAGATTAAACGTGGTTATAGATTGTTTGGGATCACCTTCTATTTGTTTCTTTAATTGCTCAGTCTGCATCTGTAACAACCAACGGCGTTTCATGTCTGCAGGGGAGAAGAGCTCTCAAATGTTTTCAACACTCTAATGTTCTCACCAAGAAAAAAAAATAGAAAAAATGCCTGTTCAAGCTTGTTTTCCAGTAAACAATAGTAAATATTAATTCAGTTGACTTAAACTTTTTAGTCAAGCATGTTTTTAGATACTTTTTTTTGGACCCATATTAGATTTTTGTTATTTTATTAAGTTCCATAAATCAGTTTTAAGTCCTCACATGCTTTAATATAAAAAAAAAAATAATAATGATCCTCTTTATCAAGTAGGAATTTCTCTGTTGCCTCAGTGGCTCCTTTGACCCGTGGTGTCCCTCAGGGATCCATCCAAGGACATTTACCCTTTAGCACATACATGCTGCATCTGGGTCATATTAAAAACAGGTTCGGTCGTGTGAAAAACATTTTTCACAAGAAATATCGACTGAAAATGTGCCCAACCGAACAGTCGAGCAGGACATTAAAGGGTTAACAGATGGTTGTGCACCCAGAACCTTCACTCTTTTCTTCTTGCCCTCAAAAATAAGACTTCTAAACCCTTCCATTTCTACTAAATCTGCTGAGACCAGGGGTAAGCGAGCGAGGGTTTTGCTCAGCAGCCGCAACAACAAGTCTGATATTTGTTCGCTCCCTTTGAAACTCTGAGGAATTTTATTAAATGGATTTGTTTTATTTACCTCCGAGACCGTTTGCGTTATCGTTGTCAAGATAATACCGGGCCTCAGACTGGCTGATAGACGACGGGCTTGGAGATAAAAGTATGCAACCAGCCTTTTATGTTCCCTCACAAAAGTGTGTGAGAGGAAAAGAAATCCGCCCAGACTAGAAGAGGAGAAGAAGTACGTGGTGTACAACAAGTGAGTAAAGCAATTTAGAGGCATTTAGAAGTCTCTCCTTCAGGAAGGCGCCGCTTTCCGACTAGTCCTCGCTCCAAAGTACCGGATCCAGGGGAGTTGGACAATTCATCATACACAACAAATGCATTGACACATGCAGGCAGCACCGGCAGTGGCCCGGAAACCCACTAACTAAAAAGGTATGAAGCGTAACACATTCGCCCTTTCAATCAACTCAAGTGTACGGGAGTCGTGTTCCACGGCGTCTTCCAAGGGGGAGATTTAGCACGCTTTCTGATCCACACACTGGATATCAGCAGGACTATAAATAAAAGATCAACATTATTAAAATCGCACTTTTGTGCTGATATAGCAGGTGGTGTCGTCTGGTTCTGTTATCTTATCTCGTGGTCTTCTTTCGGCATTCGGTGGGGAGCTCGTATACTTCCCTTCCCTTAATGAGTGTGTGGTCTAGTGGATGTGACGCAGATACACCATTAGAGAGAGTGATCATCAGTTGTTCACACCTCATTTGCTTCCTCATTTCTCCTTCTTACATCCTCCTTGCCTCCCTCTCTCCCTCGTACTCTTTTCTCCCTCCCGTGTCACGAGGAGCGTACCTCACTGCAGCGGCATTATGACCACTCTGATCTGCGTGGCAGGGTGGAATGGGATTTTCAATGTCTCTTTCCGGTTCCCTCGCAGAGAGGGCCGTGTAATGTTCTAATGGACTCTGCGGACACTGGCTAACCCCCACGGTAGACCGTGCAGAGTCGGGTCTCACAAGTGTCACTCCCCTTCTCGCCGCTACCTCTGCCAGACCAGCCTAGCTTCACTAAAATCTTTTTAGGGAAAATCACAGTGACTGGCTGTCCACTTATACCGGTCATGAGAGCTGAGGAGGTGAGGAAGAGGAACTGCCGTCGCTGCATATCAGCGAGCTGCACCACTAATAGGTTTAGAAAGACGTTAAACTGTTAAGAACTAGACGATTATCAGCAATCACATAAGTCTGCGATCTATTTTTGCTTCGAGGTGGTATTTTATAGAGGGGAACGCATCCGACTAGTTGGTGAGATCCGGTCTTTAGAGGCACTTTAGAGGAACTGAATGGACCCGAGGACACTTTGGTCATTCATTCACCCAGAACTTATTTGGTCCTTCTTCGCAATAGGGAGGCAAGGAAAGGATGCAGGGTGGTTCTAACTCCTGGAAAAGATGAGTTACTTTTCTTTTTTTTTTCTTTTGAGATAACACTAAAGAAATGAATAATGAAGTCTAAATAAATAGTTTCCACACATTGTTGGATTCTGGTACAATATAGCCTCCAGGTGTAAATTCATGCTTCTTATTCATGCATTTAAAAACCACTGAATAATTATATTCAATTATAATTGACATGAGAAAGTGGCCAGAGAAGAAACAGATGACAAAAATGGGTTTGAAGCTAAATGTGATGAGGTCTTCGCTATTATGAATGTTATTGTTAGGGTTAAGGGTTAGGTTTATATATATATATATATATATATATATAGCAAATGAATTCAAATACTGTAGTATAAAAACTATTTGGTTTAGCAGACGTATGTCCTAAGGATGTAACGGAGGCAGGACTGCAAATTTCTAAGAGCCCATTTTGCAGATAATGATACAATGATTTTGCCGGAATGACTGCTCCTGTTAAATCTATGCACGTAAAACAGGAGACGTTCTCCTCACATGTTAAACATCTTGACTTAAATGAAGCCGTCTGACTGACATCCTCAGTCGTAGGAGTTCAGTGTAAAACTGCTGACAAAGATGCACCAACTCTGGCTGCATGGCTGCCGCTCTCGCCTCCATAAAATCTCCATTCTCTCTGCCCGCTATAATTGCTTCAGCAATAATGTGCAATAAGAAGATGCTGACATTTTATGGGTTGTGTTCTACCACTATGTGGTACTTTAATATAATTCAAATACTGCACGATATCATATTAGATTTTATAGCTTGGCCCAACAGGTAGTCGGACAGGTTTGGTACGCCTGTAGTCGAGGGAAAAAAAGCAATAAAAAACAGGCAAACAATGCAACATTCAGAGGAAAAAAAGCAAAATCACAAAGCAGCCAAGGTGAAATCTGGTAATAACCGGAGAATGTCTGTCACGGAAGAGACAGAGGTTCACACTGAACCGACACAGAAGGGCAGGAAGACAGACTGAATCCAATAAGAGGTGGAAATAATGAGAAACGTGTGAAACCACTCAAGGCAGGGAGACAATCACAGAAGGCCACATTAGGAGCAGGAAGTCTGAAATGAGAAGTAATGTCAGTTATAAGACAAAACAGGAAATAGATGAATGAAAAAAATGGAGAGGAGAAACATCGCCCTGAACAGATTGATAAGCGGCGTCTATAGAGGCTTCAAATACATCATACGTTTTAGTCATAATTGTAAGATGGAGTAAGAAGGTTGTTATTTATTTCGGATTGAGATGTTAAAAACTTCCCTCTATTTGCATTACAAAGGCAGAGGAACCCAGACAGCACTCAGAGAACCTCCTCCAAGGCAGTTCAACTTAAAAGAATTTAGAATGATGTTTGTAATGTTATAAGTCTGACAGTTATTTAAGAAAAACAACATCTAACTAATGACAGATTCCTTCAGAGTCTAGTTCAATAGCTTTGGAAAGCATCTCAGATTTGCGCCAAACTGAATCAGCTCAGTTTCTGCCAGAATTCAATCTTAGATGAGGGTCTGCGACAATATTATTTGTTTAGTCAAAACAGGGAATTTTACTGGGAGTCCTGTAAATTTAGAAATCTCGGATCCCTATATTTGGCGTATTACTTGGATCCAAATCACACTTTGTGTGTGAGACCTCAAGTCCCTGTGGACAAGAACTGTAAACATCCATGACGTTGGAAACAAACACATTCTGAGTTTTCCTATCATGAAATTATCTTTCCCAAGACCAATCCAGTTCTTCCATACACTACGGTCTGAATGAAGTCTACGTGGGTAAATTATTTTTTAAATCATCCATGTCATATTTTTTGAGTTATTACGTTAAAAGTGAGGATCTGAGGCAGTCTTGGCGGCGGCAAAGACAATCCCATAATAATCCCCGACTTTTCGGGGAAATTATGACCATTAGGTTGGAGCCCTGGAATGAAAAAGCTGTACTCAATCAGCCTGTATGTCTACGAAAAGTTTCCGATCATCACGGGTAACCTAGATGCGAGAGAGAGATGACGTTAACTAGCTAGCATATTAATAATAATTTCTAATTAATATAAAGACATTAAAACTGCTGGTTATAGAAAGTAGGGCTCAACAAGGATTTGATTACATTCTGTCTGAAGTCTTTTGACCTCCTCTTTGCTGTTAAACCACAAACAGACAAACAAATATCTCCTCTTTGGAGGACAAACGGTGATGATCGCGTCTGAACAAGAAGTAACGTTGAATGATCAGAGCATCCTGGAGACCATTAACGTTTTATTGTTGCAGGAATGCTCGAAGCGCCTTTACCGTAACAGCTTCCTGTAATGTCCTCATCGCCTTTTAAAGAGCTGGAGGAAACTATTATAGCAATCCTAACACGACTGTGTAACCTTGGAACATACTATCAAAAGGCGCAGAAGCACCAACACCACTAATACACTCGGGTTTTGATTACCCAGGAAGGTGTTGACTCCGTCCTCGCCGGCGACCGCATGCGTCGTGCAGAAGCGATCATGTGTGAGGAGTTTTGTTTGTGGACCTTGTTCCCCGTTCTCTACATGATGTGATCAGTAATTCAGGGTTCAGAAACACAGAAACAGCCCATAATAGAACGAATTATATATAGATTTTTTTTGTTTAATTTGAAATTACAATTTATAATATTACATTTTTGGACCAGTATGAAACGTAACAGTCTTATAGTTCAGTGCTTACACTTCTGCCCTATCACCAGAATGGAACTAAAATACACAAAAGGTTTCATGATGGTTTTAATAAGCTGCGATGGCTTCGCTCAACATCCGGGGCGTCAGATCGTGTGACTTCAGATAAAACGTTAAGTAACATTGTGATAACAACAAATAATCTTAATGATTTTGTGTCGACTTCCGAATTGGAAGCCACAAAATGTCTAAGCTGTAGATACCTGTAGAAATGTTACTTAGGAAGATTTAATTTATTTGATAACTGCATAAAGGAGGTAAACCTATTTTCGATGTACAGATCAGATAATACACTCACTCCACTTTTGGACCAAACATCAAAAGCTTCATCTTTTACATTACTGATGGGGCGAACATTTGAGTCTTTGCTATCGGAGAAGCATGTGAGACGTAATTGAGATTAAAGGACCGTTTAAGCTGAATGGATTAGAGGTGAAAGATGAGATAGGCTGTTTAAATAGTAATTTGGAGCAAAGTAGAGCCACCGGGCATGTAGATCCGATGGATTCCCTCTCCAAACACGGTCCATGCAGGACTAGTGACATCATTCCACTTCCAATACAACGATGCTTTTATTTTGGCAGCCCAGAAATAGTATACCGAATATAGAAGCGCCAAACCTCCCATCACCCATGGCCTCTGTATTATAATTTTATTAATCATGGGTTGTTTTGTGTTTTATTCTATATAAAGATGACACCTGAATATTTAAATTCCCAACGCTCAAGATTTTGCTTAAAATTGGATAGCGAGTGCCGATTGATGGCCTCATAGAGATCCTTGTAGTCATGTGTAACATATATATCTAGATATCCAAATTTGCTGAAATCTTGGCAATGATTTTATACCGCAAGATACGGCAATATGAACTGCAATTAAAGGGTGTTTTATCCTTTTTGAGGTACAGAGAGATAACTGCTGTTTTTTAATGCAGATGGGAAGCCATCTGGGCCACGGAGATTTTACACTTTGCATGGCTCTAATTGCTGAGGTTATCTCTGTACCTTAAAAATTCATCTCCAACTCGGCAGCAAGTTCGACAGAAGGCATATCCAGAGATTTTAAAAAATCTTCTAGGGCAGACGGATAAACAGGTGAATAGAATTTTTTTTGAAAACATGGATTAATTCCTCCATTATCGGTGAATTTTTAACCTTGTTAATCGTTTATTGCCGGGATGGTTTGATTGGCAGTTCTTTGGCGTAAATGATGTGCGAGCCTTCGTCCAGCCTTTTCCCCGTTTTCATAGTGATTATGTCTTGATTGGGAAATAAGCTAGTTAAGAGATCAAACTCTGTCTGCTACGACAGACGTTTTTTAAAGTACATCGGCCGAAGGGGAGTGACTGTACAACATATCTAACTGTTTTATCTCATCTGTTCATTTTATAAGGCTCTCTATACCAGCCTTTCTCTTACTTCCACTGTATGAGATAATTTAGCAACTGAAATATGCCTTTAATAACTCTGACACAATAGAAAGTGACATCCCCAGAGTTTGATTCATATCGAAAAAACAATTTAATTTTAGATGAAATGAAATTGGTAAACTCTTCCTCTGAAAAAAGGAATGGATTAAATCTCCACTGACGGGATGTGGATTGTGTACTAGGAATATGCATTTTCATACTTAAGGGACCGTTGTCAGAGATGACTTTGGTACTCTATTCACATTGTTTTGTAAGATATTAAATCCTTTTGTCAAGGAAAACATCATCAATGCAGGACTACGTCTTGTGAACGGGGTAAAAGTAAGAATATGCTCTGGAGGTGGGATTACGAAAAGGCGACACGTCAAACAAGCTTCTGCGCCTACATGCATTGCTTTTGCTGCTTTGTTGTTTTAAATGTGCTTTGAAGATTTAAATCTATTGAATGGCTCTTTACTGTTGTCAATTTTTATTTAGACTAGCCGCTTGAACACGCTCCGCCGCAATTGGTGGAATCACACACATTGCTTTGAATGGCAGCCAATGGGAGCGGCGACTTCTCCCAATCTTAATGTCAGCTTAGATTGATATACTTACCTTTGCCATTTCCTATTAATGCTGGCTACACACTAGAGGATAAGAAGTCCGACTTAATGACCGAAATGGTCGGTGGGGCGTGGCTGATTCAAGTCTGGTCTCAAACGACTTTGTGCCCCAAAAAAGTCAAGAGTGTTGTGTCATCAATACGATTGTCTGCCTGCTCCCGATCAAGTCGCAGACATTTATGACTCCTGATCTGGCCGCCTCCGACGGTGTACCTGCAATGGCCAATGAGAGCGAGAAGAACAGGAAGCGTCATAACCAGATGCGTTTTTTTTCAGCAAAGAAAGCCAAAAATACCTAGACCCCGAGCCTGGTGGATTATTGAAGAAGAGGAGCAGCTTGTTGAAGTATGGCAACAACACGAATGCCTTTATAACGTTTCATGCAAGATGTATCACAATAGTAACGACGAGGTCATTGATCATCCTCGAAAAAAACCCCCAATTAATATAAAAATTAAAATATAATCTGTATAGAACAGCATAATAGATTCTTAACCAGGACATTTTTCAACTCCGACTTTATCAGCGTTAAAATGTCTACCTTCAGTGAAGGAAGGCTTTCTGACTTCAAACCTGAGATAACCGTGTCTCCTGGATCCGGTGGGGGTTCTGGCCATTTTGCATGGACTCCGGGCAGCTGGGCTTAGCGACGGCTGGTCCGGATCCTTTTTATTTCCACAAATTTGTTACCATCTGCCCACTTCAAAAGGACCGCTTCGGGTTCAGATTGTGTTGAGATAGAATTTAATGTTGTATATGATGAAATACTCTATAAATCTTTTTTAAAACAGAGGCTCAGCGGGGGCCCGTACCAAGTGCACCTTCCTCCGTTGTTGCCTAGCCAATTTGAGGAGTTCAATGAGGGGGATTGTTTTTACGACGCTGGGGCTTCTCTGGGAAATACCTGTTGGGGACGACAGCATGAGCCTGGTTTGGTCTTGTCCTAACTGTAAACACTGTTATTCTATGATCAACAACATGAAAAACAAACCTAGCATTTTTACGGCGTAATAGTTCTAATCATAGTCATGTAAAAGTGGCAGAGTGAATATTGTAGTCTAACATTACAGATAAAATACGTATTATTGTGTGGAAACAGAGTGTGGGAAGCTTTACTTGTGCAAAACGGACTGACACAATAATAATAAAATAATTCTCTTTTCTTTTCTAAAAAGCTGTTGAAGATAGAAGAATGCATTTTGTGAGGAGGTTTATTATTTATGGGTGTAGAATGAAAATGACTGAATAATCATTATCGGTTGAGGTTTGGGCGCCTATGGCCCCAAAATTTTGATTTAAGTGTGTAGTATTACTCATATGAATACACAGTATTTTCTCATTTTGAATTACACACGAGCGTCATGTGGCGGAGAATCTCGATGAGCGTCTTCCTCTTCCTCCTGCTCGCTTCTCCTGAGGTGAATATATGGCGTACTGTGTTGCTTTTATTGGTTCAGGTTTCTGCATCGCACCCACGCGGATGCCGACGGCCGCGTTTCCCCCGAGATCACATAACAATCTCACCTTTGTAGACTTTCTGGAAACGCTCAGTCTTGCTCAAGTCGTCTTGGTGGAACAATACAGCGCCCTCTGTTTTTAATCAGGAAAAACATTCTTTAAGTTTGAAAATGATGTTTTATGGAAAATAGAGTTAGGCCTTACAGGAGATTTATGAGTCCCCGTCCCGGTGAAGAGTTATCCGGCTGTTCTGCCGGATAACCATGACCTGCAGGAAATATGAATCTGTTCTCAAATAAGCACCGATTACAAATGTAGGAATCTCAGCCCACTCAGCGAGGAATACCAGGAAACCGCCCTTCAAAGAAGAATACTGGGCCCGCCTTCTAGTTTTGGAGAAACGATTATCAAACAAATGCTTCTTATATTGTGATCAAGAGAAAAAAGGACGAATCAATCAAGCTAAGGTTGAGTTTAAAAAAAAAACTTAAAAATAATCCACAGGCTTATTTTAGGCTGAAAGAAGCGATAAGTCTCAATTAAAGTGGTGTCGTTACATTCAAATGTTCCACCCGCAGTAAACCCGATGGATGCAGGGCTCTTCTTCTTTTTTTCTTATCTCGCCACTTTTCGCTCCTTGAAGGGATCTAAATGAAGTCGAGCCACCGGAGATGCTCCCAAAAGACCGGCTGCCCACAGAATCACCTGCTCCCACTAGGAGAGGAAGCCCAGCAGATGAAGAGAGGAAGCTGATCCTTCCTCGCCTTTTGTCTTCTATCATCCTTTGCAAACCCCACGTTTTGTTTTTGAGCCAGCTGAAGTTCAGCGCTGATCCCAGCTTCTATTTCAGAGCCTCTCAGCGGTCATCTCCTCACAAACGTGTGATGAGATGTTCATTCATTTTTCTGCTTTTGATCAGCGATTCCTGCCCTGAGCAGTTCATGCAACTTTAATAACATGTGGCACAGTGTAGAATGCTTGTTTTGTTTTTTGTTGTTTTTATTTATTTATATCTCTTGAATAGAATGTAGAAATGGAAGGAACCAGGAGCAGGTCTACTATTTCTTTCACAGCATGTATCACCATGAACCTTGACTTCACGCTGTTTCATAACAATAAGATCAATAAATAATGTAGGAAGAAAGAAACAACAACGATATGCTCCCGGGTTGCTGGACGACTGAAAACTGCAAAAGAAATAAATTAGCCACTACCGTCACAAAAAAGTTAACCTTTTTAATGAAATTAGAAAAAAAAAATATATATATATATATATATATTTGTATCTCCTCAAGTTTATTAATCTGAACCAAAGTTTGACTATGTTGGAAAAGTAATTTGGAAATTGTGTCCAAAAATATTTTCTTTTTTGTATAAAAACAAACAAACTCCCCTCTGAGTAAAATAGGAGAAATTAGAGTAAAATATGATATGTATGCAAACTAGATCTCCTCTAATTTATTCATATGCCCCATATTTGGTCTGATTCGGATCAACAGTTGGGAACTAAGGCGTAGCCCCCCCCTAGGGAGTCAAATATGAACTATTAGTGTAAACTATACAATAGGGTGCACTTTATAGATCAAATCGCTACATCTTCGCATTTTAGTGGAAAAATCTACAAGCTAACTGCACCATCATTTTTGCTACGTCCCAATTTTTGGAAATGTTCTAAACATACTAACTCTTCTTTTCACAAGTAAAAGTTTAACAAAGTTAAACAAAGACAACCCGAGCAACAATGAAAAGTGTTTTTGGTGAAACTGAACTGAAATAGATTTTTTAATTTTTTTATTTACAGACTCCATCAACCATTTCTAATGGCTTTCTTCAAATTGTGCAGAAAATGGGTTGAAGCCCAGCTGTGGTGGAGGTATAAAACACCCTGATGGATCCTCACACTCTCATTCTCTACAGCAAAACATTTTAATGACAGAAAGACCTCTTTTTAATTAAACTCGACTGGAGATCACAAGGCTGAGTGGAGCGAAAATTCAGTTACTTCTGAGAAAAGAGGATGTTTTTTTTTAACTTACATTCAGATAATTAAAAAAAACGAGTAGATTTGTTGTCCGCAAACATTTCAGTGAGTTAGAGTTGTCAGGTTCTGACACCGGCCGGTTCCTCTGAGTCCAGATGAAGCATAGCCGGTCCCTCTGGCTCCGTTCCTCTCTGTCATGTCTCACTGAGCCCATTTAAACCGATCCCTCAGGAAACAACCGGAGGTGAAAACCGTTCCTTTATAGAGGCTAAAATGGAGTTTGCACAAAGCAGCTGGTATTTCAAGTCCCTGAGGATCAGACCACGGGTACTTTTAGAAAAGTAGAACACCAACCATAGCGAGGAGGTAGATTGAATTTTAAAGCCATTAATTTTAGTAACTGGTTAAGTGGAAATCATCTTTAATAACAGCTGTTATTATATGTATGTGTGTATGTGTGTGTGTGTGTGTGTGTGTGTGTATATATAAACATATACATACATATACACATACATATATATAGATATGTGTGTATATATATATATATATGTGTGTGTGTATATATATATATGTGTGTATATATATATATATGTGTGTATATGTATATATGTATAAATATGTAGATCTGTATGTATATATGTATAAATATGTAGATGTGTATGTATATATATATATGTGTGTGTATGTGTATGTATATATGTGTATAAATGTATGTATTTATTGTATTCTAGCTTGTTTTAAATTCATTCTTAATGTTCTAAAATTGTTTCCAACTATGTCTTAATGTTATTTTGCACTTTGTGGTAATTTCTTTGATTCTTTGCGTAAAACACTTTGAATTGCGGTTGTTGCTGAAATTTGCTTTATCAAGGAATAAAGAAGAAAAACAATGTAAGCATAACGTGTTTTGTTCTGAGGAGAAACATCTGGCTCTAATGATGGATTGAGTCTCGTCTGTCTTGTCACGTCATGCTCCAAACTGAAATAGAACTTCTTAAAAGAGCGTTTCCATTATCACACTTCGTATTGTCAAAGGCTTTTTTGCGTTGAGGCTTTTATTTGGTTAAGACGGTCTGCTTCGTCAGTGATAAAGCATGAACCGAGAATCACTGCCGGGCCATTTGAAAGGTGGATGTGCCGATCCTACGAGGAATATTAAGTATTTCTGCCTTAGTCCGCTTAGACCAACCAGGACACACATGAATCGAAATGACTGATGCCTTTAAAGGACTAATCCTCTAACGTTGCTAACTCAGTTTTTTTTCTTTTTCTCCAAACTTGGAAGAACAAAGCTGATTTCCAGAAATGACTGGAGGCAATAAAAGCCTGTGGGTGTGCAGACATTTTATTCAGCTCTCAGCTGTTTAATTGTCACTGCATTTGAAGGAAATTCATCCCCTAAAAAAACTTTCTCCATCGGCTTGGACTCGATGATTCTGAGCAGGTTTCTCGCTTTTGAAAAGGTACGACAAGTGACATGTTTATTATTCACTTTTCATTCTCTTGAGATTTTTCATTTGCCACCCAACATCCTGGAGATCTTTCTGCTCGTACGAATCTTCGTCGTATCTCTCCTTTCAATCTCCTTTCACCCACGAATGGCTTGTATTTTTTTCTTAATGCAGTTACTAGCAGCGGCAAGCTGAAAAAACCTTGATAACCTTTGTTCCACTATGTGGTTTAACACATTTTGACTCAATAATTCTTATTGAAAGATGGGCCTGATCCTGTATATAATGTGACCCAGTGGCAGAATGTGTAAGTCTAAAGAGTAAGGGGCCAAGGATTGAGCCCTGTGGGAAACCACAGGTCAAAGTTGGCAACGGAGGAAGAAGCAACAACAATGACTACTGAGAAAAGTCCTATTTCCCAAGATTTCTTTTTGGCATATTAAAGCAGGTGAGGACTGACTAAACACACTTATATAACTTTATGCATCAAAAACAGTCCAATAAGGGTCAAAATGTTTTCTAAAACTTTTTTGCTTTGCTTGTGTAGACCTACATCCACAAACACAGATTTTAAATCAAGCACAATTTAGGAACAACTAAATTAAATAGAATAACATTACAGTTTTATCTCAAGGTCAGTGACGTGAAGGTCAGTGACGGTTTCTCCCGGATGTAGACGGAATCCCTAGTCGAGGGATTTCCCTTGATTTCTTTGTGGTATAGATGTCATTTGATTAAAAAAAAAACAGTGGAGACTAATTCTTTGCTGGTGTAGCTGCCATGTCACCTCCTCCCAATTAGCGATGGATTGTTTTACAATCATTGTTGCGGCGACCCTCTTAACCATGATGAATATGTTTATGCACTCCTAGATTGTCTCAGGTCCGGAACGATGCCAGGGCAATTTTTGTTTACAACCATTTAAGAAAAAATTAAATGGTTGACTGATCAGATGAGGCTCCATTCTCACTGTCATGTGACGTCTGCTAAACCGACTATGATAGGACGAACCCACGCCCATCCCGTCCCCTCCAATCAAAACATTTATATCCCCGGCGTTTTTGGGAAAAACATAGGGTCGTCAAAGCCGCAGCAGACCCTCTGTGTTTTCATTATTTATTTCATTATTTGCATTGATTTAGCTTCGGCACAGAACATAGAGGGGTGTGGAAATGAAGTCCCAGTGTGCTGGTAAATAAATGAGGTGAGTAACAAACAGACAAAAAGAATAGGTAAATAACTCACAGTAAAACAACTTAATCGAATCATGTATCATTTTCAGATCAAGTACCCACATAAACCTTGGTGCAAAGAAGAACTGGTTTGTTTTATATTTCCAAAACTAAGGGGAGTTTTTTTTGGGCCGTGATTACTCAACTATTCCATTTCCATTTTTCAACTGTCCCATTTCCATTTTTCAACTGTTCCATTTCCATTTTTCCAGTTCCATTTAGTCCAAATTTGGTACATAGGATTCAATTCAACATCATTTACTTTAAGTATATTATATTTTTTACTGAAATAGTTCATAATTGACTCCCTAGAGGAAGCTTCTTTTTTCTTTTCTTTTTTTTTTTTTTTTTTTTTTTATGAAAAAGTGTTTTTCGAACAAAACTTCTTATTGGTCTGATTTAATCCAAATGCGATGCTTATGATCGACTCAAGAAGACTGACCTTATATATCTATATTCAAGTAACAATTTTTCTTTTTTATATCACAGTCAAAACTCCTTCCACTTTTATTCTGTAAATTTGAGTACAGACAATATTATTTCTGGTTTTGTCTAAATATGATTTAACTTTGAAAGTGAGAGAGAGAGTTTTGACAGTTTCCATGTTATTAAAAATCAATCGTTTAACAGCGTAAAAATACGGAGGGACCTGACCATCATTCGGCGCATGTTACATATTTCATATTTTACTCTTATAGTTCATATTTTGCTAACTGGTGGAAGCTTTTTTTTTTTACGAAAAACAGTTTATATGAAAAGTTCCGCCAGGTGGATTGCTGGTACAACGCATTGGATTGGGGGCATTTGGAGGATAAATCATTGTGGTTGTGGATGACATCATAGGCCTAGTTTGATATTGATGTCATTTTACCAAATACGATGATGGAGGCTGAAGAGGTGTCGATTTTAATGAAAAACTATTTCCTTAAATTGCCAACAAATTTTTGAATTTTAATGAGGAAAACCGCGTGAGCATTATGAGTAGCTGGTGTTGACCTGACCCAGTCATCTATTCCAATTCCTCATTTAAATGTGCAGTTTCTGATGATGTTGGAACGGCTTTGACACATTAGCATTCATCTCCATGTTTAAATCCGCTGAAGCGGCCTGATTGTTTTATTACGCCTGTTTCCATATAGAAAATAAGCACCCTGGACAGTTCCCCGTAAAATCAGCATCTCTTGACATTTGGCCTATTTTTCAGGAAGTATGGAGGGTGTTTATGTGTGTCAAGCACATACAGCAGAGTTTACTCATGTGTTTGATACATGAATAGCCAAGGGTATGCATCACCGATATGGCCAGTTATGCATTTGGGTTAGGGAGGTGCATAAATAAAGATTAAATAAGATGTTTTGGATGACCGTGTGTGTGTGTGTGAGAGAGAAAGAGGAAGAAAAAGAGAAAGTTTCTGTATTGCAAGTAGGTTAAGTGACAGGCGTACATGTGCCTCTGACAGAATGGTAAATCATGTGAACTCTATTAACCTTCTTCCCAAATTTGGCTGCGTCCAAAAGTTTCCCTCTACTACTCCACAGGAGAAGGTCTTATCTCCCAGCAAAGTTGGAGGAGGAGAGGGTCATTGCAATTTTGCACGCGTGTGTGTGTCCAACCCCGGGATTGTAATAATCCAATGGATGTGTCTGTAATTAATTGCTACACAATTTATTTTCATTCTCAGCCACAGTTTTATCTTTCGATCTCATTAAGTGTAATCAAAGCAGAGACAAGCTCTTTGTTTGTCAACCTATTATTGAATTTAGAAAATAATATTGTGTGGCTTCATTCTCTTCTACCATCCCTGGGAACAATCTCTCCAAATAGTTTGCGTTTTCTATTTTGGTCCATGATCATTCCTAAAATCTTCAGAATCAGCTTCATTGGCCATGTATATGCATACAAGGAATGTGACTCCGGTTATCTGATCTCTCTCACTACGAACTTCATATAAATAATTTTAAAGAAATGGACAAGGCGATAAAAAAATATACAAGCTATGAACAAATGTAGATGATCTTGTGTACAGGTTATATACATTTAAATATATATATGCATTAATATGTATATATAAATATAAATGATAGTGCAAAGACGTCAGAGTAATGACAGTTGGAGGTAGTTATTGTGTAATGGGGTGATCCAGGTTCAGGAACACTGACACTGGTTTGATTGTTCATCAGGTCGATGGCCAGTGGGTAGAAACTGTTCTTGTGTCTGGTGGTTTTGGCAAACAGTGTTCTGTAGCGCCTGCCAGAGGGGAGAAGTTCAAACAGGTTGTTTCCGGGGTGTGACGGGTCTGCAGTGATATTTCCTGCCCGTTTGCTGACTCTGGAGGAGTACAGGTCCTGGATGGAGGTCAGGTTGGATCCGATGATTTTTTCTGCAGATCGAATTGTCCGTTGTAGTCTGTTTCTGTCCTGTTTGGTAGCAGATCCAAACCAAACAGTGATGGATGTGCAGAGAACAGATTGGATGACTGCAGTGTAAAACTGGATCAGCAGCACCTGAGGCAGGTTGAGCTTCCTAAGCTGGCGTAGGAAGAGTGACGGGGGGTTCCTCCTGAAGTCCACTCTCATCTCTACAGTTTTGACCTTGTTCAGCTCCAGGTTGTTGTGACCACACCAGACTGCCAGACGTTCAACGTCCCGTCGGTATGCAGACTCCTCGCCGTCCTGGATGAGGCCGATGACCGTCGTGTCGTCCACAAACATAGGGAGTTTGGCAGATGGGTCGTCAGTAGTGCAGTCATTCGTGTAGAGTGAGACGAGTAGAGGTGACAGCACACAGCCCTGTGGGGCCCCCATGCTGATTGTCCTGGTAGAGGACTAGATTTAACCCAGCCTCGCCTGCTGTCTCCGGTCCGTCAGGAAGTCTGTAATCCACTGACAGCTGGAGGCTGGTACAGCGAGCTGCAGGAGTTCGAGCAAAGTGTTCCTGGTACGATTGTGTTGAACGCTGAACTGAAGTCCACAAACAGGATCCTTGCGTTTGTCCCTGGAGAGTCAAGATGTTGCAGGATGATTGGCAGTCCTGTGTTGACTGCATCATCCAATGACCTGTTTGCCCGGTAGGCAAACTACAGGGGGTACAGCAGGATTTGAGCAGTTTGTCTTCATCAGACAAAGTTGCTCATATCCTTACACTTGCCCATTTTCCCTGCTTCAACTGCTGGGACAAAAAATCCGCCTGCTGTTCAATGTATCCCACCGACTGACAAGCGCCACCGTAAGGAGATTATCAATCTTATTCTGACTTCACCTGTCAGTGGTTATAATCTTATGGCTGATGTGTAAAGTTCGAGTATAAATCTCCAATAACTTTCATGATATGGGTCCCTGATGTTGAAATGACAGGAATGACGGAGCTGCTGCCCGTGACAGAGAGATGACAACGGCGGCTTGATCAGCTGTGAGAGGGATGTAAATGTGAAACTGCAGAGGCTCCCACGAGTGTAAAGTGGCAGATTCTGCTAGATTCTGCTGTTAGCCCCGTCTCCACCTCTAAAACTGAGACGTTTTAATTAACACCAAGCTTCCTCCCATGCTCTCTAACAGCAGACTCAAAGAGGACTGGACTTGCTCTGATATTTGCTTCTCTGTTCAGGATGTGCGCCGTCTCTCTATTAACCAGCTCTGGGTAGATTTCTCTGTTTGTCTCTGCTCAGAGTTTTCCTTCGCTCATCTCTCATTCATGAGATCTGTTATTGTTCTCCCCCTAAGGGGTCCACTATATGGCCTGGTGTCATTTTTACCCCGGCATAACATGTTTTCTCTGCATCCTACATGAAGAAAAATGTGTTCTAGTCTGGTTTTCCTTTTGTTTGTTGAAGCTTAAAGCATAATGGAAGAGGATATTTCAGATCACTAGAAATGTCATACGTACACATGTTTACTTTATTAGTGATTAAAACAACATACAGCTGTACAACTACGTGTATGATATTGTAAGAACTTTGTTTTTCTGCCATTTAATCACCTGCAAATTCCATTATGCTTATAACTGAAAATCTTATCCATAAAATCTCTGAGATTTGGTTAAAAACATTACATAGTGTAATCTTTGGATTTCATATTCATGCCGTGTAATCCTTTGCTGAGGATTGACTGCTGCAATGCACTGAGCACCTGTTGTAGCCTGCAGAATACATCTTCCTACCAGTCATCCCGTTAATTAGCTTAGCTCAGGGTAGGACAATGTTGGTTTTCACATGATACATTATGTTGACAACATGCAGAGTGGTTTGCAAAGTGTCCCTTTTTATGTCATATAATCCATTACACAGATCATTCATTTGGGGCAATAATCATATGAGTGCACTGAGATGATTGATTGTTTGATTTATTGGTATGACATATGGCATCCAGATGGATATTTGCTTGCTCTATTTCTGCTGTATGCAGGAACAAACTGGAAATTACGCCGCTCAAAAAAATGAGGTGAACGCTTAATCATGGCAGTATGACACAAAGCCAGTTCAACATCAGGGGTATCAATCTGTCCATTTAGGAATCACAAGTGAATGTGAATCAGTTTCCCCGGTTTTGGTGCAAATGAAAGTGACAACAGATGCAATGCAAGGCAAAAGCTTATGGCAACCCCCAAAAAGGTTCTGGCTCTGCAAGCGGTGGTCGCAATCCATTCATCTCTCTCTAACTTTCCTGACCGACCCTTTCCTAGTTTTCTGTTCGGCTGGTGTCTTTGTTACTACTTGTGACATGAGACGGTACCTGCAGCCCACTGACGTTGCACAGGTAGTCCAGCTCCTCCATGATGGCTTATCCCCGCGTGCGGTTCCAAGAAGGTTTTGTGGTGTCTCCCAGCACAGTCTCATGGACAGGTCCTTAGAAGGACAACAACCCAGCAGCCAGACTGGTATCTGCTCCTCAGTGTGAGGAGGAACAGGAGGAGAATTGCCAGATGCCTAGAAAATGACCTCCAGTTGGCTACTGGTGTGATGTTTCTGACAAAACTTTCAGCAACAGACTTCATAAGGGTGGCGTGAGGGCCAGACATCCCCTACTGGGACCTGTAGCTTAATTATTTTGAGCAGAGTAGGTGTTCTAAGAAATTAACTCTTCTGCCTTTTTATCACCCGGATTTTCCATTATAATAACAATCTCATAAGATTTCCTCAAAAGCTATGGATTACATATTTTATTCCATGTAATCTATAGCTGACGATTGATCTCTGCGGCGGTCTGAACACCCAGAATACATCTTCCTACCCGTCATCTTGTAAATTATCTTAGTTCAGGGTAGGACAATGTTGATTTTCACATAATACATTATGTTGACAACAGAGTTTTTTGCAATGTGTCCCTTTTACTGCCGTATAGTCCATTATACAAATCATTCATTTGGAGCAATAATCGCATGAGTGCACCCCGATGATTTACTGTTTGATTTATTGGTATATGAATGGTTGGGTGGTTCTCCTTCTATCCCACCGAACGTTTACCAGATGGATGTTTGCTATGCACTCTTTATGTTTTATGCACACTGGAGAAAGTCAGCTCTCAAAAACAGTGAAAAGAAATATTAATAAAATGTGAGCTACATTACTTAAAATAAGCACAAAATTATCTCCGAACAAAACAAGAAAAATTTGACTTGTAAAAACGTTTAGCCTCAAGGCATGTCTTAAAATTTATGTGGCACAGTTCATTTATAAATTTACACTTATTTTGATAAAAGGAGAATATTTCAGACTTATTTTCCCAATTTGTCAGCAAATGCTACTCCCATGAACTAACTAACTAATCTAACATAAAATAAGCCTTTGGTAGATTTATTTTAAAACAAGTAACGATACATAAGATAAGATGAGGATTATCATCTTGTCAGAAAATATCACGTGTACGAATACAAGCATGTATTCATTTGATTCAAGATATTTTATATATTAGGTTTCTGTTCCAGAAGAACAAGAGATTATGATCATGTCATATTAATATTATTATTTTACAATAAATCCTCTTCAAAACATTCATAAAAATGTGGAATAATACAAAAAAAATTGCAGAGGCATTTATTGGCTCTCCTTTTATACAACATCCGCACATGGAAACTACTAGTGACATGTGAAGGGACGTTTGGAAGAAGGAGAGAGTCGGACATGTGGACTGTCCCATCAGACAACCCCTAACAAGCAGCCAAGTGGCTGTAATGGCTATCTGTTGTTGTGATTCGCCTTAACTGACACTCGGGAAGGCACCTGACATTTGCCTTCAACCCCCCTCCCCCCCACTCGCATCTCAGCAGACAACAGATGGACGTCAGTGGCTGGAGTGAAAGTAAAAGTCTGACCCAGAAATCCAGTCGTCCATCAAACTACGACAAGTCCTGCAACAGAGTAGAGTGTTGGTCTGCTCACTGGAGCGAAATGAGATGATCACATGATTCGCATATGAAATTAGATAGATTAAGTACAGTGCATCCATTATATCCGACCTGAACTCAGACTTAAGAACTTCCCCAGCAGTGATGCTGAGGCTGTCTGATGCTAAAAGCTCCAGGCGAGGCTCCAAGCAGATTGTCCACTTAAATACACGACTGAAGCCAGATTTCTTGCTTGCAGTATGTTTGTCTAACTAACTAATGATAAGGTGTGTTTGGTAAGCCTGTTTAGCAGCTTGTTTTTTGGTGACGGTAATGCAAATGTAGTAACACAGTAATAGCTGTTTATACAATAGTTAAAAGTTTCCTAGGATAAAAAACTAAAGGATAACCAGGAGTTTGTTTAACCAGTTAAAAGCCCATTTCAGTCATAATACAAATGTAATAACACAGTAATAACAGTTTCATACAAGTATAGCATGGAAAAATAGATTATTTGGATAAAGATTAAACCTTATTGGCTATGGGGTACACTTTGGGACCTGATCACCCTGGAGGGCTGCCTCAGGGGATGGTGTCTGGTAATAAAATGCTGAAAGACTGAAAACCGACCTCAAGTCATAATGACCCTCTCACAAGAGTTAGGTCAGTCTGATAGTCAGTCAGACGTGTGTCATACCGATTGTTGTCTCCTACTGCTGGCAATAAGGTGAGTAAAAAATATCTGAAATGCCATGTTGACTTTAGACCCCACTGTCATTCTTTAGCAGCTACAGAAAAATTATGCTTCAAATTAAGCTAGCTTGCATGTACTTGATAAACCCCGCGATAAACATTACGTGTGCAAACAGCACACAATAGTCAGTTACCATATTTTTCGAAACAAGTCATTGTCATCTCAACTGGAATATGAATAATCAGATTTTTTGTTTTTATATATAACGCCATGTCCAGAATATGGTCAAAACCGAGTTTAGCCTCATATCCAGGATAGTAATGTAGTCATATACTTCTGATTATCCTAAAATTTTAGCTGTGTTCCACCAATGACTTCCATTGTGCTCCAATTCGGAAAAACGTACTCGTCCTCAAGAGTAAGTATACCCTTACTCCTGCTCCCCGAGAAGTCCCAGTCCCCTGCGTAGTACAAGCAGTCCCCCTGATAGAACTAAAATTACATGAGGAGTTGTGTAATCAGCAATTTTTTTTTAAATAAAAAAAAAAACTCTCAGAATCGAGTTTATATAGTATTTATTGAGTTTAATTGTACTAGTGAGATCTACTTCCAGTCGATTCACGTGAATCATATTTGGACCCAACTGGACCGATGCTTGAGAAATGGTGGCACAAAAACCTGTGGACATAAAGCTCCCTTTAGAGGACAATATATTCAACCAATCTCTTCATAAATCCATCCAGGTCTTCTTCAAACGGAGGTCTATACGGGTATAAAATTTGAAAATGATCCATGAGTTAGTGTTTGAGTTGTTGCGTTAACACAAAGGACAGTGACGCCAATGACGATTCCATAATATCCCACATTTTGCGAGGATATAATAATGAAGGTAGAAGGTGCAGATAATTATACATCTCACAAAAACACAAGCATCATGTAGCCTAGAGATGTATACGGAAGAAGATTAGGGCCACATACAATGCGGAAATTTTAACTCAGAATCTGCACCCCCCAAAAAAATTGTCAAGTTGCCCATTTCTGAGACTTAAGTCAGAATTCTGAGGATAAAGTCAGAATTTTCCTCCCCACAAAAAAAATCACGTAACCATTTGTAGGCTTAATCCTCTTCTGCAGATCTACCTGTAGATTAGAGGCAAAGCATTTGCTGCAGAAAAGCTCTCACCCTGACTCGTTTCAATTAAATCACACGTCTGTGGCTCTTGTCCATGTAGGTGGTTGAACGCTTTGAGAGCTATGAAATAAAGAGATTGCGTGCAGAGCAAAATTACAAATGGTATACAAGCCATAACATTTTAAGCAAATATTGACAGACGTGGAATAAGTGTGGGTTGACTGGAGCGGTAAAACTCTTCCCCATCAACTTATACGGGGGCTGAAACATTGATTTGAGATGAATGATTGATGACTTTTACAGATTTATTGCTCCAAGTTTGCCTCTGAAGCAATTCAGTGCGACTTTATTGTGCCGCATTGCAGCAATGAATTCAATCATCATACTATCAAAATTAAAACGGTTCCAAATCGGGACGTTAAACAGGGAAAATTTCAATTTAGTCAAAAGTAATCAAAAAAAACAGCTTTGGTATGGGCATAAATCAGCACAAACGTGACACTCTACACTCAATATCGCCAAACACAATGTGGTCAGAGTGATGCTTCAGTTTCCTAGCAACAGAATATAATCAACACTCTTTGCTTTTTATTAAATGGGAATTGATAACTGCAAGGCCATCAGCAAACAAGCGTCTTATTAAAATCAGGCACTACATGCTACTTCAAGTGAAGGAGGGAAGAAGCAATATGTGTTTTATTTGTACTGCACTAAAAATAGATCCAATGTGAAATTTGTCTCCACCATGACCACCACCACTCCCCAGACCCCCAGTCTGTTTCCACATTTGGTTTTGATTATCAGAAAAAGAAGAAGAAAAAATCTGCGAGAGAAAACAAAAATACTTTGAGGTTAGGCTTTTCCCAGGAATCCCAACACCCTTCGCTGTGAGTTTTAGCTGTGAGGGTGACGGACATTAATAGAAGGAAGCTGACAGCAAATAAATGTTTAAAAATGACTTTGTACAGTAACTTAACAACTTAACGGGATTAAAATTAGGCCTAAGCTGTTGGACCCCGACAGCAAGCGTAGATCCCCGGAAAGTCTCCAATCCCTAGCGTTGTGCAAGCGATCCTCCTGATTGAACTCCTCAAGCTGAATTTAAAGTTATGTCCGGTGTATTTTTCGGAAAAAAAGCCCCCCCTAGTGACTAAAATATGAACTTTAGCGTAGAATTTTGCCAAATTACGACTAAATTAGACCAATGACTAAGTTATGTTGGAAAAAACAGTATTTGTTTTTTGTGAGAAAAAGTGACCACTAGTTGGTAAAATATGAACTATTTTAGTAAAGCACCATTTATCGGCTCTCCTTGAGTCGTTTCCTAGACACAAAGTTAGAACTAATTCGGTTACAAGGGTTAGAGAAATTATAGTCCAAAAACTTTTGGAGGTAAAGCGCTCCCTAGTGTCAGAAATAAACAACCGACCTTTCCCAAAATCACTCCAGTTCTTCCTCACACCATGATCTATGTGGGCATGAGTTTTGAATATGATGGATGAAATCATTTTTGAGTCTTCGCGGAAGGATCTGCAGCAGACGCGAACACAACATGAGGTTTTAATAAAAATACTGACTCTTCGGAGATATAATTAAATGAGAGTGCGATACATCTCTCATGTGTGCATAGTAGACATAGCAGGAGCCAGCGGCTTTTTAGCTTAGCATTAACCAAAATAAAACGCAGCATCTCCTGTGGCACATAAATTGAGGATTTTGAGCCAACCCCCGACTCACCCATAGGCGCTGACGGACGACCCGGTTGCAGCAGCGACAAAGAGCCTTGACTTCATATCCGGGGGGATAATGTCAGTAAATTAAAGTAAAATACAGACTCTACTTATCCCGTGCAAATGCGACGCACGAAACACAGACGCAGCGGTGTAATTTACAAATCGCACAAAGTCCTCAGGTAATACTAGAACAGTGCAAGTATTTCATGTCATGTAGAGAAAACTCAGTCTACAGCACTGCTTGGTTATTTGAAATCACTGCATCTGTTGCTGTGGAAGTGGGAAAAAAAAACCTGCATACTTATTACTTACTTATATTTTCTCGACTCTGCTTTTTTCCCTGGTTGTCTCTCTCTCTCTTTCTATCTCTCTCTCTCTACCATAAACATTCAGCTTTCAATCATGAAGCAAACAACATGTTTTTGTAAATATATATATATATATATATATATATATATATATATATATATATATATATATATATACACACCAAACAAACAAACGATTGTTTCTTGAGTTTTTAACTTAGAAGATGAAATAACGATGTGTCCGTTTACATTCAAACATGAATCTAATTGAGTATCGGGTTGCTGTGGGCAATGCAGGCAGGTACCATCGATGCGTTACCTCACCTCAACCTCGCTATTAATTCTGGTTACTGAGATGTAGGTCACGGGTGTTTGAACGCCTCTGAAGGGGAAATACAGGAGGTGTGGGTAATTATGGACAAATAATTATCAAGGCTTATAAAAAATGTTTTATAGTTGATTAGAACGAAACTTTTCAGAATCTTATTTTGAGGTTAATTTTGTCAATGCAGCATTAATCTTTTATAACCCAGCCACAAAGGGATACCAAGCCAGTGCATTCCAATCTCTATTTTTTATTGTACTTCCTCAAAATGTTTCATGCAGCATGTTTATGATTGTTATAATAACTAAAACCACAATAAACAATTCTTCAAGTCCAATTTTTTTATCGTATATATATATATATAAAAAAAATGAAAAAACTCTTGACTTCACTTCAAAAGTTCACAAAATTAATATTCGCTGATGTGAGGGAGGGTCCTCTTAGGTCAGCACCGTGTTCTTTCTACTAATTTCTCCATTTACTGTTTTCACCCTGCCTTCACCCCGTCTGCCATCTGTCTCTCAAATATGGAGGTCTGCTTTTTTTTCTTTTCTTTTTTTCTAACAAAAGAAGAAAAAAAAGAAGCTGCCTTTTAGTTGGAAGTAGTAGAGGAAAGGCTTGGCAGAGCAGCAAACAGATTCCCTCCACTTGTTTATGTAAATTAGACATGCTACTGATGCATTATGTATTCTTATGAAAGACTGAGATCGAGCAGCACTGCTTCATGTTTTCTCTCCACGTGAGCGAGCACTGATACGGCGTCACCGCGGTCGGACCGGGTTCTGTCCAGGATCCGCTCGCGTTCTGTCCGTTGTCGGAGCTCGGCTGAGGCTCGCATCTGCCTGCAAAAAAGTTGACCTCAGATGTTGAGGGTCTGCTCTTGAGTCGTTCGTTAAAATAATCGATTGAGATAAGATGCAGTTTGTAGCGGGTGACGTAACATTGACCCAGAAGCAGAAAAAAAAGATCTAATCTAGGAAGCAAAGATTTCTATAATGCTGGAGATGAAGGCCAATCCCTCCGTTTTCTCTCAGCCATGTAAAGAGGTACATCCTGTATTCATAAACTAGGCCTGCTCTGTTCTCATATAGTGAGAAAGGGTATATCCCTGAAAAGCCCCAGATCCCATGCGTTGTACAAGATGTCCCCCCGATTGACCTCCTCAAACTCTATGTGACTCACTAATAATCTCAAACGGTCCATATTGACTCAAAACTAGCTATTTTTGGGAAGACAAGCTCCCAGAGTGACTCAATAAAGAAGATAAATACAGTTAGTTATTTATTCTAAAATCAGTTATAGAAAAAGACAGATTTCCTTGTTTTATGTGCCAATTCATGAGCTAAATTTAGAAAATTGAGAACAGAATCAGTAAAATATGAACTATCATAGTGTGATGATATACATACAAGAAAGATCCCCATCCTTAGATTACCTTCTTCACCTATCAAAGTTTAGAATGTTATTACTGATCAGTGGTTATTCACAGACTCGCACATTGATTTCATAGTTTATTAATTTATGTCCTATACTGAGTCTATCCCAGACCCATTAAACTTTGTCCCCGCTGAAATGTTTTTTTTCCAGGCAACAGAAAAATAATAGCCACACTGCTCCTTTGTTCCTCGAAGCAATTACTCACAATTACTCACACAGACTGATGCATACGATTATATCCGCCCCACTGACGCAGAGGTGGACGCAAGTTCTTGAGAAAGTAATGCAGATATGTCCAACAGACACCTTGAGCCCTTAAGTGTGTGTGTGTGTGTGTGTGGATGTATATATAAATATATATTTGTATATGTATGTATTTGTATGTGTATATATATTTTTGTATACTTGTATGTTTACATATATATATATATATATATATATAATATGCATATATATGATTATATATATATATATATATACAAACTACCATATGGATAATTATCAAATTTTATATCCATGTAGACCTTAGTGTGGGGAAGAACTGGATTGATTTTGTTGGTCAGTTATATATTTCCGACACTAGGGCGGCTCTATCTGAAAAAGTTTCGGGTCATTTTTCTTTACCATTGGTCTCATTAAGTCCAAAAAAAAAAAATTCTGTGGAAATAACTTCACAATTGCTTTGAGGAATTGAATGGGAGTGATTGCTTGTACAACACAGGGGATTGGGGACTTTTCAGGGATATACCCCTGCTGTCAGGGACGATGGACAAGAACTATGTTTTCTGAGGTTTCCTGAATGTCTTGTTGCTGTTTTACTCGAAATGTTAAATTGTGATGTCTCTAGGTGCCAGTGGACCTTTAGTTAGTGACAGCAAGCAGAGTCTGAGGTCAGACAGTAGGTCAGATCAGGTTAAATCATTGTCTCCATCTCCTCCTCTGTTCTGTCTGTGGCACCGATCTATTGGGATCGTAGTGTTCAAGTTTGTGTGTGTGTTTGTGTTTGACTGCATTTCACACAAAACCCAGCAATGCGGCCCATTTCTGCAGGGCTTTTTTGAGTTTCAAGCATATTTATTTGAACTTTAGAATAGAACTGCGGTTTTGATTATGAAGCAAGTTCAACACAGCCCAGGTTTTATTTATAGGAGCTGGTTCAGTTAAACCGAAAACTTCTGTTAGAACGTTGTTGTGATGATCGTGTACTTTATGTAGACTCAGGCTTTCTGCTGCAGACTCTGTCAATTGAGTGACACCTACTATGTACTGCAAAACTAAATTAGACCTACAATGTTGTCCCAACAACGAGGGGATATATCCCCAATAGCCCCCAGTCCCCTGTGTTGTACAAGCAATACCCCTGATTGAACTCCTTCAATTAAATGTGAAGTTGTGTCCAAAACATGGCATTTGAAGTAATGCAGTATAATATGTGTATGTGTATGTAAGCATGGATTAAATATATTTATGTGTATGTATGTATATATGCATACATACATATATGTATTTATGCGTATATCTATGTATATATATTTATATATATATATATATATATATATATATATATATATATATATATATCTTCCCACTTACTGTATTGTAAATCCCCCGTTCAATACTACTGCGCATTGAAGAGATGGTGCCCTTGATACAGCATATTCAAACTTTATACTCAAGAATCATTTAGGTCTGATGGATGTTTGGAAATCCCATTAGCATTTAGCATTAGCATTTGGCTAAATCGAAATAAAACTCGAGTTATGGATCCAATGTCGTACGTCATGAGTTGCAACACTGGGAGAGATCTGTGAGTCGGCACCTGGCAGCAAAGCAGGACCCGAAATAGAAGCAAAATCCAGAGTAGTCTACCGCTGCTGTGACTTGCTCAATCATCCATTTAGTGTATGCATGAAGGCTTATATGCGTTTGGACATTTTAAAGCATTAGTGGTACTTGAAGTAAAAGGTGGACACAAAGTTCTGTTGAATGCATGTAGATTCCCGTGACAAGAAAAGAGCTTGAAAGCTTTCAGAGCGCTTACCTCGCATTAACACGCATAACGGTACCAAAGTTAAACATGACTGTCGTAACATTTCATGAAAAATCCAGCTATTAAGGATCTATTATCTCCGCCAAAGAGGTTTTGTTTTCACCATTGTTTGTCTGTTATTTTGTTTGTTTATCAAGATTACACTTTCTATCTTTTTGCGTGAATACGGTTTTGTCTTGCAATTTTAAAAAAACAAAGAAGACTTTACAAGTCAAACTTATTACCATTGCTCTACTCCTTTCTTATTATTACTATGTAATAACTTAGTAGTGCAACAGTAATAAAGTCAATGTAACATCTGTATGGTAGGGGTTTATAAAATGGTCTTGTCAGTGATTTCAAGCCAGTCTGAGATTTTCTGCTGTCCAGCTTCTTGTTCTCTTTCACCTTCAGCATCCTCTTCAGTCTCTTCACGACTGCGGCTTCTTCATCTCTCCCTTTTGGCCAATCCCTCAGTTCTGGTGTCCGTGGCCATTCCAGAGCCACTTCCTGTTTTTGGCACTGTTGCTCATCATCTGCTATTTTACTGGATTTTTTCTTTGTCTCTTTTCATGATTGCAGGGGACAGTTATTGTGGACTCGTGTTTTCTTTCAATCTCAGCTCTAATTTTATGGCAGAAGAAACAATATCTTCTTTACTGGAGATAATATCTCGTCTGGAAAGTCAGTATCACATCATTTAACTCAATTCAAAGTTTATTTATAAACCACAAAAAAAGAAAAAAATGGTTTGACCAAAGTGCTGAACAGATACAACTGACAAAAAAATAATAGCATAAAATTACAAGAATAGAAGACAGATGAAATAATCAGTTTAAACAATAAAAGCACATAAAATAAGCATTAAAATAAATATTGAGATTATCAGATTAAATAGAAATGTCAAAGCTACCTGAACCAGAGAAAAAGGTGCGTTTTCATCGGAGATTTAGAAATTTCAAAGCTCTGTGCCGTTCTGATATTATAACGGGAAACATGATTTATCACGTTATAACAGGAAAATGATACAGTAAAGAAATAAAACATAATGTTATAACCTATAAAATTATCACGTTATAGCGTAACAATGATCTATCAGTTTATAGCGTGAAAATTATTTTTCACATAACGTGAAAATGATCGTGTAAATATATTAAACTATGTTATATGCTAGAAAATGATCACGTTATAAGGTGAAAAATTCATCATTTTAAAGTAAAAATTAGCATGTTATAATGTTAAAATGATCAATCAGATTATAAGGATAAAATCATTTTTTACATTATAACGTGAAAATTATTCATCCCATTATAAGGAGAAAATTTCCAATAAAAATGTGAAGAAAATTACGTAAAAAATGTGAAAATTATTTCGGAGAAAAGCGGATATTATCAAGTTATAGCGTGATACTGAATTTTTTATGTTTTTCTGCCATAACATCAAAGGGCTTCCATTTATTCCTCACTGGATGACGATGTAATCCTTTTCTACTCTTTCACGTTTGTTATTTCCAAATCCTACACCTTGGAATGTTATTTTTGCATATGAATAAAAGGGGGTAGAGGAGTTTTCCGTGAATATCGTTTTCACTATAATCAACATTGACATATTGCCACCATTTGTATTCCAGTCGGCGGTGTGAGGGTTCTCTGTTAGTGCTCTGACAAAGAAAGCCACAATTTAAAGATGGCACTAAGCTATCCAGCCTGAGTTATCACCTCTGCTCTGGAAAAAAGTAAAGACACCCCTTGGTACCCAATTCATCAGAGTGTCCAAATACAATTGCAAAGCCAGCCTCGGATCAAGCGCACCATTTATTAACTTGAATCTCTTGGTGTCAGGCACAACACCTCATTCATCCCAGCACTGTACCGATCCCATGGGACTTTTACTCCAAGACAAGTACATAGATCCTCCCGTTTGTGGCCTGAAGCTGTCTGACACTTTGACAAATTTGCAACCGTTTTGGTTTTGGATGTATTTCTTGAGTCCCCTTATCTCTGCTTAGTTAGGCAGAGTGATCCCTGGTTCTGTCCGTTTCTCTCCAGAACTCACGTCGTGTTGAAGCCTAATGATTTGTGAGGCTTCATGTGAAAACTGTTTTTAACGGTGCAGATATGCCGTAAATGTTAATGTGTTGTTATTCATATCTATGTTAATATTTTTGTTTATCATTAAAAAGTCCAAAAGCCATAAGTCCAGAAAGAACTTTCACTTTGGATCAAATTAAAATGTCCAGAAGATGTTCCATACAACCGGAATCGTCTTCACCGCCGACGAAGATCCTTCGTGTTAACGCGATAACTCAAAAACTGTTCAGGGATCATGTTTAAATATTACACCCACATAAACCTTAGTGTGAGGAAGAACTGGAATGATTTTGGGAAAGCTTGGTTGTGTGGCTTTGAAACAATTTCTCAACTGTTTTCGACTCGAGGAGATCTATCTTTTGTTTTACACTCATAATTCATATTTTACTCACAAGGGAGAAGCTTTTTACGAAACACTGTTTTTCGGATATAACTTTCGATTTAGGGAGGGAACTTCTTTTTTCTTTTATGAATAAAACTGTTTTCAGCGTTAACATCCTAATTGTTTGGTCCAATATCAGTCGATTCATGGAGATCTATCACATATTTTACTCCAAGTTCATATTTTAATCACTAGTGGTACCACGCAGGGGACTGGGGACTATTCGGAGGTATAGGTTGTTGTTGGGGACGACAGCAGAGGTCTAGTTAAATGATGGTTTTCTGCTTTCATTGGTTCTGAGGTTTAGTAAGAAAAATGACAAGAAGTAACATTGAGATAAACTGCATTAATAAACACAGAACATAAAAAGACATAAATTGGGTACTATACAATTCCATTAGCTGCTAATTAGGTTTATATCTTCACATCTTATTCAAGCATCACATCTGTGAACTGAGTCCCATTTTTTTATCATGAGGAAAATAACAGCATATTTCATTAAAATCATAACAAGTCAAATAAATGCATTTGTCACTCCTGAGAGGGGACAAATTATCCACAAACAGATTTAGAGTTTAAAAAAAAGAAAGAAATCATTTCTGATTATCTTCACGGAAGGAAGAGAACAACACAGAAATCGTGCGAGGGGCTAATGTGGCCTGTAAACATCAGCACTGCCGTACATTTATGCCCCTCGTGATGGATGGAGCGTCTCAAAAAAACGTCATATCCATAATAGAATTATTAATATCAAATAAGTCGGCCTTCATTCCTGTGACTATAAACATTTCAGACAGAAACCATCTGTCCTGAAGTACGCAGCACCGCATCAATACTTTATTCAACTCATTATGTTTAATTTCATTCTAATGCATTTTACACAACCCCAGCCTAATAATGTATTAAAGAAGTACGAGACATTGAAATCCTTATTGATAGTTTTATTTGTCACTGAAAATCAACAAAATGAATAAATGGTGGGCCGTCAGTCCTGGACTGAACCGGCAGTCACTTATTACAGGCTTCAAATCTGAGTTTTGTGACATTAACAAGCCGCACATACACAAACACATACACACACATACACTCTGTGTACTCCGTCCTTCCTTTGTCTTCCACAATTCCTATCTGTTTGTCGGGATCCAAACGTGGCAGATATATAAATGGAAATGCCAGCGAGGAGCGAGCTCTCCGACGCTCGGCGCAGGATAATGGCGGATCTGCTGAGGATTTCCGCCGGGGCCTCGTCTCTAACCCCACATCCTCAATTACCGACCCGGCAACAGGTCAGATGAGCTGCTCAATGCAGGGATGATCTAAGGAATACCGCCTCTGCAACAAAACAGATACGTGTTGCACTGTGCCTAAGCTCTGTCATTCTGAAGGAGCTCTAACGTATCCATCCATGACGAAGAACTCTTTTTCTGGCAAGCAGAAATAAAAACACCACAAAGGCGGTTTGTCGTGGTTCGTTGGGATCATGCCATAGTTGACAAAAACTTTGCACATTTCTATATTTCTGCCAGATGCATAGGACAGGAATGACTATCAAAACTTTCACAAAAGGCATTCCCGCACATGTGATGTCCTTGGGACCTTCATCAGACATGAAAAAAGAGGAGGGTCAGCAATTAAGGGTCATGTGACTAAGACAAATGAAACATCGAGGGATACATTAAATACTTTTCCCCGTTCTGTTTTTATTCTTTTCGTTTTCATTTCTTCATTATCTGATTTAATTATATATAGATTTTTTTTAAGCTCATTGTTTTGCTATTTTCATCATTTAGATTTTATTTTTTTTAAATGTATTGGATATTCCTGAATGCGACTTGTAAACAATGATATAGACTCTTGGAAAAAAAAGTAATTATTAAAAAAATAAATACATTCTTGACCTTCCAAATGACCTCTGGGTTTTTATCGTAATTCCAAAATGTTATAATGGTTTATAACCGATGTTCTTGTAATTACATAATAACAGTCAAGGATATGATGGAATCACCATCGCTACCGCCAGGTCCGCTTAAGTCCTTCATCTTAACGCGATAGATAACTCGAAAATAATTTCATGCATCATTTTTAGGTTTGAAATCCCCGCAGACCTTAGCACGAGGAAGAGCTGGATTGATTTTGGGGAAGGTCAGTTGTGTATTTCCGACACAAGCGAGAGCTTTACCTCCAAAAGTTTTTGGGACATCATTTGGCAACCATTGGGCCGATTTAGTTCAGATTTTGGTGCATAAGAATGAAATCAATGAGCTTTATCTTGGATGTGTCGTTTTCTTAATCCAATAGTTCATATTTTACAAACGTAGGGGAGCTTTTTTACAAAAAAACCCGCACAGTTTTTCGGATATAACTTCCAAACTTTTGGTCTGATTTGGTCCATATTTTTGATATATGACTCGACTCCACTAGATCCATCTTGTATTTTTATCTTTTTTTTTTAATGGTTTATATTTTACACACTAGGAAGAACCTTTTTTTCTTTTATAGAAAACAGTATTTTTCATAAGAACTTAACTTTCCTTAGCATTTAAGGGGGATTGCTTTAGAACGCAGAGCTCTGGTGACTTTTTGTGGATGTACCCTTCCTGATGGGGATGACAGTGTTTGCCTGATTATTTCGTTTTCCACATTTCTCACTGTCATTGCAACAAGTTATGATGCTTTATAAATGATGTTCTATTCTACTCGGCTGTCCCAGATTAGATAGAGGTTTTAAACAGCATGTCGCTTATCTTAATGTTGCACCACTTACTGTCTGAACAAGTACGAGGACAATCCAACAAAAGGCAAACCTTCAACTTTTTCCAAATTATTTAAATACATAGAAAACGGGGGAAGCAACTGAACACTAAATGTTGGAGATTCTTGTTTTCTCTTTTGTCATGTCACACCACTACACACACTCACAACACTTGCAACAGCCTGTGCTGCTGTTGTGTGAATCTTATCTTCAGAGAGCAGCGTGTTCACCGCTACAGCCTCACAGATGCGTCCATGACAGGAAGCTTTGTTGTCTCAGTCACCAATGAGTTACACAGATGAAACATTTCTGCCAATGTGCTTCACTGTGATTGGACTGAAGCATCCACCTGCCAACATTTGTCCCTCTGATGAGAGTCCTCTGTTTGGAGGGGGATACTGCTGTCAGGTTAGAGGAAGCCGGTTTTACAATGGAATAACTTGCCCTGTATTAATGAAGAAGGCAGCCGGAGGAGCGGCTGTTGTTTCGTGAACGTATTTCCTCCAGTATGTGAACATGGACGTCTCCTGTCACTGAGGATGTTGAAATGTTCTAATGAAGAGCAATCGCTGCTGTCGGCTTGCATTAGCCTGCAACGAGCACATGGAAAATCAATTATATAATAAGACTTGAGTCTTTTAGGTGGAAATAGAATAGTCTGCTAATGGGAAACCATATAAACTGTATTGTGAAAGCAGAGTACTTAATTGCAAGGCGAACATATGTTGAGTCCAGCGCATCTGCTTTTCCAAAAGGTCTGCGAAGGCTTTTACCTTAATGCTATTGTCAGGATGCAAATACGCTTGAAACGAAGATGCTGATGTTTGGCATGTATGTTCTCCTACGTGCTTACATGAGCATACATGCAATGTTAACAAGCTAGCATGCTACATAAGCTTGCAATATTGTTAGTAAAATGAAAAATATTGTTGAGCAACCGGAGAAAACTATGGTGGCCTTCAGAAACAAATGCGCTGCTTATATATAAAACGTATGCAAATAAATAAGACACAAATTAATTAAGAAAAAACACCTTCATTAATTTGACTGACAGGCGCAACTTTTGGAAAACGTACTGCAAACGCCAGAACACAACCCGCTATTAAAATTTAGTGCAGAAGCCACAACACAAAATAGTAAGAAAAACGTTGTGCAATAGACTCAATGCAACGCATTGAGAAAAACGTGCTGTAAAAGAAAAAATACACATTAAGAAACTAATGCTGCAGAAGTCCAAAACACAAAATATTAATTAAACGTGCTGCAAAAGCAACAACATATTAAGAAAGAACGTGCTGCAAAAGTCCAAAACACAACTCATTAAGAAAACGTGCTGCAAAAGCCAAACACAACGGAAGTGTTCCCAGGGGACACTTAACAGTTTTTTAACAACAGTAGATATAAAACACAAACAAGTATAAACAGGTTTCATTTGATGATTCTATCAAATTTGGGCCCTTCGCTTACCTCGCGGGTCAAACGGTTATGTAACTTACCATAAAACAATTCTGTTGCGCTTTGGCTTTTACAGCAAGTTTTACAAATCTGCGCATAATTTGTCTATTTGCATGTGTTTTCTCAATTCGCAGCGCGTTTGCACCTGTGGGCTAACATACAACGACATACAAAAGTGGTAAAATACACTGATAAAAAGAAAGATAGGATAAGATCCAGAAAATTTCTGCCATGAAATTTGCTAAATATTTTCAAACATACAAAGAATTCACAAAAGACTTTGATCATTATTATGTGCAAAACTTTATATTGTTTGTGCAGTTTCTGAAGACATGAAAGCTCTGAAACATCCTTCAAGGACTCAAGCTAGATTCAAGAATGTGTGTTGTGAACAGCACAGAGGAGAAACTTCAGCCAAGGAATGAAAGTGAAAGAAGAAGCTAAACGGTTGCCTGATTTCTTAAATGAGGTTAATTTGATGGGCGTGTTAGTTACCCTCATGAAAATGGAAACGCACGGAAAATTCTGAAGGCACATTATTTGGTGGGATGGATATGTATTTTTGACAGCCTTGTCTTATGTTAAAAAGCATCCCCTGATCCACTAGTTAATATTCTCATAGAAGACACAGCAGGGTTCCTCTTTTCTTCCGTTCCTCCGGAGAGGAAATGACCCGTTTGTGTTCCACCGTGGAAAATGAAATCAGATGCACCTTGAGTAATGCCACGGGCTCCTTTCCATTCAGGGTTTGACATCATGGACAGACGTTCACGATAATGGAATCCCATAGTCTGGCGGAGCGATTACCATTCCGACAAACGGAAAAACTGGCCCAGCATTCTGTGTCTGTGCTTCCCCAGAATGGATAATATATCCTGCTGATTTGCATGAAGTTACAGCCTGAGCTTATAGCTCCTCTGATTGCATCATTACTCTTTTCTCTGGACCACTCTGAAAAAGAGTATAATCATATGCATTTTTTTTTCTCATAGCCTGTCTTGGGCTAAATTAAACCAAATCACAAATCCATTTATAGAGATTTTACTCAGCAACAGGATAATGGAAACAACCAACATAACTGCAAGTAGCATCAAAAATGACGATTCGGTTCCTGCTTCCTGTTAGAGGCATCATGAAGACAGATTGCAAAACATTATGCAAAGCAACACTGTTCAGAATGTTTGTTTGGATTGGATATTTATGTATGTAATGCGCGTAGACATGTAATCATGCCGAATGGCATTTTTTTCCTTCATTTTATTAGTTTCTTGTGTTAATGTTGACCAATGTCTCTTTTGCAAAGGGGTTATTTTCTGTCGAAAGAGATGCATTAGCGATGCTGATCGTCAGTTTCAGATTTCTGGGAAGCTATAGTGTCCTTCAAGAGCATCAGAAAAAATAAGATGACAATGTCAATATGTCAATTCAATGACATAAATTGACATATCACATAATACTTTGTAAAGCAATACTGTTTAAAATGTTTGTTTGGACCGAAAATTTATGAAATATATTTAATATTATGCTCATTTAGATCATATAGATCGAACTTAGACATATATTCATAATGAATTACATTTGTTCCCCTCATTTTATTCATTTCTTGTGTTGATGTGGGCCAGTGTCTCTTTAGCAAAAGAGTTTTTTTCTGTCGAGAGTGACTCCCAGGAAGCTACAGTGTCTGTCATGACAGTCAAAACAGATAAAATATGTCAAGTTAAGAGTTGCTATAACCGTAATTCGACTCGCAACAACTTTAGACCCGCAATAGCTGTGTCAGCGCATCAAGTGTGTCACTGTTCTGTTTGTATTTTTTATGGATATCACGCTGATAGTCGGCTCTGAAGGAAATAACGTTATTTACAGCTGGGCTGTTTTTGATCGTTTGTTCTCATACGGGAAACGATCCAAGCACACGACGACGACGCGCCATTTGAATTGTGGAACAGATATGGTTATTGTGAGCTTTGAAATCAGGCAAATATAAATAAAGCATAACGTTAAAATTGATTTGCGCTTTTAAATGTAAAGGTTGATTTCTATGTAGGCAAGATTAATCTAACCTGAGCCACAGCTCCCCCACCAGACAAGTCCTCTAGTCTCCTACATCTTTTACTCAACCTATAGTTTAGTTAACTTTAGCTTACTTAAGTTTCTAAGTGAATGTGTATGTCCAGTGAAGGGATTCTAGCGCTCTTAATAGAAACTATCTATAGGAGCTTCCTCCAGGACTGAAGTCAAGGCTTTGTTATAAATGGTGAAATTGTCAATTCACCATTTGGAACAGAACTTGTCCTCCCCAGATGTTAAAAAGACACTTTTATCTATGTTGCACAAATATTGAAGTACCTATTTTTTCTATTCACATATTCTATGCATTTACCTCAGCTGAGGTGACAAAGCTTCAGCTAAGCTAATTGGCGTGTTTCACTCTCACAGAACGACACCAGATTAACCCCAAATCTCCATCATACCTCATTCAACCTCTCACCACTCATGAGGTACTTCCGATGGGTCATCACGTTCCTCAGCTGAGCGAATGCATGGCGCTGACCGTTGAGAAGTCAGACAGGTGAAGAGCATCTGGAACAGGATGAATTGGCTCCAAGGAGAGCTACTGCCACCTCCCTCACTCTTAGGCTGAATTAGTGAAGGAACCTGACAGGTTTTTTTTTGGATGAGGCATCTGCTGACGAAAAGCAAAGACAGAGTGAAAGTGTAATCCTGTGTCGAGACCGCAGATGTCACGTCGGCGTCACGTAGGAGTCTCATGTTACAACAGTGTTCAAGCGACGCCGAAGCATCTGTTTGAATTCAGAACTTGTAAGTCATCTTTAAAGAAGTTTCAGTGAAGGAGTAGCTTAACTTTTTACGAGTTTATTAGTTTACTCCGACAGGCTAAAAGTTTAACTAGATCTCATAAGTAAAACTAGGCAAACGCTGTCGTCCCCGACAGCAAGAATATATCCCCAAAAAGTCCCCAATCCCCTGCATTGTTCTAGCAATCCCCCTGACTGAACATCCCAAAAAAGGTCCTCCTGGTGAGTAAAATATGGACTTATAAAGTAGAACATAAAGTATACAAGATATCCTCGAGTAGATTCATAGGCACCAAGTTTGGACTAAATCGGACCAACAGTTGAGAAATGATGTTCAGAAAACTTTTGGGGATAAAGCTCTCCCTAGTGTCAGAAATATTCAAACAACCTTTCACTAAATCAATCAATTCGTCTTCCCAGTACGGTCTATGGGGCTATAAATTTTGAAAATGATCCATAACATAGTTTTTGAGGTTTTTCTGGAAAACAGTTTTTCATAAAAAGTAACCCCTAGTTAGTAAAACATGAACTAATAAGTAATGACGTATACAAGAAAGATCTCATTCAAGTTGGTTCATTTTCACCAAATATTGAACTAGAACTTTTTAACTTTTTTGGACTTTTTAATGACGGTTATTGCAGAGCGTTATCTCTGCTGTGCTTCAAGAAACGTCATGGAGTTGGCGATGCAGACTGTCTTTTCTGCTCATAATGGGTTATCCCTTATCAGAAGGTTGATACTCACCTCATTCTGGCCATCAATAGATATCCATTGCTTGAACATTGCTTGATATATATTTCTTATGTCACCCATCATGCTGATATCATTGTGTTACAAGATTAGCGTTGCTCGCAGTGTGTTTGTGGCTGAACGAAAAAAAAGAGAGTTAGTGGCCACACTGCACTGACAGCTATGGGCATCCACACATTCCTAACTAACAGGAGGCAAAACGGCCTTAAATGTATTAATTACATTTGGTTTTGATAGCGGGTGCCTTGCATTAAAACACGGTTATGAAAATTGACTTGAAGCATACGGTAAATGGTTCACTTCAAATGTACACCCATGAGACGTCCCTGAAACGCCAGTATGCGCACATCTGCTGCCGACAGTTGCATAAATTATAAGGAGAGCATCTGTTGCATGAGACCTGACATGTTGAGCGAGGACAACAAAGTGAAGTGGGTGGGAAAAGCTGGGGGAAAGATCTTATCGCAGAGGGGGAGCGTATGGCAGCGTTGACTCTTGCATTCAGCCACATTCTGCTCTGATCCAGAGCTGTTTAAGTAGGAGGAGCCTTCACACCGTTTGATAAACAGCAAGTTTATCACAGCTGGATTCATACATTTTACATCATATTATGCTCTTTCAATCTTCTACTGTTGCCTGCTCTGACATATGTTAATGTTCCTTCACACAAAGCACCTGCCTAATATGATATGGGTCCCAATTTTGCCACTAAAACAGCTCTTTGATCCACTTTGTGTTCTGAAACCTTGCTATCAGAAACAGCTTGAACATTTTAGCGCAACACGGACTAGTCTTTACTCCAGACATGCATCAATTACCCCATAACATTATCTGTTCACCAGATGTCCTTCCTTAGAAAACTATAGTTGGTACTAAATTCCCTCCGATGACACGTGCCATTGTTAACTTTGACTGTCAGCGGTTTTAATGTTTTGGCGGATCTGTATAAAGACAATATAAAAACATGCAGGGCAATCAAGTCATGTGGCTTTGGTCTTGAGAAGATAATAGTAAAATATGTTTTATTACATATATTTTTATGTTATCAAAATACTGACTTGATATGCTAGTAGTGTTTTTTTTTTTTTTTTACTTCCATCACCCCCTCCGCAGATCCGTCATGTTTATAAGAACTGTGTTATGGATCATTTTTCCAAATTTATATATCCACACAGACCTTAGTGTGAGGAAGAACTGGATTGATTCCGGGAAATGTCGGTTGTATATTTCCAACACTATAGGGGCAACTTTATCTTAAAAAGTTTTTCGGGCCATAACTTCTCAATCGGTCAGATTTAGTCCAAAATGAAACAATTCGAGGGGATTCATCTGGTGTATATATTCATCTGGTCTATATATTCATCTGGTGTACATAGTCTTTTTTCTTTAATAGCTCATATTTACTCACTAAGGGGAGCTTTTTACGAAAACATTTTTTTCGGACATAACATCCTAAAGGTCGGTCCGATATAGTCAATATTTGGTGCGTACGAATCGACTCAATTATCGTTATCCTGTATACAGTATTTATTATATTTATATCAATAGGGAGAGCTTTTTAATGACAAACTCTGTTTTTCAGGCACAACTTCATATTTAATCTGAGATGTTCAATCAGGGGGATGGCTTTAAGCTGAATAGTAACTAGAAACTGAAGCTGCCTTTGACTCAGCAGAACTACAATTTAAAGCAGCATACAATGGAAGTACTGGTTAGGCTCCTTAAACTTTTAACATACAATACCTGAGTAAACGTACTTAGTTACAATAATAGTGGTAGGAAAGGAAACTGGATTATACAGGATGCAGAGCTCAGTTCAGTGCTTCTTTCCTCTAACCTCTGAGACGCATCAGGCACAGACTTACTCCATCTTGCAGATAATATCAGACCATTTCTTTGGGATGCTTAAATCTTCCAAGAAACATGGGCTAGTACAAAAATCTGAGTATAATTAAAAATTAATTGTTTTGCAGTTTGGTTAAAGAGAAAGTTTTGGGACTCCTGTGAATACAGATAGTAGAAATGTCAAATAAAAATGACATAGGTGGGAACAGTAACTTTTGGTCAAGAGGCAAGAATACTAAAACTGGTCATTTATGGCTCTGGTGCTGAAATCGGCTGTTGTTCTCTATGGATTGGACTGCCGGTTGTAAAGCACAACAATATATGGCAGGAACTAACTGTTAGACAAGGATCAAAGTGTGTGTGTGTGTGTGTGTGTGTGTGTGTGTGTGTGTGTGTGTGTGTGTGTGTGTGTGTGTGTGTGTGTGTGTGTGTGTGTGTGTGTGTGTGTGTGTGTGTGTGTGTGTGTGTGTGTGTGTGCTGTTCAGCGGCTGAATTGGTCAACCTTCAAATGAAGCCTGACTCATTCTATGCAGATCATAATGTAATGTCAGTGGAAAAGGACATGAAAACATTAACTTTGAAACCACCAGCCTAAATGTATGTGTTGTGAGGGGTCCCCTCTATCCCCTCTGAGGTGGCATGTGTGCTCTGATCAGAACTCTTCATACTTTATCAGAGATTTGTGGTCCAGAAGCTTTTGATTGGGATTTGGACATCACTGGTGATGAAGAAAAAAAACCTTGTCTTATAATTGTTTTTGCAATAAGTACTAACTCAAGGACTCTCAGATGTCTTAGGTCATTTTCACACATGATAGTTCGGGTGACTCGGTTCGATTTGTGGGTGAAATGGCGCCCGTTCATTTGGTTTGGGTCACTTTCCCACGGCATCTCGTCAAAGGAACCAAACCTTCTACACGTCACACGGCTGTAACTTCTACTCGTCTGTGAATGTAATGAATCAAAAAACTCCCAGAGAAGAAGAAGAAGAAGAAAACCATTAATTTATAAGACAGAACAGGGAACAGAAATCTGTCCCCTTTTGCCGGCTTATACACCTGAGCGGGACCCATAAACAATAGAGCTAAATATGAAATATGTGCTTCACATGAAGTCGCCCGTTATCAGCAGCAGGCAAGGCAGCATTTCATTCTTTAAGTGAAGGGAATGAGACGGTACCGGAGAAGAAGGCCAGCCCTGATGAGAGAGACAGACTACGACGTTTTGTCCTGGTTACGCAGACGCCGAGTGATATATTGACAAGAATTTGAACGTATTAAATCACATTCCTTGCTCCATTTCCTACCATTTGTTTATAACTTGGTCTTCTTTGCTTTCACACCACAAACGAACCGGACCAGCGTTCACTTGGAAATGAAGCGAGACCCCCGTTTTCAAGCGGACCAGAGTTTGCTTGTTTGGTCTGCACCAGAGTTAGAAAGTGCTTTCAGAACCACCCCCAACATACTGGACTACCCAAGGTTTGTTTGAAGTGAGCCACACAGCTCTGGGGTGAAAGCAACCTTACATAAATATATGGATTTATTCCAGACAGATCTGTTATCATAGAGAAGATTCCGGCGAACTCGGGTTGCGAGTCCTACACCTAAATCCTGTCATAAAGATATAGCTGCCCCATTATAGGCTTACAATTACACAACGCGCACATCATTTGTCAGACATGACATAAAGTAAGACCTCAGGAACAATTGGGGTAAAGGGATCCATTCACCAATTGTTCTTTCTTAGACCACTTTAGCAGGTATTCATTAAAGAGCAGGAGCACCCAATAAGATCTGTAGTTTTGGAGATGCTCTGACCCAGTCGTCTAGTCATCGCAATTTGGCTCAGATACTTTCAATTGCCTACTTTTCCTTATTTGATCAACTTTGAGCACACAACATAAATTTTCAGCCTAAAATATCCCTCCACTGACTGTCAATTGGTTTACATGTGGATGGCTCTTTGATAATCATAATTGTACATTTACATATATGTATATTTGTATACGATTGTGTACAGGAACATCTGTACAGAGTATTGGTTAGAAATCCCCAAGTCCCATTTGGAAGCCCCTCCAAAGCTGGTGGAGAACAGCTGAGCCATAATCTTGTGGGACTTCCAGTTCCAGACTGACAAGTAGCTACTGGTTAAACAATCAGACATAGAGGTGATTGACACGGAACAGAAGAGGGCAGTGATGATAAACATGGCAATTCCAGCTGACACTAGCATGGAAAAGATGGAGAAGTACCAGAGGCTGAGGGAACAGCTACAACAAATGTGGAAGGTGAATGCCAAAGTTGACCCAGTGGTGATAAGAGCATTAGGGCGTGTGAACCCCAGACTGGAAAAGTGGCTCCAGTAGATTCCAGGTACAACATCTGAGATCTCGGTCCAGATGGGTGCAGTCCTAGGAACAGCTAGGATACTGCTCAGAACCCTCAAACGCCCACCCCTCTGTTAGATGACCCGAGCTTGAGGAGCTTCAGTATTCCATTATAAATATATAAAAGTCATTGATTATAAAATCAAACCCAACCAAATCTATCATTAGATGCAGTAGTAATAATAAAATTAATGACTTTGGTTCTTCTGGCATGTGTTTGGACTAAAAGCCAGTTTTTGTATTTTTACCCTTTTTCAGCCTATTGAGCTTTCCCGGACGGCCACAACTCAAAATTTTGATGTGAAACGGAGAACCCCGAAGTGTCTGCAACTAGCAAATAATTATAAATAAAAGAAAATATATTCAGTCATGGACTCTTCCGTTGTACCGGATGTGTTTACTGAAAGCAAATTTAGCCCAACTACTAATAAGATATTTTAACCTGGGTGATAAATCCCTGTCCTCTTTCCTTTTATCATTGAGCTGACCATATGGCTCTATAAAGACACGGTTTAAATGATATATGGTTACTTAAACGACCGTGTGGTCCGTTCAGGCACACATATGGGTGACAAGTAAAATAATGTGTCCCCTTCCCCAGCAGCCAGTCATTTGTTTACACATCCATCAGGCACTGAAGCATTAGCATTAATTTGGAGTCATGTGCATCACTGGGTTCATCCACTCCCCTCTTAGCTCTTTAATCGTGACTAAATTCACTAACTGAAGCTGTCGGCTGTCTAGTATGGAAAGAGAGACCCATGGTGGCAGTTATTTTCTTAACGCCATTATTACGAGATAATGGCCTCATTGTCTAATTATAGAAAAGAACCATTTTTCTGTCGATCATGTGAATTGTTGATAAGATATTCACAGATTAGAACTTGCTGGATCAATAACAAATGTTTTTTGTTTTTTTTCGGAAAAACAAACTGCACATTTTTGGGACCGTAGTGAGGCAGAAAACCAGCTACAATGTAATTTTTATCAAAAGCAGCCATCCTGAGGAGATTAAGAATTTATTCATAATGGACATTTTCAATATTTCACTGTGGGGAAATAGTCATAGATTCTACCATATAAGCACTTGACGCAGTCATCACAGAGTATGAGAATGTTGTTACGGAGTAGTTGTCACAATAAAAATATCCCCAGAAATGATAAAAAGCATACAGAGAGAACCTCTTGAAGATGGCCATGCGTTTACTTTACTTTTACTTTAATTTTTGTTGACATTGAAGTGATGTTATTGAAGCTTTAGCACAATAGAAATTCAGCAAAATCACAGAAAAACTTAAATTCACGAGAACGTAGCTTTATAAAACCGACGGTAGTCCACAGAATTTGATCCTTGAGATTTTTCAAAGCACAAATCCTCAAAAACCTTCACTGAGCTCCACTACTCATCCTCTCAATTCATCTTTTCAACATAAAGTCCAACAACCGCTGAATTCCACAATTCTTCCTTCTCTTCTTTGTCTTGATGACCTCTAAAGAGCAAAAGGCAGTACGTTATTCTACTCTATTCACATTCTTGTATGAAAATATTTAAAGCATTCATTCTATGTTGTTCATGCTTTTAATTCTGTTAACAATTCAAGAATTCAAAACCACTTGTAATCCGGTGATGCTGCAGACCAGGAGGGTCAAACTGAATCCAAGAGGGGGCAAATATTAAAGAGGAGACCACATCGGGGGCCGAACCGGACTCAAATTGGCCATGTTTGCATCCTTATTGTATTTGCTGGTTTTATAGAATTCTGATCGAACAGAAGAGAAAATACTCAAATTACGGATAAAATTAAAAATAGAAAAGCATAACTAATATTTACGTCTTTTCTCTCATTGTAAATTATCCCGCAAAACTATAATTGGAAATTGGAAATTTGGTTTCACAGAATAATTTCTTCTTCACAGGCATCAATAACAGCCAGAAAACGATATTTTTCAAGTTACTCATTACATCTAAAATCAATCGGTAATACAATATCAACAAAAAGGAACTTTAAATGACCTTTGGTAAATGGCTGGGCTGATTTAGTCATTTCTTTCTTCAGTCACAATAAAACAGTGAAAGTAGAATGTTATTTTTCTTTCAGTCAGGAGCAACTACTCCTCAGAAACAGTAAGGTGCATAAATAGCCCACTGGTGCATTTCACATTAAATGTAAACAATAAAGTGTGATTTCTTGTTTTTGATGTAACACCCCTGACACATGTTAAATGGCTGGAGGACGTGAACGCCCCTCGTCAGTTTAAAATTAAAATATGGGTTCTATTGTCTGAATATTTGGGATTGGTCGGGTTCAATCCGTCTCTCACACAATCAAACACTAGTAAGTACTACTATTATTAAGCAAACACACCTCTGCGATTGTCCCTTATTTTTAGCAGTGACTTTTTGACAATATTCTTAGATTTTCAAAAATTTAGATGACAACTCCGTTGATATGGCATTTTTCTGTAGGTGGAGTTGCAGGAAGATGGACTGTGATGATGTGATTGGATGTTGTGTGATGTCACTCAGAGCAGTGGCAGGAGGCTCACCGTCTTGGATAATGAGCAAAGAATATACGACTGAGGACGTCAACTGAGTGCTTCTTTATGTTGTATTTTTAGCCCTCTGCTGGACTGGTGCTTTCACTTCTGCCGCTTTAGGCGTAACACAATTACGCCGCCTCTCCATTTGTAACGTGCCAAAGCAGCAGCAAAACACAAACTCCCATCATAAAGCGAATAGTCTATACTGCAATGCTGGTGTGTTCAAGGTGTAATAAAAACTGAAGTATGCCTGACGTAATGCTGCGGATCCTTTTACAAATAACACAAGAAAACTCCAATAGCCTGGTTCCAAATTCTTTACAGCTGAAAAATGTCAGAGCACACAAATTTTCTCATCATTTACACCTTTTACTATTTTCTACTAGTGGGGGTTTATTTCACTGCAACAAAAAAAGTTAAAAGAGGAGCAAAAAATCTTTGCTAACTGAATAAAATATCTAGGATCGTTACAGTCTCTCCATTTGTCCAACTGTAATGACTCAGAAGATTTCTGCGTTTCACTATCCCTGGGAAAATCAACCCCTTTGAATGTGGGCTTCTTTCAATCAAGTTCGATCAAGTTTTGATCAAGTGAGGTCAAATTTGTTAGATCCATGAACCTAACCTGGCATATTTTTCAATTCATCATGCTATTACGGCAACTTTAAAGGAAAAGTAGTTGTCCGATTGTGGAGGTGATCAGCATTTTAAATATCGCCTAATGGGATATACAATGACTTCGAGTTCATGCCGGCATGACCTCGGACCCCGAAGGATTTGATTTATACTTTTGTCAGCTGTCATTTCAGTACAAAATCACTGTGACCCTCCTCCAGTTAATTACATCCTGTCCCCAGGTCACGCTCATTAGATTTCACACAGAGATCTTCAGCCGCTCTCTTCGTCATAATATTCAACACCTCAGCTTCCCTCAGGCCTCATTCTTCCTGACGTTGCAATGAGGCCCGATCACCAATAACTCGTATATCTCGTCCTTTTTATGCACATGGCAAATCAAAATGTTATTATTTTGGTCAGGATAATGTCCCGCCTGATTGACTGTTATTGCAGTTTAAATGGTGCACATCCCGTTATATATTACTTTTGTTTGATTGTGTTTGCACAGAGTGGCTGAGAGAGAGCAGACCAGGGCAGGTGGTTTTCACAACAAAGGAGTAATACGAATTACAATATAATAGCACTTGGTGGTCGTTGAGGTTGAGGCCAAATGTAATGAAACACAAACAGACACACACACACACGTACACACAAATTACAACAGCAATTCAATCAACTGCTATCCAAGCAAAAAGCTATTTGAGACATCAGAAATCCAGATCTGTGGGGGTGGTGCCATTATTGAAGTACAATGAAATCCAGGCCTGCCAGCTATTGATTTTGGACGATTCATCATTTAGATGCCTCTAATTACACTACTGTATATATTTAACTCTACTTAATAGGAAGGTCTGGACTAGTATTATTAGTGACCAAAACAAAAGAAAACAAAATGAAAACGTAAACTGAAATAAGAAAAACAAGAAGCATTTCAAAAGATATCAGATGAAACGTTAATAGAGGAAATCTTTGGACCAACTCTATGTCTCCTCTCCCGTCTCAGATGAACACTATGGAAGCCAAGAGCAGCCCTGGTGCCAGATATTTATTTAAGGCTATTTTCTCGTGATTGCGAGATAATTAACTTGTTATCACATGAAAACAAACACCAGTATTACCATTGCCATGGCGATGCTGCAATCACTGCCAGGAAGTTAAACAAAGTGCCAAAAATATGAGAGAACCATGGAAGAAACCAAAAAAATGTACCTTATTATTCATTAAGTGTATTATTGTAGCTTAAGAAAACTTTTGCAGCATTTTGACTTCCGGTGTTGCCGTGGCAACGTCAGCACAATGGTCAAAGAACAGCAATTAAAGCTAATTCTGCCTGTATTAAACCTTGAAACATAATTTGATACGTCTATCAAAAATAGAATCTCATTAGTCATTATTAAGTAGCATTTGTTGTATTATATAACACAACATTGCCTTATAACATTTAATTTATAAGGAACTTTACATTTGGATCAAATCTCAAAGTGCTACAAGGTAAAAGCAGATAAAAGCTTCAATAAAGAATATAATAGTAATTATATAAAACTATGACCAAAGTTTTATTCTGAGTTCCATGACCGCATGACCTGGAGGTTAAGCGAAGAGCTAAAAATATGAGTAATGGCAGATGATTTTCATTTTAAATCATTTAACACCGCTTTGAGACTCCTGATCGCTGGTGCCAATTCAGAAAATAATTGTAAACAACCTGTTGTTTTAACCATGGCTGCCGACTTCCATAAAACACAGATTAAAGAACAAACAAAAATAGATATGAAGTATTTTTGCTCCCTCTGTAAACACCTTTAATGATCGTGTTTGTGTTAAATTAAAATCATTTTTAGATGGACTTTCGTCTTCAAGCTTAGCCAGACTTTCCAGCTTCATTAACTTTTACAACAAGTAAATTGGATTTAGCTTTTTTTTTCTTCTTAGGTGCAACAAAGATGGATAGTTTCCTCGATGTAGCCTTTTCTCTGATCAACGGCTTTTATCTGATCACACCTGAAGATCTTCGTTTCTATCTCTGTAAGTTATAAATTCTGAAAAATAAGAGACATTTTTTATCATCAGTCAAAGGAATCAGTGAATATACATACATGTATGTATATTTGATGTTTCTACTTGTTTATTTATGGTCACTTCATTTTAACTCTCCCTTGCTGCTGCAGGTGAGCTAAGTTAAGTGAGGGTTGTTTTTTTATCCAATCAGATGTCTCTACTGTTGTCACTGGGTGAAACGTCTAGGCTGCGTCAAGGAATCTTCAAAGTGAATGCCACTGCCAAAACAAACCTATTTTTTAACCAATCAGATTTCGATGTTGTCATTTAGGACGTTTTTTCTTTGACATGCCAGGGTATACTAGTTAGGCTTGGGCGTGTTCTCAAGGTAGGCTCGTTCTGTGATGGTATCACGTTCTGGGAAGGCATTTCATGCATAACTTCTCCTGAGCGCTCATTCTCAACAAATCTAAATTTATTGTAGAAATAGGACTGGGCACTGGCCTCCATGCTAATGGAAAAGAAACTTATACTGGAACTGATAAGCAACGGTGTGCACTAGTGTTTAAATATTTTAAATATCTGTTGATTATTGCTCACTTATGATTGTTTCTGGTGTGAATGATGTTCAGATTCAGTGGTCTGGTGGTGCCAGTGTGCCTGATGGCATGTATTTTATGCAAGCAACTTGGCTTAAGTCTGCGAGGAAAAGCTGTTTAATCATATTTATATTCATGGCATTTTTGCTTTCTTTGTGATCTTATGAACTCAAAGAACTCTCCCCCTCCAGCAGGACTCTGAGGTCCACCAGGACCAAAACCTCACAACACAAAACAGCTTTTCCCATCTGCTGCTGGAGATGTTGAACCTCGTTTTACCACTTTATTCCACTAAATAAATGTTACTGTCTCTTTGAATATGGGCTGGTTATGTAGTCGGACAACAGCATGTAGCCGTAGAGTCACTGTGAAGGTATTTGACGACAGCCTTATTTTGGCAGTATAGCCCAGGATAAGAAAGCCCATATGGAAAACCCAGAGCCCCCTACACTTTTATATGGTATTCAGTTGCAGGAACATTTACTGACAAGATAATCTCCATCACAGAAGTTGTTCCTCTAAGTTTTCCCCTAAATATCTACAGTCACCGCCCTTGTCGCATTTTGACACCATAAGTTTGAAGGTCTCAGATTCAATCCAAGCTAGAAAATAGTGCAGTTTGCTAAGCGAGAGAAGGAAAACAAAAAGGCGAAAAGAAAAGAGTGTTTGAAAAAAAGAAAAGTAAAGTGAAGAATGCCTTAAGTGCATTCTTCTGCATCACTGAGCCTATAGTGGGGTGTGTTTATCATTTTCCAGCTGTCTAAGTCTCCTCTCCTTCATAGCGCCTTGCTGAAAACACTGAAATGCCACTGAGCTGTGAAGTGCCCCATGATTCCATTTCAGTGTTGATTGGAACCTCCAATCTTGAAGTGCCATATCTGCAATCCTACCTGCAGACACTAAAAAGTGACAAAAGACATTTTCCGCTCGCTGGTTTGCAGAACAAAAAACACCTTTTTTTCACTTTCAGAGAAAGCTCCTGGATTAAGGGGGTAAAAAAACAAACCCTGTCTGATGTGATACTTTTTGGCGTGCTCTTAAATTTTCTCCTTGGGGAGAAAAAATGACAGGATCACAAGTCACACTCACATATCAAGTTGGGTCTAGCAGCAATTTGCTTTTAAGAATTAGAAAGACAAAAGGGATTAGCAGAAAAGAAAACCTAAACTTGTGGCAAGCGTTCTCTCCTTCGGTCCCTTTGAAGAGTCTTTGAGGAAGAGCTGATCAATTTATTGACTTTTTCAAACCAGAAAATGAACATATAAACTCTTTATTACAGTGAAATGGGCCTTTCTTGTGTTGAATGATACATTATCTTCTGCTGAGTACTGATGGATCCGGTCATTGTCTGTTTAAGTAGCAGGGTTGAGACTTTATTTTCCATCTTTACATCCAGCTTCCTATTCAGGAGGAAGATTTGAGAACCTTCTGCTTGCGTCGACACTCTCTGTCACCGGGAACGACCGTGGCTGTAAATTGAAATGTAGTAAAGACTTGAGTACAAGGAGACTGAGAGAGGGACAGAAAAGATTTTGTGGGGAACAAAAAAGCCAAGAACAGAGAGGAGAAAAATCGACGGAGAACAGAAACAATGGGAACATTGAATCCTCAGCGGAGCGTATTATGAGTGGAACGGAGGGGTGGCTGTAAATTAAAGGTAATTTGTGTCACGAGTTGGAGGATTTAAATCACAGGAATCAATGTCAAGGAGGAGAGGGATGACATCGTCGACGTTACAGAGTACAGAGGGGCGAGGAGCTGGCGTTAATGGATGGTGAAGAAGGGGAGTTAAGAGAGCGAGAGAAAAGGAGGAGGTCGGAGAGAGAGACGGATGATTCTCCACCTCTCTCTCTCTCTCTCTCTCTCTCTCTCTCTTTAGAAGGGTGTGGGCACGCATCATTAAAGTGATGACAAATGTGCCAGCAGAAGGTTGTGATAACTCCCTAATGACCTTCAACGACAAACTTTAGAAAAAGGGGGCTTCATGTCAGCAACCTGGGCCACAAGAGCGAGTATCAATATTATTAACTGCACTGTGGCGAAGGAAATGAGTAAATCACCAAGGCTATTAACGCCTTCATCCACGAGTTCTCCTTTTTTTTTCAACTGTCAGCCCAAAACTCAAAATAAGGCGGTTTAATTTGATCGCTGTCTAAACTGTTTTGTCCATCCTCATGGTTTTTTTTTTTTTTTAATGCCGTGCAGTTTGAAAACATTAAATCTCTAACCGCCCTTTATTCCTTTTCGCATGGATGTTTCCCAGAGCAGATGGGTTTGGAATGCACTGTGCCCCGATTTGTCAGCAAATGCTGAGATCTGTAAATGAGAAATGGACCTCGATCTCCGCTGGCATCGCCTCCGTTCTGACACTGTAGGCCGACTGCTGCTGTTCGTGTTTTCTGTTGAGTGTGTCCCGACTTCACCCGTCATTTATATCTGCTGCTACGAGTCACACTTGTCTCGCCAGTTCCACAGCATTTTTGTAACTGGAGGTAATGAGATGATCCTCTGGCACCGGGCCCAGAGGGTTCACCAACAGACCATCACACTGAGACTAATAGAAATGTGTGTGTGTGTGTTTTGTGTAGCATTCCAGAAGTGTAACTCTTGCAGAATACAAATGTTAGATTATGTGCCCAGGAGATTAGCATTCATCAGTTGAGCTGACAGCACCGTAGAGACTCTTTAGGAATTTAAAAATTAGGAATCTGAATTTTAATCATAAAAGTTGGATTCCAACGCTCTTTAACATCTCAGTTTCCTTCCCAACTGTATCTTCTAACATCTCGAGAGAAGCTCAAGGAGCTCAAATTATGTATCCTCGCAAATCCGAGATTGTGAACGGCCATCAGCAACAAACAAGTGGATCATACCGTGTTATCTCACCTGTCAGAGAGCAGAACAATATGAGAGGAAGAGAAAGCCCGGAAATGAGTTACAGAGCAGAGAATGGGGAGAGTCGTCGACTGCTGCTGACAGAATTCTCTCAGACTATAGATAAGGAAATCCCATTTGTTAGAAACGACAACTCAGCACTTTTTCAACACAACCCGTTAACCGAGCGGGTCAGCCTGTGGGTCATCGCAGAGATAATGCGGCTTTGATGGCGCCGGGAAAAAGTATGTGTAGCAGGATATTGCCAGTGTGTGAACATGGTTATCTATGCAACATGGAATATGGACATAACCTGAAGGTTTTGTCCAACAGTAGGGAGGTCAGCTTCAATGCAACGTTATTAAAATTACTCTAGAGAGAAAAAATAGGACTTAAATGGTGGATTTTGCTTTATGTTTGTCACTTTATGCACGTTTCAAGTGTGTTTGCAGATCTTGAGACGTGCAGTGATAACAGGCAGCAAACAACTTTTCCGTCAAGCTGGGTATGTTTTATTATGGGATGTTTCCCAGCTGCAGGGGACTGATAAAAGCCTTTTTTTAGTTGAACTGTTGACACACATTCAGTCTGGGTGAATCTCCCTCAAAGATATTTCAGGAAACAAGAATATGGAGTGATGTGTATTTATTTCCTGCGCCCATGCAAATCATTATTTTGTCATTTTGAAGTGGCAACATTGAAGTCAAAGTGAAAGTCCTTTACTTCTTTTACTTTCTCGGGGGCTTTCTTGTTGTTTTTTTGAAACTCTTCATTTACCGACCCTCTTCTTCTTTTTAATTAGAGGCTTGCTTTGCAGAAATCACACAGAAACAATTACAAGGAGAATGTTGGTCCGGCTAATGAATGGACGCCCAAACTAGCTAGAAAACTTTCTAGAGAGATTAAAAGGAGCCATTAATTGGGCTGGACTCTAAGAGATTGGATTTTCTAAAAGCGGATGTTGTTAGTGAGAGTGCATTTTGTATCTTGGACCGAGGAGGGGTGTATATGAGGCGAGGCTTTTTTTGTTGAAAACTCTGATATAAGCTGACGTGTGATGTATTCAAAGCCAGAGCGGAGACTTTGATGCCACTTTAATCAGCATCAACCGCATAGACTGCTCTGCTTTCCGTCACATCAACTTTCTTCAGGGTGACGGATTGATGAGTGAGGGGAGGACAGCCGCCTGGCACTGAGCTTAAACGAGGGAGAAACTCAGACTCCTCAGATGCACGTCGACGCGAAGGAGTCACATCAGGTAGTTGTTGACGGTGGCGTAGAGCAAGGACGCGCGGTCAGGGGCGGCAGGTCATCATGAAAAGTAGAAAACAAATATCGATGAAAGGAAGTAAAGATAAATAAGGTTCTTCTTTGGCCAAAATACAGGTATGTGTAGAGAATTCTAATATGAGACAGGAAACACAACCGGTAGTCGGTGTGCACTCTGGCGATCAAATGGTGAATTTAAGCTACTCTACTGGGTTCATATGTTTGTAAATCTGACTCGATAAGGGTCAGTGCCATCCTTGGCACAGCCTGTGATTAACTTCAATCAGCCATAACAATAAAAACACCTACCCAGTAGTAGTACCAGAAAGAACCTTTTCTCAACACAGGTTAGTCTTCCCTTACTTCACCCCTTAATGAGCCTAGAATGAACATGACCTTATTGTCCCGTCCTACCAGTTGTCTTTCCATATTCTATTCTGGCTGTCCTCTTTTTATATTGCATCGGCTACAAGCAAAGAATGTTCACTTGTACTCTTACATATTTCACCCACTGAGGTGCCATCGGAAACGATAGCCAGTGTTATTAGGTCTTCTCTTGTAAGTGGTTATAATCAGAGGAGGCTGAGGTTCCTTTTTCTTTTTAAGGGGAGGAAGATTAAAATATATAAAAGAGTAATAAGTTGAAATAAACCATTTCCAAATCTCATTATCCTTCATAAAATATTGTTTTATATCTTCTTAGTCGAATAATCATTTCCACATTACTTCTTGAATCCTCTGCCAGTGTAAGGCGCTGGACTGTGACGTATTGGTGGGAAGAGAGGGAATTGTTTCATTACAAAGTACTTTCAGATATAACAAAAACTATATTCTATCCAAGCCTTGTCCGTGTAAATGTAATTTGTTCAACTTTAGCAGTTAACTTTTTAGTTTAGCCAGAGGCCATGAAAAGCTTGACAGCAAGGATGAATTAGGTGTTTTTATGACAGATACTTTGAAACTTCAAACATGAGGAGGACTGCTCGTACTTTATTTTCTCCTCAGAGCAGAACGCCCACAGCACACTGGCCAACCTGACTTTAAATTAAGAGAAATTAACATCAACCACAAAACTGTCTGGTAAGCGGAAACATGAAATAACTTAACTAGACCATAAGAATGTTCATGTGTTTGTCAGTCTACAGGTGACAATATTTTTTTAACATTTGTTGTTTAAACACTTGTTTGATAATGGACATATTGACTGAATTCCTCATGTAGTAAAGAAAGCGGATGGTTTATCAGTGTATGTTGAGATTTCTTAGCAAATAATATTATCATGTTTTATATTATACAGGTATCTCATGAAGGACTTGATTATTCTAGTTAATAATTAAACTGAGAAATGTTTTGACTACAAAAATGGAGCGTTTGTCTGTTGTTGGGAGAGGGTTTATTTCTTGAAGATGAAGATGATGTCGGCTACTGTTGTGTCGGACTTATACAAATCTCCGTGTGAGTGAGAGTTGCAGTGGATAGACATTTTAAGGCAGACTGATTTGTAGCATAGGGAAATGTGTGAACAACCTGTAAGCTGGATTGCTAAGACCTTTGGTTTGTGTACAAACATACAGCGCATGTAAAACTAATGAGTAAATATCAGTCTGTCAACATGTTCAATAGATGAGAAGAATAAATATCAAGACTCCAGCAGATAATCCGTCACAGCCAAATCCTCGACACTCAGTATCAGTGCTGGAGGAAATGTTACTCATACAAGATGATACTGGTGTAAACCACAAGTATCAGAGACAGCAACAAGCCTAAGATGAAGAGCTTTGCACCTGAAAAATGCAGTTGGGGGAACTTCTTATAATTAATTTGGCATTTTGTTTTTATGCTTAGATGTTGGTGTACTCCGATTTGGAAAATCCAAAAACGCGCATAGTGTATGGAAGAATAACACGGCCTGACATGACAGGTGGCCAACGACAGACATATACCCATACCCTTTGTTTCGTATAAGCTGTGTTGGCACACAAATGTTTTGGCAGAGGTGCACCAATTTTTTAACTGATTCCAACATTTTTATATTTCAAGTGTTAAAACCGTAATGAGTAGTGTATTTAAAATGCCCTTATTTGGAAAGATTACCTTGGAAGTAGAGTTGGTCGGTATTGTGTATGTGTTCTCCCTTGTTGATATTAATGTAGGCTCCGTTCTCGTCGCGCCGTGTTTCTTAAACCAATTGTGTGAGATTTCGAAGTGAAAATTTAACTTTTTAAGCCTCGTTCAGTCCATTATATGTTTTATGTTAGCTTTGTTCATCATGAGACGCTTTTGGGATTTATAGTAAATCATCTTATGCACACAAGATAATGAAGGATCCCCAGGCTGTTGAGATGTTATGTAGCCACGGCAGCTCATGCTTGGTGTGCTCAGTGCATGCGTGTAACTGACAGGAAATCAGCCATCCAGAGGTAGCTCGGCCGACAACCGTTCACATCAAAATAAGCCTCCCGGAAGTCCTACCTCTAGCGATTAGCTCATGGTACCGCTGCCGCACCTCTAGTATGTCGCAGCGCAGTCTTACATTCTAGCGGCGTCATATTATGAAGTCCATCAGCCTGGAAAATAAAGATATCCTTAATGGAGCTTGGAGCAAAGGAGCAAAGATCCTCCTGCAGGTAAGTCATCTAAAAAACAGTTTGATTAAATATCTGGATCCTTTCATTATTCCATCCAACAATGACATATATATTTCTATATATATATACACAGTATACTCTATACTGTGTATATATATATGTATGTATATACAATACTGTTTAGTGTGAGTGTATATATATAAAAAGTTTTTAAAAAATGAATGGCATAGCTTTTCATACATTAAAGACATGCAAAGTCCTGACAAATGATAGCGGCTGAGTAGGTGAGGGGATAAAGGTGAATAAAAAACAAAGGTTTTTAGTATTCTAAATGCAGAATTCTTTTCCAATTTTCATATACAATACACACTTTGAGGATTAAAAAATTGATAAAATGGCAGATAAAAAAGGTCTTATAACAAAACATACATAAAATGAGGTAGTGTGATGTTGCCTTTAGCCTTGCACATTTTGAAGGAGTAACAAAATGTGGAATGACGCCATACAGCTCTACCTAATAGTTGCCATGATTACAGGTGTCCACAAAGCTGCATGAATGGCACTGGCTTTGTGCAAAATCCACCAAGGACTGAAGTCAGGTGAATGCTGGAGTCAGACATTGTATAAAATTGGAATAAAAGATTGTGATAATGAATGGAGTGTGTTGTAAAGAGGAAAGAACTACAGGCAGATGTCAATGAAATGAAAAGTACACGTAGACCTCTTTCATAAGTGCCACCTGCAATGATTTCTCGAGTTCAAAAATGGAGGTAAGTAGCAGTTTTGTTGTTGTTGTGTGTCAAAATATGCGTGTTGACATACTTGATGTGACAGAAATTGAAAGTGTAAGATGAAAGTGGCTTTATGTGAGGAGCAACAACGCACACAGAGCGTTTACTTTGACCTGGTGTAAAGGGAGTTGTTTCATGTATAACCAGACGTACAATAAATGTAGTCAAGCCCCATAATGGCCATTTTTAACAGTCAACAGTGGTGAAAATACCCCATCCTATCATCAGACAGGAGGGTTTATACACACTGTTCCTGCAAAAGCGTGTAAAAAGTTAATTAACCCTAGAAACCTTCAACATGTTAACTAGTATCCCGAGGATAAATTTGCGATGCGGGTGAGAGGTTAAGCACTCCAGAGTTACAAAACAAGACCCAGCGATATTGACACATAGAAAACTGACATTAGAGAAGGTATTAGCATAATATAAGAAGGTCGTGACAAAGGGATTCCGTATACACTCACTACATTGATGTCAAGAAGTACTGTAGCTGCATGTACAAAAGAATGTCTTCAATGCTTGTTTGTCCATCTCAGCACCACAAATCATCAAAAAGAGCGAAGGATCTGAAATTCCCTTTTCCCATATCCCTAAAAAGTCAGAGATATTATGGAATCGTCTTCTTTGGAGCCGCAGCCGCATCTGCAGCCGCAGCCGCATCTGCAACCGCAGCTGCACCTGCAGCCGCATCCGCATACTACGCTGAACGTTGTTGTTAACAAGAGAACTCAAAAATTATTTCATGCATCATTTTCAAATTTTAAACTCATAGTCTAAAGGAGAACTGGATTGATTTTTGGAAAGGTTAATTGTATATTTCTCAACTAGGGGGAGCTTTATCTCCAAAGTTTCAAAGCCATAATTTTGCAATCGCTGGATTGATTGATTCAAAATTTGGTGCATATGAATCGCCTCAAGGGGATCTTTCTTGTTTAAATCATATTTTACTATAAAAGTTCATATTTTACTCACTAGGGAGAACTTTTTTCAGAAAACATGTACAGACATAAATTCCTAACCATCGGTTCTACTTAGTTCATGTTTGGTTTATATGACCTTAGTCCAGGACATTGAACTTGTTTCTATCATATTTTACTCACTAAAGGGAGCATTTTATACAAAAAAATAAGGTGGACATATCTCTTAACAATTAATGTGAATAGTTCAATCGAGGTAATTGCTTGTACAACGCACAACTTTTACTCATTTTTTAAACAATTGCTGTTAGAGATGACAGAATAGTCCTTGGCTGAAGGATGGAAGCAGTCCTGAAAAATACGCCTGGCCTTAAGCCGCGGCTGTGAGGAATAAAAGGTGCACTTCGTTTCAACAAGAAACTTTAACTTTAGTTTAGTTTTTCAAAGACTAAACCAAGAGACGAATGGGAACGAGAAGGCAGAGTCATTATAAACCTGATAAAATACTGCACCACAATTTGTCTCAAACACCAGTTTAGTATCTCTGTTTTTCCCCAGATATTTGTATCTATCCTCACAGTGAACAGCTAAATGGTGGTGTGCTAATAGATTGAAGCATCAGTTATGGTAATTTCCTTTCTCTTGGAAATATTCAGGCGCAATAAAGACTCACAACCTTAAATAACAAACTCATCTGCAACAGAAGCACGTCCGGACGCAAAGTATAGCCCCTCTCTCAAGTTTACTTTGGAACATGTTTCGTTTACAATACAGGAAGTGTGAGAGAACACAGCCTTGAAGTCAGCCAGTCTTTGTGTTGTTTGTCAAGAAATCCATCATTCTGCCCGCCGGATTGTGACTCAAAATGTTCCATCAACCTCAAGGGTGGAATTAACAGCTGAAGAAAAATCGATAAATAAAAAATAAGAATTCATTCCCTTCATTTTTCAATATAAAGATGATGTGGGGTGATTGTAGCAGCCACGTCTCCTTTGTGGCCCACTCACAAACTGCGTCACGCTGAGTTCCTGCGCGTTTCTATCAAAGGCTCTGATTTCACAAGATCTTCACAAGTTGATGTGATGTCGGCGTAACTGCCCTAAAGACGTTAATAGTTTTGGGAACGCTCCCTCCGGCGGAAAAGAAGGGTCAGAATTTGCTTCCAGAGGTTAAAAACATATTTCAAATACAGAGAGCTGGAGGGAACTTTGAGAGCTCACATCAAAATTCTAGTATGGTGACATCATGACCCGCCCCATCCTGCCTCTGATTGAGTTAGAATGGATATGACATTCCTTACAAAGCCCTAAACTGAAAGAGCTTTGAAAAAAAAGAAAAAAGAAAATCCATGCCGTTATCTTCCACATGATTTAATTGAAATCTGTTCAGAATTGCGTTAATGAGTTAAATATTTTACAAACACAAACACAAAAAAAAACCTCAAACGAATGCATGACATGATAAATATGAAAGTAAAATAAAAATTTTCGTCTCATGTTGCCACTGGATGAACCCATCGATATCGGAGTTCCGTGGCTCTGCTACGACTCTGTTCTTTTTATGAGAAATACAAGTTTGAAGATTTTTCCTCTTGCAACTGCCTTTAATACAATCAATTACTCGGTTATGATCGTGCACCGTAACCATCTATTCTTTTATTTCTTATAAATGGTATTATCTAATTTAATCATTTTAAATTCTAAAACAGCTTTTGAAGCGGATTAATTTTTTATCAAGTTGTTTTCATTATTTTTATACATTTTTTTAAGCACTTTGAATCGCCTTGTTGTTGAAATGTGCTTTGCAAATACATTTACCTTATATTTATATCAGGGGTCTGTATGTCTTGTTATGTAAGTTTACATATACACAGGTTTATACGTATTTGTTCTCTCTTGTTACTTTACAACGTTGGAGCTGCTGTAACGCCCAAATTTCCCCCTGGGCATTAATAAAGTTCTCTCAATTGTATTTTATTCTATTCTACTCTATAACAGTCTGCTGTTTTTTTAATGGGCAAACACCCATTAAACAACAGAAACAAACATTTACCATTTTACCACCCTGAGGCAACTCTGACCCCGTGACCTCATCAAACTCTCATTGGTTGAGATAGCAATCAGAAAAGATGAATCTAAATGGACCTGTCAGATATTCCAGTAGTTTGACACTGATAACTGTCTGGCTCAGGAATGTTGTTTCCCCTCATTAGGAGGAATAAGCGTTCGGCTTCTCACTGTTCTAGGAGGAAGCACTGATTGCCATTAAGTTTACATCAAAGTCTCTCAATTTCACCTCTAAAGTCGACCGGATCACATCTCAGGTAGACTTTAATAAGAGTATTGGTGGGTTTTCTCTCTGACCTGAAGGCATCTGTGCTGATGGTGTTTCTTCTGTTCGTCCGCCTGCTGCTATTCATTCTTTCTTTGTCTGCAGTTTTATGATTAGCAATACGATATGTATATATATATATATATATATATATATATATATATATATATATATAGATAGATAGATAGATAGATAGATAGATAGATAGATAGATAGATAGATAGATAGATAGATAGATAGATATATGGATGGAAAAAAGAGTAACTGTTCTTTGACTCCAAGTTCTCCAAAGTGTGTTCCTGTCCCTCCCCATGTTTCCAATCTCCCTCTGTCTCATTCTCTCCCACATTGGACAATGCGTCTGGGTCCACTCCTGTCTCTGATCCACTCATCATTTGTGGTAACAGAACCTCAGCTCTCCAACCATCCCTCTCCAGATCACTCAGAAAACCAGTGGTTTCTGTATCGGCCAATCAAAGAATTGAAAATTGAATTTCCAGGTGATGTTTTCTGTGAAACATTTCTAGCTGCATTTTTTTCCTTGTCCTCAGGACACCAGAACAAATTCCCTGTCCGTCTTTGCAGCCATCAGAAATCCTGCTAGGACGGATCAAACCCCAATGGACTCAATCACCACGAAATGCCCTCACCTCGCCGGCGGCACTCTTTTCAGAACCATTTCCAACCTGACTATTTGTCTCTGAGTCCTGATCTAAGTCTCGGTCTACATTTTAGCCTAGTACCGCACATTCAATGCTACGTTGTGTCATACGGTTTCTTTGTTTTATTGTATGTACTGACTATAGGCAGTGCTGTTACACCGCCGTTACGGCCTAATAAGCACAATCAATAAGATGTGACAGATGAAAGTTTTGACAATAGAATAATAATCTTCAAGATGAAAATATTTCTTTGCACGAGGTTAAGGCAAGAGGAGCTAGTCAGAAGTGAAGGTCAAGGCCCATTTCATTGTACACATAATATAACTCTTGCTCAGAAATGAGGAAAAGCCCAACACAAGAAATATTCATACTTGAAATTCTCACACAATGCAATAGCTTTTTGCGTTTACCTCTTTCTATAGTTTATAGGTGCATTTTATCCAATATTTCTTTAGGAAAACATTGTGACCCATCCAGTCATGTAAGCGCGGATGATTTGTGACTTTCCTTCAGTCCAAATTATCTCCACAGCAAGCCATCCCCAGCGGTGGAAGGCTCTGCTCCAGTCTGATCATATTACACAGTAAGTACCGCTCACAAGTCTCGGGGGCTTCTGAGGAAGAAGACAGTTTGGCCCCAATAGCTGGGGATCTAAAGTGAGGTTGAGGATTATTTGTGTGTTAGGGTGCAGGACGCAGGGAACATGGGGAGGCTGTGAGGTGGGTGGGAGCATGTGAAAGAGCGCTTAACAGAAAGCAGGGGCTCTGGTGTCAAGGTCCCATCATCAGCAGCAACAGAGCATGATTGAATATGAGGCGATACCATGAATATTCTAATGAGTGTTATCTTTCAACTTTCTTTTTTTTCCTCCAGCCCTCTCAGATGTCATCTCTGCCACTCTAATCTCCCACTTTCTCTGCCTCATTTTATCTTTCCCGCTCTGAATTTTTTCCTGTGGTGTTCAGAGGACATTGAGTGCTTTACCTCATGGGGTAACAAGTGTTCCCAGATCATATTTAAATCGAGCATATCCCAGCGTCTTAAGGAGTCAATCACACACAGAGCTTTGAGATGACAATGGCTTTACCACTGAGCTCGGAAACTGTAATAGGAGTTAAATCTTATTCAAATATTTCATTTAGATGGTATTTTTTTCCTTTTCTGTCCGCCTTTCTTCATATCTACCAGTGCAGAGATGCTGGCATGTGAGATAACCACAAGGATACAAACAAATTATATTTTTTCTCAGTAGTCACAGCTGTTTTTTTTTCCTCTCACAGCATGGTTTTTCTCTTTGTTTCCCAGTGCTTGAAGAAAAGTCCCTACAGCTTATCTGGCTCCCCTCTCTCTCCTCTACCATTTTGGTAAGATAAGCACACAGTCAATGACGAAGAGCAAAAACGGGAAGAACTCACTTTGAAAAAATTTCAGGGCAAGCTTAGTTATGCTAATAAGTCACAAGCACTGAGTAGCTATATTGTAAATTGCGATCGCTGCTTAAACACATCTAAGACAGAAAAAAAAAAGCTTTTTATAGAATTAAATTCCTGCCAAGAGTTTGCACGCTAACGCAACACAACGACTGGGCGACGTTGGCTCAGTTGGAACAGCGGTTGTCCACTCATCTGAAGGTCGTTGGCTAAATCCCTGGCCACTGCGGTCCATACATTGAGGTGTCCTTGAGCAAGACAACTGAACCCAAAGTTGCTCCTAATGGCTGTTCCATTGGTGTGTGAATGATGCCGTTAATGGCTACTGCTCCTGATGAGCAGGTGGGGCCTTACATGGCAGCCTCTACCATCACTGTATGAATATTAGCTTGAATAGTTGAATGCTGACTCGTGTTGTAAAATCGCTCTGAGTAGTCGAGCAGACTAAAAAAGCGCTATTCGTATTCAGTCCATTTACCATTTAACACAATTTGGGTGCAAACACAATGTGATTTGCAAATAAATAACACAAATCTCAAACCGTTTTTTTCTTTTTGAAAACACAACATTTGCTGCAGACAACTACAGAATGTCTTACAAGTACAAATGTACAATTACAAAGTGATCTATCCTAAATTTGTACAAACGATAAACATCACGTGACTTTTGGAACAATCTTTCCGCCTGTCCGTGCCACTGCCTGCACGCAAGCATCCTCAGATTTGTGCGCACACAGGTCCTGTGTGGTTCACCTGTTACAACTGTAGGTGTCGCTTTGCAAAGAAATTGCACTCCTTTTAACATGAATAGGAGTTAAAAGTCTTCTATGCTTAATAATGTGAATCCCCAAATCATAACTGAGGTTAGATATCGGGTAAATTTGAAAAAAAAAACTTTTACATTTCTAACCTCGTCCCGGTTAAGCTACTTAATGTTGACGATATTTACACCATCATTGTTTGGAAAGATGAGGCGTTCACTGATTGTGGGACATTCAAGCTGGAGATGAACTGACGGCCTGACGTGCTCATGGCTGAAAGCCTATAGCTAATCATCTCTGCATTTGCATGTCCACTTAATGTCAGGCGGTGATGTGAATGTCAATGTGATCGGTTTACACTCGCACCAAGACAGTCACGACAAGAAAGGGAAAGATTTGCTATGCTTGGTTGAAACTGGAGGTATAAAATCTATAATCTACAAACTGAGTCTCAGGGAAACCTACTGTTGGAACAGTAAACTATTAAGGAACTGTGTGCGCACAAATCTGAGGACGCTTCTGTGCAAGTAGTTGCATACTGATGTGTTTTTTAACATTAGTTTGTAAATCTTGTTCTTTATTTGCAAACAACATCGTGTTTGCATGGTTATAGTTCATTTTACTCCCAATTTGGAAGTTTTTAAGTGGACCCATGATGCCGATCTTCTGCTACTTATTATAAATGGGGGGGAAATTCTGGTATGATTTCCCTGCTCACTCTATTCTAAAATGTTTCTCTCTTTAATCTGAGATAAAAATCACAAACTTAGGACTGATGATGGTCCTGCTTTTGTTCTCAATGCCCGGTTTGGTCTGAAGAGGGGGGTTCCATTTGATACATAGGACTGCAGTGAGCAATTCTAGTTGGCACAAGGGTCCAACCAGTGGTGCCATGGTTGGTGGGCCGTAAAATGAGCTGCAGGGCACAGCTTTAAATTTCTATTCAACGGTATCCCAGGGCACAACTACAACAATCAGTTGCTTAAAATGGAAGTAAATTGTAGGCGAAAAGGGCAACAGCAATCTGGAACTTTGACATAGAAAAAAAAAAGAGAAAGTCCCAGTGGACAGGTCTCTGCCTGAACGGGTTTGGCAGGTTCCACACAAAGGTCATTGAGGAAGATGAGTTTGTCTGGTTTGCTTTCACGCTGTGCTCTGATATAGTTAGTCATTTCAAACAGATCATTTAAGTGATATTGGAAATTGAAAAATCTGGGATTGAAGGATTTGTGTTTCTAAATAGATGAATATGAGAGACCTTTCCAGACATCTTAGTAGGTACTATGATTTGTCCTTCAGCCTTGACTGCACTATTTTTACTTTACTCACTTTAATATCCAAATTGTGTTATAATATTCTAACTGCACATAATAAAAGTGGTGTGTTTTGTGTGTAATTATATTCATAGTACATGTTTGTTTTATTATTATTTTACGTTCGGATTTTTGTGACTGTACGCTTTGCACCAAGATATTCCTTGTATGACTTACTTGGCATTAAACCGGATTTCGGATTTTGATTCATGCCGCAAACAGGGGCTAAAGAGCTATAAAATATTTGTCACAGCCTGGCTCAAACCTGGGCAAAGCAGAATTCAGTTTAGTTCAAACAATTGTATTTTTCCCACAAGGAGCAATTGATTGTAAGGGGCTCATACACAAATCAAAGTAAAACCAAAAACACCACATGGATTACTACAGACATGATTTGCAACTACGTTTTGACTTTAACAATTAAAACCCCTCTGTTTTAAAAAAAAAAACAATCACATTCATGACAAACAGGGTTACAATTAAGATTATGACCAATAACAGTTATGGTTGTATATACTATGTTCTCAAGGCCAAACTGTTTAAGTCACAGTTACAAGAATAGAAGCCCCATAGAGGGCGAATTAACTGTATTATACACGTAAAGTGTTTTTATGTGTCGCTATTACATAAGCTTTTATATTCAGGTAAATCAGCAGTTTTATGATCCTGGTGGAATATAATTAAAGTCATATTATTGGTCAGTGTGTGGAAGAGGGATGAAAGCTCCCCACTGACCCGTCGTCCTGGCACCCCCTTGCCGAAGCATCTTTGTTGAGATGCTATAGTTCATTTTCGATGTAGGCTTGTAATATTAAGGACCTTGCTTAAGGTTCCACATTAGATTTCTCCCATGTGATCTTGACCGGGATTCAAACCCCAGTCTCCCGTACGAAAGTCAGTGATGTAGCTCACTGAGCAATCCAGCTTCTATGAGACTGAGGATATTTGCAAATGGGTGTATTATATCACAGAATGGTTAACATAAATGACAATGAGTTGAGACAGTCATTTTTTCTCATCTGACATGTAGTTTCCACATTTCTCCACATTCAGAGTTTGCGTGCAGAATCGCATAGAATTCTCTGTGTATTCCTTCTTTAGTGAATACTTAGCGTTTACATTGAGGTCCAAGGTGAACTGGGTTAACCTGATGGCACAAATTCCATCAATTAGCATTATGGGGGGGGGGGGGGGGGGGGGGCTGCTCCAGAGTCGTATTTATTTCATATTAAATGAAAGAAATACACATAAAATGGTTTTATTTTGTCACTCTAAAATAACTTGACCCCCACTCTATGTCAATGATATGTAACAGCACTTAAAATCATGTCCTGCCTGCTCATATAGAGCGCAGGTGTCATCCAGACAAAACATGCTGCAGGCTGATGAATGGCTGAAGTCTTCAGAGCCCCCAGTCCTCAGCAGAGCAGAGGGGCTGTGAACCCTCCTGCCAGGAAGAGAAAATCTGAACACTGCATATCCCATCAGGAGCTTCTGTCAATGAAATCAATCCTCACAATCTCTTCATCCCTACCTCTGTCAATGTCTTTTTTTTCTATTTGGTCTACCCACACACATCTCTCAAACAATAATAGACCACCCTACCCTTTTTCTGGATTTGCTGCTCAGAGAAGAAAGAGAGCAAACATGGGCCGAACCTAAATCAAAATCTAAGATAGGCAGGGGTGGAGGGGAGGATTGCTGTTTGTGTGTGGGGAGATGTTGGAAGATTATGAGTGGAAATATAATCATGAAGCAGTTGGAGGTGATCTCCTGTAGCAGATAGGAGGTGATGGGGACCAGTATGGGGAAGAGGGAAAAGCAAACAGTGACAAAAGGGCAAATCTGCAGTAATAGTTTCAGCAGCCGAAATGATTAAAATGGAAACGTGAACCGGAGGACTCTTTGCTTGGCAAACAGACAGTGCTGGGTGAACTTTATTATGTTTGAGTGACAATGAAACATAACCTTAACCTTTTGGGTAGCAGGGAGAGACTGTGATAGATAGAGTGAAAATGATGCCCGAGCACAACTGCGCAATAACGATGTCGTTAAATCATCATTTGGGTATTTTCATACGCCTTACCTGTCAGGTGGATGGATTATTTTGGCAAATGATAAACATACGGACATGGATCATAACAAATTTGTGCTCAAAATCTTAATGAGCCTCTGAATAAGAAGTATTACCTTTGTGAAAATTACAAGCAAAATCTAAAATGTTGTGTTGTCATCACCAAGGTCAGTATTATTGATTCTTTGTGGACCAACATCTATTCAGGACAATCTCACTCATTCCATAGCTGATAGATATTTAAGCCTGGCCGACGGTCATTATTTCTATTCATCCTGCTATCACGGCTCAAAAGTAATAGAATCTTTAATAGAATAAATACATATCCAAATGAGCTGCGGATCACTGGTCACCACACAGAGAAGAGTCATAATTATTTGCCTACTTTTGCAGCATTTATCTATTTTAGCACTGTGACTCATTTTAAATTGAAATTACTCCTCCATGTTGTTAATAGAGCAATTTAGGGACAATAGACACACACAATGCAGAGAAACACTGCAGAGACAACACCTTCTTGAGGTGCAAATTGATCAATGCTTATGTCTCTCCGTCTGGAGGCCCCAGAGACTTTTTCAAAGTAATGAGCATGAAAGTCAAATAAACTCAGCAGTTTCCAAAATGTTTTTTTTTTTTTTTTAAATCCACCACAGGGAGAAAAGAAATTGAAAGGAAGCACACAATAGTCTTAAAGCAAAGGGTCAACCGGGGTGAAACCAAAGCTTCAAAACAGCTGCGACTGCAAGGACACACGTTGGAAGTGTGTGTGTGTTTGTGTGTGAGCGTGTCTATGTGTACAGTATGTGTATCTTGGAGAGAGAGAGAGAGAGAGAGCGAGAGAGAGAGGATTCCGGCTCTACCCACTAATTTGCTCCATGAAAGTCTTTACAGCTGTGTCCTCTGGGAGCTTTTCTATCGTCCCCCTGTAATTAACACTTTACCTGGCGATGAGCCGCCGCAGCACTTATGGTAATCTAGCCATAATGAATGCACACAATAATATGCATTATTCTATTATGATCGGAAAGGAACGGAAATGCAATTATAAGGTAACTGATGATTGTGTTTCTAATCAGAAACTATAAAGCTCCGTTTCTTTCAATTATTCCAATCAGATGCAAGTGCAATTGTTTCATAGGCTCCCTTTTATTACAGGGTTACGACACATTTCTGCAGCAATTCACTTTGCAGTTTTATTCCAATAGCTTTCTTTAAATACTTAGCAAAGCAATTTAATATTATATAGCAGCACTTTATTGAAAATGGCTGCTACGTGTGGTCAGCATGTAACAGACAATGCTAGCTTTTTAAAATTCTGAATTAAATAGCTGATTTTCTTTTTATTAATTTGATTTCAAAAACTAAATTACAGAGTCGATTCAACACAGTTTTGTGACCAACCAAAGATGCTGAAATAGCAGCTTATTTGAAAAAATGTTAAACTGTGTTGTATGATTTCAACACCAAAGCAAATTCAGAGACAGGATGTGGTTTCAGGAGTAAATTTATTTGATATTGAATAATATTGGTTGAAAGTGAGGGATGATGGTGGGAGGTGGTGCTGGTGGCGAGGGAAGGTGTCCGGATGAAACTCATTCAGGGATGACTTGAAGCCAAAAGTTCCTTGGCTGGCATCAAACTCCTTAGCAAAAGAAACTCAGAAAATTCGTTTGAGAAAGATTTGGAAAAAGGCGGATAATATTAACTTTGGGGTGGCACAAAGAGACCGATATAACTTCTAAGTGTGAAGCTGAATAATATGGAGGAAAGCAGGAGGAGAGTCGAGGTAGATGCTTCTTCTGCTTGATAAAAAGATGGAGAACAGGTGTGGAGCCAAACCAGGAGCGAGGCCTTCATGTACATAAAAAAAGACACACACAAAGACAAAAAAGAGATGTGAGGAGAGGAGATGAAGAGACACGGGGCAAAATAGGAAAATAACCCGGGCTAGACGAGTCACAGACGATACATGCAACCCTGAGCTATGAAAGAAAGAGAAAATGCTAATCCTTTTCATCTAACGGATTTGCTTTTGGTAAGAGCAATAAGACATCAAAACAGTGTATAATCAAACAGTGTATAATCACTTTGCTTTGAGAAAAAAAGGTTATTACTTGGTATATCCGAAACTCTGTTCTTTCAAATGTGAACAGAAAGTTGTTATAAAGTTTCTCCTGAAACAAACCCTCGCTGCACAGATTTGTCATTTAAAAATACCAATTTCCTACTGTCTCATCTTCTTAACTGTAACCAAAATCTCATTCTTTAACGCTGTAAAGCAATGGGAGGAAAATTCTGAATCAGCAGCATAATCTTCAAAGTTGTGCTTGGTCATGGGGAGAGCAGAGAGAAATGGCAATTTTAACAGCTTTCATCCCCTCGTGTAGAGATTCTTAACAGCTTCTTTGGGTTTTTTATGTCCCTTTCTTTCTGTGTTTCATTCCGTCTTTGTTTTACTTCTTGGTTCTTTTATTCTCCTCGTTCCAGTTTCTTTTTACTTTATCCTGAAGTCATCTTTTAATAATAATTAATGACACTCACAGTCTGATTAAAATACAATCATTCAAGATAAACTATGTTGGGACCACTGTAATATTGTAAATTGCTTGATGCGTACTTGCATACATAAAATGATTATCCGACATACTTCTGGAAGCAGCAAATAATAATTTAAATAATACGATTCTAGACATGCGTAAAATGATTTGGGATAGAATTAAGGGAATAAGAGACTGAAAAGCTCCAACCGAGCTGAGGATGTTAGTTAGTTACTACTTCAGCACCACGGACAGCAGCACTCAGACCAGAGGGAAACTTCCCACACACTAGAAGCAGACCTTTCTTTGTAACGTTTTGAAGTCTTTGCCTGAGGTAAAAAACTGACATGGATTTAAAATGCAAAATAGTACCAAGTCTGTAAACCGTGCTGTTGTTTCCCGTGGATGTTTTTTTTTTCTCGTTTATTTTGCTTTTTCTATTTTATCAAGACTAGAGCGATAATGGTAAAGAAGAATTCATACTTAACGAGGAGTCAATATTTACTTAAGGTTTTGTAACTGAAATCTTGTTGAGTTGTGTTTCCTTCCATCCAATCATTATTGGAAAATACCTAAAAACAAAGTTTCCAAAAGATTAATGTTTATTACAACCGATAACAACTAGTGCATTAGAAAGTCGGATCGGCGCTTAGAATGTTCAGAAGGTTTGTGATCAAAGGGTCGTTATACTTTGCAGCCGCAAGGTGTATCCCACCTGTGGAGTCCTGATACAGGTGGGGATAGCTGATAACCCTGCCGAGTCGAATGATGAAGGTCATAGATCTGAGAAGCTGCATGAAAGATGAATGACCAGAATTATATTAGAAAAAAAGTGATTTCAAAAACACAGCGGCGGATGACGAAAGGTTAAACACGAAAGTGTGTAACCGTGACTGGAGACATGTGTCTGGCTGAAAGAGCCCAACTGATATCAATTGATGGCCCAGACAGGGAGGCAGGTAATCGAGACTGATCATGTGTGAAAGGTGGGGATAATAAAAGGTATTAACAATAGTTGTGGCCGGAGTGTCTGACTGAACTTTTGATGGATCTCCATTTTAATCAAGAGAGACAAGTGGACAAGGTGGACAAGGTGGACAAGGGTCCAGGTAATATGTGATCAATGGTGTGTCACACAATCTTTGGAGCTCATTATCTTCATTCGGGAAGATATTCATAGGAGATTAGTCCCGAGCATCAGCAAGATGAATCTTTCATTTTGGCCATATGCTGGTGGCAGCAGATAACTCTGCTGAGACTGATGAAATGAATTTGTTGGTGAATTTGCGAAGCCCGGAGGATGATGATGAGAAGAAGGGTTTGCTTAACATCAGCATGCCTATGACATATCCAATCCACACTATGTCATGTTTTCTCATCATATAACACATTTATATTCATCTGCTCCATGTTTACTTCTGTCACTCCCATCTCTGGTTTCAGATTCCCTGAATGTCTCCTGATTCAGTGATTGTCCTAAGTTTCTTCGGCTTTGTCTCATTAAACTCTACCTCAGAATGTATTTAGTCTGTCCTCCCTGTCCCGTCTCTGCCTGTTTGTGATGTATCAACCAGACCAGTTTTTTCCCCCTAGTGAGTTTATGTGAATTGTTGTTAAATTTTATCGGATCTTAACTTTGCATTTGCCAGATTTAGATTTCGCCTTACCTCTTCTGGATTTGTTAGTCATGTCTTTGACTGCCTTTTGTGTACCACCTTTTGTTCAGTTAACTACGTTTGCATTTTGGTCCACATTCTTTTTGGTTTCAGTAGTGACAGAATGTTCAGAGTGAAATCTTATTTCAAAGGCAGAAGTAAGATAATGAGCAAACAATGACAATGTGTTACTGGATAGACCAGCTGATGAAGACAACTGACAGCGCCGAACAATGACAGCATGAAATTAAGACTGAGCATGCATGACAGATGTGAGTGACAGGTGTGAGTGACAGGTGTGAATGACAGGATAACGTAAAAACAAACTTTGGCCTAAATGTGCAAAAAGTATACTGTTAATGAATGAAGGATTTTTCCCCAAGCTTCAAAACCTGTTTGGCTCCGTTCTCCTTCTTTTCAAGTATTTCCGTGCAGCATTCACAAACGACATCGTCAGAACACAAAGGTCCATCGCAGTTGATAAGTGGAATACCTGTACATAAAAAAACTCAAAATCTGAGACGCACCAAAATCCATACTAACACTCCGGCGCTGCCCTTTCCTCTCCTCCCCACAGTCGCCACCCACAGTAAGTGTTTCTGTATGTCTTCAGGACAACCAGGCAAGCACACACTCGTACATGCATACAATCCCCACGTGCTCTTAGTAAGGACGGGTGATGGAGTGTGTGATCAGGCTGCAGGCTCTTCTTCTGCTAAGACAGGTCAGAGATGCATGTTTCACTGGTTCCCTTAATGGCCTTACTCTTCCATCATACCTGCTGCTCTTTCCACATATCACTCTTAACTCCTTGAGCTATGTGCAGCTCGACAATTTATCACCTCGCCATGTTGGCGTATGTTTGCCGGAGAGAAAGAGGGAGCCTTGTGTGGAATTATGCGTGACATTTGCTTGAGGTACAGACAGTGAGACAGATACCAGCGTGTCAGACAAAAACAGGCGACTCAATTGATTTCCACAGATTGCATCAACAGAACAGCCTTTCACCTGTAGCAGTAATTATTGAGAAAGAAACAAAGAAAAGAGCGGAGAGAGAAAGGAACCAGTCAGATAGGCTTGGAAATCATTATGGTATGGAAAAGAGACTTTTCTGCTTAAGAGATGTCATTGTCGTCACCGGTTAACTGAAGGCTATTCTCGAAAGGCTTTGTTTTTCTCAGGTTTTTCTGACACGATACCAGGGATCTGTAATGTTACATCATGCTTTTATGGGTTTTTTTTTTTTTCCCCTTTGAAAATAAATCAGGACAGCAGTCTTTTTCTGCCTTCAAATTCAGAACACAGATTGCTTTGTCTCTTTTAAAATCAGTAATTCCACGAATATACATCAGAAAATACACTGATTAGATTTTACAGAATGAAAATGCCAAAGTAACATTAAAACTCAGCCGTTTTTTATGAAATTATTCAAAAATTTTAATCAGAAACAGTTTAATGCCAATGGTTAAGAAGTTATATTTATTTTACTTTGTTTAATCACATATTTCACATTACATAAATACAGTACAACGTTGTGAAATTTACCTTTGCATGTGACCCATTCCTGAGGGAGCGGTGGGCGGCCCCTGTGAGGTGCCCGGGGTGCCGAGGTTCCGAAAACAGGCTTAACTGTAACAAAAAAAAAACTACCCCTAATGAGTAAAATTTAAACTATTAAAGTAAAATACAATATTTGCAGGATAGATCTGATCGATTTGATTCATATGCACCAAATTTGGGCTGAATTGGACCAACAAGAAATCAAGGCCCAAAGCTTTTGGAGATAAAGCTCCATCTACTGTTAGAAATATACAACTGACCTTTCCCAAAATCAATACAGTTCTTCCTCACATTAAGGTCTATGAGTGTATTACACTTAAAAATTATCAATGAAATAGTTTTTGAGCTATCGTGTTTCAACGAACAATCTTTGGCGATGGCGGACATGGCTGATGCCGCAGCAATGAATGATTCTTAATATCCCCGACTTTTTGTGGATACAATGAAGCAAAAAGCTGTTAAAGAGACTTTTCACAGTATTTAAATGGACTCTTATGGCTTAATATCAACAATCTACATCATTAAATGTTGTTAGGCTGTGATGTGTGAGTATAAGCATGGACCCTCATCCATATACCGTACGTGTGTGTGTGCACACACAGTGGGTGGATGCAACAGCCTGACTTATGAAATAACTAGAATAGTCACACATCATGACAATATCTCTGCAGTATGTTGTGATGTGTTATATTATACTGTGAGGTGATACTCACTATTATCATTATAATAAAACCACGTGTGGTTGTTTCAACATCTCAGGGTAAAAAATACGGTACGCTGTACGCCTAATGAAATAATCAACTGAATACCAACTCCATGGGGTTTTATCTCATTGTGTATATATCAGAGAGTCATGTTGATTTGTCGATCCTCGAAATATCCTTGTTTTCTTAATTATGTATTTCAATTATCTCTAACATCTTGTACACGTCTCAGGCTGTTTGTCCAAAGGATTACGGCCAGCACAGCTAAATTCAATCCGTTTCATTCGGCTGCTTCGGGGCAGCCCGACAAACCTTAATCACAGCATTGACATAAAGTTGATTAAGCTAATGTGTTAGAGATTATACAAATAGTTGCCAATTTAACACATCCAGCAAGTGTAGCACTATAGGATGTGAAGCAAAGCTTCCCTCCACTCTATGAATTCAACCACAGTATCCAGTCTTCTTTAAGGCCGGTTTAGGATTCCACCAACGCCTGATATATCCGTGTTTTGCTGATAAATGCTCCACTATGTGATGAAGCTGATCGTTAACATGCCTTTCCTTGGATGGAGGGAAGGTACCTCATGAAAGAGGGTTTATAAAAGCGCCTGGAAACAGGGAATGCCAGCGTTGTGAGTCAAGTCGATGTGTTTCGTAATCCTTTGGTTCGACACCACGAGTGGCCCCCTTTCCCATTTCTTTCGCTTCAATATTGATTTCTGCATCTTTTATAATTAAGCCGCAAGACAGCACTTTGCCGACATTGTGCAACCGCGTGTGGTAAAGAGAGGATGAAAGAAGAAACAGATGCTTTGCATATATATGAGCAAAAAAAACAAAACAATCAATAACTGCTTCTAATTCGTACTAATAAGAGAAAAGTTTTGTTAATGACACTGCACAGAGAGTAATTATGAAATTAGAGACAAAGAAATGCAGCTAATCAATGACAATGATTACTAACAAATGTTTGTTGATGTGTATGAGAGGATTAATTGGACAGAATGACTGTCACAATCATGACAGATGGCGCCTTCATGAATGAAAGATGCATCACATGCAGACACTGATTACCTAAGACTGTGCACATAACTGTATTATCCACACAAGCCATATTTGTTTTTCATCCTTTTACTCACATGATGGTTGCTATGGTGTTTTTATAGTTCTTCCTTAAATATTATTGGTTTTGACTTAAGCCAGATCTGCCTCCGCTTGAAGGTCTGCTATTCAAAGCTTTTACGTAAAGTGATATCTGAGTACCGTCAATGGAATAAGAGAATATTGTCAATTTCTTGATTCATTAACTATTAGGGGTTGTATTTTTTACTGTGTGCACACAGATGCAATCACTGCAGCTGCCTGAACCTGACCAGTGAATCTAGAAAGCCCAATTTTTCCCTGAGAAACTTTAGACTGCATGACTGAAGTCCACACGCGGCAAATTGCCTGTCCACGTCTCACCATCAGTGCCTCTGGTTTCGCGGCGCCTCCGGCTTTTTGTTTTTCTGAGAGTTAATTGATTTGGAAATTGTTTTCAGGTGACACACAGCTGATTAAACGGGCACAGGAGAGGGCAGCGAGCTGTATAACGAGAAACCAAGCAGACATTACGAGAAATCGTGTCCAAAATTCTCACTTGTATATATAGGATTTACTTTGTAGGAATCTTTTATTCCTTTGATGTCATTCTCAGCTGTTTGGTTGAGCACCTTTTGAGTCACTATCTCTGAATGACAAATGTGACCGAACCTGTTTATAACATGACCCATTGGCAGCATGTCTTCGCTAAATAGTAAGGCGTCAATGATGGCGCCATGGGGGACGCCAAAGTTCAAAGGGGCCACCAAGGAGGAGGCATTAGCCATGGCTAGTAAGAAGGTCTTATAAGGAGGATTTTTTTTAGGTCCATATTATCACATTTGAGGTCTTAGTAAACATAATTAGGTAATTTGACACAACCAAAAAAATATAGTTCTAATGAAGGTACTTTCCTAAAAATGTGCTTCCTCAAAAGGTAGCGCTAATTAATTAGAAATTACAATTTTCCATGAAATACGAAATGTAATCATAAAAATATTTAAAAAGCCAGATTTTCTTTTCCTGTTTAAAAACATACCTGATCCAACAACTTATTTTATTGTAAATTTAGATAGTCTAAGATATAAAATGAATAAATGCCCCAAAGCCATTTTTGCTTGGAGAGGACATTAAAGGGTTAATTGGCTCGACACCGGAGGAGAATTGAAGCAGCTTAATTCCATATGCAAGATGGGAGAAAAAAATCATGAAACAAAAACTATATTCTTCATCTTTTTGGTCCATATAAACAAAGATATTGCCTGAAAACAAATGTTTAACAAAAATATAATATAAACTTTTTTTTATATTAACATGAACTGGGGTTCTTGTGCTTTGCCTTTCTCCTGCCTCTTTTTTTTCATTTTGGTTTATTAAATTTTACATTTTTCTCCTGAAATATCTGACTGGAGTAATAAACTTTTGACTTCTCGTTCTTTTGACGTTTCATGTTTGATATGTTTTGCTCCCTCCCTCCATGGATTAAAAAAACAATTTTCTCCTCTCTTTCATCAGAGACACGGGGAAATGAAATGAACCACGCATGGAAATGACATGAAAGCCAGAAGGTAATCCAATTTCCATTGAATGTGATATCCTTACATTCCCCAGCAGACTTTCTGTAAAAAAAAAAACGCTATGAGTAGAGAGTGAGAATGCATGTCATTTAATGCTAGGATTTCATAAAATGAGTCCCATTAATAAATGTGCTTCTCGGAATCTAGCTGGTTGCCCTGCTGTCGAGCTCCAGAGCCTGCAGAGATGTGTGTGGAAGGCGGAAACAAAAATCAGTGTTCAGCATGGCGCGTCTTCAATCATGATATTCTGATTACATTTCAAGTTAAACATGGCCAATTGAGATTTATCCAGACTCCAGTATAAGAAGGGCAGGATAGGGCACAGATGCTCTTTATTTAAAGATAAATGACTCTATGAACACTCCTCCTTTAAGAGACACATTACATTCACGACACATAATCTCGTGCTGCTTGAGATTCGATTCTCTGTGAATGTCACGCAGCCGATCATCCCCCTCATCATCTCTGGTATCGGAAGGAGACCTTTCAGTTCACGAATACTCTTTATGTTTGGAAATCAAGAAGCAGGAAAAAACAAAAATGAGTCCCTTAAAAGAGGGGGATTAGTACCGGCACATGCACGCATATAGATACGAATACAGATTAGCACTGAGTCACGCCGACGACATCTTTGATTTATATCCTGCTCGGAGAAAAAGGCTTTCAGGTTTGGATGGCTGACAGCTGTACAGAAGGATGACCTTTCTTGACGCGCCGCACAAACTTGAGTTTGTTTATGAAGGCTTTTACCAAGACTGATGAGCAAAGTCGCATAGAATGCAATTTGAGGCATCAAGCAAAAGAGGCTCTGATTGTATGTTTTATTTTTTTCTGTTTACAGTAGAGTTGGTTGATTGCGGTGCTGTTTCACATTCACCCATTAATTGAGGTCAAGGCATTCATGAACCAAACAAATCTTCTATCAGCCCACGGTTCTCAAACTGTCAGCTCACGGGTCACTTCCAGAACCCCAATCCCCGCTTTCTTCACGCACCAACAAAATTGTCTTTATTAATAATTTTTTCAAATTGTGTCATTCCACTTTATACTGCTCCTTTACATTTGAAACATATCTTTACCACGACCAAAGACATTATGTTTTCACTCCTGAGCGTTTGTCTGTTTCTTTCTTTCTTGCTGTGCTTTTTCTAGTTTTGAAGGTGTTTCATTGGTGCCAATAATGACTTTGGTTAAGGATGCCGGGACATGGCCAGATCATGTCTGATTAGATCCCTTTGTTTCAGAACATATATGCAGATTCATCCATTCATTCAAGAGTTATTGCCAGCCTCTTAATCTACCAAGAAACTCTCTCAATCTATCTCTCAAATAATCTGAAACTGTTCGTCTCTCCTCATTTTCTTGTGCCCTCCACTTCAGCGTCCCTACTCAGCCCACTGACCCCCAGGTTATCAGACGGCATCTATGGAAAACAACTAAATCTAAAGTAAACTTTGTGTGTACTTATGTATTTTAAGGGTCTTAAATGATCAGTCATTTCATCCGTAGTTTTTACAGTAACGGTCGTGGATGAGTGAACGATTTATGCACCGCTGATACAGTCTGTAAAATATTTAAATTATTTCCTTGCCCTTCACTGATGTAAGAATTGCACTTTCCAGTGATTTACTTGACTGCATTTTGCTCCAGTGATGAAATGAATCCATGTCATACTCGTTTTAGATTTTAAGTCAAGTGATGGGAAAGATTTGTTCTGACATGCAGCCTTTTATTAATTCCTGTGTCAAATTTTCAATTTTTTTCATCTCCATCTTTTTTTCTGATCAGGCAATTGACATAGTACCTAAAATAATATTATATTATAGAATACGACATAGAAATAGTTTTCAGATTAATGAACAAACAAAATAAAAAGGTTACTGGGAATATTACTTTTTTTTAAATTAGGAGTTAAAAGGCTTCAGGACTTTAAAGGCATAAATAGTAACAATAATGTATAATTATTATCATTATTTTATGGAAAAGTCCCCAATTCCATGCGTTGTACAAGCAACCCTCCCTCCCCCAATTGAACTCCTTAAGTTAGATGTGGGGTTATGTCCACAGTATTTTTTTTGTAAAAAAGTCAAGGAAATATGAATTACTAGCGTTAAATATGATTTATACAAAATTGATCACCTCCAGATGATCCATTTGCAATAAATTTGGACTAAATCAGACCAACACTTGAGAAATGATGGCCCTAACATTTTGGGCACAGAGTTCCCCCTGTGTCAAAAATATGCAACCAATATCTACAAAAATCAATCCAGTTTTTTTTTTTTTTGCACGAAAGTCTATGAGGGTATAAAATTTGAAAATGATCCATGAAAAGAGTTATATCCAGAAAACATTTTCCATTTAAAAGGCTACCCCTATTGGGTAAAACAGGAACTATTATGGTGAATCGCAATTCATACAAGTTAGATTTCTTTGAGTCCATTCATATCAACCGAGTTTGGAGTAGATCGGATCAACGGTTGATCATGAAAATAAAATAATTGATATAAAACAAGTACTTTAAATAGTTTATTTTATTATTCACAATGTTGAGGGCTTGGACAAAACATATGGTGAAAATAGAATAGATTATATATTTTTTCAATGTACAATTACAACGAAATTAAGGTGCAATTATTTCAAGGTGTAAATAATCAATAAACAATAAATAATACATCTAAAAAACGTAAATCTAGATGGAAGTAAAAACCAAAAAAAACACCCACCCCACACAAAGCAGTCCTGCTGCCGTTGAGAAGCAACTTGAGGCCAAGTTTTAAGAGTTCTCGATATGGTAAGAGCACTTTTCCTGAGGGGGGGTTACGCTGGGATTAAGAGCAGGGACATGTGGTCTGACTGGCCCAGGTATGGTAGTGGCTTAGCCGTAAAGCCCAGTTTGATGTTCGACTAGACCTTGTCTAAGTGTATTTTATCCAAGGGTAGCACATTTAACATGCTGATTGAATTTTGAATTTAGGGAGCATTGCCTTTAAATCTGCATGGTTAAAATCCCCTGCAATAATGTGAACAGCCTCAGGATACATACACTGCTGACTGCTAATGGTGTCATGTAAATGTCCCAGGGCCAAGCTAGAACTAGCACCCGGTGGAATATACACAGAATATACACAGAATATACACAGAATATACACAGAATACACAGAATATACACAGAATATACACAGAATATACACTTTCTTCCATCTTGGTAGCGTGGGATCTTGCGTTGGTGAGGAAGATGCTAGGAAGCAGTCGAGAGCCGGAGCGCCGCAGCCATGATGCCAAAAGTACGCCACATTGGGTTCTTGGAATATAAATATTTCGAAAAAAAGGAACCTGGTAATAAATTTGTGTTCATCAAGAGGAGTGAGTGAGATGACCACAGTCCAGTGGAAAACATCACACTTTTTCATATCACTCTATGAAAAATTCATTTTTCAGTGCTTTAGTACCACATGCAATATGGCTGGTTTAATATTTGCGCAGCAATATGAACCTGAAGTGAACTTGAGGACGAGCCAGAGAACTATGGAGTCATCATTGGTGCCCAAGGAGCCAAGAAGTACATTCCAACTAAAAGTTCAGAAGTTTAAGCCCACAGTGCTGCTCTTCTTCCTGGAATGACGTGGCTCAATAAACCTTCTCTCACCTTTCTGCTCTTAAGCACAGCGAGCTCCGCTCTGTACATATCCGCCTTGATTAGTCGGCTGAAATCTCGAGTTTGGGGATGGATGCGAACAGCATGAGGCGATGCTCTGCTCCCTGCAGAAGGATTAGAGTTTAAAATGGAATCAAGCTGATTTAACCCCTAAACGGATGGTCAGGGGAGAAAACTGCACTTTAACTTTGGCTGATCTCAACCAATACCCGATAGTGGGTATCGGTGGAGATCTGAGATGATTGAGTCTCTGAGATATCGTGACGGTGACTTTGGTACCCAGAATCTTAATGAAATGCTGTAGTTAGTGATGCCTCATAACTTTTTCATTTTGTGGTACACGCAAGTTTAAAATTAATGAATAGCAATTAATGAAATTACTCACAGGATGATTTCGGTGTCATTAAAAAAAAGGCATCACACGGATCAGCGCCAGATATACGATGTAGGGAAGACGCCGTGTCGTCACAGCTAACGTGTGAACTTCAACAGGAGCCTCTGGGATGAAGATGTTTATCTTGATGTTTAAATCCAGTTCTGCCCTCAGTGGAAGGCAATCTTCACACCAGAGTCTGTCCTGATACAAAACAACACGGAAGCATGCTCTGCGGCTCTGATCAGCACTTTATATGTTATCTCCTCCCCGTGGATGAACACAAAAGCCATGGAACAGGACTGAGAGGCAGAGAGAGTTCGAGGTGAGTTGAGAGAACATCTAGCGTAGGATGAAGGCTGGAAGGAAAAATGTGAAAGAGCTTCAACAGGAGGTGGGGGCTATCACACAATCAGACATTGAGAAGATCTTCATTCAGCTGATCCATGTGAATCAGAGAATAAGTTCTGATGCGAAGCAGCAGGTCAGATCCAGCAGGAACTGAGGTGAGTGGTGAGTGGAGTCAAAGGGGTCAAGGGGTTTCAATAGAAGGTGTAAAAGATTACTGAGGTGAAGCAGCCCTTCACACAGAGAAGACCACATCCAGTTTGTATCCCTCACTTTATAGGTTCATATAGCAAAGAAATCCATCCTCTGGGTGACGTGAGGATGTGACAGCGGCTGTGAAAGAGACCTGAGATAAAAATTACTTGGTGTTCTGTGTGAGAAATAGACAAACATCTCACTGACAGGGGCTGAAGTGGATGTTTTTTTGCTCCCACAACCAGAGCTGAATGCTTGAAATATTCATGTGTATTCAAGAACAGCCAAAGCAGAGCTGTTATTACCGGAGATGAACAATTAAATCAACAACCCAAGTCCTATTTTTGTTTTCCAGACGGACCCACTTGTTGTTGTCCGGTCCTTTGGAGACGGAGTATGGCTGGATGTTGTTTTTTTTGGGAGATGACCAGTAGAGTTAATGGAGCATTCACAAACAAGAATATCAGCGTGTCACTCAAAGTGACAGAGGTCAGTTAGAGCGTGTGAAGTGTTAAATCTTCAATGATGTCATGAAGCTGATTATTGTAGGTGTATTGTCACTGCACAGACATTATTGGACATTCTGAGCAGAACTTTGACATCATTCAACGTTCCTCTAAATTTCCGAGTTTCTTGAAGTATCTCTGTCTGTTCTGGAGGCTCTCTGGCTTTGTTTACCTTAGCCGTCCTTTTTCTGCAATCACACGTGTACAAGATCATAATCACTGAGGAGAACATTCATTGTTTGCTCCTACATTTGGCTGAAATGAGCTGATTGAGGCGACGAGGAACATGAAATCACTGACTCTCTTCAGACTAAACAAGGCTGCAGGAACAGACTGAACTTTTACATCATGAATGAACAAACACCATCAAAGTGAGATCTTCTTTCCTACATTCCAGGGTATCTTACATAGCTGGTGGACGTGATACTGATACGTGAGTTTAACTGAGGCAGCTTTCCTCCTGAAGCACATTCCGCTTTAGATCCGAAGAGGAATTATGAGTCGCTAACACAGAAAAATAAACACAACCGTTTTCGATTACTGGTTGCGCTCCGTTTGCGATCAAACAGGAAGAGGCTTGATTACATCGGCTTGATTAAAGTGAATAAAAGAAAAAATAATTTCAACCCACTGCCAACAATTCACCTTCACAGTCATAAAACTTCACCTACTCAGCCTCAGCCCTTTTGTCCAAATAGCAGTACCATGAACCAAAACACAGGGGGTACAAGTACACTTGAGGCCTATATATGACCCATGATTAAGAATTATCATAGATCCAACACTAGTACAGACATCTGTTCACTGTGGTATAGATAAAAGTTTGTTTGACCTTATCATTGTCACTTTCTGGATCAGGTAAAATTTTAGGTGGTGCTGGACCTTTAAACTCCTGTTTTTGTTTTTATGTTGAGTGTTAAGACAGCCACTATTACTATTCAGTCAGAAGAGTCATTAAGCAAAATAGGTAGTAAGTGGGGTGTCATCTGCATAACTGCTTATTGTGTTACCCAGTGGGAGCATATAGAAAGGCTTGGACCCAAATGAGAACCAAGCGGCACGTCTGAGAGAAAGAACTGCAGGGGAAAAGAAGGGGATTGGGAATCCTGTGATAGTGTATCAGAGCAACAATTTGGCATGTTGCTAGTCTGTAGCGACACCAGGCATCATCATGGAGACACAATGACTATATGTATTTTTATAATGGGCTCCTCACAATAGCATCACTTCCCAGTTTGCATCCCCCCCAATCATGATAGCCTCCATCACTGCAGCTCAATTCTTACCATGGCAACAGCAGATAGATAGGCAGGTGATCTGTGCCTCCCGTTGTGAAAATGTCAGCGATATTGCAACATTCAAATTTGTGGATGTGTTTGGTAGTACCGAATCGCTATACTGGTTAAGGGAAGAGTGTGCGTGTGAGGCGTGAAGTGTGTTTATGCCTGTTAAGAGCGCTGCGTTTTATTCATGATGTCAAGTTCAACCACATCAAATGTGTGTTTGTGAATATGCCTCTTTGATTCTCAAAAAATCGTTGCGTTTGAAATACGTGGGGTTTACATTTCTATGAATAAAAATGCTCCTCTTTTTGCAGATACATTTCTGCTATTAAGAACAACACTAACTGGAAGGGACTGGGTGGGTTGGCTCCATCACCCAGTCTGAATTTATGAATTTAGAAAAACTGCACAGACTAAAACACGAACACCCAGAGCTGAGAGAGTAAAATTTTGAATTTCATGCATCCTGATAAAAAAGACTTGGAAAATAATATCATACACAAACAGCGAGTGCACACACACACACACACGCACACACACACACACACACACACACACACACACACACACACTTCTGCATTCGGTCTTCAGAGACTCTAAATGATTCCTTTGACATTTACAGAGATGTTTTTTTCATGTGACTGCTGTTGCTAATCAATAGCAGGGTTCGTACTCGGCTGCCTCTGTCAGCCTGATCGATATCATGAATGGTCAACTTACATTAAGAGTCATAAAAATCAGTATTAAAGATGGGGAAGAGGAGATAAATAAACAGGATTTCTCATTAAAGATGATAGAGGATTAATGGATGGCATTTTGCCTGATGTATTTTATACTAATATTTATTTGTTTTCCATTTAGTTTTGGTGTTTTTGAATTTTTATCTTCGTGATGGCTGACAGAAATGACCCGAAGGATCTGGAATTGATTGGTTGGATAAGATGCACACGCCAACAGTTGTGCTACCAGTGAGATTCCAGCAGCGTCGACTTTGAGATTGACCTGTTCCCCCTGCATCTTCTCAGTCTGTGTTGGTGTGTGTAGGTGTGTGTCGCCAAGAGAAGCAAGAACATGCAGCGCTTTTTAATGGATTGATCAAAACTCAGACGATACCCAGTAGCTTCAATTCAAAACAGAATTTTTCTCGCAGCTTCTTCTTTTAGATATGCTCTTTAAGTGGGATATTTTTGAGGCATAACTACAAAAAAGAAGAAATCAAAACAAATTCTAAAATACACAAGAAACATCCTCCACACCCCTAAACTAGAAAACAAACGTGACGTAAAATTTACTAGAAAAAGCACTCAGAGAGCGCAAACCTCCGTCAAGGCACAAAAGTTTATCACTGAGTATATCTGAAATACTCTGCAGTTGGTCGTCTCCTGCGCCTTCCACTTCAGTGTCTCTGTTCAGGGTTGCAGGGATCCCGAGCTAATATCAAAGGAATCAAAGGAACTGTCGAAACTGACCCCTAAGCTCCAAACCAAAGAAAGAAAAAAGGAATCAAAGGATCAAAGGCAGCAATAGCCACATTATGATGTCAGAACACCCTTACGGCTTATTATTTTTATTTTATTTCATTTTAGATGCTGTTAAACATCTGACGTCACAAACATTTAATCATAGAATATGCCAAAACCTACCTCTGGGTAAAATTCCATGCAAATCCGTTATGTACTTTTTCCGTGATCCTGCTCACAGACAAACAAATACACATTCAAACAAACAGAAAAAACACACAGGAGCCAAAACAGAATATGACAACTGTATAACCATAAAGTGCTTGGGGCTCTTCACATGAACACAGTTTTATCCTAAAACAGTGACACGTTGGGAAAATTTTAGACTGAAAATGCAAACTTTTGAGAATCCGTTCCAAACACACATCCATGGAGGAAGAATCCTTGAGTACTTCCACATTTTCTCCACATGCCCATTTCTATCCGACCCTCCTGAGGAAGCATGGAGAGACGCAAGACGAGAAGAAACTACAAAATTGAACATCTGTCCGTAAAAAGCAGCATCCGTTTCTCAGGGCAGCAACCGATCATAGTTGGATCAGCTGCTATCATGAATATGTTATACTAATGGAGGCCCAGAATTCAAACTGCCAGAGCGTGAGTGCTTTCTCTCTGCGCTGTGAACTGTGTGCAGCGCCGAGGCACAGGAACGATTCTCTCTGCTGGAATGCATTCATATTTGCCAGAATTGATATTTTATTTACTGATGTTCTGTTTGAAAATCCATTCATTAAGAAAACTTAGGATATGTTTATGCTTTCTTTCAAACACTGGAAATTATTCAGGCAGGAGAAAATTTAAATTATGTAACACATCAAACCTGATGCTCAGAAATTCTTTTATTTTTCCGAATTCAGTTTTATCCATGATAAAAACGTTTGTGGAAATTAACATATGATGAAAAGTTCAAATTTCCCTAAGTTGACATTGTAGTCTCTAATTCATGGATGGTCATGGATCATGAAAAAAAAAAAAAAAGGTCATGGATGAAGTGGAATCATCGCCGCCGCCGATAGAATGACCAGAGATCCATCACGTTAACGCCATAACTCAAAAAACTATTACATAGACCGTTTTCAAATTTTAAACCCACGTAAACCTTAGTGCGAATAAGAATTAGATTTGCTTTGGGAAAGGTCGGTTGTACATTTACTGCACTAGGGGGAGCTCTAAATCGATAACTAATCGATAACTGAACACATTTTATTCAGGGGGAGCTTTTTCACAAAGAAAACTTTTTCGCACATAATTTTGTAGTTGCTGGACCAATTTAGTCCAAATTTGTTGCATATGAAACAATACTGTGTTGGATAAAGAGCTTTTTGCGAAAAACAACGTTTTTCAAATATAACTTCACATTTTATTTGAGGGGTTCAATCAGGGGGATTGCTTGTAGAAAGCAGGGGATTGGGGACTTTTCAGGGATATAACCATTACTCCCGGGGACGACAGTATAAGCCCCTTTTTTTTTCAATTTGTTTTCAACAATCAGTCTTTCTTGACTTGCGTGTGTGACACGCCGTCTTACAAAGCAAAGCATTACCTTCACACATGAGGTTTTTAATAAATCCTGACATGGCCCCGATAACGTGTGGAGAAAAAGCCCCCCCTAGTGCCAGAAACGTCAACCTGATCTTTCCCCAAATCGATCAAGTTCTTCCTCACCCTAAGGTCTATTTTGATATGAAATTTGAAATCATCCATCAATTGATGATATGATAAATGACGAAAGGACATATTTCTCTTGCTGCTCTGATGTTACTGTCATTAAAAGACTAAGGTCAATGCTAAAGTGATGCTAAAGGGATGTATTCATATAATCAATCAATTATAAACTATGATTTGATCTCTCATACAAGCTCTGTGTTGGTGAATATGTAGCGGCTGCAGAATGTGTTCGAACTACAAATCTATGAAAATCCAGTCGTATATGTCTCTTTCTCTCCTATTAAGATTTGGCTGATTATGATATTATTGTATAAATAAAATAGCTAGAAAACACCACAAACCCCAGCAAACACCAGTCAGTGTGGACATGTATATTTTTTTATATGAACAGCTGAATAGTGCAATGCATTGTGGGAGAATATTATTTAATTTCCCTTGATAAAGGAAAAAAAAAAAGTTCAATCCTATGTTAGAGAAGATAAGAAAAGCAGCACTGAAGGACTTCTTCTTAGCCTGGAGAGGTTTCCAGCAGCTCTTATCATGGCTGTCACTGTATATTTATGTCTGCCACTTTCGCACAGGGTTATTTCACTCAGTCAGGAAACCTCTCAGCAAACAAGACATTCCCCCAATGTCAAGAAGAGAATTTGATTTATCCTTGTTGACATTGATGAACCTCGGATTTTTCAACGAAACCTACGTGCAACTACGTGCATGCAATCAACAAACATCAACATTTCTTCTCTCTTCATCGCTTACTGTATGTCAGGACATCTACTAAATACATCGCCGAGATGGCAACGACATTTCCCTCAAGATTAATTGCAATTACTGGGCGACGCTCTAGAGATTTTCTGCTCACACCACCGCCAGATAAAAAATGAACATCAAAGTTGATTGATGTCTCAAATCCTTCCCCCTTCGAGTTTATGATTTTACTAACGATAAGTAGTGTGTCAAAATGCAGTATACTATTACAACCCGGCGGATATTTTTGAAAGTTGGATGACATTCTCACTCTGATTTTGTAATATCTGGGGAAGTTTAATGTGGCGATTTAACGTCATTTCAATAGTACCCTAGGTAGTAATAAACTACAAGACCTTAGTATACTACATAGCCGCATACTATATACTACATAATAATAAACTATCAGAGGTTAGTATACTACATAGTTTTAGACTCACATATTCCATAGTAACAAACTACCAGAGATTAGTAAACCACATAGTAGAAAACTGGTATACTTCCTAGTAATAAACAACAAGAGCTTTTTATAGTACATAGGAGTATATTAAGAAAGAAATTTCAATAGTGTAATGCATAGTAATAAACTACTAGACCTAAGTATACTAAATAGTAGCATACTGGTATCCTACATTATAATAAACTACCAGAGATTAGTATACTACATAGTAGTATTCTTGTATAATACATAGTAATAAACTACCATGCTTAGTATACTACATAGTAATAAACTACTAGACCTAAGTATACTAAATAGTAGCATACTGGTATCCTACATTATAATAAACTACCAGAGATTAGTATACTACATAGTAGTATTCTTGTATAATACATAGTAATAAACTACCATGCTTAGTATACTACATAGTAATAAACTACTAGACCTAAGTATACTACATAGTAGCATACTGGTATTCTACATTATAATAAACTACCAGAGATTAGTATACTACATAGTAGTATTCTTGTATAATACATAGTAATAAACTACCATGCTTAGTATACTACATAGTAATAAACTACTAGACCTAAGTATACTACATAGTAGCATACTGGTATTCTACATTATAATAAACTACCAGAGATTAGTATACTACATAGTAGTATTCTTGTATAATACATAGTAATAAACTACCATGCTTAGTATACTACATAGTAATAAACTACTAGACATAAGTATACTACATAGTAGCATACTGGCATTCTACATTATAATAAACTACCAGAGATTAGTATACTACATAGTAGTATTCTTGTATAATACATAGTAATAAACTACCATGCTTAGTATAATACATAGTAATAAACTACTAGACATAAGTATACTACATAGTAGCATTCTTGTATAATACATAGTAATAAACTACCATGCTTAGTATACTACATAGTAATAAACTACTAGAGCTTAGTATACACATAGTAGCATGCTGGTATACCACATAAGAATAAACTACCAGATATTAGTATACTACTAATATACTACGTACTACATAGTAGTATACAAGTATATTACTATGTAGAATACCCGTATTCTACTATGTAGTATTCCGGTATAGCTACATAGGAAACTAATAATAATAGTAATAAACTACCAGAGATTTGTGTAATACATAGTAGTATGCTGGTATACTACATTGCAATAAACTACCAGATGTTATTATACTAAATATTAGTATTCTTGTATAATACATAGTAATAAACTACCAGAGGTTATTATACTAAATAGTAGTATTCTTGTATAATACATAGTAATAAACTACCAGAGGTTATTATAGCAAATAGTAGTATTCTTGTATAATACATAGAAATAAGCTACCATGCTTAGTATACTACATAGTAATAAACTACCAGAGGTGGTTATAGCATATGGCAGCACTAAGGGAGATGTGTGACTTGAGAAACAGCACAATACATTGGTTTATGACTAAATGTCTACAAAAATAATGACATTCCCATCAACTAGCATGTTAACACACTACACGGACATGTTGCAAAAGTCATAAATGATATTAGATTAAAAAACAATCTGTTGACATCTAGTTCGTGGCATGGCTGAGCTCGGATCTCTCGGATATTAGTTCATCCGAGTGATGAAAATCCCTGTCGTCTCGTCATGTCTTGATTATAAGGTAAGAAGACAGAAAGAATATAATAATAATGATAATAATAATATAAATAATTACATTCAAACCTTGGTTAAATCAAGATAAACTTCTGAAGTCACACTAAAATCTTCTTCCCACATCGTGCAGGTCCAGACACACACACACACACACACACACACACACACACACACACACTTGAATTGAACATTCTCCCATGAGCATCCAGCAATTCTGGAGTCTTCAGAGACTTATTAGGGCAGCATTTGAAAAGGGAATTGCTATAATCCAGCCCAGGACAAAGATCTCTGCCCTCAGTTCTGCACCTTTTTGCTTATATTTCATTTGCAGAGAATTTTAAGCTATACTGATGTTATAATTGTATAATTTGTAGATTTACATTCCATTGGAAAATCGTTTATGACTCATTTTCAATGATTTTCCTCGTAGGGAAGATGATTTGCTCCTGCGTGCTGCGCACAAAGGGCGGCATGCATCTGAGATGTTAACAGGGCAAACTGAGAGCAGCATATTATTTTACAATTTACGTAAAACAACACAGACAAAATAAATAGTTTTCGGTTGTTTGCCTATCCTTATTTTCCAGATCAGGGAGCACAGGGGATCTCTGTTTTTTTTTGTAGGTAGAAAAAGAACCTCTCTGTTGACTTAAGAGAATGGTGCCTGCATTTACTAAAGAACTATAATCACCTTTTACATTTACCACTATAATGACAACTATCAGCTAACTCTTAAACTCCCTCTTCTTCGCTCACTGCAAATGACCTCACTGCGTGAAGACCGGACTCTCAGCCTTTTACCCGCCTGCAGCCTCCTCTGATGGCCTCGACGAATACGTCGCTACCACCTGTGAAGATCACTCCTCTCTTTGCCATGAATTGCCTTGAGCTTACATAATATCATTGCTTTCTTGCTCGCCCACGCGGCGTTCAGGTACACGCACTATTCTACTCTTCCCCTGATAACGCAGCTCTAACACATTAGGGTTATATCACTAAAGTTGTTGCTAAAAAAAACAATCACGGACTCACTTGGTGCTCCATTTAGTCTGTTTACGTATTAAGAGTAATGGCAAGCCCTATTTTTTATTTGCTAATGATGTGGTGGTTCTGTTCCTTTTCTGGGGTTTATTTTGGATTGATATTGTTATTTTCGGTCATGGGTTGTAAACCCTCTTTTGTTTTGAAGATACATTTTTTTGTGTTCACTTTATTGTTGGACTCCTGACTCCCTTTAGTTTCTGTTCCATATCTTTCTCTCCCGTCTGTGTCTCCTACTGTGTCCTCCTTGATTGTTGAATGTTCTCACTTGTCCCCGTCCCTCAACTGTTTCTCATTGTCCTCTTTACTCTTTGTATGGAAGCTTATGCCGTCCTCTCTGTTCTTGTCGGGTCGTTTCTTTATCTTGTCAAAGTTACTTCCCTTGTCAGCTCCTCTGCTCCCTGAATCCAATTTAAGTTATGTTTTTTCTGCTTTGGATAATGGTTTGATACTTATGCATATTTTCATCTATTGCTCCTTAGTTTTATAGACTTTTTATTAAACGTTATTTTGAGCATATTATCTTGTGTGCTTTGCATTTGGGTCCTGTGTTTAAGAACTTAAAACCTTTGAATAGGCTCACCAAAATCCAACAGGTCCTCTACAATCAAGAACCAGGCTTCTGCTGTCATCCGCAACAACAATGGTATATCCCTGAAATGCCCCTAATCCCCTGCGATGTGCAGGCGACGCACCTAATTGACCACCCATGTTTTTTGAAGCTCCCCCTACTGAGTAAAATATGATCTCAATTCAAGCATTATCCTTAACCGCATAACCTTTTCAGGGTCACAGGGGTTGGACCCTAACCCAGCTGACCTTGGGTGAAAGGTGACATGAAAACTACTGAACTACTACACTCAAATATGATATGTGCACGACAGACGTCGTCGAGTTGATTCAAATGCGCCAAATTTGGACTAAATTGGACCAACGGTTGATAAAAAAAAATTTTTTTGAGGTTAAGCTCCGCCTAGTATCTATAATATGAAACCAACGTTTCCTCAAATCAATCCAGGTCTTCCTCGCTCTAAGGTCAAGTCGTTTTGAAATTTGAAAATGATCCATGAAACGATTTTGAGTTACCACATTACCAAAATCGTTAAGAAGGATCCGCCGAGGACGAGCCCATGACGATTCTATCATATCCTCGACTTTTCTGCTATATAAATACTCTGGTTGGATTGAAATTTCTTTAACGTCACTGACGAGCTGCACCTGAGTGTGTTCTCAGAATCTATAGCTGACAGCTCCATCGAACCAAACCAACCAAACATGATAGGCGTGAAAACCACCTGAATGCTTCAATGGTTCACTGTGGAGGATTCAAGGGGGGTAAATTGGCAGAAATATAATATCCTGCATGAGAGAGAGAGAGAGAGAGAGAGAGAGAGAGAGAGAGAGAGAGAGAGACATTTTTACAGAGATCATGAAACGGCGGCGCTATGATCCTATAGTTGTTATTGAACCGTGGGCGAAAGAGGTGTGACAAATAACACGGCCGCCGACTTATATAATACCGCTGCATCAACGCCTGCTGGGATGTCTCACATACTGAAAGGCACCCATAAAATTGTAACCACCTGCCCAACATGATTCAGGTCTTCTTCTTGCCATCAGCATAGGTCTGACCAGGCGAAGTATGGATACCACAACTCTGAAGATGTGCTGTGGTATCTAGCACCAAGGTCTCAGCAGCAGTTTTCAAGAAGGGGCCTCTGTGGATCGGATTTGTTTGATCTGGACAACGGCTAAAACTGTGGAATTTTGAATTACACTTTCAAATTCTTATGTTTCTCAAACCATACCTGAAAATCTTTTGCCATGTTGTTATCCTACTGAAGGAGGCCGCTGCCATTAGGGAATAAAGTTCCCATGAAGACTTGCACTTGGTCTGCAAACATGATTTGCAATTTGTGCTGCGACAGTTCTTCTATCTGATCAACAAACCAGGGGCTAGTTTTCCCCCATAAGTGCACCGATGAACCTGAGGCGCTTATGACTTTGTGGCTTTTTCACCAGTTGTCTTTCATCAGACCACAACCACTGCAAAACCAGGAACAAACAAAAATACCAGAAGTTTTTTAAAAGTTTCCTTTAACCAAGTGTTAAGCTATCAGAATTTGTTATTGGTCAAAGTCACACGTTTGGCTTTTTTTCCACCCCAGTTTCATCACATCAACTTCAAGGACAAAACGACAACGTTCACTTTCTACTTCAAATATCTCAGCCTCTGATAGTACTGGTACCATTGTAACAGGATCAATCAGTGTCATTCCCTTCATCGGTCAGTACTTCCACTGCTGTGGCTGATAGTGGTATAGCCTTGCAATAAGATAGGTGTCTAATTCTCCTCTGTTACTACCTAGACTGCTGTCTCAGATGGGGAACAACTCAGCCCCCCATTTTTTAATTACACTTGTCCATAACGTTGGGTTGGAATAAAGGTGCATCAAGTAAATGTGGCTAGAAGGAGAGTCCTACATCTTTGTTGTTTTTGGTGGATGTTAAGATGAGCTGCAATCCGCAACCCCTAAGCTGAATGTCAAAGAACTTCAAATACTTTCCCTACTTGTCAAGTTGATTTTGTCATCTTATTTTTTTTGTTTATGTTTTTTTCACTTTGATGGACCCTTTTGTGTTTCCACTTTTGCCTTACGGCTCCCCCTCTTCTCTTGTGTATCTGCTCACAGCAGCACTGTGAGCCTCCCGCTGTCCTCAGACGGACCATCCTGCTCTTCTCTGTGTCAGCTGTTTGATGCTACCTTTGGCCAGGAGCATGATTCTAAAACAGTAACCGCTCAAAGAGTGCAACACTTCTTTTGGAGTTCTAGATTTTAAAACTTTTCTCCACCTATCACTCAACCAACTCTGTAAACACCTCTTATAGTTCATTTAGTTTTTTCTGTTCCCGTGAAGCATTAAAGCACCTTTGGGAGGGATGATTGGAGGAGTGATGTCGCCACGGCCAAGAGCCTTCATGCTTGGAACGGTATTACGGTCACAGTGCTGCTATGTACTCAATCTGGCGTTTCCCTGAAAAACTCGCCAGCTCCTGAGGCCAGTCATTTTCTGAGCTGCGGTTGTGTCGATATTGACCTCCCACTGTTGCACAGCTCTTTTCTTTTTTTTCAATTTTTTTTAAATCATTCTCTCTTTTTACCCTGCAGGATTTGAAAAAAGACCTCTGCACCATTAGTGCATAGCTTCATAACCTCCCTGCTGTCAGTCGGAACGCATGTTTGCTTTTGAGCGTCAACACATGCGTGTCCAAGTGCACGCCACATCTGCTCCAGCGATGTGCGCGTATGTGATGAATTACCATAAATGCAATTTGTTGCTTCTTTTTTAAGATGCAAAAATACATTTTCAAAGTACAAATATGTAAATCTTTCACAAGTTCACCATGATTGGTTGACTTACCATATAGTATAAAGTGAATATAAAGCTTGATGAATTCCACTTCAACGTGGCCTTTGTGCATCGTAGGCACATCCTGAAAGCGTTCAGCTTGTTTTAACTCCATCGATGTTTAATTCATAAAGAGCAGATTAAATTATTTTATTCTATTTCTCAGAGACTAAAGGCGGGTCTTGATTAGAAGCCGCTGCGAGACAAGTCATAAAGTCTAATAAAGCACTGAATGCTAAATGTCATGTGCATGCTGTACATAAAATATTCAACCTTCCTGCTCTGTGCGCACATGTTGCCTGAAGTCTACCGTCTTGTGTTTTGAAGCTTTTAAGTTGTTGTAGTTGTCAAGCTTTTGGCGAAAAAAAAAAAAAAAGGCTGCCAAACAGAAAACATGTGAGATTTAAATGATCAGATTTTCATTTTCAATCCAGACAAACTGTTTTGATCTAAACTTTCTTGTCTTTATATGATGATACTTGAGCTCTATTATTGAGCATGCCTTCTAATTAAACCTGAGCATTTTAACCTGTAAATCTGCCATCTGTTGACAACACACAACACAAAATTAAATGAAGTATCATTGAGTCTGTTGAAAATACTTAATTTTGAAAGCGATTTATGCTGTTTTTTTGGGGTTTAGTTATATACTGTAAAACAAAAGTTGTGGAGTAACTGGAAGAAAAGACTTCCACTACTAGCCTAGATGAGAATTTTTGAGTCTAACCTGTTCATTTCAGTTGTAAATATAACGTTTAATTGAGTCACAAGTGAAAGTAGTAACTCGGTTGACTCTGTTGTCTCAAAATGTTGAAGGAATAAAATAATGTCAGATTCATAAATCCTTAATAGACACATTTTTATTTACTTTTTTATATTTGAGGATATTTGAAGGTGAAACCGTGAACAAAAGTTTTTTGGAAAGAGTTTTGTGGGGAAATTCCCAAAACTGGAATTTAACTTTTTTTTTGCTTTTGGTTTCTAATCATGCACATTAAAAAAAAAAAAAATGTATTGAAGAACTTAAGTATTTTGTCTTATGTTATGTTATGTAATTTATTAATTTAAGTTTTAAAACTGTAACTTTATGGAAAGTTACCAGTTGAATACATTTTTGACACTTTTTATTTCTACAGTGTAGAATGAAACATACCACATACATGCAACTATCAATAACAGATATCTAATCATTTCTAAGCTCTTTCCCCCGAACAAGACACACAACTGCCGGTTTAAAGTCCATCTCAAGGACCTTATTTATGACTTTTACTTCCATATCCATAGTCCGGGTCCACACAGACATGGTAACGTCTCACTTACAACTCCACCGATGCTAATCATGAAAAAATTAATACAAAAGACAATTAATGGCAAAATTCTATGCCCTCTGAAAGGAGACTCACAGCAGCTGTTTTGATAAGAGCTGAACAGGATGAAGGACAAAGGCTCTTTAGAGTTCCACTGAGGCGGATCATGATACCGAGAGACAATGTGATATTGCTGGAGAAAAAGCAACCTCGTTATGAAGTGAAATTTCCATATTTGAGCCTTTAAAACAATATCTCAGAGAGAGGGGGCGATTAATATGCATAGATTTCATTTCAAGAGAGAGATTAAAAGGGTATTTGCAAGGAGTAAGATTATTTTTCTTCTTTTTTTTTTTGCTCCATTATCTTCAGCCGCAAGCTCAGCAAAGCAGAAAGACTATTTGTCATTGAAAAACCGCCAAAGGTATACCAAACAAATATTAAAAACAAATGTGGAAAAACTTGTCAATATAGCGACTATCAGACAGAAACATTTAATTTTTGCGAATAATCAAAACTAAAGGACAGTGATGAAATTAAACCCCCAGCGATCGCCGCACTTGATATTCTGTAATTTCGTAACGATTATTTAGTCGCAGTAATCCACCCAAAGTACAGATACTAACATGGATTGGATTGGACCGGTCTCTCCACTCAACACGCAGCTCCAGTTCACCATCAAGCAGAACCAGAACTTCCAAGTACAGTTTTGTTTTTTTTAAAGATCCACTGGGCTCAGGAATGTGTGAACAGGCTGTCAGGTGACGTCATCAAAGCATGTACAAGAACCTCTTGTCCAAAGTCAGACGCATCCCTGAGGATTTAGTTTTTCCAGCGTCTTGGAAACATTAATTCAGATAATGCTAAAAGCATTTATTGGACATAAATGGCTGCAGGATTTGTTCCGTCTAAAGCCTGCGGCAAGCCCGTTCTTATGACCCAACCCACTACAGCCCCATGGTGTACCTGACTGTGGCATCAGAGGAGAATGTCAAAGCGCTGGTGTGTGTAACATGTGTTGTTACTGAATTAAACTATTTTAAAACAGTTTTTAATCACAAATGTGATTACATCATTTAAAAGCGATTACAAATACACTTGAAAAGAAAAAGTGTTCACAGCTTAAGTATTATTCGGTTTGTTGAAAAGTTGTTGGGAGTTTCAGTTTTTTATGCTATTGGGGTCAAATTATGCACTATAAAAAGGAAGTTGCACAACTATTCTAAATCAAATTAAACATTTTTGAGTCTAACCTATTCATTTGAGTTGTAAATACTTGATTTAATTGATTCAATTTTGTTTTTATCATAAACAATTCCCTTTGCAGGCTGTGACATTGGTCTTAAAATGCTTTACAAATAAAAAATTGTCAGAATCTACATCCATAATGAACAAGTATTTTTAACCGTTTTGTATTTTAGTATTTTTTTGAGGTTAAAAAAACTGTGAATAAAAGTTTTTTGAAAGAGAGTTGGAGAATTTCCAAAACTGGAATTTCACTTTTTTATGCTTTTGGGGCCTAATTATGCACTTTTAAAAGAAAACAGTGCATAATAATGATATATTATAAGGGGAAAAAAATATTTACAGAAAATATGACCAAGCTTTATGTATCAAGTCACAAAATCGTTTTTAGTAAGTCCTCACATGCTTCAATATGGCCAAAAGAAAATCCAACTTATCAATAGCCATGCTTGATGCCTCCTCCTTGTGACCCCTTAGGCTTATAGTCTGCCCCTTACTGTTTATCATATACATGAGGCTACTGGGTTATATTATCAACAGGTTCACTTAAGTTGCACAGGTTTTCCAATAAGAAATGGTGACTCAAAATGTGTTCAAACAAACAAGTGAGCAATACATCAAAAGGTGAATTTATTGTAACATTTCGTACCTCTCCTTAAATTTATAGTGGTAGCCTCTTATTCTGCAGATTAATTCAACAGGGCTGGTCTTCGCGGTTTTTAGATTATCCTTGGATTCACTGCTTTCACCTCATCCTTTGAAGAGCCCTTCATTTCCGAACGCGTCACATCGCCTCTTCTTGGCTCTTAATTTAACCGTGAAAGAGACAAATCGGTAAAAAAATAGGCAGTGGTAATCGGTGGAACTCCATTCTCACTGAATTTCCCCAGTTTTGCGTTTCCACAATCAGTTCTCAGCCATCCCCGGCTTTGACCTCTTTTCTCCGGCTTCCACTGGTTCCGTTCTTCTTTTCCTCTTTTTCTCCTCTCAGCGGCTTTTTTCACAGGTCTCCAGAGCAACAGCATGTTAGCGCTGGCAGACGCTCTGATTCCATCTCCAAAATAAATGACTCCGAGGAGATAAAGGGAGGAAAAAGGAGGAATGATGGTGCGGTGGAGAGGGGACTCTCCATCCCCGGAGATAAGAAGGAACATCAAGTGTGTGGGTGAGTTTGTGTGAGAGTGTGTGTTTAAGGAAAAGAGGCATCAGAGAGGAAGCTCCTCAAGGCGCCATAACTTGTCAGCTTATCAGCCACCAACACTCGGGCTTCACTTAAAACCACCCCTCGCTGCTTCTTCTTGATTAGCAGCGATAGGAGACTCCAGCTGTAGGGCTCGCTCTCAAACAGCCAAAGGTAACCGTCCGTGGAATCATATCACCATCAACCTGTGAACCCTCTGATATTAAATTGATGCATGTTGCACTCAGACCGGAGGAAAGGTTCTGTGGCAGCATGTTTCTTTTTTTTCCTTAGAAGATGAAACTCCAAGTACAACACAGAAGAAAAGCTGTTGAGGTTTGCTCCCATGGGGCCCTGGGAGCAGCGCCACGCTCCACAGATCAGCGACTTTGTAGGATTTTTTTGAAGAATTGTCTGTGATAATCAATAACGGAATGGCTTTTGTACTTTTTTTATTCCCCCACATAGAGACATCTTCTATACAACTTCCCAAAGTTCCTCGCTTGCTATGCTGTAACAGTTTTGGTAATTAGGACCAACAGCCGAGCTTTCTGACACAACCAGTCAAGTATGAAGAGATCCAACGCTCTTCCTTCCACCCATTCACTTTACAGTCTTCCTCCTGCACAGCGTCTCTTCCTCTGCTCCCTCTTACCATGACAATTTAGGGTCGATGAAGGCTTTGTATTTAGTTTTTTCACGCAAACGTCTCTTACATTTCAGGAGTAGGGCTACTTTTATTCTTTTCCATTTAATTAAAAACTGTTTAGACTAGACAGTCGTTCGTTTGACGAAAACCTCAGAAAATAAGAAATGCTAATGGCCTTAAATCTATTTTTTTAATTGGTGTAAGAGTCAATCATTTTTTATTGAATTGCATTGCAAATGTTTGGGCGTATGGGGAAACACAGAAAACCAGCACAAACTTAATCTTCAGACTGCAAATCAATGCAATAATGATTCTAACTATAACGTATAAACCAACAGAGTATTCTTTGAATTAAATACCCCAAAATTCCATGACTTAGTAGACCTCAACGTTGCTTTAACTATGTATGTACAACTACAGAAAAATTCCCTTCCTGTCTGTATTCAGAGGCTGTTCAAAATAAGAGAGAGTCAATATGAAGTCAGGGGAACTGGTTTGTTTAAAGCAATGAATGTAAGAACTAATGTAAATTAGACCAACGCTGATGTCTCCGACAACAAGGGTATGTCCCTGAAAAGACCCAAATCACCGTCATTGTACACGCAATCCCCCTGATTGATTGAAAACAACGGGGAGAAGAAGAAAAAAGACTCCATAAATTGAGTAAATCATGAACTATTAGATTAAAATATGGTTAAAATATGATCTGGACAGGAATCGGACCAATGGTTGAGCAATTATGTCCGGAAAACTTTCTGCCCACATCGATCCTTAATATAGTTTTTGAGTTTCAAACTAAGTTAGTTTCAGATGAAGTCAAAATATTGCCAGCATCTTGATAGACCATGATTACGTGATGGATCCAACCACTGAAAGGCCCTTTATTCCACTATTCTTTTGAAATGTAGCCCATTTATCTTGGAAAGTCACAGTCATCCATCACTTGTTCTAATAGCAATCGATGTTGTTATTCCAAACGTTGCAAAACCGGTTTGTAATGACCCATAATGAATTATCACTCAACTTCCCCTCTCAGAGCCTTTTTTACGATGTTTCAGGTCCTTGTTTTTATGTTACAGCCACAACTTGGTAGTTTTAATTTGCTCCATACTGGTTTCTGCTGCAGAAGGTTTCAGTGTGCCACTGAAAAAAGCTCCAATACGCGACTGGAATGCCAGCTTGGTGCCAATTTGCTGAAAGACAAATGAGGTTAAATAAGAGGTACGACAACTTCATTAGATCCTTTGGCTAGATCTCAGTCCGGTTTGTTGTGAGTCATTGTAAGGTTCCAGTCCAGCCTGCCTTTCCTATTATTTAAAATGGGTCTTCATGAGTCGATTCATATGCAACAAATTTTGACTAAATCGGACGAACGGTTAAGAAATTATGGCCTGACAATTTTGGAGATAAAGCTCCCCCTAGTGTCAGAAATATACAACCGAACTTACCCAAAACACTTCACTTCTTCCTCGCAATAAGTTCTATATGGCTCTAAAATTTGAAAATGATCCATGATAGACTTTTTGAGTTATCGCGTTAGCATGATGCATCTGCCGCGACTCACGCGGCGGCAATGACGATTCCAAAAAATCTCAGCCTTTTTGGGGAAACAAATATAGACGTATATCACTTAAATTTATAAACCTGTGGAACAGCCTTAACAAAGAAATACGAATGTGTAGTTCAATTTACAAATTTAAAACAATGTTAAGAAAATAAGATGGTTAAAAAATATAGAACCGAAGTGTAGTAATGTAAACAATAAAAACTAAAGAACCTTTGCTTGGACTTCCAATATGTGTGTGTTTGCATACATGTACATGTTTGCCTTTATTGTATCTATATAAATACATATGGATGTAAGGATGCGTGTATATTATATATAAACTAATAACTTGTAATATTTTAGTAATATGAAAGTAGTTTCTCAGTGTGTGGAAATTTGGGCCCAGTTTAGGCATTATTTTGGTCTGCAGTCGTCGCGTACGAAGACCCCATTAGCAACCAACCCCATTTTTCCCGGTCTTTGGATGATAGTTTCTTTTCCATGTGGGCTATGTTGGGTATAACCATAGAACATCTCTATGTTCGCCCTTTTCAACAGTTAGTCAAGAGGTTTTCTCTTCCAAAAGGGCAATTTTTGGATATCTTTCAATCCAAATCTTTGTCCATAGTACATTCCGGCATTTACAGGCCCTTTCTGAAGACTCAGATCTGACCAGCTTCCAGAGACCGCTCTTTTCATTCAATGGGGCCATTTCTGCTATTTATAATCACATTTATGGATTCTGCCCAGACTCTTTGAACACCATCCACAATATCTGGAAAAGAGACCTTGAAGAGGTCTCGCAAGACGCGTGGGATAAGATCTTCATTCGGGTACATCAATCCTCTATCTGTGCTAGACACACTTTCATTCAGGTTAAGATTATACATCGGTGCACATTACACTAGAGCCCGACGTGCAAAAACGTTCCAGAAAATATCCACGTCTTCCGATCGGTTACAACAAAACTCGGCAAATGATAAACACACATTCTGGCTTTACTGGACAGGTTTACTGTTGGCTGGGTCTGCTACACAGTGGAGGGAGTTGGGTTTATTAAGTTGTTCTTTACAGCATTTATACAATTTCACAAGACTGCGGTCGCTCTCTCAAATCAAATCACCATTTGGTCCTAGATTCTCTAGCTCTTCCAGATTCATTCAGAAGGGACTAGTGATGGTGGGTTGAGGGTGGCTCAGTTGGTAGGAGGGTCCTCCACCTATCCGAAGGTCGTTGTTCAATCCCCATCGCCTCCAGTCTACATGTTGAAGTCTCCTTGAGCAAGATACTGAGCCCCAAGTTGCTCCCAATGGATGTTCCATTGGTGTGTGAGTGATGAACGGTTTCCACACCCTATGAGCAGACATAGTGTATGGACCTGTATGCTGACCCAGGTTGAAAGGCTCTTTGGGTTCGAGCAGACAATGAAAGTAACTATATATAATACAGTCCATTTACCATTTAATCCTAACCTCATCATAGCAGTCTTTCATCTCCCTACTAGCTGTCAGCCAGCGCACATGCTATCATCCTATCATTGATTGGGGCGATGAAATTGTCTACTAGCAGCTCATCCTCTTCCAGTGGAAGTTACCTCACTCCTCATGCAAACCACTCACTGAGCCACTTCCTGCCTTATAAAACGGTTCTTCTCTCTCCCCCAGCTGTCATTACGACCTACCCACCTCCGCCATATGGCAGAGCCTCAAGTTCCCCAGCCCTCTAGCTAAAAGTCTCAGAAGCCTTAGCGCCACCAGTGTCCAAACTTGATGGTGGGGGATGGAGGTGGGGAGAGGTATCTACACTGAACAGATTGCCCTCCATCAGCAGAATTCCCCGCTGAGCCTGGGAGCAAAGATTTTACCTTCTTTATCAATTCTTCATATTGTTCAAATGAAAACTTTTTGTCCCCAGATCCACTAGTCTCTCCTGATTTAAATGTATCATCAATAAAGTCACAAGATTCTCCCCTCATTACAAGGAAAAAAGACAGATTAAGTGATTCACGAAATGGATGTGGAGTTATAATAGAGCAAAGGAAAAGGTGAAGCAAATGTATCGGAAGACTTTTGTCTGCATCTGCCAAGGCTCTTCCGTTTGTGTTAAATCTTTAGTGCACAGTTTGTTTCCACGGTTACTCAGTGTGATCTCTGCAGCAGGTGGATTGACCTTTTTTCCAGACTTCTCTCTAAAAAGTACGACAGCAGCTTAGTAGGAGCCTAAGAGCCTTTATCACACCGTGGCTGGGATATTTAAATCAGTTTGTATTCTCTTTTCTCAAATGCAGGGAGAACGATACAAAAGAAATACTCTACTTTGGGAGAATTTTGGTTATAACAATAACATTCGGTGGCGTCTTTTACGTTTGTAATACTGCTTGAGTCACTCTGGGATCCGTAAACAAGAAAACTTTTGTTGTCAAAACCGAAAAAAATCCGTTTTGTGTTAAAGTAGAAAAAGATAAATTACATTGAAGTCTCAAGTCTCTGAAAATATGTTTCTTTGTGTGTGCAGCTACAGCTCAATAGGCCTCTGGTTTTTCATCGGACATAGAAATGCCAATTACCATCATCAAGCTGGTTGTAGACAGACCTCAAGACAGATGGGAGTGTAAACAGTTATCTACCTTTATAAATAAAACGTTGATCCATTTGTTATAAAATATTTGGCAGGTAGAAAAACCTCTATAGAGAAATGTTCTATCTTCCACTCATTTATCGACCATACGATCTGTCTTCCTGTTGACGGTTGAGAGCGATGTGAATCAGAGAGAGGAGACGGATGTGCTTTTGTGGGCTAAAAGAGTTTGTGTGTGTGTGTGTGTGTGTGTGTGTTTCTTTTTTTTAACCTTGGGTACATCACTTTCATTCACACTTGTCACAACTTTAGTGGGTGTGAAGAAGCACACAGCTTTCCAATCAGCAGGAGTTTGAGTGGCGTGAAATAGAGTGAAGGCAGTGCGGCTCGGCGGGAAAGAAAAAGTCGCACAAATAAACTGCACCAAGGACAGAGTTGTTGCGGTTTTGCCGTTACCGTGCGAAGATGGCCATGTAGTGCTTCATGGTGAATCGTGACATTCTCTCAACAACATTCATTAGAAAAGTCCAATTACTCTAAGAGAGAGCATATTCAGAGGAAGCTGTGACTGAACCCGGTGCCCCGATTGATTTTAGCACAAAAGAAACAATCAGCAAAGGCATCAGTGTAGAAAAGACTTGGGTAGGTGAGTGGGTAGTCAGGTTTTATTTTCAGCTAGGAGAATGACGCAATTAATTTATGTTATAATTGGGGAGTCGGAGGGTCAATGCTGAATTCTGAATGAGGCTCTAGATTCTGTGTTCAAGGTGCTCGCTCATGAATCAACATGTATCACTCTCACTATCAAGCTTCATCGGTTTCCTTGTTGATTTAATCATTTAAGAGCTTCATAGTATAGAGAGAGTGTGTGAGCTTTCAAAAAAAAGAAGAAAGGGAATAGTTTTCAAAATCGAGGTTAACTCTCAACTCTTTCTATCTGGATCATTTTCAAATTTCATAGCCACTTAGACCTTAGTGCGAGGAAGAACTGGGGTAATTTTGGTCGGTTATAAATTACTAAAACTGGGGGGAGGTTTATTTCTAAATGTTTTAGGGCATCATTTCTCAACTTTTGGTCCAATTTAGTCCAAATTTGGTGCATTTGAATCGACTTCAGGAGATCTATCTTGAACACATGTGTTTCATTTCAATTGTTAATATTTTACTCACTAGGGGGGAGCTTTTTTCATGAAAAACAGTTCTTTGGAGATCAGTCCGCTTTTCATTTGAGAACGAAACAAATAGAAAAAGTAAGAAATCTCCATCTGCATACCTCACGTCACACTGAAAAAACAATACACCTCCAAATACGACAAACCTGTCTCCGTCTTTCAATCAATTATAAAGCTTACCATGGTCGCCCACAGCGTCACCCAATGGGCACTGTGGAAATGGCTCCTACACCAATGTTTCCAAGTCAGGGCAATATGTTGGGCCTCCGCCAAAATAATCATTTTTGGTTTTCTTTTTCGCTGTCATCGGGTTGATAGATTTTGCACATTTCTCAATGGCTACTTAGAAACTGTGTCTGAGTATGCAATCTGTAAAACCTCGATCAACCTCCGTCAGGCACTAAGTACTCCAATGGAATTAGAAATTCCTTTCTGCCTATATTTAACAGAACAGTGCTGCATCAACGCTTCCATCTGGGTGAGTTTTAAATGAAAATTTTCAATAAACTTGGCCAAGCCTGCCATCACAAAAGGAAATAATAAATTAACTTCATTAGGTATTAAGTGATTAAAGGTATGGAGTAATGCACACAGCAGTGAGGCTTCTATGGTTAAAATGTGAAGAATGACTGAAGGATCCTGTTGTGAGTTGGCTCCTCCCACCTGACTCCACAGAATAGAAGGTTGGTCGAGTTAGCAGAAAGACATCAGAGTATCTCAGTATTCTAATGTTATTTTCTGATTTAATTCGGCACAACTGGACGGCATAGCATTCCCTCCCACCTCCTGTGACAGGACAACGTCCTTACGGAGGAGCTCAACCCTTCAGGAATGTATCACGTTGCTGAAACTCAGATCAGCTAATGCCTCATTACTGCAGCTGTAGCCAGCGGTGCGGTCTGACCTCATGCCCCCTGGGCTCCGTCATTGGCCAAAAAGGCTAAAGGCTGTTGTTAAAAAAATAACATGAACACAACTAAAGAGTAGCTACAAGAAGAAAATATTTTGGACCTGAGACCTAGGTGGATCATCTGAGGTGACTGCCATGTAATGCGGAGGATGTTGCTGCACAAAAACAGATTTTGACATATGGACAGACGGTATATCCACACATGCTGTAGTGATTATCCTTGCAGGTTTGCAGAGGAGTGGACCACTGACCTTGTTGGAGGGATATGCTCTCTCCATGCCTTTTTACTTTCGACAATTAACACAGCACCATGGTGTGCAGGGGCCGACAATGACTTTATGGGTGACAAGGACAGGAAATACTGTCCATTCAAACACTGTGTAGATAAAAAACATATTTTATTGTATGTTTTATTTTTCTTTAAACCATGACATTGATGTCATTCTTTTTTCTCTCTTTTATCACATACTTATAATGCCCCTAGTTTCCATGGCAAATCCCATGTAGGTGAAAGCCTGCTTGGCAGTAAATTGGATCCTGCTTCTGACATTGTTCTGGGAATCAGCTCTAACATTAGCCAGCTATATTGGCAGCTAGTTTGTCTGACTTGCTAATTTCCACTTTCTATGCGAAACTCAAATGTGCACTAGTTTTCATCTTTCAGTGTTGGCAAATGTGTGCGAAATAGATTTACGCCCTTTTAGAAAAAGGGAAAAATAAAGCCCAACGGTGCTGTAGGCTATTATTTTAGGTATTATGTTGATATTTGGTTGATTGAAGGTGTATATATATATATTCCTTTCCTAGGATATTTAAATACCTTCCTCTGCGGATTGAAAATCAGTAGTCATGGAATGACTAACACCAGACCTCCGTGAGATTTTTCTAGCTCCTCGTTTTTTTTTGCCAGCCAGTTCCCAGTGTCTGGGCTACAACATGAAATATGCAACTGTAGATTCCACTAAGTAGACATTACAGCCCCTGCGTGTCAGTCTCCTCTCTCATTCTCTCCCCGTTGCAGCATATATCCTCTGAGTCTCTCTGTTCCCAGCTTTTTTTACAGTCTCTTCTGTCAGTCCTGACTCTGGTGTGATATCAAAATGGAAATGATGGACAGACAATCTATATGGAAATGGTTTAGAGGCGGGCCATCACCCTGTGCTGCTCAGGGAACACGGGCATCGCCGGTGTTAATCTGAGGTTCTCATGGAGTTCAGCACATACACTATGGAAATAGCTGTGCTGTTGTTGGGATGTGATGATGCTGTTATGCATTATAAGGGTTTAATGGTTGCTTAGATGGTCTCCGATGGGCAGATGACAGTACTATGCTTGGTGTTTACTGCTAATTACAGTTTGCATTCAGCGACTCCGACAACGGGCTTTCACACTTTAATGTCCTCACTAAGAAAAACAACTATGAAAAAACTATTCCTTTGCATTCTTTTTCTTTTTCCTAGGACATTTATTAATTTAGTATCTTAGACAATCTAAATTTACCATGAAATGATGACTCATTTGGTCGAGCATGTTTTAGAATTAGCAAAAAAAGAAATATTAAAATATTCTTTGGCTTGTATGAAAAGTTTCATAATTCTTTTTAGTAATTCCTCACTTGCTTTAAGGACTTTGTAAATAGCCATGGTTAATGCTTCCTCCTCTTTCGCGGCCCCTTCGACCTGCGGTGTCCTCCAGGGCTCCGTCTCTGGCCACTTAATGTTCAGCATATCAATGCAGTCGCTGGGTCATATTGTAAACAGGTTCAGTCAAGTGGTTCATATTTTTCAAAAAGAAATAGAGACTCAAAATTTGCTCAACCAAAGGATTGAGCAGGACTTTAAATCGTTACGTTAAGCTGTAACGAGTATAAAGTGTTTATTTGTGTTGCTATAGCTCGTATTGTACAAGAAGTAAAATGCAGAAAATGAATTCTTTCAACAACGTTTGAGCATATGTTTAATTTTGCGGAACAGTTTCTGATGTTGGAAAATTGGTGTATAAAAAAAGACAGAAGACGGGTGAATAAATACAATAAATCTCCATCAGGTTTTCTACCCCCTAAGGTTTGACTGCGACTATTCCCACAACAGTATCTCATTTTGCCACTTACTATTTTAATGGGACTGGAAAATTACCATTACCAACTGGATCGTTTTCCTGCTCAATTAAAATTGCATTAATTCCTAATGACCAAAGTATAATTCATCAATCATCATATTAACTTTCACATATACAGCGTTTAGTGGTAACATTTCTATTTGAGTCGTTTCCATGGTTACTAGCAGGTGGCGCTGTGGGTAACCAGGATAACCTACTTAAATGAGACACTAATTGAATAAGGAGGTCTATGGTTGTTTTTTTTATTGCGCCGTGAGGCAGAAGTGGTGTGTTTTTTATTTGGATGAGTTATTTGCGGAGACGCTTGTTATATTGTTTATAACATATGAATTGAAATATCCTAACCTTGAATTCTTTAATTTTGGACATCACTATCATGATTTTAACCGAGGACCTAAGGCAGCCCGCCATACAACAATGTCACATATGCATGACTCGACAAAACAGACGGAGCATCAACAGTTTCATTAGAAGGATCAAAACGGTTAGGAAATGTTGGCCCCAAAACTTTTGGAGATAAAGCGCCTCCTATTGTCAGAAAAATACAACTGACCTTTACCAAAATCAATCCAGTTCTTCCTCGCACTAAGCAGCGGCGATGACGATTCCATAGCATCCCCAAATTTTAGGGGGTATAACTAGACAACTCACTATATTAAGTAATAAAACAACTCACTAATATTCATACCGTTAAAAATACCAGGCTCATTCGTCCTGTCCTCGCCAACCGCGCTTTTGGCTACTTTCACACTAGCTTACTGACGTGACTCACCTTTGATGCAGATTCTTTCTTTTTGATCCTATTAGTCATGTTTTATTTTCAGGTTCCGTCTCATGGTTAATGATTTCGAATTATATTTCATCTTGTATTTTTCCCAACCTTTTCAGTTACTGAAAAAAACAAAAAGTGAAATTAATCAACAACTAAAAAGGTTCCGTCTCATGCTTAATGGTTTTGTTATATATTTCCTGTTGTCTTTTTAGCTTCTGATTAATTTCACCTGTTGCTTTTCAACCTTTCCTCCCTGAGGGTATATCAGTATGAAGGTCATCTTCTGTTAGTGATTGTTAAGGTATTCTTCTCCTTTGCTTTGCTCACTTATTTCATTTTTATCTTTTCCCGTTTGTACCCCCACTTAAGCCTTTTTTTGGAGGCCTCCCTGGTTTGGATCACTGCCTGCCTCAAACTCCATCAAGACTTATAGGCATTTAAATTAATTAAATGTACCAGCTAAGCGTTTGTGGTCTGCCTCTGGGTCCAATTCTTTATATTCTCTAATTTGTTGAATGCCCAGTTGTGGTGCCATGACATCATGTGAACCTACAAGGAAAGTGTCTACAGCAAACAGTTGTGGATAAACACTGTTCTGCTCCAAGATGTCTTCTCTTCTGAGACCTTCTGCCTGAAACCCAGTTAGCCTCCCTAATGGAGAGGTCGGAGCAGACTCCATATTCCAGCCTCCTACAGCCGGGCCACCACTGGTGATAAGTTGAGGACGAAGATGCGGGTCGCAGGTGACTTTACGGCATTATTGAACCATAAAGCATGGAAGGGAGAGATGAGGCCAGAACTCACAGGAAGTGAAATGAAGGCCAAGAAGGGTAGCTTCAGCTTCAGATTCGGAGAAAAGCTTGTACCCAGAGAGATGACACCTGAAATCCAGACCGTTAAATAACCATCAAACTATCTCATCATCCTTTCTATCACCTCAGTGCACTTAGTTAATATCCTCAAATGATGATCACTTTAGTCATCGCTGTGATGAACTGTGGGTTACTGTTTCTGTCGGACACAGAAGAAAACCATACAAAAAATGTGACACTGCTCTACCAGAACTTGTAACAGGCTTAATGACACAATTGGAAAAACAACCAACCTGATGCTGCTGCCATGAAAATAGAATACGAAACACACAGAGAATCGTTCCTAGCGTCTGCTACCAGAGCTCTGTCGGTGACTGAAAAATGATGGCGGTCGTTTGCGTCATTACTTATTATACGGACGCAAAATAAAATAACCTTTCACCTTAAAAAAAATGGGCAAAAACGGAACACCACTTCTAAATGATTGAAATGAAATTCAGAAAGACATTCAAACTGGCTAATTGGCACAGCTTGTTATTTAGGCGATATTATCATAATAGGATGAACACAAAAAAAACACCTCCAAGAATCCATGTTCAAGATAAATGAATGAAATGAAACTGTATGCAGATCTTTGCCAAACTTCTCTCCCATGATGCATCCTTTGTTGGGATCGCTGATAAAATGCAAAATGATGTTCCGCAGATTGGAACATTATTAGTATAAGTTTAAGTTGAACCCATGTTCAAGGGCTGCTGCAGCTTGTTGGAGGTTTATTGCGGCAAAAGAAACATATGCGACAAAGAAATATATACAGTCCATGCTCGCAGGAAAAAAAAAAAAACTGTAAAATTAAGCTTCAAACGAGTTTTTCCGTAAGGAGCTCTCGCCTCGACCAGGGAATAACAATTGGATGGCGATTTAGGTTTCAACAGTAATCGCAGAGGATAAACGTATCTTTATTCCCGAGTTTGGTCTGGGTTGTTTCCATGGGAACCGGTCAGTCAGGTCAGAAGGAAGGAAGGAGCCATGAGAAGTGGTAACACATCTGACACAATTCATTTTACTGTAATTTCTCTCCTTCCCTTTGCCTTCTCCGTCTCTGCAAACAGTCTCCCTCTCATTTCTCCCGGCTTAAGCGCTCTCTCTCGCTCTCTCTCTCTCCCTTTAACCCTCACTCTAACATAACAAACCCCTCTATGGTAAGTAACTTATCTCAAACAGCTCATCTTAAGACCCGCTTGCCGTCAGATCACACTTAATTAGTTTACACTGAAACACCAGGTGCGTTTAAACGGACAGCCTCATTCTGAATGGATTTTCAAAAGACGCCAAATCAGAAACAAAAAGGTTCAATGTAAACGCTCCTTTCCGAATGAGATTTCATCACTTTGCGGGGCGGTGGTCCAAGTCCTTTGGGAAAGACGTTCAGAGAGGCAACCGCCGCCTGTAAACGGCGTTTCAGAATGATCCCTGTCGAGCTCGTGCCCCTGCAGCGTTACTCACCTGCACTATGCTGGCATTTAATGATCTAGACCACAGACTCTCAAGAAATGATGTGGGAGAGGGAAAAATAATGAATTCTACAAACTCGTCCAAGAAAACCAGTCAGGAGCTGATGTGTGTGAACAATTTTAAAAGCACTGGAAAGGTTTAAAGACATTTATTTGATGATCGGCAACGTTTGCATAAATCCCTCGACACTCAAGTGGATAAGACCTTCCAACTTCACTTTTTACTGAGCATGAATGAAGTAGTTGAGGAGCTGGGATTGCCTCCAGCCCCTGCGACCTGAGAATGAACGAATCAAAGACGTAATGACATCATTCTGGGTTTTCAGGATGAAGGGCGTGATGAGGAGTTTCTGCTTTAAACGTTATGAATGATACTGATGTTAACATTTATGGTGACCAACTTCATGAAATATAAATGAGGTAATTAAAGAAGAGGAAGACCGCTGTGAGAGTCTCTGACCATCCTTTATAAAGCGTCATGTAAAATATTTCACAATAGGACCGACAAGGTCTTTCGTCCTCGTGAGCCAAGCATAGTTAAGAGCATGAAACTTTAAAGTTGCCACTCACAGCTCCTCTAGTAGATCTGCTGCTGCTCTGTATGCCAGTGGTGTGCAAAATGGTAATTAGGTGTCCATTGCTGAAGAAAAAGCTTCCCTTCTGATCATTTGGAGAAAAAAGGGGAAGAAGTCAAGGAGTCTCAGCTGTACTTTTTTAAATATATGAGTTGATTTAAGACAGGTCTGTTCTAACGGAGGAGATCAGGTGGATGTCTCATCTTGGAGTCCTGCAGAACAGATAGTCTCTCTCAGTTTTATTCATATGAGCTCATTGACATTTGCCATGGCCTTGGTCATGGCCCTCAGACTGAACAGCACAAACATCATTTATCAGACATAACATAAGGAAAGACTTCAGAAACAAGTGGGGCAAAGGGAATATTATAATTCCCCGTCATCCATTTACTTATTTTTCTGGGCCTTATTGTAAAGACAATCTACGGAATGAACTAAATACGGGTTGAAGTACATGTGCACCAGCTTTAAGCATCGCCGATACATCTACAAGCTGTTTGGACACCAGCGAAAGACAGTTTTACAGCATGGCAATAAAGACAGTTTTACAGCGTGACAATTATGACCTCCTGCTGAGCCTTTCATGTGTGCATGGACCGCAGAACAGATCACCTCGCACCTTTATTCTTCTGCCCAGTCTGCACTGTCACTTTTAAGCACATACGCAAATATGTATGTGTGTGGGTGTTTCTATACGTTCTATGCATTCTATATTCATAGTACATGTCTATATTTATTTTCCATTTTTATGTTCATGCTTGGATTTGTGCAACTGCAGGATTTGCACCAAAGTACCAAGTCAAATTCTTCGTATGTGTGACTTAATTAAGCGTTTGCTTATTCCGAGTCTGACTCTGATCACACCAGCCCAAACTATTTGAAGCATTTCATGATCCGACCTCCTTCGCTAAATAATCAACACAGCTGGTCATCAACTGCCCAGTCGTCAGACGTCGAGAGCCTAGCCTGTGACATACATTTCGAGCTTGCCCACCTGATGACCCCAAAGACGTTTCTACTCTCCATGTCACCACTCCAATCAGACTGCCAACATCAAGAATGTCAACTTTCCACAGGGATTGAAACATCAAGTCCTATTAGCATTACTGAGTAAAAGTCATGGCCTTTTCTGCATCCTGTACTTACATGTTTACAGTCCCTGGGAACTTTGATTTCTGTCCAGTGAGAGAAAAAAAACACATCAATGCTAAGTGCAGGCGAAAAGACGTACTAAATTTGCCAAGGACAGCCAAAATTCCCCCAGCTTTCCGACCGACATCAATTTGTGACTCTTCATTGATTTCCTTCGTTAGAGAGGAAAAGTACAGAGTAGCTGTCGAAGACAGATTTTCAGAGAGGGCCTGGCTTATTATTGCCCAGGGCCATTTCCAGTTTTTTAAGTGCTGGAACATGATGTTCTGTTTCGGGGACTGCTTCACAATATGTACCACCGCTTGCGTGAAGTACAAGGCATCTATGATGATTTGACCTTTTTCCATGTATTTCCAACCATATGTTCAGAGAATGCTCAAAGCAATGGAAATAATGGCTGCAGGATTGTCCTGGTTTAAGCTCGTTGTTGGTCAGGTCACATTCCTTCACACACCTTCCACGCTACATAATGGGTAAAATGTTGCAGTGGAAGAGAATTTACATAATTTACCTTAATAAATATCATTTTAACCTGACGCCCACAGACTCTCATGTGATCATGTGATCTCATAGCCTTTATAGCTTAGATTTGATTATTTTTGGATGCTGATGGGGGGGGGGGGGAGAATCAAGAACGGTGTGTTTTATTTACAGTATATTGCTACCGAGTTTAATTATTTTTATATGAATGATGTTCAAAACTTAGTGGCGTATCTTAAGTGGCGTATTGACTTGTATCTTCTCATGACTTTAAAACACTATCAGTCTGCATCGGAGAGTCATTTATTCACTGCAACTTTGAAAGAGTTTAACATAGTTGGACGGTTAGATGGACCAAAAGTCACTTCCGTGCATGCCCTCTTTGTCATGCTCTTCTTCTGGGCTTTTGTTGGCGGTTGGCACCAAGCTCATCTTAGAATTATCGCCATCTTATGAGCTGGAGTTTGAACTCTGCGCATGTCAGAAAGCTGTTTCGGATCAGATGAGCTGACGCAAGGGAAGAACGGGTTGGAAAAGATCAGAAGTCATGTAAAAAGGTGAATGAAATAGCAATTCGGAAATGTTTAATTCCAATAGGAGAAAAGTCTCCAATGTAAACCCGCCCTATGTCTCTGTTCAGCTCACTGAGCCCCCAACCCCTCCCCAATAGAACCTTACCACTGAGCAAATCTCTCTCTCAGTTTTTTCGATAATTTTGCTCACAATTATACAAACAAGCAGGCAAATTCCTTGACAGGGGTGATATTTCATAATACTAAAAAAAACAGACACATTTCACAACAGTATCTCTGCCAGACGCCAACTGATCATTTTAATTGTGCCTCTGTAGAAATAATGAAATTGTTTCTACAGAGAAATGAAATTGAGTTTGTTTCTCCTCTCTTAATAAGTCTGTTTATCAGCATGACACTGAAAGTTTCACTTCCAGGCAGGTGCATCAGACTTTACTGAGCTCGCTTCTCTTCCTGCAGTTCCATCCCCCTCTATCTGTTGTTTGTTAAGGCAGTGAGGTTTCCTTATTTATTCCTAAGCCTTAATTGTGGGGTTTCTTTCTGCTTTGAGCCAAAGCAAAGATTTTAAAACTTTTTGTTATAATGCGCCTCTTTTGAATGATTTTTCTTCAGCCGACGACCCCCAAAATGGGCACAAACCATAAAGAGTTCAAATCCAACAAATACTACAAATACTCCAGGATTACCGATGTGGTCCATGCCATGACAGGTCAGATTTGTAAATCTTACGGTTTACGACATTGAGGGTGAAATACTCCGTCACTCGGTGCCACGGTGGCTCTGTTGGTAGGGCGGTCGTCCACTCATCTGAAGGTCGATGGTTTGATCCCTGGCCGCCCTGGTCTACATGTTGCAGTATCCTTTAGCAAGACACTGAACCCCAAATTGCTCCCAATGGCCGTTCCACTGGTGTGTGAATGATGGCGGCAATGATTACCACTCCTGATGAGCAGGTGGCCCCTTGCATGACAGCCTCTATTACACCTGTATGGATGTTTGAGTGGATGGGTGAAGGCTGGCTTGTGTTGTAAATTAAGTACATTTTGTTAAACATTTACAACTTGGATGTCTTCTGTCGTGATCCGGTTGCAGTGGCATTACTGTTTACTTTCTTACCATTAGGCGGTGTCTGAAGCGCACGGTGCCGGGACCATCAGCAACTGTGGCGCCGCCCGATGAGGTCACCTCCGAATCCGTAACTAAATTGGTTGACAACTTATTTCATCGTCGATTTCTGTTTGTGACGTTGATTATTTTTTGTGTCTCCTCCACGTCAGAGTTTGTCTAAGAGTATGCAGACGTAGAGTCAGTGTGGATATTTTAGAAAACATCTAACGAAGCAAAGGAAAGTAATGTATCAGCATCAGCATCTGAGTACGTGTAAAGGTTCTTGTGTATCGCTGCTACAATGAACATCTTTATAAAAAGCATGGAATTGTTAGCATGTATTCCACTGGTTCCGCTTTTGATCGAATCACATGCTGGGTTGATCCTAAAGAACTAAGTCAAAATACAACATTAATCATTTCTAGCTGAACCAAGTAGACGACTCACATCAAAGTTGGTTTTGTCTCATTCATTATTCTGTCAAAACAAAGAGGCTAAAGAGGCTAGAAGAGGCCGAGTTCACTTAATCATGAAATGTTTCATGAGAACAAGTGCCCTGGTGAACCCTGGAGAGAACAGTCTTGAAGTTATCAGCGTGCAGCACAGCGTACAAATAATTAAAACAAATGAATTGAAACATGGAAGGAAAAAAAAACATTTTGAAAGGTTAAAACCAGTTTGTTGATATCTGCAGCAAATCAGTGATTATTGTTAGTTTTAGGCATTTAGTTGAGACTGTCGTGGTTGAAGGGTGGGGGGAAAAACTGTGGCAGTGAGGGTCCATAAAAATATAGAAAGAAATGTGTGTTTGTGTATTTGATAAAGAACCTCTGTTATAAGAGGAAAAGAGGGAATTCGCAAAAAAGTCCTATGGCTGTAAAAGGGAAATACTCCGATAATAAAAGTGTTAAATGTCTTCAGCTCTAACACCGCCCCACTGAGAGTGACTCCAACCATTCACCTCCTCCTTGGAAAGCGTGGCGTAGTGTGAAGATGCCCGCCCTTTAAACACGTCTGTCTTTAATCTGCTGTAAGAGAAAATATCACAAGGCAGACTTTCTTCTTTAATTGCAGTGTTTTTGTCAGAATCAAATCTCTGTCAGCAGAAAAACATCTATAATCACCAAACTCTGAGGCTGGATGTATGTTATCTAACAAGGCAGAGTGAAACCCAGCCTCCATCCCCCACAGCCATTACTCTACATTCAAGGATTCTGGAGTACTATAAAGGGAATCCTTTCAGAAATGTCTCAAACTTACTATTTATTTTTTCATATGAACTCCATGCATTTCATGCCTTTGACTGTGCGTCTCTCACTCTGCCTCTTAACTGGTCTCTCTCTCTCTCTCTCTCTCCCTCACCTTTCCCCTCTACCTCGGGCAACACCAATTATGGGAATAAGAAAGGAAGGGCAGGATTGGAAAACATTTGAGAAATTGGATTTTTTTTTTAGCCCCCTTATAAATAATACAGGACAGAGTTCAGCAAGACAGAACAGACTCTAAAAATATCTACCCTGAGACTAATGATGTGACATATGGTGAATTCATGCATGTCTGTTAGTGTGTTGTTCTGATCCAGACGGGCAGGTTGATGAGCTGTCACAAGGGTTAAAAATCACTTTGATTCTCCTTTTTCTGTTGCTTTCTTTAGAGGCATGCTTGATGAAATTGATTATTAGAAATACTTGAAAGCTCGCTGAACATTTCCCCACTGTCTCTCATCAGCTCTGTCCTACTATTGGAGATCCTCTAACATCGTCATATTCCCTTGAATATTGTGTTTTTCAGAATCTTAACTTAGTTATTAACACAGCCTTACTAGATATGTGTAAAAAGCAGCAGTGCTTTTTCATTGTAGTGTTGTATTTTAACACCAACCTGGTAAGACTGAAATAAAGATTAATTTTTAAGCTTGTGGTTTACTTTCATTTTCATTGTATTTTCATTTAGGCCCCTCCCTGCTTTATGAGGAACAGAAACAAACTCAAAACAGGCAACAACCAATGCACAGGCATAACATTTAAAATAAAATCCATGCACAGTCACAAGTGTAATTTGGAAAATTTAAAAAAAAAAAGCTCAGATTTTTCCAATTAAATTTCACCAAATTAAGTAAAACTTTTGCATCTCTGGTACGAATCAACTTTTGAAATGTATCCAAATGAGGAAATACTTTGTAATGTCTTCTAATCGATCCGGTAAAGACAGAACATACAAACAAATAATGAAACTGGTGGATCCCCGGTTAAACAGAAGCTGCCCTCACTCACTCTTGTCTCATATATTGGGATGTTTCCCAGAGGTTTCTCTCTCAAACAGCCTTGACAGACTCATCAGACTTGACCCCTCATCGCCTGAGAAAGAGCTCAACCTCTGCTCACACAATAAGGGTGATACGATTTATTCGTATCCACAGGATATCGATGTGTTTCCACAGTAGAAGTGTGTGGATACTTAAAGGCTGGTTAATGAACCGGTGTCATTCTCAAGGTCACCGTGAGGCAGGGAAACCAACAGGGATCACGCTACAGCTTCTTCCCAATTTCCTCTTCACGGGGCTGCTGACTCCGTCTGGGAATTTGATTTTTTCAAAAATGTTATCAGAAGAAAAACTCCAGCTAGCAAACACACACGCTATCAGTTCTGTGTTTTGGAATTGAAATATTATAATTATATTAATTATTATAATAATAATAATTTGAAATAGAAGAATAAGCCATTTGGAATAGTATCGTCACGATGTGGCTAATGCTGGCTTGATGATTTTTGGGGGTGAAGCTGGGGGCAAAGAGGGCTGAATAGAGACGCTGAAGTGGAAGGCGCAGGAGGCTACAGATTATTTTAGAGATACTGAGAGATTTTGTTGGAGTTGTTGGTAGATTTAGAGGGCGGCAATAACTCAGACATTAATGGAGAAATCTGCATTAACTCTTTCCTGAATCTAGGCTGCTGGTGTGCCTTGGTGAAGGTTTGCGCTCTATGAGTGCTTTTTCTAGTTTTAATCAAAGTGGAGGTTTCAACACATTTTAATAAGCTACAATAGCTACTGGTAAATAGCACTGATTTGTATGTCAAAGTCATCGACAGACGGTGTTTAACAAATACAATTAGGGGTTTACAAAATTACAAAAGCAATCCACACTGCAATTCTACCGAACCACTTAAGTCAATTTTCTAAAACTTCCGATTTAAAACTGATGCTGCGTTCAAGTCGACAATAAACTCAAATCATTTAAATTCTGAAGTTCAAACTATTTTTTTTTCAGAATTTTTATACATTATTTGATTAATTTATAAATAATATGCCTTTTTCAACAGTGCTACCATATTGACAAATAAGTTAACTGAAATTGTTTGTATTTACACAATTCACACTTCCACTGAAAGGAAGGGTTGACTTTGCAAAATGTTGCAGCTTTTGGCAAAAAAAATTTAGACCTCTGGTCGACAGTGTTGCTCATTATTTAGTTAATTGTAGATCGCTAATACAACTTACTAAGCCGACACTGTCGTCCCCGACAGCAGGGGTATCCCCCCCCCCGAAAACAAACAACAACAAAAAATCCCCTACATTGCTCAAGCTAGTCCCCTGATTGAACTCCTCAATTTAAATGTGCAGTTATGTCCAAAATACAGTGTTATTCAGAGAAAAAAAAGTAACCCCTTAGAGAGTAAAATATGAGCTGTTTGAATAAAACATGATATTTACGAGACAGACCTCCTTGAGTTCATTCATATTCACTAAATTTGGACTAAATCGGACCAACGGTTAAGAAATTATGGCCCAAAAAACGATGGAGATAAAGTTCCCTCTAGTGCTGGAAATATACAGCTAGGCTATTAATCTTGCTAATTTAGTGACTTTTCTCCTGAACAGAGTATTTCACCTTTTTTTTTTTTTTTAATGTCTAACTGATCTAGAAGAGATTGCATCCATCTATTGTCGTTCTCACAGTGTCAGCCGCTCTGGTGTGCTGAGCTTCTACGCTATTGTGAAGAACCAAAATAAATTCATGTGGTTCCATCTAAATAAAAACTGTGTGTCATGAGCCTGTGTGGAGGAAGATTAAACGTCATCAGCAGCGGCTATTTACTGAAAGCTTACAACATTTTTGCTCATTTTTAATCCCCCTGCCGATTGTTCTACTTCATTGGTAACCCATTACATACCCCCTATACCCCCCGCCGCAGAAATGACTAAATGTGTCATTGTACTCCGCGCACATGTGGTGTATCAGCCCCCTGTAAATAACCAGGCTGCACAGCATTCCTCCCATCGTCTTCTTTCTCTCCGACTGGCTGAGGTGTGGGCTGAATGGCTGATCTATCTGCATCTCACCTTTGATGACAGTGGCAGCTGGAGGCAACCAGAGCCAACAGAGCCCGATGTCTAAGCAGGAGTCCTCCCACACACTCCACGGGACTCGCTTTCCTCGGGGTGTGCAACAAATATTTGCTTCACAAATTAGGAATTCATTTAAAAGAGCTGGTGCAAAAAAACTCCACCCAATTACCATTTCTCAATGAGATGGAGCCTCGGGAATCTGGGGGAGAAGGAGGAGGGGTCTGAGGGCTTGAGGATTTTCTATTCTTAGACATTTAAAATGTCCTCTTAGACAGGTGTTTGCAAAAAAATCATTGGGAGGCTGGATATGATTTTTTTTTTCTTCCCTGGCAGGTTTTATTTTTGCTTCCATTTTGTGCTCTCAGTCGCTCCTCTTTAGCTTTTTTAATGACACATAATCATAATATTTCTCTTTCCCAGAGTGCATCTCTCGCGCTACCAGAGTGCACTGCATTTAAATCACTCGCCGTATTTGGTTTATGATTAGTATGACGTGCTGAGGCAGCTTTTGGCAGGACAACAAATGTCAAGGATCTGTATATTGGGAGTTTTAGAAGATTCTGTCCAATCACGAAGCCCATAAAGCTGTTTTTTACAAGGTTTTTCCAAAGTATTAGTTCTCTGAAGTATACATCTACTGTTTTTTGTTGGCAGAGTTTGCATTTAATATGTTAATTTCTGTTTGATCATGAATTTTAGTCAACTCAAATTCTGCCTTCATATCAAAACTCGCCTCTCCCCCTTAAATCATCCTCACATCAGTCAAATAATTACCATTAATTATGAAAGGCTGATTGTGAATTATGCTAAATAAGGTTGTGTGGTTACATCATTACCCAAAATAAACTGAAAGAAAAGTTTCTTTATTCCTTCGGGGTCAGGTGAATGGCCGCTGCTTTAAAATTATTGAAATATTCTAGCACACAGAAACAAAAACAGAAATAGTAAAACATCAGGCAGGGAGAAGGGCGGAGAATGTGAGAAATTGTGAATCAGGAAGTTCATAGGATTAGTAAGGATGAAGTGAGAGCAGCTTTGATGTTGACGAAGAAAGGAAAGGCGTTCGGTCCTGATGACATACCAGTGGAGGTATGGAGGTGTCAGGGAGAGAGGGCGGTGGAGTATTTAACTAGATTGTTCCACATTATCTTTGAGAATGAGAGTATGCCTTAAGAAAAGTATGCTTTTGCCAATTTTCAAAAACAGGGGTGATGTTTAGAGCTGTAGCAGCTACCGAGGTATAAAGCTAATGAGCCACCCAGTGATTATATGGGAAAGAGGATTGGAAGCTAGGTCAAGAGTAGAGGTGGGTTAGCAGCATTATGGTTTCACGCCGAGAAAGCGCAGTACAGATGCAATTCTTACTTTGAAAGTGCTGATGGAGAATTAATGTGAAGGCCAGCAGGAGTAGTAATGTGTCCTTGTGGGTATGACAGAGTGTTGAGAGAGGAATTCTGAGAAGGTCTGGAGTGACAGAGAAGTACACTAGAGTGGGTACAGGGTATGTATGAGTGCAGGATGACGGCGGTGAAGTGTGCAGTAGGAGTGATCGATGGGTTCAAGGTGGAGTTGGGACTGCATCAAGGATCGACCCTGGGCCCTTTTTTTTTGCTATGGTGATGGACAGGCTGACAGACGAGGTCAGACGGGAGTCTCAACGGACCATGAAGTTGGTGGAGGACATTGTGATCTGTTGTGAGAGCAGGGAGCCGGTGGAGGAAAACCTGGACAGGTGGAAGTATGCGCTTGCTAGAGAAGAGGAATGAAGGTCAGCGGCAAGACAGAATGCGTGTGCGTGAATGAAAGGGAGGCGTGGAAGAGTAAGGACGAAGGAGTAGAGGTGAGGAAGATGCAGGAGTTTTCTTGGGGTAAATTTCTCAGAACAACGGGGAGTGTGAAAAAGAGGTGTAGAAGCAAGTACATCTTTGATTTTCTTCCTGATGGGCTGATGTAGGTTTAGTCCATGTGTGTGTATGTGTGTGCGTGTGTGTTTGCATGTCTGTTCGCGCGTGTGTGTGTGTGTGTGTGTGTGTGTGTGAAAATCAGAAAGCATTTGACCACTAAATTTTGTGATTGACATTGTTCCGCTCCAAACAGCAATGGCGTCTCATCAGATTGGATCCTCCTTCAGATTTGAAAGCCCACCTACAAAGTCTGTATACTGTTAGTGCACATTACACGTAATCCCCCCTCAATCCAGCCTCGGCAGCGTCACACCGGTACGCTGACATCTCCCCACAGAGCTGTCAGCAGACGTCACCGTGGGGGGGAATAAATGACTGAGACATGAATGATTCATGTGATGATGCGTGTTTCTCATCAGTAAATCAGCCAAAACGAGTTAACCAATTAATGGTTTTCACAAGGCACAGAACGTGACAAGTGTAGGAAAACATGAGTGAATGATTTCATTTCTATCCTCTTTGTCCTTCACGAGTGAGAAAGAGACTGATTTATGGGTTCCCTTCTGTGATGCCGTGCGTGTGTGTATGTTTGTGTGTATTTGTGTGTGTGTGTGTGTGTGTGTGTGTGTGTGTGTGTGTGTGTGTGTGTGTGTGTGTGTTGGGTGGTGTGTTGATTCACTATAAATGTTTTTGTGTGTCTTTACAGCTACTGTACCAGACAGATGGGCTGGCACGACTGTGTGTGCCGCCCGTCCAACTCAAACTGGAAGCTTCAACTGTGTTTGATGGAGGTCAGAGGGTTGTACAACTCAGAATAGACGGGACAAAATACACATGAACACGGCGCTGCTCCCTCTCTCTCTCTTCTCTCTTCTCTCTCTTCCCGCTCTTTAAATTTTGTCCCCTTACTCACACTCACCAGCAGTCCACAGGAGTCTTAGCTGCCAGATTGTTTCTTCCCACTCTAATCCACTCCTTCACTATTCCATCAACTGTCTCTCACTGTGATGTCGGAGGCCCCAGAGGCTAGACCCAATCGTCCAACCGGCTGTCAAATCTATCTGCTGTAAATCTCCGCCACACAAGAAGATGTCGGAAAGTAAAGTCCATTCTCCCTTAAATGTCCTTTTAATGGTCTCATAGTCTCATGCTGGGAGTAGAGCTGGGCCGACATGCTGATGCTGACTGCCCCCTGTTGGCTCTACCTGGAACTACATCAAACCTAACAGTTCTAGCAGGTAAAGTTCTGCAATGATGGTTATTATATTTGAGTAATTTGTGCGTGGAACGAAACAGATAGGCCCTTGATTACATTTTTCAGTCAAATCAAAGCGTCTATTGTCATATGCACTGTTTGAACAAGTTTCCCTGTACGATTTAATTTTTAAAGAAAAGAAAAATATAAAGTATAAAATGATCATATGTTCGTGTGTGTGTGTAAACATATAAATTCCATGCCTACATATAGGATATATGTATATATATATATATATACGTACCCATAAAAAAAAAGCTAGGTATGGGGTAATAGCAAAGTTTTTGCCTCTACCTTTATGGATAATATCTACAGTTCTAAGACAAAATTACACAAAGACTACCACACATCATAATCTGATCTGGATCCAGATATAATTACAGATCTGGTGATGCAGAATGTTTAAATAAAGTGACCTACAGAAAACCAAATAGGCTACTGCGAGATAACAAATAATAGTGCTCAAGAATTGCTAAATAAATGTAATTGTTGTTATTTGTCATACTCTACGTACATTCAAGAAGGACAATTAGTGAAATGTTGTTTTTCTTGAATATCTGTCAAACTATTCTTGATACCAATGTGATTCTAAATTCCACAGGTAGGTTTTTATAGTCAGAAGTCTTATTGTGAGGGTCAGAGCGTCAGCAAAGTCATTATTTTAGTTGCATTAACATAATATTTGTCACAGTTTCGGGTTCTCTGCGAAGGCAAATCTTGTGAAATTGGGAATGTCGTCTCCCGTAAGTAAACCGGACTGCATAAAAATAAATTATGGTACAGAAAACAGCTATAAATAATAAATTTACTCAGGGGCTCCTGCAGGACCGAAACATCAACTATGTTTACCTTTATTTATGAACAGTGTAAAACATAGGGGAATAAACACCGAAATTCAAAGCAAACTAAAGTAAAAATATTACCCAAGTGAATGACTTTCAGGATGAAAAAAATGTAAACGGTAAAGATGAATCTCAGCAAAGGGATTCATTTCTCAACTAATTTGCTGTTTTTTGCTGAAACCTCCTTTCCTGACCTCCATTTTCCCCCAACGATGACTAACAGCCTGTAAAGTGCTCCGGTCGGTGCAATCCATATACTCAATTATTCGAATGTTTGCAAAGGAAAAACAGCTCATTAACACAGACGGTGTATGATACATGCATTGTTTTATGATGTCCGGTGTGTGTGTGTGTGTGTGTGTGTGTGTTTGTGTGTGAGGAAGGGAGGAGAGGTCATAAAGAGCAGTTATAGTAATTAGAATACAGGTTGATGTTAACAAGGCAGAGTATGTCATTTCTCACTAGATATTACTACGAGGACACACACTCACAGGTTACTACACTGACCACACTCACACACATGCACACACACACACTCACAGGTTACTACACTAACCAAACTCACACACATGCACACACACTCACAGGTTGCTACACTAACCACACTCACACACATGCACACACACACACTCAGACACACCATTACTCATATATACAAAAAAAACACTAGGCGACATTTCCATTCTGGAGGTGAGGCATCCATGCTTGTGACATTTGGCACCGACCACTTAAACCCCCCTCGTCCTCTCTTCAGCCACTACGTCTCATTAATGCTGATAGCCAATTAAGACAAATAAGAATCCATAACCTTTTCCATTTCTCCCCCATACCACTAATGACCCCAGTGTGCCCCGCTACTCATCTTCATCTACGCTACCCGAAGACACCAGTGAGTCTTTCCCATGCCTGGAGCAGCGGTTAATGCAGCAGCACTCACAAGGAGGAAGATGAATCTAGTTGTTCTTCTGTTTATTGTCTTAAAGGGCGACACCACCTACCAGGAGCTTCATAAAAATTACGACTAGAGGTGAGCAGCTTATCCGCGTAGGCTAACGGCCAGCCTGTTTGATCATGTTTTCATTTCACATTTTTCCCAGTCAGTGCATTAACTCCTTCACCTTTGATTCCACGCTGCCAACCCGTTGAGCGCATGGGGCAAGAATCCGAGGAGAGCTTTCAAAAGGCCACGACTCCTTCTGTTTTGTTGTGAGAAGGAAAGACCAACACAGTAACTTTAAAGCAGGTAGGAGGATTGGTACGTTAACATCTCCACATAGTAGCTGCATGTTTCAACTGTCCTCTCATACCGCCACTTAAGCAGAAAGAAAGAGGAGACACAGAGTAAAGGGGTACTGCGACTAAAACTTAGTCCCACAATTCATCCCTTCCTCAATATACGTTTGATGAGCGTAGATGGGAGTCTGTGTTGACATTTCATTACATTATGGAATCGGCATTGCCGCCATGTTCGTCGCGTCAGATCCTTTGTGCTGACTCGAAAACTTTATCATGGATCCTTTGCAAACTTAAGACCCATATAGAAGTTGAGTGAAGAGGGAAAGTTTGGATGTTTATTTCTGACACTAGAGTTTACTTTATATACAAAATTGTCAGGCCATAATTTCTCAACCGTTGGTCCGATAAAGTTCTAATTTGGCGCATATGATCGACTCAAGGAGATCTATCTTGAATAATAAGAAGGGTAGGCTGGACTGGAACCTTACAATGACTCACAACAAAATGGACTGAGATCTAGCCAAAGGCTCTAATGAAGTTGTCGTACCTCTTATTTAACCTCATTTGTCTTTCAGTAAATTGGCACCAAGCTGGCATTCCAGTCGCGTATTGGAGCTTTTTTCAGTGGCACACTGAAACCTTCTGCAGCAGAAACCAGTGTGGAGCAAATTAAAACTACCAAGTTGTGGCTGTAACATAAAAACAAGGACCTGAAACATCGTAAAAAAGGCTCTGAGAGGGGAAATGCAAAGTTGAGTGATAATTCATTATGGGTCATTACAAACCGGTTTTGCCACGTTTGGAATAACAACATCGATTGCTATTAGAACAAGTAATGGATGACTGTGACTTTCCAAGATAAATGGGCTACATTTCAAAAGAATAGTGGAATAAAGGGCCTTTCAGTGGTTGGATCCATCACATAATCATGGTCTATCAAGATGCTGGCAATTTTTTGACTACATCTGAAACTAACTTAGTTTGAAACTCAAAAACTATATTAAGGATCGATGTGGGCAGAAAGTTTTCCGGACATAATTGCTCAACCATTGGTCCGATTCCTGTCCAGATCATATTTTACCCATATTTTAATCTAATAGTTCATGATTTACTCAATTTAGGGAGTCTTTTTTTCTTCTTCTCCCCGTTGTTTTCAATCAATCAGGGGGATTGCGTGTACAATGACGGTGATTTGGGTCTTTTCAGGGACATACCCTTGTTGTCGGAGACATCAGCGTTGGTCTACTTTACATTTGTTCTTACACTCATTGCTTTAAACAAACCTGTTCCCCTGACTTCATATTGACTCTCTCTTATTTTGAACAGCCTCTGATCTGTGATTTTTCAGGATAAATGGGCTACATTTCAAAAGAAAGGTGGAATAAAGGGCCCATCAGTGGTTGGATCCATCACGTAATCATGGTCTATCAAGATGCTGGCAGTTTCTGACTTCATCTGAAACTAACTTAGTGTGACATTCCCTTTGATTGCCTTATAAGGACAGGAATGAGTCAGTGTAAATTTTCTGGCCAGCACACTCAATAGTAACGGGGTTCTCTCAGTAGCATCAGCAGATCTGTCTGTGGAGGATTGGAGGCGGCTGTAAGTAATAAAATGCAATCTGAAATGAGATAAATGTCAGACATCTTGTTTGAGAAAGCTGGAGATGAAAAAATAATTGATGGCAGAAAAAAACTAAGGAGTGGTTATGACCTTTACTCTCAGCACCTACAGGGCAGGGATATTACCCAGAAGGCCACTCATTGTACGGATCGATTCAGGTGCATGGCTCAGTCCGATCAATACAAGCCCTGATACAGTCCATACTAAACATTGGCTTTTTAATCACATACCAGTGGCTGTTTTCATTTCGCTTCAACAGTTAAAGTGTCTATCATATTAAAATTCACCACCATTTCATCCTCAGGCATGTCTTTACCGCTGGGGGTAGCTTCAAATTTAGAAAATTTAATACATTTGCTGGTGGGAGGAATTCTAATCTATAAGACCATTACTTTGTGCAACAATGCTGAATACCAAACTCTCTCAATAGCAAAAGAACCAAAGGGCCCGTTGACACCGTTCCTGAACTATGTGAGCAGATACATATAATACAGTGTGTAGATAATATATGTATTATCTATACACAAGTGTGTGGATAATATATGCATATGTGTCTGTGAGTATTTATATCTACATTTATTTATAGGCGCCTTTCAAAATACTCCAGGTAGCCTGACAAGGCAGAGTTAAGAAATTAAAAACAACCTAACAATACATTAATCGCTTACATTCAGCAAGACAAATTTACAGATCTAAGATCATAAGAACAATAACAATCAAGACTGAATATGACATGTTTAAAGAGATTTGTTTCGAAAACGGAGAGCGAGTGAATGTTGTGGGTGTCTGGCGGAATGGACAGGCTCTAGACCCCTTGTTGGTCGAGCGGGCGGGTGGAGCATTGAGGTGGACGTAAGAAGAAGAGCTAAGAGTGCGGGTGGGTGTATATATACATGTATACACATGTATATATATGTGTGTGTGTGATGGTTCGGGCTGGTATCCATCTGTATAGAGAGAGGAAGGAGCTAAAGTAGCTCTTTTGTGGACTAGGACAACAGGGACTAGCAAGAACCAACAGGAAAACGCTGCTGGGGAAGATGAAACACAGCAGATACATAAGGTTGGGCAATTCAATACAAACGGACCTGGATGACTCCCCCCCCAGATGGGTCCCTAACGCCATTGATTTGACAAAATCAGGGCTAGACCAAAAGCATCAACTCCAGCAAAGACCTGGTCTGACATCATCCGCAACAACCGCAAATTGGCAAGAAATAAGAAAGAGGGCTCACCCCATCATCCAAACTCCCGCCAAAGATCAGGTTCGAACCACTGAGTCACTGAGCCCGTAGAAGCCAATAATGTCACTAAATTTAAGACTAATGCTAGTGTTAACGCTAACGCTAATATTAAGTCTAATCGAAACACAAGAAAGAGCACCATAACCACAGGGAGGACGAGGGCTGGAGGAAGCATTACTAAACCTGCACCTGATAAACCAGAACCTGTTTTCATTGGACAAACTCTAGACAAGCATTTCTGAATGGCAAAAACGGAGAATCCAAACACAGTCAATCCATCCATCAATCAGCCAACAGAGCTTTGGCCAACCTCTCTCCACACACGCACCCAATACAAGGTTTATTATCCAAGCTGGCTTTTGTGGCATTTTACAAAGGAAAATTGACTCTGACAACCTGAAAAGAAAATTTTCCACGCTGGTAGATAAACTAAGGGACTATTAGTCACAGCAAGAAGCAATTTCTGGCCTCATCCCAAGTGCTGTGAAAGGAATAGAATGGTTTAGCTGGCTGAAACTGTAAAGGTCGCTTTACATCTGATGGAGTCCATCCAAACAACTCTGGATCCAGACTACTTGGTGCCAATGTAGGCCATTTTGCTCATGTGATGAAGTCCCCAATCAGAAAAGTGTTTTAAGGATAGAGGGATAGTCTACAGTCAAAAACCCCAATACAGCAGTACTCAACAGCTTTCCAATGTTCTGAAAAACCGGGCAGTCATAGTATGTCACAAACGTAACAAAAAGGACATGTCTTAGATTCAATCGTTTCTAAAGGCCTCCAGATACCGGAGGTTGTGGTAACAGGTGTTGCCCTTTAAGATCTCTACTGCGTTTCTTGTAAGCTGACTGTCCCTGCTGACATCAGCAGAAATAAAACAGATGATCAGAAAGTCCTTTGTCGCATCCACAATGCAGAACAAAAAGAAAAAGGTGAGGCAGTTCTTTTTCTCTGAGATATTTTCCCTGTTATACCTGACTTCCTCCTGAACCCCTTTTCCACCCAAAAAAAAAAGGGTTGCAATGACTTTGCACCTTTTTGCACCGATAAAGTCCTGTGGATAAGAATCACAATTAGTTACACTACATCAAGTGGAATGGATGTGTCACCAGTGCCTCATTCCTTTTGGATCACGCAGCCTTATTTGAAATTGTTCACCACTTTAAAACAAGTACTGGCTGCCTTCACCACAAACGGTCTCAGAAATGTTTTTGAACGTACAGCACCAGATGTCCTGCAGATCAGTGGCAGCTCTGTTCAGTTGGGCAAATTTCCGATGCCCATGAAGACGATGGTAGCAAGCCATTCTTGAAAAAGTCTGATGGGAATGCTTCAGTACTGTAGACCCATATTAAACCTACATATCTTTGGAAAGATCAGGTTGTTTTTCAGCAAGTCAACATTTTCTCGCGGCCAAAAAAAAAAGGACTTTAATTCCTTCCTGTCTGGATTTCAACCACACCACAGCACTGAGACTGGACTAGTTAAGGTTTTAAATTACATTTATATGAACAGTGACACTTCAAAAACCACAGCTCTGGTATCCTTAGACCTGTCAGGATCGATATTTGTATGTTGCTTGACTGACTAGAGTCAGGGTTTTTGAAGGGTCCGTTCTAAAACCTCTTTTATTCAACATCAACATGCTAGCCCCCTTGCTCAGATCATGGAAAGTTATAGCACTACCTACCACAGTTTTGCAGACGACACACAACTTTATATAACAGTTTCACCATGTGACTACACTCCCCATTCATTACAGTGAGAGGATCCATCAGAACTTTTTACAACTGAACGCAGACAAAACGGAAATAATCGTGTTCGGCCGAAAGGAAGAAAGGTCAAAAGTCAGCTCTCACCTAGAATCCATGACATCATAACTTACAAATACAGTTAGAAAAACTTGGTGTATTTGTGTAGTTATAATTTAAGGATTTCAATCGAAAAGAAAATACAGAAAAACCTTTATTTTTCAGTTGGCTGAACTATTGTAATGCTGTTTTCACAAAACTTCAACAAGAGAGCTGCATCAAATTCAGAATAATGCTTCGAGAATCCTTACTAACACTAAGAAAAAGGAGCACATTACACCTGTCCTTAAATGTAAATCACCAGACCAGCTTCCTGTGAGTGAAAGGATAGATTTTGCTGCAGGTCTATTAATTGACTTGGATTGATCTCAGAACATCTTTGAGATCTTCTTATGAAGCTTCCAGCACCCTCAGGTCATCAGGGGCCGACATCGCTGCTGTCCCTAGAGTCAGAACCTCACTTTTGTTTTTTATGCTTAACACCTGTGTAATAAGCTTCCTGAATACCTGATGTTGGGTGACAAGACCAGTTCATTTAAATCAGGACTTAAAAACCTTATTTTTTAACCTCTTTTTAACCTCATGTACTTATTTGCCTGTTTTGCCTTGTTATTGTTTTGATTGATTGTCTTTGTTTTTATGGAACTTTTGATTTGAAATGCTCTATAACAGTTTTTTTTTTTATTAATGTCAAACACACTGAATCACTCCGACAGTGAGAAAAAAAACTGGCCATGCCTTGCAAGAGTCACTTAGATTAAAATTCTTGGCCCAGTTTCCCTTTTTACTAAGAATGTCATTGTCCATTAAACACATTTTAAAGGCAGGTGACATCTGCTGTTCTGGTATCTTTTGGTTGAGGTGACAATAGCTCCCTCATGTGGTGAAATGCTACTTTTACTCATTTGTGCTCCACTCTATGGAGTTTCACATCTTACAATGAAGTTGAAAGGGGAAGGAAGTCAAATTTGGATCCTAAAATGGATCATTATCTGTCTGTGTAGTTTGACCAATTTCTCAAAACCACAACATGTGTCTGGCCTGCTGAATATTATTCAACCCAAATGTCACATTTGCATTCTTTTGGAGACCATTCTCCCTGCAGCTGTCTGCGAAGATAAAATCTCTCCCCTGGATAAGAGATTGCTAAGCCCTCTCCACAACTGTCAGTAAATCTCCAGTAGTCTCATAAAGTGGATTTTCTATTAAAATCATCCAGATTCTCTACATCTGCCAAAGCAGCGAATTTCCTTCATTCTTGTTTAACGGTGGTTTCACTGTATTGCATGAAATATTCAATTTCCACTTGTCTGCCAAGATATCACAACCAGACATAATGTTTGCACAAATGAATGGCAAAAAAAAAAATGTACAAACCCTCTCTAGGTGCTCAAGTTGTCAAGAATCACAGTTGGCGTTTCCCGAGGCAGTTGATAAATCTCGAGGAGGACAGAGGGTCCGGGACTTACTTCATGACCTGGATAAGGTCTGATTGCACTGCCCTGCCCTGGGAAAGGGGAAGCCATTAACAGTCCCGTGAGAAGGACGTATTCAAATAGGAAACCATAGAGAATAAACACTGAGCGCGCACACCGTTGTGTTCCCATGACCCAAAATGACTGGATGTGTGGCAGTGTGTACGGGAGTGGGGTGTGTAGGTTCAGCGTCAGCAGGATAACCAGGAGTGTCGTGTGTTCACCTAATGAGTTCAGACTACAGCTGGTACCTTCCTTAGAAATAACCAGACAGGAAATGGATCTTTGGTATATTAATTTGAGGTAGACAAACCTCTTCTGTAAACCAAACGTCACCAGTTTGTGTTTGAAACAAATCGTTTGACTAATAGTTTATTCATTTAAACCTCGCATGGACTGTAAAAAGATTCACAAATGTCAAATAAAACCGACCCGTTTGCAGGAAATCTCTTTCATTCAATTCCTTACAAGCTCTTTTTTCAGAAATAAAACGATTTGGATTAAAGTGAAATTTTGAGAAAGGTTGTGAGAAAATTCGGTGCCTGCAACTGCCAATTATTTCCATAATTTAAGCAGTAGTCTATACTCACATTGAAGAACTACAAAGAGCACTCTTGTACTCTATATTCATATTCATATTGTTTTGATATATTTTGATCTTGTTGCTCTGTATGAGTACATGTGTATTTCAAACTGCTGTGAAGTGAATTTCCCATTTTGGGATCATAAAACATGTTTAAATCTAAGTCTAAGTCTAAAAAGCTGGAAAAGAGAATTCATTTTCAATAAAAAAAAATGTATCCTTTTTTTCTGGTTGATGGACTAATCGGTGTTTTTTTCTGTTCAAAGTAAAAGCATTTTTTTCGATCAAACCATCCCTCCTTCTGTCATATTAAAGTCTGTGTTTTGGCAAGTGACTCTCAGAGTCTACCTCTGCCCACTGAGAGGCAGTAGAGTTCCAGCATTACCACCAATGCTGCACTGAGTGTGGTTTCATCCTTAGCCAAGCATGTCATAAACACATCCACTATTCCTTGACATATTGCAAGCAAAGACACATTCAGTCAAGTCCCAAACCCACAGCCCGGATCCTGCTGATAGCTCAGCAACATTTTCCGATGCATTTATCGTCCATAAATGTCTATCAAAAGAAAAACACTCGCTTTATCCAGATCTTACACTTGCGCTTTTGATTTACGGCCTCGTCTCGGATGGAAAGCAGGTTGCTTTTCATTATTTGATGAAGATTTACTACGTGAACGTTGCTAGCCTCGGGAGCTGGAGTGCAGTCACTTCGCTCGCTGGTGATGCAGGTCTCTCAGCCGGTGGTTGCCAGCGTCATTTGAATGAGCAATCAGAGCCAGCTACGTACTAAACTAAGGTCATAACCCTAACCAGGCAACCTGAGTGTGGTATATATTATGTATATGTAAATGTGAGGATTGAGAAATGCGCGGGGGGAAGCTGAGGAGCTGGGGGTCGTTGAAGAAGGTTCTGATTATGCTATGGTGAAGGTTAGGGTTGAGAGCAATAAACACAGGGTGGGCTCGCCCCCTGAGGATGCTTATAAAATAGAGCCAAGTGCAAGGAGAATGTAATTATGAATAGAGGAGAGCGCCACAGTCAGAGCTTTGCATTTTTAAGCCGTCGTCTATATTGCATGTTGATTGAAGGCTGCGAGAGAAATGCTTTTTTACAACGCCTTGATTTAATTTCTGACAGAAATCCAAGTGCAGCATGGGAACTGACACATTTATGGACAATTTAAAGACCTCTGTGATGGATATCACAATAAGCATATTTTACCTTCACTGTCTTGCTGCTGATGTATGTGTGCGCGAGCATGTGCTCATATTTCTGCTTTGTGTGTCATCGCTTCTTTATGTGCGAGTGTGTGCACGCATGTATTGTTTGTATATATCAAGGGGGATGGGGGGTTGCCGCTGAAAGCATGGTGAAGATTAAAAAGGGGAGTGTGCAAAGGAGTAATGACAAGAAAGAGGGAGCCGAGGGTTCCCAAGGCAACCTGCTGCTCCCTGGCCCTTGCGAGCTGGCGTAGGGGGCCCTGTCTCATTTTGTGTTGTGCCTGAGCACCTGCACACTGTTTGCACAGGCAACAGTGATTATTTTGATGATCTCTTGGCTTGCTAGTAGCCCACATTGAAGGCTATATTCACTGATCTATCATCTCCCTTTGAATGTCATTCATTTATTCAGCTGGAAATGTGTTGAGAAGAAGCCAGATAGGCTGAGACTAAAAAAAAGACTCAGCCCAGGAGTAGAGAAACAATCAGAGTTGACCCGGAATCCACACAGATTCTGGTGGTCGCAAAATGCTTCTTGTGGCTTTGAGCGGTGTTCCCCGATGATGTAGTGAAACCTCTTTTCTGGATTTCTCATCAGAGTGTGGGGGGTCAGAGGAGAATCGATTACCAGGATTTGATTTAATGAAATGTTGGAGGACATCAAAGCTTTGACAGCATTTGTGGGGTTGCAGAATAGAAGTGGGTCAAAACGGCTGGCCTGAAAAGGCCTTCAAAGCTCAACCACAGCTGGAGGCTGATTCTGTGTATCGTGTCATATTATTGAAGAAAGAAAAAAAACGGTAAGCCCACAAATAACAGTTGCACTCCAGAACATAATGGATAAATGGTGACCCTTATCATGTTAGTAAACAACCATGATGTATTTTGTGGGCGGAGTGTAACTGGTGGCAGAAATTGACAGCTCTGCAATACTAGCAACATCAGGAAGAAAACAATCTGTTCCTCGGTATGATTAAATTTGTCAAAAGTGTGTGATTAAGTTTGTTGTGCCCTACAACCCGGGGTTGTTCCTCCACAGCTTATTTTGTCCTTCCTGGTGTTACAAATTGCAAACTATGTGTTTTCTGGTTTACTTGGTGGTGTTTGTGTACGGCACCAAATCGGCCTCTACTGAGGAAACTCGGCAGATTGCCGATGTCACCATACCAGATCTCCTGACGCCTGCACCTCTAAAAGAAACTCACACAAGAGAGAATAGTGTGTAAAGAGGCAGCAGCGAGATAATGGGTGACCGATGAAGGTTTGTCGCTGTGCTATTGGAGTGATGTGATCAGCTGTTGAGGAGAGATGATATCTCATTGTCAGCCCTGGACAATGGCAGAAGGGAAATATGACAAGATGGTATGTGAGACAAACTCTGGCCTAAGCGGTTGCACACAGGGATTAGTTTTCCTGAATGAACTCTTGCCAGAGCTTCATTTGTTTAGTCAGAGGTGTGACACAATAACAGCCTGAACTACAGTTCACCTCGGTTACCATGCAAGTGGAACCAAAGAAATGACTCATCTAATAAAGTAACTTGTTGTGAAGTTGGGAAAACTGCTCGGTGACCAAAGTATCCGAATCTTCCCCAAACGGCGTCCATGCACAAACTCCATGTTTCAGAGTAAATCATGTTTTCTCTGATTTTAGCGCTCTCAGGTCACAGTTCTGATTCTGACATGTTTATTTCGGGGATAAGCCTCAACCTGCTTGCGGTTTTACCGAACAAAAACAACGGAACCATATTCATTCACAAACAGGACTTGTGAAGGAAGTGATGCATTTCATTTGGGCCGTGAAGATGGAATGAGGTTGTAGCAAAGAATTCAGCTTCAGAGATGGATTTTGACTAGTTGGCTGAATTTAAGAAATGTCGAAAGAGTTAATTCTTCTCAGCTTGACGCATCTTAATAAGTCGAGAATAAATGATGGAAGGATTGTGAGCTTGTGAAGGAGTCAGCATAATGTAAAGATGTGATTTGATTTTTCTATGTCTCTGGCAAAATCATTTGCCCGAGATACAAACTGGCAAATGACCTTGTTATAAATGTATATCCCTAATTAAAACGTAATCATGTTGTTTACATATTGACGTTAACAACATTTTGCATCTTTCATTTTGAATTGTGTCCAAATCCAAGAGAATCCTGTGATAAATGTTAGTCTCACTCTGCTCTGCTTCACTCTGGTCACTAGTCAGGCATAACTAACCTGTTAAAACAGGTTATTTATGCCTGACTAGTTTAAGGTTACTCAGGCATACAGTGAGTTTATCAGGACTGCCTGCAACAGAAAACAATGCTGGTGGGAGCGTGTGAGTGAATAAACCTGTAATCTCATACAGTACATTCCTCCGCTGACGTCATCGTCACGAAAGCCTGAACAATCAGAAAATAGTTTACGGGCTATTTCAATTCAAAATCCTGTCACAACTGTTTATCCGAAGGGGAATCAACAGAGATTGAAAAAAAAGAGTGCTTCCCTCCGATGATGTCACTTCACCGATCTGCCTCACGCCATAAGAAACGATACTAGATAAATGTTTGAATGGTGTGTTTATCACTAGTTCTTTATAACTTATAATGGGATGAGGATTTTCCATGAAGGCAGATGCAGGATTATTACTTCTCCCAAAAAGTTGTGTGTCGCCACTGCAGACCCTTCGTGTTAACGCGATAACTCGAAAACCTTTGCACGGATCATTTTCAAATTTCAAACTTGGATGAACCCTAGTGCGAGATAAAAATTTGAATGATTTTGGGGAATGTCAGTTGTATATTTATGACACTAGAGGGAGTTTTATCTCCAGAATTGTCAGGCCATAATTTCGCAATTGTTGTGCCAATTTAGTCCAAACTCGTTGCTTATGAATCGATTGGAGGAGATCCATCTTCTATACATCGGGATTTATAGTTCATACTCTACTTATTAGGCAGAGATTTTAACGAAAAACACCATTTTTAGTGCCTGGAAGAACTTGAATTGATTTTGGGAAAGTTCGGTTATAAGTTGCGACACTAGGAAGAGCTTTATCTCTGAAAGGTTTCCTGCCATCATTTCTCAATGGTTCTTCCCATTTGGTCCAAATTTGAATTGACCCGTTGGGGTCTTTTCTACTACAGTCTTTCCCACACATGCACTTTTACCCCTCCTGAAGACCTCCGCATTTCCTGTTAGTTCCAATAATGCAAGAACAAGCAGCTCTACTTCCTGGTTCTCAGGCGGGCGAGGAAGGAACCTCAGTCTGGTCACACGGTGCACGACGCTTCCTCCTCACCTCCACCCCACCCTCACACCCTTTTCTGGATCTTCTCTCTCTCTTTCTCAACATTTTGTCTACATTCGAAATATTACATCATGGATTTAACTTCGGCACACCTTTGTCTTCGTCGGCCTCACACGCAGGCCCACACAGAGTCAATCTGTGGAAGTGAATGCCTCCTGCAGGAGACACACACAAACAAAAACACAACTTTTTCTCACTGGAGGCAGGATGTTGCCCCGGATCGAAGGATATTTTTACATTCCCATGACACGGTTTGACGGCAGAAAACACAGCTTCTATATTTACGGGCTGTGTTTATGTCCTGGTGTGGAAAGAGGATGTGGAAGTTGTATTTAAAAAGACATTGATGGAAACGCTGGAAATGCAAAGAGAGAGAGAGACACATAATGAGAGGGAAGAGACGTAGAAGAAAAAGGAAAGGATGCAGACGGTCAGTTTTCAACATGTTAATGTGATGTAATGTCCAGGAAAACTTATTGTGATTGATTGAGGAGTGATTCTGTGTACTTTCCTCCCTAAAACGGCAACTCAGCCCCCCAGAACTCTTGTGCAATTCATTCACTCAACCGCGGCAGCACTTGCTGCAGTAGCTCCAGAACAAAGGCCGACAAAGTTAGCGTGCTGTGAGATTATGTGTCCCTGAAGACATGTGGCATCATTGTCTGGACGTGAGCACCGTGTTCTTTGCTCATGCTCCCCTCGGCATGTCCCATTAGTGGTCTCCAGCAGCCCATAACACACGAGACAAAATACTGCATTATTAATCCACCCGGCATGTTTACCCTGTGTGATCAGCCGTCAAAGAAACCAGTAGGATTTACCCACCAGGACACGCGCACCTTCATTCACGCACCTTATTTACTCCACACTATAATAACCCCAGGCCTGAAGCCCAATGGGAAGAAAAAAATTGGTGCTCTGGTTGCGGGCAACAATGCTGGCATTTAATATGGGGCACGGTTACTAGGCAACGACAAGCCGAGTGGACTGGTGTTGGATTACTGATTGTTTCATAATTAATTGCAGATTATGAATAATTGATTGAGAAGTGTTGGGTAATTTACAGTCGTGTGTAAATGGGAGCCCGCTGCACGGTTTTTCCCTCGGAGAGAGAGTGTCCACATATGTATATATGCACCCAGCAATCTCTTCTGGTGAGCTGAGCAGTGGAGAATATTGTTAGGCAAAATGCACTTTTTAAAGGTTTGTTGGCACACAGCTCTGCGCCTAAAAAAACGTCACTTTGAAGAAAATGACCCTGACTTTCAGCTTCTCGCATCCTTTCCATTGTTAATTTCACCGAAACTTGCAAAAATGTAATAATATTGGCGATTTTGGCCAACGGGAGGAAATTTCTTGTTTGTTTTTTTTTTAAATGTAAAACAAGAGATGGTTGTTCTGGATCCTGGCGTCGTAGCATCAATCACTGGTATTGACAGATAGAGAGCTACAAGAGAGAGGCGAAAGAGGAGAAGGGGATGTGGGCGAGAGGTAGATAAGCGATGCGTAGGAGTCTGAGTGGGCCGAGGGAGAGGGAGATAGTGGGAGAGAGGGTGGTATGGAGCTGAAAACAAATCAGGACAAAAAGCGCCCAAAAAGTCTTCTTTTTTTTTTTGTTCATGCTGACTACAAAATGTGAGACTGTTTTTTTTAATTACAAACAAATCCACACTTACTGTAAACATAATAAGCATAAATTGAGAATGTTTCTTTCCAACATTTCTGAGAGTAAACAGCCAAGTCTTTTTTCTTCTCTCTCTGGGTCTAAATCTGGGTAGCGAACCTAACCTTTGGAATGATCTTCCACTTCCAACAGCTCTCTCTCATCTCCTACACTGTCCAAAGCTGAAAATCAAACACTTTTTTCATCATCTTTTCCAGCATCGGCGTAACATTGAATGGTTCCTTTCTGTAATACATCTCCTGTAGAATATTTCACCCTTATTTTATCCGAATCTGTTTCAAAGGCTCGTCTATTTTTTATTTGCTTTTTAATGTCCAGCTCAACTGTTTGGTTGAGCATATTTTCAGTCTCTTTTTCTTATGGGAAAATGTGACTGAACCTGTTTATAATATGAACAAGTGGCATCATGTATATCCTAGATAGTATGGGAGCAAGGATGGAGCCCTGGGGGACACCACAGGTCAATGGGGCCATAGAGGAGGTATTTACCATGACTATTGAGAAAGTCCTATTAAAGCCTATGTGGACCTACTTAACGGAATAATATAACTAAAACCAAAAAAAGTCTAATAAGGGTTTTTTATTTTTTAGGTTTTTACTTTCACGATTGAGATCATCTTATTAGAATTGACTATTTTCAAATAGTCAATTCTTGAAAATAATCATCAAGTCATTATGAAATCATTTTATAAGTGGTTGTTTTTTACTGTTTAAAAAACATTCCCGACCAAACGATTTGTCATTCTATAGTAAATTTAGAGTGTCGGATGTGTTCAATTGTTTAACTGTCCCAAAGAAATTAATATGCAAAGAAATATTTGCGTTGTTTTTTATTTTTCCTGGTGAGGACATTAAGAAGTTAATGCTTTTTTATTTTTTTTAAGCCTTAACTTTGTTATTTAGTCGAAAAGTGCTTTAATTTGTTCTCCTAATTTAATTTCTGAAAAGTTGTTGTTATTGAAAACTCTTAATTGGCATTAGCGATTGTCCTTTCATAACTCAGATGTAGATGCTATTCTAGAAATAACCAGTAGGTGTCAATGACTGTCAAATAAATTCAGAAAAAGAGAAAAAGAATGGATGGATGGATGGATGGACGGACGGACGGACGGACGGGAGGATGGATGGATGGACAGAAAACTAAATGAAACGGAGCAAAGGGTTCAAGGAGGGTCAATGGATTAATTGAAAAGGGAGAATTTAAGAAAGAAAGAACTAAAGGAGGGACTTTAAGAAATGGACACCAGTGTGTGTGTGTGCGTGTGCGTGTGTGTGTGTGTGTGTGTGTGAGCGGGAGATGCATAAAAGGAGCGAGGGAAAAAAGAGCAGTGGCCCTCAACAGAAAATAGAGGAGAGAGGTAAAAGGAGCGGTAGATTACTGCAGTATCATTTTCGTTCTTTGACTCCCGCCATCCCTCCTTCATACATCCCGCTCTCCCGGGCTCAGGCCCACAGAAACACACCCTCTGTACCGTATGACTCGTTACGATTGCAAAGATTTTCCACACCACTGTCGTGTGTTAAGAGGTGTTATTTATGTTCTAAAGCGTCTGGACCGCACTTGTCCCTATCAAATGTCATGATTAAAACGAGCACAAGAAGTGATTGTGTGCACACTTCCGTGATGCAACCTGTTTTAATCTGCAAAGGCTTTAGTGCAGTCATTGTTAGCCCTTTCATGTCCTGCTCAGCTATTTGGCCGGGTACATTTTGGGTCTCTATTTCCTATTTAAAAATGTGTGCCACTTGACTGAACCTGTTTATAATAGGACCATGTGGCAGCTTGTGTGCTAAACAGTAAGGGGCCGAGGACGGAGCCCCTTGGGACACCACTGGTCAAAGGAGCCGCTGAGGTGGAGGCATTAACCGGGGCTTTTAAGAAAGTCCAATTCAATAGTTTTATTTTGGCTTGTTAAAGCATGTGAGGACTTTCTTATTATATTTGTGTATGAATACACAAACATACATATGTATATATTTATGGTTGTGTATATATATACACATGTATGTGTGTATGTATGTATGTATATTTATATATACACATGTACGTATGTATGTATGTATGTATATATACACATGTATGTATGTGTATATACACATGTATGTATGTATGTATGTATGTATATTTATATATACAAATGTACGTATGTATGTATGTATGTATATATACATACATACATACATGTATATACACATGTATGTATGTGTATATACACATGTATGTATGTATGTATGTATGTATATTTATATATACAAATGTACGTATGTATGTATGTATGTATATATACACATGTATGTATGTATATATACACATGTATGTATGTGTATATACACATGTATGTATGTATGTATGTTTGTATGTTTATATATACACATGTATGTATGTATGTATATATACACATGTATGCATGTACCTATGTGTATATATACACATATTTTTGTTTGTTTGTGTATATTGGTATAATAAATACACACATGTCTCTATGTCATTCATGGTTCTTTAGTGTGTATGTGTATATATACAAAATTTATGTATGTATATACACATGTCATGTATATATGTATGTATGTATGTGTATATATACACATGTATGTATGTATGTATGTATGTCTATATATACACATGTATGTATGTATGTATGTTTGTGTATATTTGTATAATGAATACACACATATGTCTGTATGTCATTCATAGTTCTTTAGAGTGTATGTGTATATATACACGTGTGTGTATGTATGTAAGTGTATATATACACATGTCTGTATGTATGTTTGTGTATATTTGTATAATAAATACACACATATGTCATTCATAGTTCTTCAGAGTGCGTGTGTATTTTGCACAGCACTGCTGTCACTCAATAAATGTTGGAGCTGCTGTAACACTTAAATTTCCCTGTGGGGATTGATAAAGTCTCTTCTATTCTATTCTAAAAGAATGCACAAAAATGTTGATCAAATTCAGCAGAAACCACCGAAGGGAAGAGACCAAACTCAGGGTCCCGTCAGAGGGGTCATCCGTGATGAACGTAACACATTTGTATATTTATCAAGCAGTTGTAAAGCTGCCAAGGGTCGAAGCCCAGACGTAAAATAGACTGACAGCAGCACAGACAGACTGCAGGCCTGCTGGCCCGTCCGCCCACGGGCGTCTTCACTCGTTTGTTTATTAGCAGGGATTTCAATCTCAGCTAATGGGTTAATGGAATACACAGTGTGGACAGCTCATCCATCATCCTGACTCCAAATGCTAGGTAACATTTCTGTCAGGTAATATTCAGGACCCGTCACAGATGCCTGACTAAGGTGTGAATTACACGGACGTGTCCGCGTTCTCGCTGGTGCCTGCTCCGCTGGAGGCCTCAGACTTGTTCGGATTTGTCGCAGGAGCGTCCTGCATCAAATCAATAAGGAGGAAGACTTGGCTTCTTTTAAAGAGTGGCTGTGTTTGTATCTAATGGGCAGCCAGTGTGTGTGTGTGTGTGTGTGTGTGTGTGTGTGTGCACATCATGACGCAGACATACTCAATATTATTTTGTGAAAAAATCCCAATTTCACTATTAGAAAACATTCCGTGGTCAGTTTTCTTTCAGGTATCGAGGAGGAATTTTATGGCATGAAAATATGAATTAAATGGATTCTTAAAATCATCGTCTTTATATTAGAAAATAATTAAAATTATCCTAAAGTCAAAATGTCTGATTTGATATATCACCAATTTTTTTTTAACATTTCTTTTAAACTGCAATATGCCGACTTTTTGTTTAATCACGGTATTGAACTCTTTTCTAATCTTGGCTGTGGTTTTAATATAAGAATATAAGCCTTAATAGATTTCTAGTAAGAACCTCACACAGACTTTTTTTTTTTTTTTTTTTTACTTTTTTTTGAATTTCCTTTTCATTTCTTGATTTGATGAAATAGATAAAATCATAATTTATTAAAAACATCCTCCATTCTTTTAAGGAGGCCCGCATCATTTTGAAAACTTTCATATGTGGGCCTTGAAGAGCCCGCCCTCTCCAAAGATTCAAAGCGTACAGGCAATGTTTAGATTTTAAAGATTTTCCTTCCAAGATCAGATCAAGTTTAACGCCGTAAAAGACCATACGGTCTCCCAATTCTCTTCGTTGGCATCACACCGCATCCTACCCAAGGCTATTACCCAGAATCCTTGTACCGTCGTGATGTTACAAAAGGCCAACCAATGGCGGGGGGATCAGACAGGCTGATCCAGGAGGGGCCAAATCTGAAATCGGAGCGATGGAGAAGAAATGTCTTTTTAAGCGTAAGTGAAAATGATTTTTACCCGAGATTGAAGCCGTGGCTCGCCGTCTTGTTTAACCGGCTTTACTCGCGTTCACTTAACCATAATGAGTGTCTGTGCTCAACAATGCTAAAAACAAATATCCTATATCACAGCACAAAGACAATGTTTCGTCTCCTAGGTGACCCAAACAGAAGGGACGTAGGTTCCTGAGGTTTACAGACCTGTCCCACTTCTGAGCTTAAAAGCTTCAGTCCCTTTTGCACTTACGGCCCTGTGAGCACATTTCCTAAAGTGTACCTCGAGGAAGACCTCGGGGACGTAGACAGACATAAGGAGGCGGCCCCTGAACCCAAACGCACCTTCACTCTCCATATTTCCAAACTACGCAGGCGGATATTCATTCCTTTTTCTTTCTTTCCCACACGGTTGGGATGTAACCACATGACTAGTCCAGGTTTTCTGAAGTCAGGAAGGATATACCTGAATAAACATGCAATGTGTGTGCATGTGTGTGTGTGTGTGTTTGTGTGTGTGCACTTGTTCATACCCACACATACACACATTCCTGAAAAAGGTAGCTGTCATTTATTAAAAGTGTGGAAGTGAGTGCGGAACTGCCTGCATGTTCTTCAGGAGTGTGTGCATGTGCGTGTGTGTGTGCGTGTGTGTCCGTGTGTGTGTGTGTGTGCTGGACAGGTTGTGATTTAGCTGGGGAACATGGGGGCTCATGATGGGGCAGGACTCAGGGGAGCGATCACGCTGAACTTGCTCTTCCCGGGACGTGCCCTGGGAAGAGACCCGATGTCACTGGGATAAAAACAACACACACGCCCTGTCAAACAGCAGGGAGGATGGATGGACGGAGAGAGGAGAGGGAGCGATAAAAAATGCGGACAGGAGAATAACGACCGCCAGGGTTCAGAGGACAACGAAAGAGAGGGAGACAAACATTATCATTAAAGAAGTTGGAAAGGGAAACAAAAAAAAAAAAAAGAGATGAAGAAAGAAAAAAAAGTGTGTAACCTTTGCTGTCCTGGAAATAAAATGTTAGGACTTGGCAGAGGATTTTTAATAACATTTAGACACACGGACCATTCTGGATTCCCCAGTGGATGGCAGATGAGATGTGACTAAAGAGAAATAAAAATTGGCCCGTAAAGCCCCCGATCCCATGCCTTGTAAAAACAATTCCTTGTACCAAAGCTCTGTCGAAAGAAAAAGTTTTTTTCTGTGTATAATCAACAGACCTCTTGGAGTTTATTCATATGCAGCATATTTGGACTAAATCGGACCAACGGTTGAAATATTATGGCCCAGGAACCTTTTTGGATAAAGATCCCCCAAGTGACGGAAATTTACAAACGAGAGCTCCCAAAATCAATCCAGTTCTTCCTCACACTAGGGTGTACATGTGCATACAATCTGAATATAATCCATGAAACTGTTTTTGAGTTATCGCCTTAACATGGATCTGCTGCAGAACAGATAAAAAGCTCCCCTAGTGAGTTAAATATGAACTATTCGAGTAAATGATGAGAAACGTAGCGGACGCGATGAGGCTTCCTTAGTATCAACTGACTTTTTGGGGGAATATAATCAGTTACTTTTCACGTTTCAAAAGATGTTTCTTCCGTGATTCCAGCCATTAGAGGCGGTCAGAGCAGAAAAAGTCTCTTTTTTCCCGTCACAAATGTGAGTCCATCCCCCTAAACGTCCCTGAAAACTCTGGAATCAAGCACCACCACGGCAGCAGCAGTTCAATAAGCATAAAAAGCAGACTTTTGGTGACAGCCGACGGAGATGACACGACCGCTCAGGATGAACCGATTTGCTGCTGTCGCTCTGAAAAACTTCTTTATCCCAGATGAGACTCGGCATGAATAGGCAATAAAAGGGACATCTGTGGAACATCCCCGCTCTGTGAAGGACTGTAAAGATTTATACGAGACACATTGTACGGATTATTATTATCATTAGAAGCCGGGCCGGGGAGAAGCGTTCATATTTTGTGTAGTTATGTTGAACATGTGGACATCAGGCTCTAATTTGAGTCTGAAGTCAGTTTTATCTGCACTGCTGCTCTGCATGTGTGTGCCCCCCCACGCACACACACACACACCCCCCATTACAGAGACTTCCTAATGGATTTCCCCTTGTCTCTCCTCTCTGATCCTCTACTGCTCCCTCGGGATGAGCTCTTTTGTGTTTACAAGTGTGCGTGTGTTTGTGTATATACTGCATAACTATACTGCGCTGCATGTCCTGTAACTGAGTAGGACTGTTTGACACAAACGTCCCCCCGGCTGGTTGTACAGGTTGGACGTTATCACCAGGCGACACGGTTACTCCGACTGATATCTGACCCTTTGCTGTGGTCTGTCGAGCGAGCGACCTCATGGAGACGGCAGGACGGCCAAAACATGCACCATAAAAGGAATAATAAGGCATTTATAATTTTAGTGGAACATCAAATTAGTCTGTAATTCATTTATTTGGATTTATCATACTTTTGTACTATTTGACCTTACTTCATAATTGATCGTCATTCTCATTCGTCTCCTGTTCATCTCATCTTTGGGTTATTTTTCTTTCTCGCATTAAGATATCTAATGCTTCACTTTCTCTTACAGCCTCAAATGTAAACTTTTGGCATATGTCTTCTTTACAACAAAAGAGGAAAACTCACAACATTTACGTATAGTAGGAGACTTAGAGTAAAACCTTTCATTGCAGGGGTCTTTATGCAAACATTGGGTGATATCATTGACTTTAAGAATAAGGATTGCAATATGTTGCCTATACTTTTTAATCCTTATAATAAAATTGCTCCCTTTGGGGAGTCCAAGAGTAAATCTGATGATTCTGGATCCTTTCATTCACCTAACGTCTGTGGTAGAGTTAATAGCCATTACGTAGCCATATCCCTGTCAGTGGGATAAAAACATTCCGTTTCTGTGCATCTACATTTGCTTTGAGTTCCAGGAAATGTCGTCACAGCTTCTTCCTTTTCTCAGGGATCAAACAGACGGACATCTGCTTTGTTTGGGTCTGAGGCAGAGGATCACCTCATGAGGCGCAGGAGACAAACCACAAATGTTCTACTTACAGTCATAAACAAGCAGATGTCTGACAACAAGATATCAAAATTGCCTTTGCGATTTATTTGCTACACTGTTTTGTTTAATTCATTTAAAACCATACCTCCAGAGAGCTCATACCTTCACCAAATCCTGACTGGATCCTGATTCTGATTTGGATCCCAGTACGCTTCATTGTGAAGAGAAAGGGAAACTGTTTTTTGGGGGTTTTTTGTAAAAAAAAAAAGGCATTGTCCTGCAAAAACAAATCTGGAGCCAACCTTTTATCTGGATTTAATGGAGCCCATTCTGGCTCATAAAAGCTCACTTTGGTTTAACCTCATACCTTGTTCTTCGTGTGGTGGTCAACTTCATGCAGACTGTAACAAGATAATCAAGAAAAAAAAGCAGAATAAATCCAATAGCAGAGCAACATATGGGCACTAACTGTTAACTAGATGGCCGTCTGTAGCAAACACTGATCAAAACAGCTGATAAGGTCCATTATGAGGAGCAGGGATCAGCAGAAACAGTAGTTTTATGGCTTGAGAGCACACTTAAGCACACCTGTGTTTTCCTCCAGGTAGCAATTAAAGTGTTGACCGATCACTGGATTTGGCTCGGTGGTGCCATTTTAAATTACTGCTCTGAGGGATAGAACAGGTGTTTAATTATGTCTGGATGACTGGTTTCTATGCGACTACCGAGTGACAGTAAGATTGCCGACACAACAACATTCATCAAATGACCGACATCATGAACACAATTCTGTTTTTTTTCCATGATCTCAGCTACAATCCAGTCTGGGGATCGGACTACCTGCCGATTGATGGAGGAACACACGACCTCCTGAGCTACAGCCACCCCGGATCAAACATATAAAGGATATTTGAACATGCTTAGATAATGAAAAAGTCCATTACATTCATGGAAGGACAATCGTTTCATACACTACGATCTATCTAATTATCATTAACCGCATAACCTGGGTCAGGGTCGTTGGGGGCTGGAGCCTATCCCAGCTGACATTGAGCGAGACGCCCCATCAAATTTTCAGAAATATATATAAATATATCTGGTAAAATTAGCAAAAATGGGATATTTGCAAAAGTCTTGTAGTCTATGCAGTTACAAGCTTCTTCAATGCATTCAGTGTGTGATCGGTTTCTCTGGTAGTTCATTCTAAAATAAAATAAATGATTAAGTCTCATGCAGCTGTTTTATCCACTTTGGCCGAATCGTGTCTTCAGTAATGAGTTCTCATGCAAAGTAATAATAAAAAGTAAAACTAAAAATTATATTATATAAGATTTTTCCTTTCCTAGTTTTTTGTTTTCCTGTGTTGTTTTTTGTTTTTTTTTATTTATACATTGTGTCTTTACTGATTGATACCTCATGATTTAATACTTTCGCCTTATGAATCATATGTTATCCTATTTTTAGGCAAAAAAAAAGACAGAAATTTGCATATTAAAAATAAACATTGGATTAAATGAATTAAATGGGGATTCTTTTTAAAATGAATGTGAAAAAATAAATACAAAGTCATAATACAAAACAATGTGGATCCTGAACCAGATTAAACGTGTTGATTTGAGCGGCAGTATTACCTTTCCATGGCTGCTGCTTTTTTGGGTCGAAACATGAAATCATGTTGAGATTATTTTATCACGTGTCATTTACGTACCAAAAAAAATTCCAATCCTATTTCTGTCAGCCTGAAATAGTGGTTCAGCCTGTCTGCCTCGTCTTCTTCTGACATCATGCAGATGAACGGTAGCCGCTCCAACAAGCGGTTGCAGTGTGTGTGAAGCTCTGGGCACCGGGCCTCAGGCCCCAGCTGCTATCTCCGCCTCACAGCCAGTCTGCTGAGTGTGAATATTCATATGATCACAGCCTCACCCATGTTTGTGTTGCTGCCTCGGAGGGTGCAGGGGGGCCCGTTCAAACATATGAGCTTCAGCAGAGCGACGAGAATTCGGCGTGTTTTGAGGATGCTGTGTTCAATCAGATGACTAAATAACATCACAGGCCCATTAAAGCTGGACTCGCGATAACTGTCTGTCTGCAGGGATGATGTCTGTAGGAGAATGAGAAAGAGAAAAAAAAAACCTGGTTGACGTTTATTTTATGATAACGTTACACAGAACATAAACACATACTTAAATTCCCCTGAAATGGACCCATGGTGAGAGTCCGACTGGACGTAGGATTAGAGTTAGGTTTTCCTGAGGCTTCACAATCCTGCAGCTCTGGATGGAACAGGGATGGTGAACAGCCTTGGCACTATGCTCTACTGAACCATGTAATTCCCTGCCAGTTGGAGGCTTATAGAGCAACTCCAGTCCCTGTGAAGATGTCTTTCACAGCTACAGCACTGACAAATCACTGTTTTCATGGCTTGACTTCCCCTCAAAAGCAGGGCTTCTTGCCCCACGCTATACTTAGGATAAGAGTTAATTTGCGGGTGTCTAATGCCCATTGCTGTTAATAAAATTGGGACCTCTGACTGGGCAGGAAGGGAGGTCTGCTTTGAGGGGGATAGGCATATAGGACCAGATGGTCAAATGCACACAATTTGCTTCCCTCTGTAAATGAGTTTGGACGAAATCAAAGCAGCTGCTGGAGAACCACGGGGGATTAGGAGGATAGGGGAAGTTGACATTTTCATTGGAGCCGCCGGGGACGCAGCAGTTTCGAGAACAACTCAAAACAAAAGCAAAAGTCAACCTGAGAAGATAAAAAGAGAGGGAGCGGTCTTGCAGAGCTGACACGACGGCAAGTAATCCCCTAGCAACCTCTCACTGTGTGCAGTAATTCTCCAACATGGCAACCGCAGCTTTGCAGAATCCTACACCATCTTTGGATAATTCATCCTGCCTCTTTAGGTGAACATACCACAAACAGCAAACGTGGCATCTCTTTTCCCGTCTAGTAGTCTCCTTCTCTGCCCCCCCCCATTTAACCACCGCCTCCTGTCTATCACAGCCCGGCAGCAGCAAGCGGGGGCGCCCGTGGTCGGACGGATCCTCCAGGTGATCCACTTTTCAGCCAAAGCAACTTGAATAATTAAAGCAAGTTGTTGGTGAGCCTGCTCAGGTTTCGCGGCTGATTCAAATTACCATGTGTATACAAACAGATGGAAGCGCGTACGTCAGCACGCGTACGCTCACACGCAATCTCCTCCGCGTAAAGTGCAAACACACATGCATTAACGCACACATACAAACACACCCTCCAGTATGGCCAGGCTCTCGGCTATGTAGCTTTGTGGGAGGCTCTCGCAGGCCATTATCTGGCTGTATGGGCCGACTCCCTCCCCTAGCTACCTGCTGTACAATCAAGCGCGGCTTCTAAACGACTTAATCCCTCCGACTGGCACACGGCTCTGTGTTGTTGCTCTGCCGGCTAAATATCCTGAACCACAGTAGAGTTTCACACCATTGTATCCCACTCAGCCCGGTAGTCGTGTTTATCCTTAAGGGTATTATGGAAATGGATTTTTTTTTTCCCCGTGACTGACCAACAGCACTTCACTGATGATTTAAACATACTTCCTTCACGCTCTGGACACTCTAGATTTATGGTGCCAAGAACAGGAACTGAGAGGCTTTTGTTTATCAATTTGGGTTCATGGCTCCAAGGGCTTAGGTAAAGCCTTTGTATGACTTGGCGGCCATGGCCGAGCACCCAGTGTGTGAAAAACTTGTGCAACAATGTCAAGAGAGGAGGTTTTACTTTGAGTGCATTTGTGAGCTTTCTATTATTTTTTGAGACACTTTTTCAGGATTCAGTTTGTGATTCCAAACAAAGCAACAGATTCGGCTTTTGTACGATTTCTTCATTCAGTTACTTCATTTTCTAGTTCAACTCCCCAAATACAACAAAACAAAAAAAAAACAAAGGGCCGTGGAGACTTTTGGAAGTACAGATGTTTTTCTTTCATATTTCATGAATCACATTGCAACATCATGAAATAATTATACAGTATTTACAGTATAAAAGCACGTCCGCTCTCCAATGACCTGTTCTGTCATCCGCGGTGAAGGCATATATTTACTTTTCATTGAGGTAAAAATGTTAATACCTCATTATAAGTCAAGTAAAATCCCTGCATTCAAAATACTACTTGAATCAATGTAATCCTTGGCTGAGGACTGCAGTCGTCCCCCCCCAACCCAGGCTAAGGACCAGGAGTGGCCCAGCCTCCAGTCCACGAGGAGATCAGGCCGGTTAGCTCACTATCCTCTTTCAAATCTCTTTTAAAAGCAATTTTGCATAAATATAAGTGACCTTTTACTTGAATATTTGAATATTATCTCTAATCTTTTTTTCTATTTGACCATTTTTCACAACCCCTTACAGGTTTTATCACTGTTTCTCATTTATTTTGTCCGCTAAAGCACTTTGTAACTTTGTTTGAAAAGATCTATAAAAATAAAGTTTATTATTCCTTATCATTATCATTATTCTTATTATTATATACTTTATATGAAGGCATAATGTTTAAGCTTATGAGGCATCATATAATACAGTGGGATGGGGTTTTTAAAAGAGACCTGACCCTACCAAGAAATGTCTTTATTGTATGACATTATTTCCTTCAGAATCATAGTAGGTAGATGAATTTAAATTATAAGTAAATGGATCGGCGCTGGGAGGCGATCGGGTGCCAGTCACACGCATGCGGCGTATACGCACACAAAGCGTGAGCTACCAACGTCTCAATAGTAAACCATAAAAAAACCCAGAGCCCTGAAGTCCCTGAACAAAGCCAACATATAACATATGATGGACTGAACGAGGCGTACAAATTCTTATTTTCATGTCAAAATGTCATACAATCTATTTAAGACACGCACAGAGGTCACAATACATACACGATGGCCAACCTGCCTTACTTCTACTGTAATCCTTCAAAATAAGAGCTCTTAAAATACACTACTCATCACGATTTTAGAACTTTAAAGAAAGAAAATATGACTCGGCCGGTCAGACTTCATAAAAATCGGTGATCGGGCGAGAAAATTGCAATTGGTGCACCTCTAAATGTAACAGTTTGAAATAGGATGGAAAAAACAAATAAGGTGCATGATCCATACTTCCTGCTGTGTGTCATGGCCGCCAAACTGGCATGACCCCTCTGGACTGTGATAGTAGGTGATGTCACACGCTTGGCCGGCCTCTGCTGCCACTGTGACATCTGATCATGTTGGAATGGCCTAAGCGCTGTTCATGGATGTTGGTACAAGTGTAATGTGACAGCGCCTTCCTTTCACATGGCATCCGTCTTATGTCGACTCTACACATGCTGAGAGGCTTGGGCTACTCACTTACAGCGCTCTAGCCGTGCCAGGCACGGATGCAGGATACGAAAAAAAGATCCAATCGGATCACTTCTGTCAATTGGGTTGGATCGGGTGTACTTTTTGGAGATACCAATGGCCGTTAAGTTGGATGAAGATGCTTGTGATCTTGTTCAATGTGCAGCAGATGACATGACACAGGCTTCACTCCAGTATTAACAGTTTAAAGATCATTACTTTTGTGGGAATGCCACAAAATGTGGTTATTGGGAAACAGAGGCTTTACAGTGAAAAAGCCCTTATTTTACTTTTATTGTGTTCTGGAGAAGTACCCGGTGCTCTGGGGAAGTCAGGTTGGATCAAACACTTGACATGAGATGACAGCTGAGAAAATGGAATCTGCTTAAGTTGCAGTAAATGGTCCCACACGTTAGCCTGTATGTCACCTAAGTTGAAAAAACTGTCCATCCTAATTATTTACAGGATAAAAATATGCAAAAATACCATATTTTGACCAAAAAAAGAGTAGATAATTTAAAAAAAAGCTGCTTAAGACCTAATAGATCACATTAAATATTTCCAAATGCAACAATATGCACTAAATCTACCTAACTTATCTAACTGAGTGGTACATTTTCAGTCACATCAGCCATGCTTGAAGAGCTAATATAAGTGATCACTTTTTTCCATTTCACTGGGATTTGACCCTTATTAGACTTTTTACGGTTGTATAAATTTACATAATCCTCTTTAGTAAGTCCTTAAATGCTTTAATATAGCAGAAATATCAGACTTATCTCTATAACGATGGTTAATACATCCCTCGGTGGCCCTTTGACCTTTGGTGTACCCCAGGGCTTATTCTGTGGCCCCTTACTGTTTAGCATATACATGCTGCCTCTGGGTCATATTACAAACAGGATCAGTCATATTTTTCAAGAAATGGTGACATAAATGACTTAAGCGATATGTCTCTGTGATAACGTGATACCCTAAACCCATTTTAAAGTTGAAAGTTTAACCCAGGGTCAACATGACAGGGAAACAAGGAAACAACCAGAAGTTTGAATGTAGAAACGGGACTGCGAGAGTCTCTGGCTGTCCGCCACCTATCCCACTTTTCACATTCTGTCACACCTAGAGGACGTATCTCATCCAGTCCGCAATCCAATTACTCCACAACACGTTTATCTCCAATCAAACGCTGCACAGCAGGGGTGCAGGGAGCCTCGGAGAGCCGGGCTGTCACCATGGACACTGTCATTCAGCAGATTTCAAAGGATGGAAGACGATACAGAGGGCCGTCTGATTGGTCGTTGAATTACTTCCATCTACTAAGACAGAAGCCGTCCTCACAGCAACTACAAACACTGTTGTTATGCAGTTCGACAACTAGAATATGCGCTTCTATGAACGCTGGCTGGTCCGACTTATTAAACTGGAAGCATGTCAGCGAATGTGTTTGGAGGAAGTGTGCAGTCTCTCTACCTCATTTGCATATCAGAAACATACAGCGGCACCATGTGCTTCCGTATATGATCTGTGAAAGCATAAGTAATCAAATGAGAGGAAAGATTTTTTATTGAATAGCAGAAAGAACTACTGAAGGAATAAATTCTTCCAATGACAGACAAAGATTGGCATATTCTGTTTTGCAGTATAATGTTGTTTATAAGTGTGAGAAATGTTTGTTTGGAGGGTAATTTCTCTTCATCTTTCAATGCTATCATTAAGAGGGGAAAAAACACATCACGCAGAAGCAGCCATGCTGAGAAAGAGGCAGTGATTCAGCACATAATGCCACACACAGCGAGGATTTCCACCTGGTATTAATCAAAAGCAGACAATAAGGTACAATACCTACCTGTTTTAGCTAAAACCAATCACGTTTTTAAATAAATGTGAATTACAATGTCAACCGAATATTCCAAATAAATATGGATTATGAATACGTGTTCTTTTGTTTTTAATTATACTTTGTCATACTTGAATATTAGTTAGTTGTTAGTGACTCAATTCACATTTTTGAAACAGATAATATTTATATCCCTGAAAGGACGGGGATATTATGGAATCCACAGCAGATCCGTTGTGTTAACGCGATAAACTATTTCATGAAACACTTTCAGACATTTTTTTTATGAAACATACTTTGGTTAAATCTTCACGTTTAATTTGAGGAGTTCCTATCAGGCCAATTGCTTGTACAATGCAGGGGGATTGGAAAATGTATGGGAACAAACCCTTGATATATCAGGGACGACAGCATAGGCTCGGTTTAGAATTAAAAACCTTTAAACTCTCACAGTTCAAAGAGGTATCTGTGTGACCTTATGACCTTTAGTTATCCTCTGGTTAAACATTGGCGATGACAATTCCGAGGAAAGATGGAGAAATAATAAGAAAATGAATAGTCATGTCTATATCCCGCTTGTGAAATTGATCCCGGACGTCATTCCTATTTAAGATTGATGAGGTCACGTCTTCCTATTAGCTTTTTTTTTTCTTTTGGGGAAAACATCAATAACAGGAACAGGACCTGACTAATCGTATCGTTCCGCCGGCCTCTGTTTCCTCTGACTCAACGCCTCTGGACCATGAGAACATGACGCAAAAAAGTCACAGTACATACCTATAGTTCCTAAATTGGCCGAAATCTGAGAATGAAGATCAGCTCAGACGTTCAGAAGGACAATTTATGGCAAAGTCCGTGCTGTGTGTTATTTGGGTCATGAGGCAGGGGAAGTCAGCGCCGCTCAATCATTATGGAGTGCTGCAAGGCCAAAAGAAATCAAATGGAGCCCGTCTGGGTCTCTTTACCATCTGAATCAGAGATACTGTACAAGGGGGTGGGGCACTAATGGGGACCAGAGGTCTGCGGTCTACGTGATGCTGGCCAGAGAGACCAGACGGCCGATGACTGATCTGGAAGGAGGGGAGGGGGGGTCATTAAGGAGCTGCTCCAGCCCTAATCATAGAATAACAGTCCTTCTTTTATCTACCTTCGGCTCCATCTCACCATGAGAAAAAACCAAGAGTTGTAATCCAAGCCCTACTAACACAGCGAGCTGAGGCGAAGTTCACTGATGAGTCCCAGCGTGGAAACATCTGCAACCCATCCGCTTGGAATGAGCCTCATAATAAGGGGAGTTTGCTCAAAAGTAAGAGGATTAATGGGATTATTTCAGGGAGTAGCGGTTTGTCGTCGTCAAAGTGAATCAGTATTTATATTATGTAAGACAGGGGTTGCTGCAATGCAACCTCTCATAAAGTAAATCCCGTTTGCTGGGAGAGTGTGTGTGCGCGGGGCATGAGCTCCATTCGATTGTGGTTCCAAGCATAGAAAGCCGCAAAACCCTTACACTGCCTGCAGTGGGAGGGAAGCGCTTCACGCAAGTCAGCGCAGCAGATTTGAATCGAGAAGAGCTGCAGCGACTCCAAGTCCGACTTGCATAGGATGTGAGAATACTCTCGTTCAGATAATTTGCTTTGACATTTTCATTCCTGAGTGGTCGGCAGAGAATACGCGGATCTTAAACTGATTAAACGGGCCCGGGGAGGGAGCGAGGAGAGCATTAGTTAAGAAAACACAGGCGAGGGGCTGAGACCAGGGTTGTGCTTATCAGTGTCGTAAGCCGGGTCGCTCTTAATTCATTGTGAATTAGCCGAGTCGTGTGTGTTGGAATAATCGCCTCCTTGTTTATTTGCTCAGGCTCTGGCACAAGCCTTTATCTTAACACCTCCTCCCTGCTTGGCCTCCCTCTGCCCTGTCTGTCTTGAAGACGGAGTCTGGGCGAAAAACGATGATATACCAGGAAACAGAGGACATAGGGTCACCGAAACCTGTCTTACAAAATCACCCGTTGTTTTCTGTACACTTTGGCGCGCCATCGGCAGCTGTAGAGCGGAATTGGGCCGAGCGACTGAAGGGCCTAACAGAGAAAAACAACCTGTCAGACCAATGTTTTTAATAGCCTCAAAGCGCAGAAACTCGACAGCTTAAGTCACACCTCTGGCTGCATTCGTTGGCCTTGGCATGAAAGGCAAATCAGACCGTGAGTGAAGTGTAGTTATTACACAGCGCGTTGAAAAATCACATAAACTGCAGAGAAGCATTAATTGGCGCGGAAGCAGCTAAAACTGTTATACACAATAATACAACCATGCAAAGGAGAGGCGTCAGTTTGAGAACCTGCTTCATAGGCACTGGGAAATACACGTATAGATATGTCCATAACGCTTATGAATCATCGCGTTTCATTGAAGAACCACTCCAGATTGTCAGCATTAGCAGAGAAACCATGAAATTGAATACAGAAGGCCTCATTACTTTGCAGATGTGCTGACTGATTCCATTAAAAGACCATATGAATATGCCAGAGACTGAACAGAGAAGATTACAAGCAAAACGCAGACATTAGTGTTTTGGTTAATTATAGTCATCACTCCGGGGTAGAAAATAGAAATATATTACACATTTCATGAAACAGAGAAGTGGAAACGTATTTTTTGGGACCTATAAATTAATGAAACCAGGTTTAAAGCTCAGGAGATAAACGTCATCTCACAATATTTACACAATGAGTTGCACTTAATTAGGCACAAAGTACCTCGTAACCAAATCAGTTTTTATGGCTTTTTGTAATTCCTCGCTTCTGACCTCATGAACCTTTGGTTTGCATGCATATCAGACTGGCACAGAGTCTCCATTTTTATTCCCATTGTTGCTGAGTCTGTCATTAAGAGTGCTGAAACAATGGATAGAATGAGTCTTGCCACGGTAAATAGCTCCCCTGTGATTCCAAGCACAACTGTTCCACGTTGCGGGAATGGGAGCATGAGAGACTGTACGCCGAACTCACTCTCAAGCTGCAAATCATATCATGACATTAATTGTGACCAGTAAACGCTCCTTCCCACACAAAAGCTTTAAATCACGCCATAATGGAGAACGCTGGGCGTATTACGCGGTGGCACTGGTCTTTTCTCGACTGACGGGGTTTAACCTCGCTATACTGGGTCAGAGTGTTTCGTGCTAGTCGCTCAGAAAAGGGCAGAAAACAATTGTAGGGGCGCTCCTTAGAGCTTGTGCAGCAAAATCCAAAGAGAGACTTTTTGGCAAGGCCGTGTTTATTTAACTGTGCCGTTTGAGGTGAGGCTTATTGACGAGACACTTTAACATTGCGTTACTTGAATGTTTGGGGTTTTCAGCCTGTATGCATCATCACCTCTGTCAGGCCATCTTTTACTTTCACTCAACAAAGCTCTCTTTTGCCATCACTCCGTCTCCTCCGCTGTTCCTCGTCTTGGCCAGCAGCAGCGGCCTGTTGCAGCAGATTCTACTCTAACTAGAAACTGCTTGTGTTCAGGTTCTGGTTTGAGCCTGTCAGCATTTTCACTTTCTTGCTAGGTATTGGAATACAAGCTCAATATCACTTTCGCACTCTGAGTATGAAGCCGGAACCAGCGGGGAATTCGTGTGCGTGTTTGTGATACAGTTGTCGGACAAAAGGTCCGTCAGCAGACGTATAATGGCTGGGGAGCTACTTAGCCTGATCTTTATTTGTGCTTGGTGCGTGAAATCCGCGTACTGCAGTGAAGGCTACGTCTTCCATGAGCAAATGACAGTTGGACCCTTGAGGAAGGACTCAGCAGTCAACAAACAGAGATCTGTTTCTGCCCTCTGAGATGTGAGTGGATCACATCTTTCGTCAGCTGTAAATATAATGTTATATCCTCAAATGAATTGTTAGACACTTCAAAAACATGTTTGGTTTTTTTTTTTTGGCTTTCCTGCTGAGAGAGAAGATTCATCCTACTGACACGTTAATCAAGATATGAACCTACAGGCCCCGGCTGAGGCTGGAGATTAGAAACAGCTGAAACTGATGAAACAAAATTCTCCGTAGGTGAGAAAATATTTCTAGTCTGACCTGAACAGCTCACTGATTCACCTGTGACATCATTCTTCTTCAATTTGTACAAAAACAAACAATTCCCCATTATATTATATCTTGTTTTTTTTGTTTTTTTGCATGATTACTGTAAATGTTGTGAATGAACACCATGACTCAGATCATAGTTCGGATCAGAGCTCGTTTTCAAATTTAAGAACCACGTGAACTTTAGTGCGAGGAGGAACAGGATTGATTTTGTGAAAAGGGTGGTTGTTTATTTCAAAACTGAGTGGAGCTTAGTTTTTTTTTGTCTGAATTAGTCCAAATTTGCATATGCATCGACTCAAGGAGGTTTATCTTTTAAACATGGTATTTTACTCCAATAGTTCACATTTCACTAGGCGGAACTAACTTTACGAAAAAAAACGGACATAATTTCCTAACCGTTGGTCCTATTTAGTCAAAATTTGGAGAATATGAATTGACTTGGGGGGGATCAATCTCATATCATATTTTAGTCTAATAGTTTTTTCTATTATACTCACTAAGGGAGCTTTTTCTCTTTTTTCCAAAAAATACTCAATCAGGGGGATTGCTTGTACAATGCAGGGGATCTGGGTGTTTTCAGGGATATATCCTTGCTGCCATACGCTGGTTGTTATACCCTTGTGACAAAGTAGACCTAGTTGCACAACGACATGCCCGTAAGTACCAGCACACATCAAAGTATGATCTGGATCCGACTAGTATTCCAGACTGACTCTAGCTTAATATTTATCATCCGGATATGAGCGGGCTAACTTTCATTTGATTAACATTTCCACAAAAATCCGACTTTTCCATTTGGTTTGAAATGGTGGGGGGGGTTTTCCCCCCTGCTGCACCAACAACCCAACATTGTATGTGTGAGTTTTTTCGTAGGGAAAGTTTCCCTCCATGCAGCAACGGGTGTCCATATTGAGGTGGTTAAAAAACGGCAGGCAGAAGTGAGAGCTAATCTCCCGCTGTTCCTACCTGTCAGCGCGCCACACACTCACAGACATACACAGCACACACACCAGCTGCATCAACCGGCTTTTACACTCAGTTACGCTCTCAGTGGCTCAGTAGTGGCTCCCACTGTCAGCACCCAATTTAATGGACCACTACTCTTCACGCTGAACGTGGCCCTCATCCGTTTGATGTGATGTTAATCAGTCATCATTCAACCAAATGCAGTGAAACATAATGAACAGATGAATAACAAAATAAGCAGATTTAGACATGTATCAAGATATCCACTATTTCAGTATATTTCAGTGAGGGAGTTGGAGATTTTGCTGAGCCAACAGTTCCCAGATCAGACTACACGCACTTCTGGATTACTTACTCATTTAATATCTTAGACACGCTAGATTTACCAAAGAATGTTAATTCAAAGTACTTTTTTTGAACAGTTGTTCAAAAAAAAAAAGAAAATCAAATTTATTTCATGATGGATTTTGTATTTCATGGAAAAAAATTTTTAATTTTTATTAGAAGTTAAAATGGACTGATTTTTAGAAAACTGATTTACCTTTATTAGACTTGTTTTCTTTGTATCAAGTTACATTTTGTTTCAGTAATTTCTCATGTTCTTTTCTATGCCAAAAAAATAAGACTTTCTCAATAGCAATAGATAAGGCCTCCACCTTGGTGGTCCCCCAGGGCTCTATCATTGGCCCCTTACTCTTTAGTATGTACTGTACATGCAGCCACCGGGTTATATTTAAAACAGGTTCAGTCAAGTGGCCCCGATTTTTTAGTTATAGTGATTCAAAATGTGCTCAACCGAACAAGTTGAGCTGGACATTAAAGGGTAAAAATAATAAATCATAAATTCTTCTTTTTTTGTAAAGTAATGTGGGTAATTGTCAACTCATTAGAGCAATCTTTCTATGAAGATATTTTTTAAGAGAAAATTTGAAATGATCTCATCTTGATACGGCCAACAAGAGGAAACTGTCGCTAACTCATGTGTCACAGATTCATTCATTATCCATTCAGGGTCATGGTGGGGGGCGGAGCCTATCCCAGTGAACATTGTTCGAAAGGCGGGTACGCCCCGGACAAGTCGCTAGTTCATCAGTGTTGTAGCATAATGATGGAGGACCATTCAATATTCACATTCAATCCTAAATTAGGGTCACTAATTCACCTAAATGGAGATCTAAGGTAAGTTCAACCAGAGAGACTATCCTCTAGTGCTCAAACCTCTCTGTTATCCTCACCTTTCAGACATGCTTGGTCCCAGTTACCTGCTTCACTGCCCAGATGATTAATTTATATCAGCTGCACCCATCCAAACACTGTCAAACCTGCATGTTTAGCCCGCCATCATCAGCTGCTGCCTTTAAATATGACTCCCTCTCCATCTATCTAGTTCTTGCATGCTAATGGTTCGCGCACCCCACCTCCTCCATCCCTACTTAGTCCGCGCAAATACATTAGCTTCATCATCCATCAGCACCAGCAGAGTCATCTGCCACCACCACAAGGATCCAGACTCCGGCTCAGGGCAGAGACCCTTTGATCACAATCTCCAGAAAGAGTCTGAGCGCACAAAGACTTTGTAAAAGACTCATTATCACACATCTGCTGTTGTCATAAATTAATCATCTTTCCTACATTGTGTCATCTCTTATTGAAATATTGGTGTATATCATTTGTACAACAATAATATGTTTCTGGGTCAGAGGACGCCAGAATACATGAGGAGATCCTCCTAACTCCACACAGAAAGACCAGAGGTGGATTTAAACCCAAACCTTGAATCATTTAGTGCCACCATTTTTCATCTTTCTATGTTCACTAAAATCCAAGACTTCCTAGAGTTAGATAGGGAGTATAAATATGTAATTGGACTAATCATCCCTTACTTTACTGACTAGGCTAAACCAAACATTTATTTGCAGGCATGTATTCCGCAGCTCATCACTCACTAGACCGACAGAACCTTCAGGAATTTTCCAGCGGTGGGATGAAAAAAGTATCTTCTTATCTTTCTGTCAGATGTTTCCAGGTGAAAATCACATTCTTTATGTTTAATGGCCTTTCTGTTAAGACCGGGGCCTCTGTTTTCCTTCTGCCAAGCTTTTATTCTCCCATGCAAAGTTAAATGAAAACAATGTGTGTGTCTGTTCGAGGAGCGCTGATGAAACCGAACCGTAATCTTGACCTCTTCACCCAAAAACCAGCACAAACAAACAGAACAACACGGAGACTCACACCACAGGATGTTTGCTCACTCTGCCCGAATAGGAAATTACTTATTGACAAAATCATCAGCCTCCAGAGAGTTTAACTTTCATTAACTTCTAAAAGCTTAAGTTTTAATAATAGCGCCCTACTTGAGTAATCCTTCCTCCCGGCGAAACCATCATCATTGTGACCTTGACCCGTTCTGTTCAGCTGTCCCTGGTTTTGGTCTCAGTTTGTTTGCAGCGGGAGGCTGTCATCCAAAACCTCATCCTTATATTGGACACAGGTGAGGATATAAACAACGTGGCCATCTCAGCTCTACATCATTCATCATCAACAGCACACAGCTGGTTGGCTGGCCCGCCTCTTTGACACAGTATGTCACAAACAGTTAGATCCGACCTTTAAAATGCTTCCTTTGTGTTAGCCATCTGTTTTTTATTTATCTGCCTCGGAAAACGCCCGGCTGTGGGTAATGAAGGTAACCGAGGGAGAGGAGGAGGATCATACTGGGTGACCAGTTTCCCCAAAATAGCCGGTCTTTGTTCTAATCCACTTGGAAAATGCTTTTAATGTCACCGGTTTAATGGGTCATGACCGACAGTTTAAAAGTGTGTTGATAGTTTTTCTGCTTACAAGCAACTGTCATTAAACTCCAAACACTTTTACGCCGTAGCTTTTATGGAAGACTTCTTCAAGATTTAGGAACCAAATAAAGTTTGCAGATGAGACAAACACTTTGACATCATTTGTACAAATACAATTAACTTCAGGTGGAATAATTGCTAATTAATTTTTCCCTCAAATTAGAGTTGCATTTCTACTTTTTTTATGACGTAACAGCCGGGATTACGTTAGTTTTCAGAGTATTCCATTCATGAAACAAGCTAGAATAACAATATTTTTCAAATAAACATTTTCACTTTCAGGTCATAACCAGGTGATACAATATAATAAAAAATAAAACAAAGCTAATAATTTGTGAACATGAGGAAAAAGGGAAAAACAATTGTTAGTAGTAGTTGTAACCAACTGAGGCAAAAAAAATAAATAATAAATGTATGTATACATGTATGTATGTATGTATATGTATTTACATATATTCATACATATACATGTACATATACATGTACACACATATACATACATATATAAATGTATGTACACATGTATGTATGTATGTATGTATATAAATATATACATATATGTATGTATATGTATTTACATATATTCATACATGTACATATACATATACATGTACACACATATACATACATATATAAATGTATGTATACATGATCTGCAGGTGGTGGCGACAGACCTTTTCTCTTTCCTCATCCTCCCTGACTGATCTCTAGTTTTGGATTTTGCGTGGGTCCATGTCTCTACTTGTAGCAGGAGGCGGTACCTGCAGCTCATTCAGGTTGTACAGGTAGTTCAGCCCCTCCAGGATGCCACATCGATACGTGCCACTGCAGGAAGGTTTCCTGTGTCTCTCAGCAAGAGTCTCAAAAGCATCAAGGAGATACCAGGACACAGGCTGTTAGAGACAAATAACCCGTATCTGCTCCTCTTTGCAAGAAGGAACAGGAAGAGCTCTGCCAGATGATCCCTACAAAATTACCTCCAGTGGTTTAGTGATGCATCAGAGGCTGCCAAGTAGCACCAGAGAACATTTCCTTCCCTGAGCTCTGATGTTTGATATAAGCGTAACCAAAAACCGAGGGCTTGATAGAAAAGCAAGAACCTTGGCCTGACTGTCCCCAGCTTTGCACCACTTTGTGCGGGCAATGCATCAGGGGAAAAGCCTCTGAAAGATAACTGCTGATACTTCAGGATTAATTATTCCTTTACTTCCACCAAGACATTCCGAACACCAACATCTAAGCGAGAAAGCGCCGTTGAGATACAGACGAATGGGGAAATGAAAATTGATTTTAATCCAAATGCGCTGCCAGATTTCAAGATAGCATGAAGAGAATCCTGAGCTGGTCAATTGAGCCATTAGAATGTTGATGTTCTCTCTTGTCTATGTGAGACTGGGTTCTGCTGGAATGAAGTAAAGGAACAGTTTCTCAGGGACAGTGAGTGTGAAAAGGTTTGGGAAAAACATTGTTAGAGATGCTCAGCATGTTTGTACAAATGGTTCATGGCTATTAATTCCATGAAATATTTCAGCTTAAACTACATTCATGAACCTGCTAGCATCCCGAGAGCTGTGCCGCTACCGAGGCTAAATGCAGCTGCCTGTTACTTTGTTGTGGAACTGAATAGCAATGAAAAATAAATGGTGACTGACTCTCTTCCAAAGGTCTATCCTCTGATTGGCATCTTGGGGCTTTCAAGACGCAAACCATTCTTCTACAGTCAGCTTGTTATTTAAGATGCCTTTTTAATGCCTGGGTTACAGCGTCTCCTATTTGCTCGTATTGCTTAACAAGCGATGAGAGCTGGTCCGTGTGCTGGCGTATCATATTACCGCCAGGCAAGCCGGTCAGGTCAGACACAGGTTAGACCTCAAGCGCCGAAGCTTTGGCCTCAGACGAGAAGCAGAGTTCCCTGAATGTATGGATATTGGAATTGATTTTAAAACTATGACATCCCAAATTCCCCTAGAATAAGTTGTTGATCTGACAGGAAATGGCCTCTTAAAAGGGAGACATATACTGAATCATTACAACTGCCTCAAAAGGCTTATGATTACCAGACGTCAGCTTTAGTCTGGGTGATCAAACGATGCTGTCTCGCTCTGTAAGCCACCTGAGCTCCTTTCTGCTGCGCGTTCCATGTGTGAGTTCCGCCTCTTTTACAACGTGAAGCACTTCGAGGGGGCTGGAAAAGAGCTCTATAAATTCTCTCCATTATTGTCTGCATATGTCGGCACCATTGTGTCTCAGTGCACGTATTGTGATCTACCAGATTTCTCGACTAATGGCTTCACCAGGAGGGGAGCCACCTGAGGTAGAGGATGGAGCTGCATTAAGTTGTTTTACCACACCGAGGAGTAAACGGACTTTTACCCAAGAATCCAACTCGCTCTGTAACGTAGTAGGGAGTGCAATAAAAAGGTGTTTAAGGGACAAATTTTATTACCTGTGTGACCTGCTAAGATTTTAATCCACCTCACTTAGAATGCCCAATAAGATGGAATCTTACCATCGACAGGTGTTTGCTGGAAACCCTGAATGAGTCGCATCTGTTTGATGGAGCGGAACGGTTTCACGCTTCATTCTCCAATCCTCGCCTCCAGCTTTATTTGTTTCTTCCAGGTGCCTGCTTATGTTTTCATCTCCAACTAGGCCTATGCTGTCATCCACTAAATATATCTCAGGAACGTCCCCAATCCCCTGCGTTGTATAAGCAACCACCCTGATTGAACGGCTCAAATTAAATTTCAGGTTATCTACCGAGTATTTCCCAAAAAAGAGCTTTGGAGATAATGATCCCCCTAGTGCCGGAAATATACAGCCAACCATTCCCAGAATCACTCCAGTTCTTCCTCACACCGAGGTCTATATGAATATAAAATTTGAAAATTATCCATGAAAAAGTTTTTGAGTTGTGGCTGGAAAAAAAGTATTTTCTGTAGACAAAATAAAATAAAACTCCCCCTAGTGAGTAAAATATGTACTACTAAAGTAGAATGCAATATATTAAAAGATAGATCTCTACAAGCCAAATCGTGAGCAAATTTGGACTTAATCACTCCGGTTTTTCCTCACGCTAAGGTCTGTGTGGCTATTTAGTGGATCAAATTTGAAATTGATCCATGAAATAGTTTTAGATTTATTGCGGAAACAGGAAGGATCTGCAGCTGACGCGATGACGATTCAATATTATTACCTACTGTTGGGACTATAAATAAGCAGAGTAAATTTATTATAGCCGTAAGCTGTATTTAAATAAAGTAGTGGAAAACTAAACTGTTTTGATCCGTTTTGTGTTCAGCAGTCAACAGGTTTGATACTTGTACTCCTTTCATGGGGAATATGTTTGCATGTGTAAAGAACACATGCTCATGCTGTTTCATAGAAATACCCTTCATAGAAAAGCACAAACACACACACACACACTAATTTCAATGGCACCCAAAGATCACATTTGTTTCCACTCTGTTTTTATATTCTCATTGTGCCGTGGACTTTTTGTCACCGGGCCATAGTGTCAGAAAGATAAGAACAACAATACATGGAGGAACCCAAGTGGCACACAACAGTTTATGAGAGCATTTTCAAAAATGTGCATGCCACATTTCGATAAGGGCCAGTGTAAACTATGAGTTCTGTTCTTACTGTTCTCAATGATTGGGCAGCTCGACGGGATTGTCAACAGATGCCAGCTGTGCTGAGCTCCTGAAGCAACGAGCTGCATCTTTAAAGAATTAAAGTACAGAGAAACTAGTTATTACATCCGCCAGGGAGGTTATGTTTTCACGACTGTGTGTTGGTCTGTTTGTTTGTGAGAAAGATTAGGGAAAACTAGGTTTTGCATTACATTTTTACCCAGAGGGAGGTTTTGCCACATGCTAGAGGGGATTACATTGTGGTGACGTTACGTGTGTCACAGCACTTAAAGTAAAATAAAAGTAAAATAATAAGCCGTTTGGATTAGTGATGCCACTGTGGCTATTGCTGCTTTTGATCCTTTGATTCCTTTGATGTTCCTTTGTTGTGGACCTTGAGCTCTGTTCCTATAGTCCCTTTGATTCCTTTTATGTTCCTTTGGACTGGATTGGGGTGCTCAGTTGGCTGAACAGAGACGCTGAAGTGGAAGGCGCAGGAGAGGGTCAGCTACAGAGTATTTGAGAGATACTCACAGAGTTTGTTAGAATTGTCGGTAGATTTAAAGGCTGGCAATAACTCTGACATTAATGGAGAGATTTGCATGACTTTGTCCTTTACCTCGGTTACTGTTGTGCCTCGGCGGAACTTTGCGCTCTCTCTCTCTCTCTGAGTGCCTTTTTCTAGTTTCACTAGAAAAAATAGCCCACGAGTAAAAAGCAGCTTGAAGTCCAGAACTAAAGAATCACACCTCCAGGACACTATGTCTGCTCCACGGTGCTCTTTCATGTTTTTCTCTGAGTATATACTGAAAGCTCCAGCTCAAATTTTCCATTTCAGCAATAAAAAAAAAAAAATACATTAATATAAAGTCTCAGAGCCAAACTCCACTCAAAAGCTCCTGGCCACCGTCTCCACCTATGAGTGAAAGAAATGACATATTTTGTCCCAGATTCAAGCTGAAAATGCATCTTTCCAAGAAACGGTCCCATGAATGAATCTTGAAGGATGACACTTGACCCTTTTGAACATTCAGTCTATCTAAATTATGATTTATATAGAATGTGACAGTAATTTTTTCCCCCTCTGTCCAACTAATGAGAAATCTCATTTTGAAGGTTCCTCCCTTGTTGCTCTTTTGGCCTGCTATGTTTTCCTCCCTCCTCCACTCAGAATCAAGATCCAGACGATCACCAGGCGAGCTGTCGTTCCTCCGACCTCTGGAATGTCTGAAAATCTCCCGCTGATTTCACACATTTAAAAAAAAAAAAAAAACCCACTGAGGGAAAAAATGTCATGACTTTGTTTGTGATTTGGCTTCAGCATTGGACTCCGAGGGTCTCTGGTTCAGAGTTAAGGCACAGATTGAGATGGAGACGATGTCATACACACTCCTTTGTGAAATACCGCAACAGAAACCAGTGGGAGACAGGAAGGGGACTTATCGCTTTAACTTTGGCTGATTCAGGCCAGAAGCAGGATTATCAGACTGCTGACGAGCCTCTGCTGCCACACGTGATATACTGTTTTCATTCAGGTGGACTTACTGCTTCTTCGCTGCAAGCTTCAAGCAACCGAGCGCACGGATCTCAAAGAAGCGTGTTGGAAAAATGATGGACGATTTTAATTTCACAGCTTTCTATGCTTTATTGTCCCAATAAAATATAATTAATATCTGCCAAAGCATCCTGTGTGAGGGGAAATACAGTTGTTTTTTTATTGGATATGCATGAATTCCATTTAAGGCTTATTGTACTACTGATACATTTAAACCCCTGAGGATGTCGTGGATATTATGGAATTATCATCTCCACTTCATCCGACACGGCCGCCGCAGATCCGTTGAGATAACGTAATAACTCAAAAGCTATTTAATGGATCATTTTCAAATTTTATAACATTAGAGACCTTACTGCGAGGAACAACTGGAGCACTTTTTTGGAGAGAGCAATTGTATATTTCCGACACTAGGGGGAGCTTTTCTCCATTTGTTTTCCATCATTTCTCAACCGTTGGGCTGATTTAGACCAGATGTGGCGCATACCAATGGACAGATCTTTTTATATATATGTCATATTTTACGCACTAGGGGAACTTTTTTTATGAAAAAACACAAATTTTTCTGAAATAAATTCCTATCTCTTTGTCCTATTTAGTACAAATTTGGTTAATACGAAACAACTGGAGGAGATCTATCTTGTATATATCATATTTTACTCTGATAGTTCTTTACTTTATTTTAATGAAAAATATTGTATTTCTGACATCCAAGCCACACGGGGCTCAGTAGTCAGTGTACCGCTATATTGTCGGTCCCAAGCCCGGATAAATGGAAGGGTTGCATCAGGAACGGCATTCGGCGTAAAACCTATGCCAAATAAATATGCGAAAGCTCGGGATAAAACATACCGTCACAATTAGCCACTAGGGTACCATCCTATGGATGGAAACAGGCGACTCTGAAATGGAGCAGCTGAAAGACGAAAAAGAAGATTGTTTTTCTGACATAACTTCACAACTATTCATAGAGATCTATCTTGTATATGTCAAATCCTACACCAATAGTCCATATCTTTTCGTATTTATTGAATGAAAAACGCAGTTTTCCTGACATAACTCCGCATTTAATTAAAGGAGCTCAATCAGGGGGGGATTGCTTGTACAATCCAGGGGAGTGGGGCCTTTTCTGGGACTTAACCTTGCTGCCTTTTCGGACGACTGCCTAGGCCTCATTGATATTTGACTTTTGCGGCAGCTTTCCAGGGGACATTTAATGCTTGAGTTAGTAAAACTTGCAAGTGCGGTCATTACGCTTAACTGAATTTCTCCTTGGAAAAATATGTTGAATTCTGCAAAATCCCTCAAGCTGTGTGCAGGTTTCAGAAGCAAATCCTCAAAAACAAGATCACACATGCAGGCCATTCTGTGCCGTAGCTGTAGGACTGTAAGAAAATAGGAATAAGGAAAGTACGCTGACACTGATCTATGATCAATCTGATAGAAACAACCTTGATGTGGTTCACAGAAGCCGACGCGGAGCAAGTCAGTGCAGGATAGCGGCAGTTTGGGGTGAATGTGTTGCTGAAAGTGGTAAGAAGATAGTCTGGAGGCTGAGATGAGGAGAGAAATCCTATATTTGAATTATTGCTTAAGTCACTGGGTGTGGATATTTTAAGTCTTACAAGTCATATGATAATTAAATTACATAAATGGCAAGATTAAAAGTAGAAGAAGACGAAGAAGAAGAGGAAACATACCAATCAATCCGTCTGTGCTTTAGAGCCTTGACTGGTCACAACTGGTACACATGATAGTGATTGAATCTGTGAGGGGGGGGGGGACGATGGAGGTGAGATTATTAAAGTGTTTACTTTGGTCAACTGTTGTTTTTTAAATGTGTTTATAAATAAAGTTGAGTTGAGTATCAACAGTTACAAGCGACGCACTAAGGTGTCCTGTGATGAATGGGGTCAAAGGTCATTATAGAGCACATTTAAATATAGTTGGTTTGTTTTTTTGTTTCTTGCCAAAAAATATGTGTTCTATGGAAAAACCAGAGAACCTCTTTGTATTCCTACTACTACTTGAATGTCAGCTGGCTTATGAGAAAAGCAAGTATCCATTAATATTTGAAGTAAGCACACATTGCAGCCAGGTTGCCCCGGTGACTTATGGGTCCATCAGAAACCTTTGCTGCGTTCACCCGTCTCTCTTTCTCCTCATTTCCTGTCTTTTAAAGACACACAATGGCATGTTCCTTAAAAAAGACACAATACACAGATAGTATATCTATAAATATGAGTCTACATTTCCTGGATTAGAAAAAAAAATGTTTTTTAAAGCCAAATACTACACAATTACAATACATGGAGCCCTAAAACTCACCTTTGTTATAATTCTAATCTAATAATCCACACCATATATGTTCACTGATCTTTAAAGTCCACTTTTTGTGTCTTTTCAAAATTAACATTTAGATTAAGATTAGGCCTGCAACACTTTGTGAAGCGACTCCCCTCCAAATAAAACCCTGTTTTTTTACTTATCACAGTGGCACCCACTGCTTTAAGTTTTACTTAAATTCAACTGACACCGTTCAAATATGATTTCAAGCCACCAAATTGCAAATGACCAGGACGGCTATACTGTTAAAAAAATAAATAAATAAATAAATAAAAAATCTGTAGAATTCTTATTATTTCATTTTTGCATTTTCTGTCTATTGAATTTGTTGGATGCTTTCTAAATAACTAAAGTTGGTCATTTATGTTTTCATATCTGTAAAATTAGTTATTTACCTAGAATAATACTTTAATAATACTTGTGAGATTATGGCATTGTTCCTTCAAACTTACCAAAAGTTTGTATCTTCACAGTTAAATTCGGTGATAAACACACATTCCGACCAGAAATAAGTCATTTACTTTTTCTTCATTTATGATAATTCACTCTATCTATACAACAGTAATAATGATTTAAAATTTGTTTTTTACTGCTGACATTTGAGCATTTTTTTACAATATTCTCTACTGACAATTTTACAGATTAACTTTAAAAAAAAGTTGTATTTTCAGTAATTATATGCGACTATGTAACTGTAAAAAGGTTTACATTATATTGTTTTTCAATTGGTAATTTACTGTAATGTTTTGTACATGGAGGCTGTCATTTGTACGGTAAAACTCTGTTAACCACAGCTGCCAGTATTTTACCATAAATCTTTACAGATGTTTATTTATTTTATTTATTTTTAGAGTATACTGATTTCAACAACTCCAAAACTGAGGGGGGTTTTTTTCAAATCAAAGAAGCGCCTGTTTACCTCCACCAGCATAATTCTGATATCATGAGGCTGGTGAATTTCTTTCTCACAGCTCGATCACTGTGACAAACACGGTTACTCCACGGACAGACGCGAGGCCAGAGACGGATTTACCAGTCATGTTGGTGGATAATCCAGATTTCATGTTTGTATGTTAGTACTAGAGGAAGCATCTTTCATGTTTGGCAGGTGAGCTGATATGAAATGTGTTAATTCGTCAAAAAGATTTCATCACAGCACTCCAGTACCTATGCATCATAGCTTCCACTCAAGAGTGACACAAGGTGGACTGTATATAATTGACATTTACCTTGTCCAGATGGTTGTGTGTATGTGTGTGTGTGTGTGTGTGTGTGTGTGTGCGTGTGTGTGTGTGTGTGTGTGTGCGCGCGCGCGCGTGAGGCCCTGTGTTCCATTGTATGTTGTAGGGGCAGTGTTTCTCCCACCAAATCAGACTCTGCACAATATCAATCCTCCGCCTCAGGGAATAAATATCCCTGGGAACCGAGACGCTGATGAGAATGCAAATCAACACACATAAGCATCCACACTCCCTGACACAGGCCTAAACACAACGAGGTCAGTGCAGGAAGATATGTCAGAATGGGAATGGTAAAGCGGTTTATTGCCAGTGTAAGTCACACTTACATGGAATTTGACCTGGTATTTAGGTGCAAGGCAGACACACATGTCACTAAAAAAGTGAAAATGAATTAAAAATAGACATCTGCTATTAATATAGAATATGTACCAGAGGAAGTAGATCTGTACACATGCATGCTCACACGCATGCACAGATACACACACACACATATACATGCCTACGTGCATAAACGTGACGGTGCAGTGCTTTCACAGTTTCAAACGTGATACTGATGAGAGGCAGTCTGAAACTATTCGAAGCAACCGACGCAGAGGTGAGCGTCTTGGCTCCCAATCAACTTGCTTTGAGCTCTGATCAAAATCTGCGTATGTAATTTGGCGGCCCTTGCAACCTTTGGTGTTGTCCCACTTAAGTACACGTTCCTGCTTTACATTACAGGGGGGCTCATTCTCAGAGAGACCATTAAGAGCCCATGCCATTTACCGAACAAATGGCATAAAACTGTTTGCCATTAAAAGGGAAATTACTTGGAAATTACCGCCGGGTCAATTAGGAGCATTATTTTTTATCCTTCGGCATTGGGGGGGTTGTGGTGGTTAACATGAGGCAATCAGCCACATTTTAATGGTTACTTCTAAGGGTCAGTGTTCCACAGGAGGTCAAAATAGTAGTATCTGAAGAGGGGTTGAACCTCCTACTGGGTAGAAGCATTGGCAGAACCCTGGCTGATGTTGAAAAGAGCAGAAAATGAGCTTTAAGGCAATGCAACCTGCCTATTTCTGCAGAACGCAGCTGGGTTGTTAAGTTGAAACATTTTTTTTTAAGTGGAGATTTTCTGAGTCTGTAACTAAACAGATAGCATTGGAAACATCTTGAGATGTGGAGATGAGATAAGGCTCTGCTCCGAACATGAATACTCTCATTGTCCTATACTCTTAAAGAGCCTGGGTTTCCACTTCAAGGCAGCATGAAAGCATGATAAAAAAAAAATTAGCAGGAAGGAAAGATATAGACCCTTTGGGGCATTTATTAATTTAATATCTTAGACAAATCATTCCGTCAAACATGTTTGTAAAAAAGAAAAAGAAAAAATCAGACTGATGAATTGAAATGGTCGATAACCTCAACCTCTTGGTGTTTTTAGAAAACTATTTCATCCTCATTACACTCTTTTATTATATATCACTATAAAGTTACATAATTCTCTTCTACTATTCTTAATAAATCCTAACATCCTTTAAAAATCTTACTCATCGAATAGGTCTTTATTAATAGTCATGGTGAATACCTCCTCGGTGGCCCCTTTGACCCATGGTGTCCCCCAGAGCTCCATCCTTGGCCCCTTAGTCTTTGGCATATACTTGCTACCACTGGGTCATATTATAAAAAGGTTCAGTCACATTTTTCAATTCGAAATACTCTCAAAATGTGCTCAACCAAAAGTTGAGCAGGACATTAAAGGGTTAAAGGAAGAGTTCCGTATATTGTAAAACACACTTGTTGACTCAAAGATCAAAGCTGACGATGTTTGTAAACTAAATGAATTACAACCAGATGGCTTCAGCTTAGGTCAGCACAAAAAGAAGGAGGGAAAATAATAATTACAGCAAAAAATCCCCTACAAACCAAAACTTTCTGCCATTTATGGGATTTAACTGGTTCTTTTATTATGTTGCTGCTGTGTTTTGGCCAGGGCAGCTCTTTTATTCTACGGTAATGATGTAAGGATGGATGTATGGATGGATGGATGGATGGATACAGATAGCAGGATGGATGATGGATGGATCTAGATGGAAAGATGGATGGATGGACGGATCCTGATACTGTAGCAGGATGGATGGATGGATGGATGGATGAATGGATACAGATAGCAGAATGGATGATGGATGAATCTAGATGGAAAGATGGATGGATGGACGGATCCTGATACTGTAGCAGGATGGATGGATGGATGGATGAATGGATGGACGGATCCAGATACTGTAGCAGGATGGATGGATGGATGGATGGTTGAATGGATGGATGGATCCAGAAAGCCACCCCAAGCCCTTTTGTCATTAATTTAAGATACACCACAGTATTCCTCAAGTTGCTTTAAAAATAAAACAGGAATACTTCACATGATACCGTATATTAAAATTTGATAGGACTGTTTAACCACAGTCAACTCAATCAAATCAATTAAATGAAAAGAATTATGAAATGTTTTTTTCTAAAGGGAACCGCCGAGAGAAGAAGAAGAATTACAATATTTTTTCTATTTCTTTCTAGAATTTTTGCAAATCCTCTTTACCACCTAATTATTCATCGATAAATAAAAGGAAAAAGCTTCAAGAAATCAGAACTGTAAGAAACATTTAGGGATGAATCTTGTATTTTAGAATTTTTACATTTCCACAGATGTAAAACGCTGGATTTCTTTGCATTAATCGAAAGTCAGTATCAGAGTCGGATCATTTTGTCAAGAAACGTTTGAATAACACAAGCTGCAACTGACTCACTTACTTAAAGATGAGCTTAAAAGCTCTTATAAATGCGGAGGAAGTGCCGATATGAGATGAATGCGCGCAGAAATTAGCATTTACTCATCCTTAAAAGGAGAGGCGGGGTTGGGGCACTTAAGACTATTGAAAAGCACTATGTGGATAACAAATATAGATCCCACTGCTCTCCTTAAGAGCAATGACACAGCTATTCGGACTGCATTCTTTACAGGCTCCATACCATTAAAAAAAAAAGGAGAGGGCACACGGTGTCACATAGAGAAGTAATTGAATCGCTTCTTTAAGCCACATTCAATCCGTGCCCCTCATAAATGCACTTAGGTTAGCTGTCCTTTGGGTCCATTTATCATGTGAGGGCAGCAGTCAGGATGCTCTTAAGGAAAAGCAGTGAGCATAATTAAGGAATGTGGGGTTTTTCCGACGACTGTTTTTTAGGGGATGATTCGCCTAAAGGCAGAGAATAACAGTGAAGAAATGAGCTTTTTCAACAAATTTTTATATTCACCTCAAACCAGCTCCTCTCTTCTTGTCCCACCTTGATAAACATGAGGGACGCAGGTATTACCGTGTAATAAAGGCGTTTTAGAGTCTGTTTTACTAAAGAAACATTCAAACTTTTCTTAGAGATGTGAGGAATCCATTGAAAGCTCTTCAAGGAAATGAATTAGTTAGCAACCATTTACACTACCATAACCGTTCTTTATTAACTTTAAAAACCAGGAGAATTTAATTGTATGGATCAATAATCTTTCAAGCAGACAGTCTGCCTTTTTTCCTGGAGGTAACACCGGCATACAAAAGTAACTGACTGTCTAAGGAAAGAATGGTGGGGGTCTTCTGAGCCTGTTTGTGGTTTTTTCAGCTCCCACTGTCGTTTAATTCTCCAAATGATGTGTGCAGTAACCCAGCTGGTCTCGTCCTGGGCTACGATCAGAGAATACAGTAGGTTGCCTTTGAAGGGATCAAGGAAAAGACTCCTGCTGGTGAACAAACAGAGATCAAAACCTTCCTGGCTGGAGGTTAAAAACAGGGTAGAATTGTTTTTGAGCAGGACTGAAGGAACTATGTGGCTTTCATATATTCATGTGTGTGGGATCAATAAAACAGTAAAAACGCAGAGAAGGACAGGAAAAGTGAACCCAGTGCAAAGAACAGATTCAACAAGACACCCTCGCTATTAAATAAACAGAAATACTAAGATTACCTGTTAGATTACCTGTTTTTCTGATCTGCATTAGGCAGATCAGAAAAAGGGGATAATTTCTATCCGTATGGGAAACAGGACTCTGGGGCATGAGTATAATTAGATCATGCATACTAGAAAATATCTATTTTATAGAATATAATGTATAATAGAAAAGTATAATTTGGGAAGGATCCAGGGAGGCAGACAGCCCAGTAATCAGCAGAAGGAGGGGAAAAGGTCAGGACCTGTTTCCTGCTGGAGACAGATTTAATTGATGGCCGTATCTGCAATTAAGTAGGTCTTATATAGATAAGATAAGATAATGTGAATAATAATGTAATAATGATATTGTAAATAGATTTTTGAACATAGGCCTATGCTGTTGTCCCATACAACAAGGGGTATAACCCCAAAAAGTCCCCTGCATTGTAGAAGCAATCCCCCTGATTGAACTCCTCAAATTAAGTGTGAGGTTATGAAAGTTCCCGCTAGTGAGTAAAATCTAAACTATTAGACTAAATAAGGATTTATATATAAAAGATAGATCTCATTAAGTCGATTTGTGTCCACAAAATTTGGATAAAATCTGCCCAACGGTTAGGAAGTTGAGTCCAAATAACTTTTTTTTAGTATAAAATCTCCCCCTAGTGAGTAAAATGTGAATTAATAAAGTAAAAGACAACCTTAACAAGCTAAAACTCCTCTTTTTGTTTCCTATGCACCAAATGTGGACTAACTTCTACCAACCGCTAAGGACTTGTGTCCAAAAAAACACTGTTTTTCATTCCTTTTTTTTTTAATCTAAAGTAATAATGATAATGTGAAACGATTTGAACCGACTTTGTAATATTCCAACTGTAAACACATGTGACATGAGAACCAATCATTTGTAGCAGTTTGCCTTAATCACATGAGGTTACTCATGAGCTTCAACAGCCTTTAAAAACTCTAGCTAGCTGATGTGTCTCATAACAACACTTCTTATATGAAGTTAAAAAATGCCCTCCCTTTTTTTTTATGTATACAAATCTATCTAATTTGCCTCTCTCTCCCTCTCTCTCTCTCTCTCTCTCTCTCTCTCTCCACAGTGAGGAAATGTTAAACAGAGGATGTGCTGCTTGCCAAACTTTCGTATTACAATCATACACTAGAATCGTTTTCACTAATTGCGTGCTGCTTTGCTTTCGACAGTACGGCTCACGATCTTCACAATTTTTCGTTGTTTTTTTAGCAAATGCTGAATTTAATTTCCTTTTAAAAGAATGTTTGTTTTCAAACTGTTTCTCATGAATTAACTTTCAGATGCTAGGAATGTTGAAGCTGACCAGGTTTCATTCATGCAACGGTTTGAGTACCGTGAGGGATGAATGAAAGCAGCCTCTGAGTTGTGGCTAACATTGGGCCTCGGAGGACGTGTGAAGGAGGCAACAACCCTCAAAAGATCAATGAAACCCAGCGAGGAAGAGGAGGAGTTTATGTCAACCAATCCCACCAGGCCTTGGGGGGCAGGATCTGACGCAAATCAGGAAGCCACCTGATGTGAGAGCGGTCAGATAAATGAAGCAGTGCCGATGGTCACACGGGACAGGTGCTTCCTTAATGGCACAAAAAAACACATGCACACACACATACACACACACACACACGCACACAGTCGAAAACTATATTAGGCCTGTTGCTCATCTCCTCCCTCAGTGTTAGAGGCTTTCCCAGACATCCAGCCAACGCACGCACGCACACACACACACACACACACACCCATGCATCCTCAGACAGGAGGGGGTGGGTGGGGAGGACAAGCAGGCCAAGGAGGACGGAGGACAGGGCACGCACGCAGACAAGCTCGACAACAGGCAGGAAACTCTAGAGAGCAGCTATTTTCTGTCCTCCTCCTTGCCCTCAGTTTCCATTTTAGACAAAACAGGTAGGAAAAAAACAACACACTCATAAAAAGAGGAGCACTATGAAAAAGTCAAATAAACCTTGAGGAGAGTATCAAGAGGAAACGGTGCACGAAAAGAGGAATGTGTCCCCTTTTACCCAGTGAGAAGGCTTTCGGATGGTTCATCCTTTCCTATCCAATATCCGCCTTGCCGTCTACAGGAAAGCATGCTTCCAATAAGGAGTTAAGGACTCCCACCATCAGCTTCACACCGAGAATGATGTGTGATAATGTGGGAAGAATGCGGCTGGTGAGGTGTCGATACGTGCAGCATGAAACAATAGGACCATCATAGCCCTCAGGGGGGGACGGCTGGCCTTAGGGGTATAAGGAGGAGAGGGATAGTCTGACGAGACGTGCATTTATACAAGACTTTGTCTCTATTAAATACAGAGAGCACATACGCACACACAGACACAACATTTGGAACGTATTAAACCCCTGACCTGAGGACCCGAGACGACTTAATGCTCATTCTGACCTAAACTGGGATGGAAGTCCTCATGGCCTCACAAAAACTATACTGCATAAGCTCGAAAAACCTACTGTACAATCCACCAACTCATAGGAAATGACTAACTACATATGATAACTGAAGCTGCGTTATTTTGTTATCTCATGCTATACGACTTAAATAGTAGCTTTGCGTGTAGTGTTGGGTTATGGGGGTGTCTCTGGGATTTCACACCAACCACCGGCATGGCTCTCCAAGAATTATATACGATCAGATGGAAAACAAAAAAAAAAGTATTTGGCCACAAGTCAAAAAGAACAACACCAAAAAAAAATAAAAAATCAAGATGACCTGGAAAACTGTTTAAATTCTTCTGTACACAATATTTGATGATACACAGATGAATCTTTATGGCAGTGAGGGTGACAGGAAGAATGATAAACTGCCAAAGGAGCTTTTTTTTATGACAGGAATGTTTCATTGTTTTTATAACAAGACAGATTACGCTGAGACCCAGGCTGGTGGGTTAATAGCCGGCTGTTCAGGCCCAGTTATGATATGATGTCAGCCCGCCATTTGTTAACGTGTCAGTTGGGCACAATTTTTTTTTCCTTTTGTTTGTTTTCAATAGCCCATAAACAGTCTGAATGAAGCAACAGAAGGAAAAAAAAAAAAACCCTGTTTCTCCTCCTCTTGTAATTAAATTTTTCTGCATCTCCCTCTGTTCACTTGTTCTCTGGGCCGCGTCGCTGTATCTCGTACCCACAAACACTCTGGGATTGTTTTGAGCTGTCTGGCGGAGGAAGGAAAGCGGTGTGAGAAAGTGGCTGTTTTTTTGGAGCGGACAGGAATTGGCCTCACGGTGCACGGTTCCTCTCCTCGCAGCGGGAACAATGCCGTGGCGTCACACCCCTGCACTGACCCTCGCTTTTTCACATGGAAAAATGTTCCCAGAATTCCGCTCCCAGGGTTGGAGGTATAAGGCCAAGAGCAGGCAGGGAGAGAGAAAGAGAGGGATGCCAGGGAAGGTAAGAGGGAGGAAACCTTTGCTAGCAGAAGCATTTGTAGTCATGGCGACCTAATGCACCACTCCTGAAGCTGATTAGGTAGATGAAGGAACGTGTGGGGGGTGGGGGGAGTGGCTTTAAATCACGCGTCCCAACAGCCAGTTAAATCATCTGGCTGGGAGAACAGACTGAAGTATTGAAGTAAAGTACAGTGACGTGACATTGTAAGAAGACCTCCCTTCTTACAATGACATTGACCTCCCTGAGCAATTTCACTTCATTCACTGCCTCATTATCATTATTTCATTGTTGGCCCCTCCCACTGATCATACTAATCAGCTCATGTAACAGAAGAAGTGATTTTATTATGCGATGAAGTCACCTAAAACAGCCTAACTGGGAGAGCACAGTTGAATTTATTTTCTTTTTCCTTCTTTTCTTTAACAAGATTTTAAAAAAAATTATGAAATTAATTAAAAGTAAAATTAAACATTAAGTACAATTATTATTATTAATTATCATAATGATTATTAAATGTTCTTTCCATTGCTGCTAACTTGTTCTTATAGTTTTTATTCTGTCTTTTCGTCAGCCTGATAGAGATTTATGAAGCACCTTTTCCAGCCGTACGCTGCAAGATACTGCACAAATAAAGTTTGATGGATTAGTTCATTGGGGATTCGGAAGAACTCTGTAGGTTTTGTCATGAACGGAGTGCAAAACAAACTGAGCAACCCCAGCCTTCCAGAATTTACTTCACCCTTAGGATCTTCTAGAATTCACTGCAGGCTATTGTCATCTAAATAGATTGTTCCCTTATCTCCCATAATTCAAGCTAATTTATTTCAAGTGGAACACAAACTCTGGATGTGCTGAAACGTGTGGCAGCTGATCCGTTTCACCACCCGGAGAAGGGGACGGCAAAGCCATTAGGCAATAATTCATTTACAGCCGCCGCTGCTATGTTATTGCGCTGATTTAATAGTCTTGCCGGTAACATTATACCTGGAGTACAAATATGCTGCCCTCTTCACACAATAACCCTTTTATATGTCCTCAAATGTTTGCCTAAAACCCTTGTGAAATTTTCTTTTTGCGGATCGTTTAGAACCCTCGTGAAGGAGGCAACAAAACACGGCACGACCGGGAGCAGTTGGTGCCTTAACGTGAATATACAAAGATTAAAAATACGATTTGAAAAATGATAGTCCTGTTTACGGGTGGTGAGGAAATGTGTTTCTTTAGCCATGTTATTTGTAGCTACATGATTGCGCTTACATGACTTTATACTACATGACTGTCATGTCAAAGTGACCCGAACACTGGCAGCACTGGTCTGTGGGTTTTGGCGCCCATCACATTAAAGACATGCTCCAGGTGCAGACAACGAAACATGCCGATTAGGACAATAATATGGGTGTTATGGGCGGCGCAGTCGGGAACTATAAAAGGTGACTTTGATATTTGGATTTGTTGAACGTTGAATCTGTAAAGTCAAGGATGAGTGATGTCGAAAGGGCAGGTTGTTGAGTTCATCATTGTACAGAATAAATGCCGTGTTCTTAAATAAAACAACTTATTACAAGTTTATTCTCCACTCCATGAACTCTGTCTGTTTCCAGATCTTAGCAGAGTGAGACTGAATTGACTGTTTGTGTCTTTTCAGTCTGGCTCAACCAAACAGTACATACACATTACTCCTGTTTTAGCGGTCAATGCGACTTTATGTTGTTTTTTTAAGGATTTTATGTATTTTTGTCTTGTGTTCTCACACTGTAAAGCACTTTGAGTTGCATGTTATGTCTGAAAGTTGCTATATAAATCAAATGTATTATTATTTATTATTGTAATAAGATAACAACACCCAATGTATACCTTCGCCATAGTGAATATACAAATGCTACTATGTTGATGCCTACTCTGCCTCGGATTGGCTCTACGTGACGACATTCCACGAGGGGCCCGCCACTGGAAGAACTTTGACTCAGTGAGAAACCATCTTCTGTGTAAACCTTGACATCTGGGGAAAGTTTTTAAAGCAAACTCTTCACCTTTTCCTCTCCCCAGCGACCACATTTACACAAGATTCCATTGAAATCCAAACTTTTTCAGTTATTCTTTACAGGTACGGACAAAGAAACGACAACGATAAGATAACTTTCTGTTGATTAATACAAACGGCAGCTCCATTGCCCTTTATAGGTCACGTAAGAGAAGAATCTCAAAAAGATTAGTTAACCATGTAAGTAGAGATTTTTTTCATTCCCTTCCCCTTTACAGTCCTCACCAAGAGAAGAAAAAAAACAATGGGAAAGATCATTTCATTCCATATTTTAGTTCTTTGGGGCTTAGGAAGTATAAATTTACCGTGAAATGACAAATAGTTCGGTCAAGCACGGTTTAAAATTTAAATAAATAAATCAGATTCATGAAATTGTTTGATGACGAATCCTCTGTATTTCATTGAAAATAATCATATTTAATTGGGTTAGCTCAACATTTTCATAAAGCATGTTCTTGGAATATCCCTTGACTTTTTGATTGGATCAAGTTACATTATTTTGTTAAATTAGTCTTTATTTGCTTTTTTTGCCAAAAGATTTATTTTATTTTTTTAAATTGGACCAAGCCATATGAATAGCCTTGGTAAATGCTTCATCCTCAATAGGAAATAGTAACACAAAATGTGCTCAACCAAACATTTGAGCAGGACATTAAAGGGGTTAACAGAGGTGAATGAGATCAGAGCAAGGAATGAAAAGTGGATGCTGGCTGTGATGTCAGAGGGAATGGGTTGAGGAATCATATCAGAGCATGAAGCACAGACAGAAGGAGTCCAGTGGGGGGTTTGCTTGCTTCCCTCTTATTCCTTTTGATGAAACAGAAGTTTGCAGCACATCCTCACAGAATGCGAAGCGCTGGGGCAGCGAGTCTCCTCCCCCTTACACAGGAGCCTTTAGAGAGAAGGCTTCATGGCCACCAGAGTTTCTGCTGCACTCAAAACACATCCGGTCTTTTACAAACACCCATCCAATATTTATTATTTTTAATTTAGCATTGCTTCTTGCATTAATCCGATAAGTGTTAGTCATATATTCCGAAAAAGAATGATCTTATTTTCATTTTTGCCTTGTGTTGATTGATACCAGTCACGTCTGTTTAGGGAGTATGAACCTACAATAGCATTAATAATACTTTATCCCCAAAGACTGGAAAATAGGGAAAATAGCTAGGCTGTCTTTGCAAGTAAAGCTCTATAATTTTCACATTTTATCTCACTTATTACACCATAGTAAAATGTAAAAACCGCAAGATGTGGTTTGACGTTGAAGTAATGGGCCAGGTTATCATCAGGCCACCAGTGGAGTATCCAAGAAGGTACTGCATAAAACATTAAATGAAAACTGGTTGATTCCCTCTCCTTTTTTTTTTGCTTTTTGTGCTAGGCTTTTATTGCATTACAAATTCTGTACAGGACCGTACAGGTCCAAAGGACAACAGTATATTTATCAAAGAGCTGACAGTAAGCTGTAAGCTTGTGTCCTAAAACACACAGGCTGTAAATTTTCTCCAAGAGCGTTCACAGATTCCAAACTCTGAGGTGACTGACCCCCGTCAAAATAATATTTATAATGGCTAGTGGGCTTCTTATGCAGGTGGGGTTTTCTTCACCTTTCACCTTACACATATCCACAGGTTACAGCATTCATTACAAACTAATCATCATCATGAGGATGTGGTAAAAAAAAAGAAAAAAAGGATTTGGGCGCCCAGACGGAGACAATGTCTGAACACGACTCAGACATGTAAAATATGTTGCTCGGGGACATGCTCATAAAATGATCCATGTTGAAAACGTATACAACACGTCAGCAGGCCGTCACTTGGCTGTAAAGGTAACAATAAAGGTGTGACATTATGAAGCCATAAATCCAAATTGATCCATAAAAACACAAGATTGACATATAATCCCTGCAGATGAAGGGAGCTCATGTAAAAATACACACTTCTGCTTCTGCGCGCTCCTTCGGCCCCGCTTTCGGTTACAAAGTAACTTTAATGAAATCAAAGGTTAAGAGATGGTTCACACTTTCTGACAAATATAACTTACCTTGGTTCCCACACCATAAACAACCTAGTGATGTCAGTGATGATCCCGGGGCCAGGATGAGGACAATAAACAGGAAGTGGCTCAGCGGCAAGCTGCATCCCATAATAATCAAGACAAAAACACAGACAAACAACCTCAAATCACAGTAAGGCCCAAAATGACAGATAACATAGCGACGTCGCATCTCTGCGCAAACTTACAACAACCCCAAGAACAACATGATGGAGCAGTACAAACAAATCTCCGACCTCGCTCTGAGGCTCACACAGAGAGGCTGACGGTGATCAGAGAGAGCATCAAATGTCCCAATTTACAAAATCTAAGGCTCTCCAACCTAAATAACCCAGTAAACAGTGAATGAGACATGCAGAAACAAACGGACACGAGTGCAGAGAGTGATACAAACAGGCTTAAACAAAGGGTAGCCTGACAAACGCTGTATAAAGTGAATTTGAGCCAACGTAGCATCTGATTTATTCTGTCGGAATCTACATTAAATATGATCGGGACATTTTCATAAGGCCAAGGATTTGCATTCATGTCTCATTTAACAGCAGCGTAACTCTTTTACCATCCAGTTTGTGTCAAGGCCACACAAATCCACACTCAGATCCTCTGTTACCGCCTATAAACAGCTGGAACCAAAGCGTTCATGCTCTAACATCACACACAGACTGGAATATACTGTAGACAGTCCCTGATTCTTTCCACCCTGTGGATCACCACAACCTGAGTCCAACCATCTGCACACAATTTATTCCAGCGCTTGTTATGATTGGTCATAAGAGAGTTGTGTATGCAGGGTATCTAGGAGAAAACTTAAGAAATCCTTCTGAGAGACAAATGGATTTTCATCAGGCTGAGCATAAAAAAAGCAACCTTTTTATAGGTTGAACTAGAAAAAGCACTGAAAGAGAGCAAACCTCCGCCAAGGCCCAACAAAACCCTAAGTTTTGGAAGTATTCATGCTGATTTCTACATTTATATCTGAGTTATTAACAACCTCTAAAGCTACTTAAAACTCTTAAAAACTCTCTGATATCTCTCAAATACTCTTTAGCCATGGCCGTCTCCTGCGCCTTCCACTTCAGCTTCTCTGTTCAGCCCACTGCATCCAGTTCTACCCCCGAAGGAACATCAAAAGAATCAAAGGAACAAAGGCATCAATTATGGACTGGGCAACTAGCTCCACTCCAGGAGAAACATCAAATGAACAAAGGCATCAATTATGGACTGACGCTCAGGTTCAGGCCCAAAGAAACATCAAAGGAATCAAAGGAAGAAAGGCGGCAATAACTAACTGAGCACCCAGCTCAACCCTCAAAAGAAACATCAAAGGAATCAAAGGAAGCAATGATTGAGTGAGCACCCAGCTCAACCCTCAAAAGGAACATCAAAGGAATCAAAGGAACAAAGGCAGCAATGATTGAGTGAGCACCCAGCTCAGCCCTCAAAAGAAACATCAAAGGAATCAAAGGAAGCAATGATTGAGTGAGCATCCAGCTCAACCCTCAAAAGGAACATCAAAGGAATCAATGGAACAAAGGCAGCAATGATTGAGTGAGCACCCAGCTCAACCCTCAAAAGGAACATCAAAGGAATCAAACGAACAGAGGCAGCAACATTGTGATATCAATACTCCAAATACCTTATCATTTCATGTTATTTTATTTTAAATGCTGTGAAACATGTAATGTTTTTTAAAATGTAAACATCTCTAGGTCTTGCCAAAAACCTATCCCTGAATAATATTATGTGCAAATCCATCATGTATTTTGTTTATTTTTTCGGACATGCAAAAAGTCGACAACAGATTTTGAAGAATTTTAGTACAGCGTGGCAGAGCTGTTGAAATGTTAAGGAGAATCCAGGTGCAGAAGATTATTTAAGTCTTAGTAGTCACTAGTAGCATTCTATGCCAGAATCACAAAAACTCCACGAGATGAGGTGATGAGATGAGGTGATTGAATTTCATCAGTCTGGGAAGGGTTGCAAAAGATATTTTCTAAGGGTTTACGACTCCAGAGTTACAGTATTTTTAAATCCCAGAAAGTCGTGATTATTAATGGATCCCATAATAATCACGCTAGACTAGGGAGAGCTTCATGTCCAAAAGTATTCAGAATGATTTCCCAAACCGATTTAGTCCAAATTTGATATCACATGAAGAGGAGATCTATCTTGTATATAAGTATTATATTTTTCTCTAATAGTCCTGTTTTTCATAACATGATTCATTTGAGGAGTTAGTCAGGGTAATTGCTTTTACAATGCAGGGGATATACCCTTGCTAGTTTACAAATGGAGATGTTGAACAATAGGGAACCTTCCCAGAAGTAATCAACCTCCAAAAGATCTTCCTCCAAGAGCTGGCCAAAGGCTCATTCAGGAAGTCACAAGAAGTCCAAAGGAAGCATCCAAGGAACGGCAAGTCTTCTCGCTCCTCCATAAAGGTCAGAGTTCATCATCTACTATTAATCTAGTATTTGAAAGACACTGAGAAATCATGGCATTAAGGAAAAGAGAGGCGGGGCAAAAGATACTGGTAACCCAGAAGAAGATTAAGACGCATCTCAATTTCGCCACAATACACTTTAATGGCCCTCAGAGCATTTGGAGGATATTAAATGGACAGATGAGTTGAAAGTAGATATGTTCGGAAGGCAGGGGGCCTTTTACATCTGGCATAAACAAAAAACAGCATTCCATAAAAAGAACATTATACCCACAGACAAGCATGGAGGTGTCAGGAGAACCTTACGTCCTCAGTCTGTGTTGAAGCAAATGATCCCAAGAAGAAGAGAAGGTTCACCTATGAAAAACTTTGAAGGAATACTATTACGATTTTGGAATGGCAGCAAAGTCCTGGCCTGAACCTCATTTAGATGCTGTGGCGGGGCCCGAAAGATCCGTTAATTCTTGCAATCTCTCCAACAGGGTTGCACTAAAGTTGTTCTGCAAAACGGAGTTGGCTAAGTCTCCGCTGCAGTGATGTCAGAGACGGAGCTCTTGTGTTCGGAAGTGTTTGATTACAGTAGTTTCAACTAAACGTGGCACACCTAGCTACGTATTAAGTCAAAATGGTTGATAATTTTTTCACACTGGTGAGGTATTGAATAACCTTTTTGCCCTCATTACCAAAATTAACAAAAAAATTCAACAACATGTATTTTTTTAGTTTACTCTGATTTCCTTTGTTGAAATTTAAAAAGAAAAAAGTGTACTATTAAATCCACACTAAAGTCGAAGAATTCAGGAGAGGCGCCAATACTTCTTAGACTACGTTTAACTGTTTTAAAACCAAATGTTTACTTAGATGCCGAATCATGTTGGTCCACATGGTAAATATTCCACCTGCTAAATATCACAAGGTAATTCCAAGCCTCTTTCATGCTGATGTCAGCATTACTTCGATTTTTGAAACAGATTCATGTATTATTTAAATACCTCAAACCCTCAGAAGTGCGGCATCTCATCTTAAACACAGAAACACGATTTTGTGTTTCAAAAGTTTGAATTCCTCAAAGGGTAAAGTCTCTGGCTTTGGTTGCTGTGGTACTTCCCTGCTACGACTCTCTGTTCTCTCTCTCCATGGCCCGTACAATCCCCCTTCCTGGGATGCCTGGTGTGTGTGTGTGTGTGTGCGTGCGTGTGTGCATACACCTGCCAGCAGAGTGGGTGGCATTAGACACACCTGCATCTCATTCTTCAATCAAGCTCAACAAAATTTAACTCCAGCTCCCACCACGACTTGGCTCCAGATCGTTTAGTCTACTCCTGTGGTAAAATATTCTAAAAGGCTCTCTACTGTGATCTTTTTTCCCGGTGAGGTTCTCGTGCTCCGGTGTTTTTTTTCCTGTGCCTTGGATCTGCAGTGGATTCTTCGGCCAACTCGCTGGGCCTCCGCTCCACACTGGAGACATTTAAGATCAGGCCCACTGGTTAGTCCATCCATCATGAAACACCATCTCAAACCATCGCGACCGGTTTTCTTCTGTTCCAATAAACTATTTAAAGCTTTTCTCTTAGTCTGGGTCGCTCTCGTAGAATAGAAGAGAATAGAATAGAATAGAATAGAATAGAATAGAATAGAATAGAACAGAATAGCAGCTCTTGGGACTCTTGGCAGCGTGCAAAATACAAATATACTATTGAGCACAAGAAACAAACAGAAAGGCATGCATAGAATTTTGTCCAGCGTCAGCGTCAAAACATTAACATTAGTAGGTAATAACACTGAAGTGTATCTATCATGAGGGATTTTATTTAAAATTAGTTCTCTTTTTTTTCCATTTGTCGACGAAATCACATTTTTTGTTGTTGTTTTGTTGTTAGACTCTCGAACCGGCGGGCAAGATGAACCAGGATGAACTCAGGTTATGATCCTGCTCACTGGAGTAGCCTTCATCTGACAGACAAACCCAAACTCTACAGCTGTTTGTCCTGTTCCCTCCCCTAATCCAAAGACTCACAGTCACGTGAGGGTGGGCGGGCGGGCGGGGGGGGCATGAAAAGCAACCTCCATGACTGTACTTCACACCTATTTCTCTGCCTTCACATACAATATGTGCTTACACAAATGGATGCACACACACATTCCTCTTTCTCTCTCTCTCACACACACACACACACACACATACACAGACAAACATGCAGCAGCCTGGATGCTCAAGATAAGGAACTGGAGCTGTGAGAGAGATGAGGGGGGTCGCTGGGATGAAGTATGTGTGTGCATGTTCGTGTCTGTTTGTGTGTGTTTTTGTTATTTGGACGAGGGGGAGGGGGAGCACTTGACAGGACGTCCTGAGAACGGCGAGCTTTTTGAAACAATCTGCACATCACGGCGAGCCGCACACACAGCAAACGTGACTCACATAGAACAGAGATGATCGTAGACCACCCGAGGGGCCGACCGAACAGCATGACAGCTGATGAGAAAATGAAGAGGCCATCCATCAAGACGAGACCTTCAATTTAAAGACGTTAATAGATACAAGTGTATTCTAACAGTTCAATCATCCTCTAGTGTGTATTTAATAACAGATGTGGATGTTAATGAGGGGGAAATATGCTTAGGCTCACACTTTAAGCATTATCAGTGTTTGGAAAAACAGCATCAGCTGAACAGCGTCAGCGGGCCTGAGATGATGTTAGCAGCAGGCGTACGGCAATGGAACCTCTTCATTTCCCTAATGACAGCACCGTAGGAAGAGAGGCAAGGTCTTCTCAGCATTGCTTTTCCTCCTTGGTTCATGTGTGTGTGTGTGCGAGAGTGTGTGTGTGTGCGAGAGTGTGTGTGTGTGTGTGTGTGTGTGTGTTTGTCTGGAAGAGGTCTCAGCCACAGCGTGCCTTCCTAATGGGATGTGTTGTATACAGGGGGGTCCTGGGAAACAACAGCGTAACCAAAGGGAAGAGCAGAAGGAAAACAAGGACCCCTCCCTGTCCGAGAATGGGACAAACACGTTTGACACACAGACACACACACACACACACAAACACACATGCCCCCTAGTTCTCCTTCACAGGCTGACCTGGAGGGGGGCCAAGTTCTTGCTGGACACCTTTCTCTCAGCGAAGGCGATTAGCTACGTGTCATACTCGGAGAATAGGTTTTGATGTTGGATCAGACAAACGGCGGTGCATCACTGTTTGTGTGACCAGAATTTAACATTGGAGGGAAGATAGGGGCCACGTCTGCCTCTGTGTACGCTTGCTTTTCATCTTGTTTATTTGCAAACATTCTTCGTACACCTGAGAGCTGCCAGCCAATGACAGACTCTGGATGGGGAGCTGGCACTGTTCCCTCGCTGGAGCAGGTGCAGGCAGAGCAGGAGATAAGGAGAACATGCTGACGGATCTGCTGATCAACTTAAATACACTGACTGAGACAGATGCAAAGCTACTTTTTTGGTGAAGTGGACTTAACCCGTTGGGTGTGGGCGGCCCTGGTTGTCTGGGATTAGAGGCTGGGTGGAGAAGGGGTAAATACAGTATGTGTGTGTTAGTCAGCTTCAGAGCCAGGGCTCCTGTGCGACATCGTGGAAAATCCTCCTCAGCGGTTTCCTGTGGGTCGCCATTATCAGGCCTCGTTGATAGACCAGCTTTTCCCCCCTACTTCCTGCCTCTCTTCCTCCCCTTCCACCCCACTTCCCCTCCCACACTCTTCTCAATCGCATGAATCACTGCTGCCACGGAGGGCGAGGGGTTGGACGGACCTATGAGCTGCACTGCTAACCGTTAAGTTCAAATTACTCGCTATAATATCCTCCGTACAATGAGCTCATTTATTCCCCTTGATGCCATGTGAAGCGATGCCAGCTATAGTCACACGCATCGCTGCATGATTCAGGTCTTTACACCGACATTTCTGCGCGAGCAAAGTATTCCTTGAGACTAATGTTGAGTCACTTGAACATGAGGTCATTGTTCTCCTTCTCTGCTGGACGGCAAATCGAGATGCCAGTCAGGATAGAGCTTGCCCTGATCGTACATCTTTGGCAAGAGTGAGCACTTCAGTTTGAGATTTAAGAATGGCACTGATCTTAGTACTGAATCTGTCTGTACAAAGTCTTCTTTTATCGTCATCATCATCGTTTGGCATGAATTTATCAGTTAAAAATATTGCTAAAGAGTTTGTGGTTCTTTGAAAGACGCTATTCAGCCCATATTCTAATAAAATCTACAAGTGAATTTGATAGATAGTCGCTGAACTTCAAATGATTAGGATCCTTGTATTCATATCAGCTTCAGTCACTCTTGGATGGGACAGCCAAAGCAAAAAAAGAGTTTAGAACTAGTCCTATGCTGTCATGCCCAACCACAAGGGTATATCCCCGAACATCTCCTTGCAAATATTTCCAAAATTTTGACTATGTGGGATGAATGGTTGAGAAATCATGGCCCAAAAACTTTTGGAGGTTAAGTTCCCTTTAGAATCAGAAATGTACGACCAACCTCTCCCAAAATCAATCTAGTTCTTCCTCGTACTAATGTCTATGGGGTAATATAGTTTGAAAATGATCCAAGAAATAGTTTTTGTGGTATGTCTGGAAAAGGTGTTTTTTTGTGTTTTTTAAAGTCCCTCTAGTGAGTAAAATATGAATTATTAAGATAAAACACGATGTATAATAGATAGGTCTCCATCGAGCCGATTCATTCGTACCAAATTTGGACATAATCAGACCAAAACTTGATCATTTTTGGCCCATAAACTTTGGCCAATAAAGCACATCCTAGCGTCCGAAATATACAACCGATCTGTCCCAAAGTCAAGCCAGTTTTCCTCAGGTCTATGCATGTAAATAATTCATGAAATAGTTTTTGAGTTATTTACAGAAAACAGTGAAAAAAGTTCCCCCTAGTGAGTAAAATGTGAGCTATTAGAGTAAAACATGACATTTGCAAGATAGATCTCCTCGACTCGATTCAGATGCACCCAAATTTGGACTAAATTAGACCAACGGTTGAGAAATTATGACCAAAAACTTTTGGAAATAAAGATCCCCATAGTGTTGGAAAAATACAACAGACCTTTCCCAAAATCACTCCTGACTTTTCTGTAAAATAATGATGAGCAAGCCATTGTGAGCGGGAGGAAAAGGGCTGGAGAGTCAGCGAGATCATGAAGTTTAGAAGGATAAAACGTGACCAATGTCACTATCTTGCAAAAAAAAAAAAAACATACAATAATAAATCCTTCTCCAAGCTTTCCATCAATCGTGCGCGATCGCATGTGGACGATTGATCTATGGCAGCGGTTACAGTGCCTTCCAGGGAAGGTAGAGCTGTTATTCGCGACAGGACGTGACACAGAACATGTGTGGGGGGCCTGATAGAGAGGCAGACGCCGATGAGAAAAGGAAAGAAAATAAAGAGAGAGAGGAAAGGGAAACACTTAGGTGTGCTTGATATCCTATCAGCACCCATTACCCATCTCAGGCATGGAAAAACACCGAGTGGGATCCACGGCTCAGCTCAAGCACACCGAGCACATTTAAGGCTGGATGGTATTGGAGATCAAATGGTGAATGGATAAAAGCTCAGAGACAATACGCTGTTTTTCATCTGTCCGAGCGCTAAACATGCAGCCGCCAGAGAGTTCCTTTTTGTTCTTGAAAATACTCCTCAGATGTCTGACGCAAGACAGAAGCGGCGGGGTTAAGGGGGTGGAGGATGGCGGGGGGGTGAGCAGGGAGACAAAATAAACAGCAATTAATGTAGTTTGTGAATCTGCTTGAAAGGCCTGCCGATCCATCCTCTAGGAAACATCTGCCATATTGATGTATGAATCCAGGAAAAGACAAATTCCTTCTATCCCTGTAAAACAAACCCGAGCACTGCCGATGCCTCTCCATCCATCTCTAACGTGCCTGTGTGAACGCTGGCCTACAGTAAAAACACAGACACACACGGTCTGGTTTTTTTGTCACACTTTAAAAAAAAAAAATCTCTCATAAACATTTATCTAAAATTTATCTGTTTCTAAACACAGATAATAAAATAAAAAAAACACCCCTGTCACTTTGCTTTCAGCTGGAGATTCCAGAAAGCCCAATTGGGGGAAGACGATAAGAACGAACGTTTTGAAGCAAAGAGCTCTTGCCTATCAAGAGAAGAGCCCGAAGAAAATGCTACGGCTCCTGTCTAAATAGAACGGGAAATGAAAAAGGAGTTTCGGCTGTTCAGTCCAAACACACCCTGAGAGGAGAGAGAATTGGAGGATTTGCTGTGTGACACAGATTTAGTGTGGATGGATTGTCATGAATGCCAGATGATAGTAGATGCAGAAGTTGGGAAACCCAGCTGTGCTTTTTAATCTGACAAATCTTCTGGGAAAAATAGCAAATGTGATCCATCAGGCTACAGAAGTAACACTCAAAGTGCCGTGGAGGAGTTAAAAGACAAATGGTACAACCCCCGCAGAGAAACAAGTCCGACATGGTGCTTTTATGTGGTTCACTTCAGTGTTTCTACATACTACATTAAACAACGTATCCTCATCAAGCAGCTCAAAACTGCCGACAGAGGAAAAATCCAATACAGCAGTGGTTTGGGTGGCATGTTGTGCAATAAACAGAGGAGCAAGCTGCAGTGTGACTTTGTTTTTATGTCAACATTAAGCTGTTCATCAAGAGGAACAGGGGATGGATGCACCCCCCACTCACACACACACACACACAGACACACACACACTCACCTTTTCCCCTTTAACCGACTACTGTGTGTCACCTGTAGTCAATGTGTGGGTGACCAAGGGTGGGCCTGAATGGGCCAGAACAGAATTCTAGGACAAATAGAGAAATAAAATAAATTATTGTGAGGAAACATTTCACAGTTCAAACCAGTTCAGTTTTCGGTTTCATTAAACTTAATCATGAGCTGTTGGCATAACACAGGAGGTTTTCTACATCTTTGATCATTTCAAGCACATTGTGAATCGTTGGCGTTCACACAGACCGACTCCGGTCCAACTCTTACATCATGGTTTTTTTGTTTTAGTTTGTTTGTTTATCTGTTGACATTTTGTTATTTTAAGGATTAAGGTTAGGGATAAATTAGACTCAGAAAGAATCCCCCGGGGGAAATTGGTTTGCGACAGATACTCCTTTTGAAACTGTTAGAATGGAAGGAAGAGTACAAATAAGAAAAACAATAAATAAAAAATATATACATAACAATATAAGAATGTGAGAATACATAGTAAATAAAGACCAATATTATTATAGGTCCCATTTTTTCAACTTTAGTGCAGACAGACGTGTGCAAATGAGAAAGAGTCCCAATGAGCATTGTAAAGTCCTCGTAATTAATTATAAGGAAAAAAGAATGAATTAAATTACATATTTTCTCTGAACGTAGTCTGACTTTTGCCTCCTGCAATATCCCACATTAAACCCAATTTGTACCGCTGGTGGGAATACTTTAATGGGATAATTTTTTTTCATTTAATGAACAAATTCTCCTATTTTTAATGAGTTAAATTAGAATATTGATCCCACTCTCATATCTGTGCGCTAGATATGACTCCACCGCTAGCGCCTGGAAACGATTAGCCCTGGCATTGTCCAAAGACAACATATGCACCTTCCAGGATCTGTATAATCTACAAAATTCCTCAATTTATCATCAGTTTACATAAAATGTGTTATTCAGAACTGCTGATGGGAATATTTTTTTTTCCTTTGTACAAATCAAAGCTAGCAGTTTCCTTCTCATGTTTATGCTAAGGTTGGCTTAGCGTAAAGTTTAGCAAAAAGCTAATTTATGATGGTTGAGCGTGAGACAACGATTTGGAAGAAACAGCGTTGCAAAGATTATACAAACATTGATGTAAGTGACCTAATTCTGACTGAGACGACTTGTTGAAGAATGGTCGAGACACTTGCATGTAATTTTCCTTTCTTTGAGTTGCTCTTCAGATGTAGATCCTTTAAATTCAAACACAAATCCAATTGCACTTTGGCCCACGTGACGAGTAAATACTGCTGTGTATTACTCATCCTTGGCTGGGCGATAGGAGTAATATATCATTCTTTGCTGTAGAAGGACAGGAGCAAAAAGGCTTGGCTGATTCTGACAAGGGGGGAACATGTTTCTGTGCGGATAGTGTGTTTTTTTTAATGTTTTTAGTGTTTACGTAAATATCTAGGAATCAAACTTCTCCGCTTGGAAGCAAATCACAAAAGCACTCAACAAGATTTATTGTTTTTTGACCTTGCCAAATCCACTCCGCTTTTTTGAACGTGCCTGCGTCTATGCGTTTAAGTGCAGACTATAAAATGGTAGAAGGCACAAAATTTGCCTTCTACCATTTACCTGCACACGACTAAAGCAGGTAAATGCCGGCCTAATAACCTCGTTCCAAACCGTCAAACAAAATAGCTCAAATAAAACCGAGAGTGATGTTGTAATCGCTGCGCACGACTGCACTGCAACCGAAAAGCATTAAACAAATGCGGCATGTTGTTTATATTAAATTGTATATTGCATGAAATGCGAACTCATGAAGAACAAAGTGTTTGATCATATTTGAGCTTGGAGTATGAATGCAGGCGTTGCATTTATTTGCATTCATTATTGCCTCCGATCTGATTTCAGCTTTCGGCTCATTAGAGGTAATTTGGTCTGCAGCAGGAATGTGCAGATAGATCAGAAGCCAGACTCAGACGGCATTGGCCAAAGCAAAGATCCATCTGTCTGTTCCTTGCTGAGAGGAGTGTGTAGGGCATAGAGTGCACACACGCACACTCACAGACACACACACCTCCCATCACCAGCTGGATCAGAGAAAGCAGCACTTGGGGAACAGTTGACATGCTGATCTCTTTAATGGTTACATCCTCCACGCCCAACACCCGGGACACAGACACACACGCTTCCCTTCGCTTAAAAAACGACGACAGAGAGAAATACATATTGCAAAATTCCTTCCCACAGACTCAGAACACACACGCACGACTCCCTCCTACTCTTGAGCGCTTACACACACTATCCCCCGCCTCCATGTAATCAGAGGCTCAGAATAGGAAGGAGGGAGAGGAAGCAGCGCTCCATTCACAGGCTGGGAACAAGGAGAAGGAAAAACAGCCGGAACCTGGAATTTACGGAGGAAAAAACAACGGCCATCCAAAAATACCTAGGGTCTATCTCCGCAGATAAACAGAAATATCATTACTCTCATCCTCTCGCCCAGGACAGTTTTCCTTCCCCACTTCCTTCATCTCATCTTCTTGCGTCTCAGCACCTCTGCTGCCGACACAACATCAAGGGACACTTTGCTCAGGGCTGTCTGATATTTGCTCGGAGGTGATTCCTCCTCAGATGGCTCTCTGCAGTCATCCTCTGCCTCACACGGGCCAGGAGAGTGATGCAGAAGGCGCCACTATGAACGTCTTTAAGTTATTCAGCGCTAAGTGTGGCTGCTGACTCCTCAAACGGGAGACAAGAAACCCCCGACTAGTGGTTCCTCCTGCTGCCAGGACATGATTCCGGTCTCCTATAAGGAGCAACATTTATATGTATGTAGCTTTAGCTTCGTAAGAGTATGATTATGCATAGTTTTACTTTCACATAAGCAGGTCCAGAGCTGCAGTCTGCCTGTCCAACTGAAAAATGGAGAGGAAAAGGGGGAAGTTTGACATCAAAGACGGATAAAGTCTGGCTCATCCTTTATCAAAGAACCAAATGTCGGTTAGTGTACGCTTTTTATAAAGAACTGCTCCTTCCACTAGATCCCAGTTAACCAGGTTGTCACAGAAACGGTGGATAGCAGCATGACAGAGCCCTTCCTGTGACTAAGAGGTGGGGTTCAGTGACCTTGAGGTCATTTCCTCCGACCTCCATTTCCTATTTGATTTAATTTCCGAGCCATTGGTCTCCTATTAGTGTGTTATAATAGACCCATGACTCCGTTTGCATTTCCCCGAAATTGTCCATTCACTCTGGAGAACTTTGGCCTTTGTTTTACTAAACTTTGTCAATCCATCCACATGTGATCTCAGTTAAATGCACAATTACATCACATCAAATCTGTTCCCCACCCTTACATTGCTAATAACCATTAAATGACATATAACCTTTCAGGGATGTATTGGCGTCATGTTTTGAATTCAAGCAGAGCGCAGTGGATGTGCGATCGCAAAATAAGTGATGAGTCATCTCCAATTAACCTGAGGTAAATTACAGCATACAGCAGAACCTCTGTATGTGCGTACAGCTCTGTAACTGCATATCTGAAATCTTTAGAATAGAGTAGAGTAGAATATAGTAGAATATATTGGAATGGAATAGAATAGAATGGAATGGAATTAATTTTGGTTAGATAAATGTTAAGAAACAAAAACAATACAAAAGCAAAAAAAAGAAAACATTTTTTTACAAAATGATTAACACAATAAATAACCTTAAAAGGAAAAAGAAGAAACCCAAGGCTTATTTTTATCTATTTTATACCATCCAAAGCGGTATAGAATAGCATAAAAATACAAAGCTTTTATATAAAAGTGTACGCTTTGTATTTTTATTACAAAGGGTAATAAAATACATTTATTTTAGGTTGTTTTGTTTTAACCATTATAACCCTTTAATATCATTCTCAACAGTTTGGTTGAGCTCATTTTGAGTTTCTAATTCTGATTGAAAAACGTGACTGAACCTGCTTATAACATGACCCTGTAGCAGCATACATATGCTAAAGAGTAAGGGGCCCAGGTTGGAGCCCTGGGGGACACCACATGTCAAAGGTGCCACTGAGAAGGAGGCATTAACCATGGCTATAGAGAATTTCCTATTTGATCATTAGGATTGTTCAGGTATATAAGAGCATGCAAGTACTTATTACACAAGAATAATGTAACTTTGTACAACCAAAAAAAGTCTAATAAGGGTTAAATAGTTTTCCCAAAACATGTTGTTCCAAAAAGTTTGAGCTACTCTAATTACAATTGGCTATTTTACATGGAATACCAACTTTCATCATGAAATCTTTATACAAGTCTGATTTTTTTTTTTTTGATTAAAAAAAAAGGTTTGTAATCTTATGATACATTTATTGGTTAAGATATGTAATTAATAAATGCCTCAAAGAAATGAAATATGCAAACAAATAATTTGCCGTAGGTTGTTTTTTGTTTTGGTGAGGATGTTAAAAGGTTAAGCAGGCCATTATTATTACAAATATTATAAGAACATTGAATAGAATGTATAGTTTAAACCAGTCTTTGAAAATTTAAATTCAATTGTTAGTCTAATTTTTTCACTATCCAATGAATTTCATCGATGATTTCTAATGAGATCATAACTATCTACACTTACGTTTCATCACTTTACACAAACACTCTCATACATGTTGATAGGGAAATTAAAATATTCCCTCTGCCCCACTTGTGTCGGAAGTCTCTCGTTATGTTATGTCTGACGAATGATGCGCAAAACTGCCTGACGTGGTAGATTATCCCCGACATTGTAAGCATATCACGATTCTGCTGGATCGGGGTGGGAGATTCCGAGACCTGAGTGTGCCGGGATCTTCTCCGAGATAACAGATCTGTCTGTTATAAACCCGCATATCTAAGAAAGACAACTGAGACTCCTCCAGTTAATCCCTTTTCCTCAAATCAGATAGGGGGATGAGATTTTTCTTCGTCGTTTATGTTGTAGGAAATTCAGTGTTGGGCATCAGGGGACCACTGTTAATATCTGTAAGGACGGGAGTCAGACTCACGTTAACTGTCTGCCCTACATTCATTCAGTGCAAAGTTCTACTGTATTCGTAGTTTCATTAAGAATGAAAAGTCCCACTCGTCATCGCATTCTTTCTGATGTGGTGGGTTGGACGTCACTGACCACCGCAGACAGCAGAACTGGTACATGTTCATCCATAAAGCAAAACTGGGGTAAACTTCCAGCTTACCTCAGTTCCCTTCTTTGTGTCAGCACTTGCAGTCACCAGCTATGCTCTTCCAGTTGGCTGCTTTTCAATGCACTCTGGTTTTGACAGCTCTGGGGGAAAAACTGCTTTTTCCTACTCTGCACTGTGCAACCTACAAAATGACCTACAATTGGATTTACTTATATCAACTGAAACATGTAAAAAAAAAGTAAAAAAGCATCATGAAGAATGTGCTGATGGAGACATGTTCTTGTTTTTCTTGAGAGGCCTCTATGTGTGAACAGTTTTTTTTCTTGTTTGACTGTGGATTTCTTGGATTACTCGTTGTATTTGTAAGGTGTGATTGGCCCCTAACTCGGCCAGGTGTTTCTTGTAAAAATTGATTTTTAATCCCAATGAGACTTCCTGTTTAAATTAAAGTAAAATAGATCAAATAAAATAAACATGTACAACCATCACAAACACAGTTTTGACATCATGGTAATGGAACTAGTTGTAAGGCTGCAGAGTAAGTTGCTTATGTTTGAACTAAAGTCTGTTTATTTGGTCACTTAAAAAAAAACTCTATTTTTTTCAAATATTCCAATGGAGAGTCGAAAAACAGATGTGATTTCCTATTTTCAAATCATTAAAAGACAATCGACATGGATGGTGGTGCATCTCGTACACGCATACCTCTATGATACAAAATTCAGTTTTAAATCCAAACAAAGCGCTCCGTGTTCATTATCAGGTCTTTTTTTTATCGGTTCTTTTGTTCCACTCTGTTCAGTATCTGAAATACTTTTGATATCATTTGGAAAATAAAAGTGCACTTCATTAATATTAATTAACATTAATATATAACTGATGCAGGTAATTGTGTTTTCTGATTTTTTTTTCTATTGGTCTCTTAAATGATGTTTAAAAAATGATAAAATTAATTTGGTGTTTATAGATGTTTTAAAAACACCATGTTTTCATTTTATTATTTTCAAAAATCATTATTTGATGGCGTGTAGGGAATGACTTTTTGCCGGAAATCTTGGGGGGGAAAAAAAGATTTAAATTCTCAATATTCCTAAAATGAAAGGTTACAACCATGCAGATGAATTGATTTCTAAAAAGAAAATCCAAGCAATATTCAGATTGACTGACCTTTTAGGGAGTCAAAAGTTCCCAGATTGAAGAATGACGCATTCACATACAAACATTTCATCTTTCCTTAGACACTCTTAAGCTACCCAACATTTCCAGGATTGCGGATAGATCCTGGAAGTCAGAAGAGAGAGAGAAAAAAAAAACCTGTGTCTTCAAGTATCCAAATGACCAATCGCTGATTCAGTGTTTCTACTGATTGCACTGTAACAACCTCGCTCTAGATAGCGGCGTCCTCATCTGCAGCATTTTCAGTTTATTAGTTTTAGGGTTCGACATATTCCCAACACGAGGCCTACTTTAAACAATCCTGCCCCGAGCGCGCTGCTTTAATCACAAACTCCTCATTTAAGGTAAATATAGCTGGATAGCATGTCAGATAGGCATTTCACAAAGCCCAGTTTGCGGTTGTTAGGTATGGCATTTCAGACATGTCCGTGCACACACACACACACACACACACACACACACACACACACACACACACACACACACACACACACACACACACACACACACACACACACACACACACACACACATACGCGCGCGCTCGTGCACGCCTTCATACGTGTGTGTTTGTGTTTTAGCCCCCCAGACAGCGTTATTACAAAGAGCCAATAGGAGCCAAGGACCACACTCTAGCACATCCTGTTTGACTTGACCTCAGAGGATATTCTCCTTTCCCAAGCAAACAAACCGCCGGGCTTTTGGATCGTACCAACGTCGGAGGGGAAGGGAGGGGACAGGAGCATAGGGATGTCTCTGGTGGGGAATCAATGGGTAGAGGAGAATTTTTGCAGAAGAGTTATTGCTTCGCCAAAAGAGCAGAAGAGGTCTCATGCAGTTGTGTTTGAAAGTCTTACGCCAGAATTACATATTTTAGAGTCCTCAGCAACAACGGATGCAACTTAGGAGGCCGAGTAAGATAAATAGATACCACCAGGGCAGTAACTATGATTATCAAGTAATCGGTCAAGCGTTTGCTCAATTCATTGAATAAATGTTTTTTTCTTTGTCTATAAAATGTCAAAAAAATTGTTTAAAAAAAAACAGAAAACTTCAACTGGGAGCTGAAATGAGTCTTTTTCGCTCGTATATGAGAAACGAGACACTTATTATTGAAACTAGTTACCAAAGTTTATCAATCAAATCAACAAATTATCAGCTAATCATCAATAATGTAGAATATATATATATATATATATATATATATATATATATATATATATATATATATATATATATATATATTGATGAGACACACGTCTCGATACTACCACATGCGATGGGATGTGTTCGGCCCATTTCAAGTTAACACCCGACAAAACGTGAACCTCCTTAAAAAGCTAAACTTTACCAAACTGTCCTCCATGATCCCGCTCAGCCTGCCACATCTGACACTATTGTATCTCTGACATCCCAGTATTTGTTTGCTTGACATATTAAGCAAAAAAGACGCGGCCTCCTCCGGCTGAATCTGATTAATCCATTATTTGGTTAAGTCGCTCCAGCCCACTCCCTTTCGGTCTCCCCCATGGTGTTTTCCTCGGCGGACGGCGGGCCAGCTTGCTGTTGCTGCTGGTGTAGCTGCTGGGAGACTGTTGGGATTAACGCCGCCGACTGACACTAATCTCATTGTGGTTAAGGCTTTGGTGAGACTGTGTACATCTACTTCACTCTCACTCTTAAACACCCACATTTGTGGCACCAATCCGCTGGGACATAAACACCGGAGGAGGGATTTGTGTGGAGGATTCCCTCACTCACTGCTCATCCTATGGGTGGTTAGATTTGATTTTCATTTAATTAATGATACATACTGATCAGCCATGACCTTAAAACCACATTTTCTGTTATTGTGTAGATTCCCCTTTTGCTGCTGAAACAGCTCTTCGGTTTACTCTGAATTGACATTGTTTTCGATCAGAACCAGTATGACTTTATCTTTTTTTTACTCACCTGAGGTCCATCGTTAGACCACTTTGGTATACGTGCTAACCCCTGCAGATTAGAAACACACTAAAACGAGTCATATAGTCACCGCAATTTGTCAATTTTGGCAGTTCAAGATTGCTCTGATCCTCACGCTTCAGAATCATCAACTTCACCTCTGACAGGTACCAATGCAATAAAAGAATCAATATAATCAATGTTATTCTGACTTTTGCTGTCAGTGGTTACAATGTTATGGCTGAACTCTTGAAAAACTAACATTTCAACCTAAAATAAGATGCAAAAAATATGACTTCCCTTGTCAAAAGTTATTACTGTGTCTTAGACTTCTTTAACTGATCGGGATTATATTATATTAGAAGGATTATAATCATATTTGAATTGTATGCACTTTAAATATATCAAAAATGTTTTTTGGTTGTTTTTTTTTACTTTTCTAACTTTTGTGATAGAAAAAAAATCAACCTCAATTTAATTTGTTTACATTTGACACAATGAGAGAGGGTTGCCTGTGGTTTGTATAAAAATAATTTATATGTCTATATAAATTGTAATATGTAATAAATGTAATATGTATAAATAATAATATTTAATTATCAGTGGCCATCAATAATGATCATCATTTTTGAGCGTTGCTCTTCAGGGCGGCGGTTTGAGTCCTTCTGCTTATCTGACAGGATAATGGTTCTCTGTTAATGCTGAATGATAGTCGATGCTTTTATCAACTTCAGGAGCGTCTGCCACTAAATTTAGACTATAGACTAGTAGTTTCCATGGCTACACAGTTGAAGTGCGTGGAAAAGGCAGCGATTTCAAATGCATTATACTTTATAAAGTATGACATCATGTCAGTAATCACAGCATGGGCGTGTGAGCTCTGAGTCATTCCACCTAGGTCCCATAATATCATTAACATCCCCACACTCTGCATCCAACTCAAGGGTTTTTTCCTAAACTCCCTCAGTACTGGTTTGTTTTACTTCAAATTGACTGCAATTGAGAAATCTCTGGAAATGTGTGAGAGAGAGAGAGAGAGAGAGAGAGAGAGAGAGAGAGAGAGAGAGAGAGAGAGAGAGAGAGAGAGACAGAGAGACAGAGAGACAGAGAGACAGAGAGACAGAGACAGAGAGAGAGACAGAGAGACAGAGAGAGAGAATAACAGACAGAAAGAGAGAAATGATGAGAGATTGAATGAAAATATTAGATAAAATTAGAGTGAGAATGATTGATAGAATAATGACTAGAATGAGAGTGAGATGATTAAGAGAGGGAAAGAATGAGAAGGGAGATAAGGATAGACAGATAGACGGGTGGATGGATGAATAGATAGATAGAAAGACGGACAGACCGACAGACAGACACACAGATAACTAGACAGACAGACAGACAGACAGATAGATGGACAGATAGCTTTGTGATACACAGACACAAAGATGGATAGATGACAGATATATAGTAAGATAACTAGACGGACAGACAGATAGACATGTAGACGGATAGATAGACAGACAGACAGACAGACAGACAGACAGACAGACAGATAGATGGACAGACACAAAGATGGATAGATGACAGATATATAGTAAGATAACTAGACGGACAGACAGATAGACATGTAGACGGATAGATATATAGACAGACAGACAGACAGACGGAGAGATGGACAGATACACAGTTAGACAGATAGATAGACATGTTGTAAAATAGCTAAACAGATAGACGGATAGATGAACAGACAGACAGACAGATAGACAGATAGGTGGAAAGGGTGGAGGTTGGTTGATGATCTTCCCTGTAGTGACAGCATGGTTAAAACAAGCCGGTTGGTAATGTTGCCGGTGTTCTTGTCAAAAGGCCAAGTCGGTGTCGGTGCTCCGTTGTTTGTAGTAAACATCTAAAAGTCAGAGAAAGGAAAAGAAAGTTCCAAAACAGAGCATGAGGGAGAACATTTCCAAGGAGGAAAGAAAAGATTAATGGGACAATATGATCCCGTGAAGCCCACATGTCAACTTGGCGGTTGTTTCTGGTTTTAGTGACCGGTCAGACTAAACTCTTAAACCCTAACTCTGGATTTATCCACGGTTTACAAGCTGCATCTACTTTTATAGGCTTTTATTCTGTTGTTCCCAATAACAGAACCTGTTTTCTATCAGAACATGTGGAGCACAGAGGACAGGTTTCAGAAACAGTATTTATTCATTTGGCTTTCATCAAAGAGACCAACGACGCTTGACTGGTCGAACTCTGCAGGTCACCCTGGAGTAAATGAGGAATCCACAGAGACTCCCATCATGGTGACTGATTTTACCCCGACTTTCTTTTATTGTAGGTCACCACCGACTTCCTTAAGGGAGCTCTGTCAGGTGCGGCTCCGACTGGAAACCAGCACACAGCCGGGAACCGAACCGGTGCCTCTGAAGAACAGATCATAAATCAACCTCCCTCCTCGGGTCCAACTACCAACACTGCCGTCGCTCAATTACAACCTGCTGCCCGCCTTTCACTTCAATCGAGATTTGCAAGACTCCGAACTTCAAACGTGAGCTGCATGACGGGGAGCAAATATTGCCGGGGGCCTCTTGATCAATATAGCAGGTGTTCCTACAAGCAGATTAACAAGATCAGATAAATAAGTCTGCGTCTGCTCTCATACTCCCATGATGTCAGGGCTAAATCCATTCCACCTGCTGCACTCCTGTTACTCCTCCGTGATGTACTCCTCCGTGATGTGCCTCCACGTCATGTCTGAGGTTGTGAGATTTTAAAAACTGTCGAGGCCTCAAATGAATCCAGGTGTTATTGACGGAATCTGTCAGATCCCTCCTCCCCCGGCGACTTTTTAAAAGCCGAACCTGTAGGAGGTTCTTCTCGGCGCATAAAAAAATAAGAGTTTGGTTTTTATTTGAAAGAACAGTACATTTGCCGCTGAGTAAGCATAATTCCTCCAAAAGATGGACAATAAGAGAGTTAGAGACTGCTGGTGATTTTCCCGCTGGATGTCAACACAACTAACAGTCAGTGAATTCTTTAAAATACATAGGTGTGGCATTGGGATTTGGTTCGATCGGTCGAAGGAGGGAGAGGGTTCAGAGCTCGGTGTCAGGGAGAGTCTAATTAGCACAGGTATGTTTGTGTTGAGCTGACTGCTCTCATTCACTCACTACTTATCCATTATCGCTTAGCCTTTTCAGGGTCCCGGGGGCTGGAGCCTATCCCAGCTGACATTGAGCGAGAGGGGAGGGGTAGACCCTGGAAGAGTCACCAGTTCATCACAGGGCCGACAACCATTCCCGCTCACGTTCACTCCTACGGGTAGTTTAAGAGTCACCAATTCAACCATATTGCATATTTTTGGACTGTGGGAGGGAAGTGGGAGTGAAACCACGCAGAAACAGGGAGAACATACCAGCTCCTACAGAAAGGCCGGTGAACCAACTGTGCCACCGTGACGACCCGACTCTCTGTCCCTGCTATGGGGGGCTGGGTGTAAAAACAAAAGATAACGAGTAGTTGAGAAGGTTGTGAGCTGAAAAGCTCAGATACAAAACCACAAACTCTTGATTTGCAAAAAATATATAATTGAGAATAAAGGCAAATCTCTGTCTTCTTATTGAGGAAAAGGGAATCAACTCAAGGAGTCTCAGTTGTCTTACTTAGATATATGGGTGTATTACAGAAACGTCTGTTATAACAGTAAAGATCTCATTGCTCAGGTGGAAGTCTCGTGACGGAATCTTGGCATTCAGATCCAGTAGGACTATAATGCTTAAAATGTCGGGGCCACTCTAGCAGGTCAGGCTATCTTGCTTCCTTCAGACAGAACAGTTTGCACATAATTCACAAGAAATTAACCATTACTAAAAATCAATCCAGTTCTTCCTCGCTATGTGGGTAGAAACTTTGAAAAGGATCCAGGAAAGGTGGCAGCGACGACGATTCCATAATATCTTTTCACTTACGTAATTATAATAATTAAGATAATAATTAACTTATCACCACATGATAAAGACTATGTTTCTATGAGTGTATTAGATTAAAGGTGGGATACTGATGTTAACTTCCATAATATCTAACCCTTCTTCAGACGACTGAATAAATAAAAAAGAAACTTGGAACGAGGATGGTGATAAACAAAAAAAAGAGAGGCTGCCATCATGGCCGCATTCTTCCTGCATCTTTAATACGGCAGCATTCTCCACATTCCATCAACAACAATAGATATTCTCCTCTCCACTCTCTGACAAATCAATCTGTTTACACTTGCGAGTCAGAAGACGGCGCTTTATTTGTGAGAAGCGGTCAGAGCGGTGAGAACAGGAACTGCGGCTTTCTCTGCAGCATCCCACAAATAAATCCCAAAACAATCGGAAAAAGGAATCGGTCAGCCAGACAGAACAATCTGAACCTGCAGAACCACAAGTTCTCACTCTGAAGTGTACAAGCGAGAGGGGAAGCAGAGGAGACCTGAGACGCTCTCTTCATCTTCCATGACACCGCACACAAACTGGTATACACACATCAAAGCTTTCGGAAGAAGCCTCTGGCACAGGCTGCAGCCGGGTCAATCGGACCCTGCTGTGTGCTGGAAAAAGCAAAAAAAAAAAAAAGCTTTGAAGCGACATCTTAATACATGCAAGATCTCAGCGTGTGGTTTAGTCGGTGAGTCCAGTATCGGCATGAACAGAACAGTTGGTTTGTTATAGTCTGCAGTTGCTGCCTGGCATTGCATAAGCGTGCAAAAATAAAATGCTTTTTCAGCAAGGCGTGTTATAAATAAAACCACAGAAAGCATCTGTCGACAGCGGCTCAGCTCGCCCTCATCCTCCACCAGAAAATATTGGCGAATGAAGACACCACCCCACATATTTTGAAGTTTTGAAAGTTTGAGTTCTTCCGCTTTTCCCTGCACTCTCGTTTTTCAATTCCAACTACTTTACCTGAAACCATTCTCATTCTAACTAACTACATAGTTCTCTCGGTTCTCTGTGAGATGCAGAGCAGAACGATGGTGGCAGAAGCTATTTGACGGCGTTATGATGAAACGTGGCACTTTGTGGGTTTTCGTTGAAGCTGTGTGTAACAGAACCCAGGGCCCACACGTCATTCACTTGTCCTCAGAGTGAGGAGAGGTCTTTTTTTGTTATCAGCCGTGCTCACCTGTTAAATCTACCATAAACTCTCATTGTCAGCCTTTTTTTATGGTCCTTCCATGGTGACAGCATAAGACGGGTGGCTATAAAAGGAGATAAGAAGGGTAATATTCGCCATTACAGACGATTACTGGTAGAACACGGCGTACAATAATGAGGGAAACACAACTCAATTCAGCCGTCCATGCAAAGGAGTAAACACATAAAAAGGCAGATGAGAAACTTCTATGAAGAAGACGACTGAGCGTGCTTCACCCGCCGTGCCAGAAAGTCTGCTTTCAGTGCCATATTTCAAAGAATCATTAACATTGTAGTGTCAACAAGTAGCAGAATTAGCCGCGGGGCGCATATAGACACAGAGAGGAGCTGCATAGCATACAGACTCGCCGAGCCAATGCCATTGTGTCTCTGTGGACCCATTGGAGAGACAACAGGTGTGTCAATATGACAAGCATTCAACCAATCCTCTGTGTCTGCCTCACATTCACGCTGAATAAATATAGATGCTTTCCATATTCACTCTCAGCGGCGCCCAGATACCAGAGAAGAACAACAGATGAGACGCAAACAGACGCAAACATCGTGTGCAGTTCAGGGGGAATTAACCATCAAAATTTTAAAAAAAATTGATAAGACTTAAGTTAAACTTTAGCACAGATAAAAACATGATATGAGAAAATAAATTGGGCTGTTTCTAAAAACTGAATTTCCATCCAAATTTCATAATTTTCTGTAATAAAAATATGCAGTTGTGAAAAATATTCAAGTTACAAATGTATGTAATAGATTTGCTCCTATACAATTGTGCTTATTATCATATTTCATATAAAACCTCAGTATCCCTCTTCACGTAGCATAATCTTTAACAAATGCTGTTTGTGGATGGCTTTGATAAATTGTCAATTTTATTAGTCGGTGACATCATCGCTGTCAATTTCAGACCATCAAACTAAATCTTTTATCTTAATCCAGGTAACCTCCCCGCACGTGCCCACCAGGAGAGAATAAACCCATTTTGCGACTCCAGGTGAAGCCTTGTACGTGCGTGTGCGTGTGTGTGTGTGTGTGTGTAAGGGAGAGAGAGAGAGCTCATTTGCATACAGCTGAATAGTTATGTCTCCCGTACATTACACCCGCATGAGGGCGAGAGAGGGACACGCGCCGCAACAATAGGAGGCACGCCGCCACCGTATAACGCTTGGGTGGGCATGAAGGGTCACACGCCACCAGCGAGACGAGATGAAACACACCCAGCAGAAAACATCCCAGTTAAAACCGTGCGGTTTGGACACCATGTAGGGTCCAGCGTGTCCGTGCGCAAAAAGAAAATATATGCCTTTATTAGGGTTGAAGTGGAATTCCGAACGGAAGCCAAAATGCATCTTTTGTGCGTTAATTAACGCATAATATTTTAACAATAACGTTATTCTCCACACATTGCTTGTACCATAAACTGTAGATCCGATTAGCCTTCTTTAAAAAGCAACAGCGCGGAGAAAGTGGTTTCATGCGTCAACAGCAGTGAAAACAAACGACGGGGGGACTTTTATTTTAATTGCGTTTAGTTTCATTGTTTGGGATGGAGTCCGAGGGAGAGAGTCAGAAGACCCCACAGAGAGAGAGAGGGAGAGAGACATAGGCAGAGACAGAGAGAGAGAGAGAGAGGGGAGGAAATATTGCGCACGGTTCCAGCGCGGTGGTCAGGGCTAATTAGGTGTCCAATTGAGTGGAACCACAGACGAACGGATGCTAAGAAAGAGTAACACAGTCATTGAATTTTTGCTTTCTGCCTCTTTTTGTAAAAACATTTTCGCTCTCTCTCATTGTCCTCACTCGCTGTCCACCAGTGCGCAAATGTGCGTCCGGCGTATTGTGCGCTAAAAATAAGTCAACAGATGTTAGGGCTTGTTAATAATCGCCCAGTATCCATGGTGGTCAGTCTGCGCCGTGCCAGTGGGTATTAAATCTAGATAATTGTTGTTGGGTTGGGAGAGAAGGGGGTTGAATATGCAGAGTGGGCGCGGCCAGTGAAGTGATTGACAGTTTATGTAATGAGGAGCGCAATGCAAGTCTATATATGAGGGAGGAGGTCCACTACCGTTCATTCACGAGTAATAAGACGAGTGATGAACATCCGCGGCGCTCAGACGCACCAACTTCAGCACCAAAACAAGCTGTGAGCCGCGCACACACACACGCTCGCACACACTCACAGCGGAGTAATTATTGTGGAGTACAGCAGCACGTCAGGAGGGGACGCCTGCTGATAGAAAAGAAGGAGCTCGGCTGTGGATACTGATCTGCGCGCACCTTTGGATAACTTGGGAGATTGGAAACGCTTTCTTTTCTTTTTTTTCGGACGCTCTTTTATTTTTGACGCACGCCAAACCAGGAGCTACGGGACACAACTCCCTGGGAGCGAAGAAGGATTTATACGTGTTTTTAAAACCAACCCAAAAAAAAAGGTTTTCCCTTGGCGTGAATACTTTGGAATAGAAAGCTTTTTGCTGCTTTATTGGTTGGTGACGCGGCTGCCCTGGAGAAGCGCGATGGCAGCCTGGTTCACCTTTACCATCGCATTCAGCACTACGTTGATATCACAGGTATGAAGGAGGATAATAGACCCCCCCCTCCCCAACCCCAGGTGGTCCTGAGATTACAGAAGGAGACATTTGTTTCATGTTTTTCTATTATTTATTTTTTTTCTTTTCCCCAAAAAAAGAATAACCAATGTTTAACCAAAATCTGGTGTTTTTGTTTCTTTCTAAATCCTATTTTCTTCTCTTTTAGGGATTTGGATCCGGCGTTTTTGAGCTCGATCTGCACGAATTTAAAAACCACAAAGGTTTGCTGGCAAACGGGAATGCGTGCAAACCCAACTGCAGGACTTATTTCAGAATTTGCTTGAAGAACTATCAGGCTGTGGTCTCGCCAGGTGATTGCATCTTTGGAAGTACGACGACAGCAGTGCTGGGGACGAACTCTTTCAGCGCCAAGGACAGTGGCACTTTACTCAGACCCATTCAAATACCCTTCAACTTTGGATGGCCGGTAAGAGTCTGGAGCAGAGCATCCACTGTATTTGCTTTATTCTAGGCACCGCTATGATGTAGTGACAGGCGACTGCTAAGCATTTTGGGAGCGCACCGGTTATTGGTCAGCTCATCTAATCCATATTATTAGGTAACACTCTGTGGACAGACCGATTGGACTTCTACCACGTCGTTCATTTCAAAATCAAAAAGGGGCTTGCTGTTCATTTTGACTCACATTTCTCCAATGAAATGCCACTCAAACGATTAACGCAGAGAAAAAAAACTACTAAATTGTGAGCTTTGTGATGAAACAGGCCATTCATTAACTGCGTGTGTTTTCTCCTCATAGGGGTCATTTTCATTAATAATTGAAGCCTGGCATTCACCGTATGGAAATCTACCTGTAGGTAAGTGCGCTATTTCTTTACCACAGGAGGGAGCTCTGCCTGTACATTTAACACAAGGAGGTCCTCTCACTCATTTTTGCACAAATTCATGCAAAAAAAAAAAAAATCAAAGATTGTGCTTTTTAAACACAAACCGGTCATTCTTATTTAGTAAGTAATGTTTCAGATTTTCACCCATTTTCACGCTGATTCACTCCTTTGTTATGAACTTCAGAACACCTTTTTCATTCTTATAGCCAATACAATTGAACTTCCTTTGGTTTATTTTTGGCGTGGGAACGAGCTGTGGGGTTCGGTGAGAATACACAGCGCCTGCCAAAAAGCTCTGACTACATCTTCCTGTATTTTACACCTTGCTCTGTTCCGCCCTTTGGAAGAGAGGACTGGGCCTGGGAATGTTTTTGCTGACGGAAAGAAAGAGGAAATTTCAACCTGAGTTTATCTTTTATCTGAGCTGTAGTGGATTTGATAAGGAATTAAGCATTGGTACCGGCCAGATTATTGAAAGCAGAAATGAATGACTTTTGAACCCACAAGCCATTTGTTTTTGACATACAAGCATAATCACCCAAGCACAATGCCAAACTTGCATATCCTATAATTCAGACTTCCTCCTCATTCTCTTTTTCAGATACCAGCAACGCAGATTTTCTGGTAAGCTCCTTTGCCATCCAAAGACAACTGGCTGTAGGAAAAGACTGGTCTCAGGATATGCAGACTGGAATACAGACGGAGCTGAGATACGCTTATCGGTTTGTCTGCAATGAAAGTTACTACGGAGAAAGCTGTTCTAAAAAATGCTCGCCCAGAGACGACCGCTTTGGCCACTACACCTGCAACCGTGATGGACAGCTATCCTGTCTGCCTGGCTGGAAGGGGAAATACTGCGAAGAACGTAAGAAACCCTCAAAATGTTTATATTTGGTCTTTTTTGTTTGAACAAAATTGGCTGTCTGGTGGTGTTCTTCAGTTTATGGTGAAGTTTTGTTGTAGACTGGTGTCCTGAGTGAGTGTCTGTCTAACATGAGAGCCTCATTTAGATGTTGAGAGATAGTAGGATTTGTTAAGGCCCAGCTGTGGTGCTCAGGTGGACAGTTCTTACCTTGAGAGAACTTTTTTTTTGTTTAACTGTGAGGTTTTCTCATAGTCTGAACGTTGACATTCATCATTATGGCTGGACAGAAAAAAAAAATCTTTGTGAGCATCTAGTATATAAGATGTAAGATTACCCATGGGGCCTCGTTTTGATGTCGAGCACCTAAACACGACATGATGTAATGACACCTGGTAGGTCTGAGCAATCTGTCTCATGGACTTTTCTAATCAAATTATTCTGAGGCGCAAATGGTTCTGGGCTTTGGAGAACTCATTGACTACGGGTTGAGGGGCAGACGTCATGACAACAGACACATTATGCTTGTGCAAACCCAGTTGGCGTAATCATAGACTGACACTCCCACGTTTTTCACCGCTCTGAATGAACCTATGCGGAGGCCTGATGCCATTTGGCTCCAAGATACCAAAGGCGCTTTTCGCCAAAACAAATTAATCAAAGTGTAGATTGTTGGGAGGCACCAGGAGAGTAATAGTTCACATGTGCTGCGTATCTGCCCACATGGGTGACGTCGGATCTGTCATCTTTGTCACTTGGTGGTGAAAGAGAAATTGGCATGGGCTATTTTGAATAGCGCAAAATTCTAACCAGATGGGCTCAACGTGTCGCAGCTGCAGACGCATCAATTTGCCAGTGACTTAAAAAAATATACAAGAGAGTGACAGATTGTACTTCTTTCAGAGTCTACAATTTCTGTTCTCTCTCTCTCTCTCTCATATAGTGTCATACATCACTTTGAACAAGCTCACTCAGGCATCTGCTAACACAGATCGGCCATAACATTAAAACCACCTGCCTAATGTTCTGTTGGTACGCCTTTTGCTCTCAAAACAGGTGTGTCATGCGTTGTGTTTTCTGACGACTTTCTATCAGAACAGAAATTAACTTTTACAGCAATTTAAGCAACAGTAGTTCTTCTGTCGGATCAGAGAGCTAGCATCACCCCACACAAACCCATGACACCAGTTGTCCTTAGACCTTCATAGAGTTGGTAAACCCTAAAAAAAAATCCTTGTACTTGCTTGTTTTTCCTGTTTCCTCTATCTTGCTTCCTGATACATCCAACCCACCGCTGACAGGTTCCACTGCAAGGGCTTCACCTGTTGGTGGTTATAATGTTATGGCTGACCAGTGTGTCAGGAGGTATCAGACCGTTTTGGAAACACAGACCGAGCAGAAGCGCCGAAAGTAGGACGGTCTTAAAGCTGATATTTGAAGTGAAAACAAATGGTGGACGCACACCTGGATGCTAGTTCATCTGGATTAACATTAGCTCACACAGGTGTGTCTTCACCTGCTGTTTCGTCAACTTTGAGTTTGTTTACGCAGAGAGAGAAAAATGTCAGGGACATGTTAAAGTACTACACAGCGCGTGCCCGGTAACTTAATCCTCAGGCGGGGGGTGCAGGGCCAACATTGATAGGTGGAGCCCAGCCGACTGCACGCGCCAAGGTTAATCGCGGCATTATTATCCGCCACGCGCCATCGATGTTTAGTCCCTGCCATTGTTGGGCGCGCGGTTGTGGCAGCTGCAAATATGGTTGTGGAAGGCCACAAACAACAATAGTGACAGCTGTCTGCTATTGAGAGCAAGCATCTGTTCCGGACTAAACCGGCCGCTTACCGTCAGTAGCCTGATATGCCGTCCTGAGAATCCGTGTCAGGCAGACCGGTGCTCTTGAAACGGGACAAATAAACCCTTAAATGATTCCCTCGCGGCTGCTGGGGGTGTGGCGGCCACGTTTAGATCAGATGGAGGCTCGAGCGGTGAGCCAGATTGATGCGGCGTGTACACTGTAAAAAGTGACTGTCAAGAAAACCAGTCGTGTTTCTCTCCAGGAAAGAAAAAGAATCACACCTGTGTTTTGCTTAGAGGTATTTTCAGAATATATACAGTATATAGAATATCTATCTGACCAAGTCTTTGTCTTAATACGATATTATTTTTAATATGGAGAGCAAGATTTAACCAGTAAACAGTCAGGTATTTGTTTTTACTTATTTTTTATTACTACTATAAATAAGTATAATACTTGCCACATTTGTTGCCATTTTTCTTTCGTTTTAAAGCCCATTACTCTTAAGAATACTAATATATTCAGTATCTTAACCAATATTAATGTATTCTGTTGACCTGAGATTTAAAAAAAAAGAACATCCGAAAAATAAATATTACTACATCACAGATGAGCCAAAACATTAGAACTGGTTACTGGTCATAATGTTCTGGCTAATCATTGTCTCATATATTATAACAGGGTGACACAGTCGTGCTAAAACAACCAGGCCGCTGGTATAAGAGCGGCAGTCTGACTGTGTGTTTTCTCTTTGCTACAGCTATCTGTCTGGAGGGCTGCAGCGAAAGGAATGGAAACTGCTCCAAACCCGGCGAGTGTGTGTAAGTATTAATAATCATGCACTGTTGAAATATGTGTTGTCTACTGTGTGGGAAGATGCACGTGGGAACAGTTGCGATACACGTGGTTGAGTTCCTTTTAAATTCAGTTTCAAGTTGAAAGCCATGTTAACCTCAGTGTCCCAATCTTCTATACAGTTTATAATTATTTTCATCATTTGGAGATTCACAATCAGCACCCAAAAAAAAAAAATCTGTAGTCTGTTTCATCTCATGTCACTCAGCATCAGCTCTCTGCTTCCCATGTCCTTTTCTTGTCACTACCCTGCCTCAATCACTCACTCAGCAGTGAGGATAATACGCACGCACGCACACACTCACTGTGAGAAATTCCTCTGAATCCTATTTTGCCCTCTTTTCGGACACAAATCCATCATTCCCACCGCTGAAAGCGACCAAATTTAGGTTAAACGCATTAGATACCCGACCTAGATTTTGGACCTCAGAAGTACAAACCCACGATCTCATGGCTCAACGAGGTTTGATGATGATGCTGAGAAATAAATAAATACCTATGAGCAGGAATAAATAAAAAATACCTGAATGATTAAATCATGAATCATGATTATCATAGGCCACTGTTTGTCTGCAATAATATAGATGGAGGATTTGCTTTCATTCACTAAGTGGACTTATGTGATTACTGATGTATTTTTTTAATAGTGATGTAATTTAATTGAGCATAATTATCATTGCAGATGCATGAGATTATTTTGCAATCAAAACTTTTTTTTTAATTCATTTTTTGTCGCTTCATGATTCAGTCACATGAGCATTAAATACAAATCTTAGATGAACTCACACATGTATTCTTTACATGTTTAATCAAACTGAATACATCAAAAATTGAAGTGATTCTGATATTTTTTTCATGGCGATTATAAGAAATACAACCTGAGGAATAATGGATTAATCAAATAACCTGTTTTGTCATATTGCAGATGCAGAGACGGCTGGCAAGGCACGTTCTGTGACGAGTGTAAGAAGTACCCGGCCTGTAAACACGGTACCTGCCAGCTGCCATGGCAGTGTAACTGTCAGGAAGGCTGGGGAGGCCTATTATGTGACCAAGGTACAGCACACAGCTTGGACCACTGCTGCTGTTCATTTTTAAAAGATCTTCTCACGTTACTTGCACGCCGTTTTCATTTGAATTAACTTGAAGGCATTAGTAAATTAGGTTTCCTCTCCAGTGTTCCATTCATACCTTCATTCACAACCAGGTTTAGATTTTCCCCTTCAGGCTGTAAACGAACCCTCTTCTCTCTCCCAGATCTGAACTTCTGCACCCATCACCATCCCTGTGTGAATGGCGCCACCTGCATGAACACGGGACAAGGCAGTTACACCTGCACCTGCCTGCCCGGTTTCACAGGAGTCAACTGTGAGCTGGAGATGCAGGAGTGTGACAGCAACCCCTGTAGGAATGGTGGAATATGCACCGTAAGTTTGACACAGATGCATCCACATGTTCCAATGTTAACAATCACCTTCCTGGTTCGGAAGGTTTGGACTAACTTTTCCTCTCTTTTTCTCAATTTCCCCCAGAATTTGGAAAATGGTTATAGGTGCACATGCCCCCAAGGTTTTGAGGGCTCACACTGTGAACACAGCCTGCTGACGTGTGCCGACTCCCCCTGTTTCCACAGTGGCAAGTGCTGGGAGAAGGACAATGGCCGCAGCTACATGTGCGAGTGTCCCCGCGGCTACACTGGACTGAACTGTGAAAAAAGAGTGGACAAGTGCACGTCGCTTCCCTGTGCTAATGGTACAGTCTTCCTCCCCTCTTTAACCCCCCTTCCTGAACTTCCCCTCGCTCTTTCTCCCCCTTAAAATTCTCACAACTGGAAGCGGTGAGGAACAACAGGAATTGGTGGGAACTCTGTGTCTATTGTCCTCCGTATAAACACTCAGCAGCTCAGGACAGCTTGTTGTAAATGCCTCCTCAGCTCGCTGTGGTTGTTGATGAAAGAGGACAAATATCTAGCGCGGCTCGATTTCTATTCTTCGTGTAAACATGACGGGACTGCTCTGTGTTGGGAGAACAATACTCTGCTACTGTGGATTTGATGGAGACATTTGAACTCCATATAGAGATGTTCCTATTCTTTTTCATTTCCTCTGATCATTTTGGGTGCTAATCTTGTTCTGTCTTCTTCTTCTTGTAGGTGGCCTGTGCCTGATTCATGGCGGTATCCGTATTTGCAGCTGCCGTGCTGGATTTACCGGTCAGCGCTGCGAAATCAACATCAATGAGTGCGCTGGAAATCCCTGCCTCAATGGTGGCACCTGCAAAGATCGAATCAACGACTACACCTGCATCTGCCCCGCTGGGTACGGTGGACGGAACTGTGACAGAGTCCTGGATGAGTGCTCTCTTAGTCCCTGCCTCAACGGAGGGCAGTGCACCGGGGGAAGTGGTCCAGGCAAGCCCCCGGCGACCTGCACCTGCACGTCAGGCTTCATCGGGGCCCACTGTGAGTTCTTCATGACGGTGACCGCTCCTGTGATCAACGGAGATGGTCAGGACGGCTTCCAGTGGGCAGCAGTTTCTCTGGCTGTGGGTCTGGTGGCGCTGCTCATTCTGCTGTTCATGGTCGCCTTGGCTCTGAGACACATCCACAGGCAGGCCCAGAGAGAGAGGGAGGACACGGAGACCATGAACAACTTGTCCAATGTTCAGAAAGACAACTTGATCTCGGCGTCCCAACTGAAAAACACCAACCAGAAGGTCAGCCTGGAGGTGGACTGCGATTTGGAAAAATTGAACTTTATCCACAAAAACTATCACCTGGACTCTTACAACTCTAAATCAAAGGAGTTCAAGGATGAAAAGTCACAAGAGGATAAAAGTCTAATTTACGACAAATGTTTAGAGGACAAAATGCCCTTGAGTCGAATGTACAGGTAAGAGGAGGCGTAATCCCACTGCTTTTCCTGCACTGCCCTGAGTTATGATGTGTGTCAAAGTACGAGTACCACTTCCCATAGATCTCCTCTATTTATTGTGCTCATGCATGGTGGAAATTGGTGGAACCCCCACTTTCATCAATTAGACTTTTCTAGACGTTATTTTTCTCCACGCTGTCCCATCATATGTGCCGACTCAGCGCATGTAACCACATCCACTGCAAAGTTCTGCCATGTGCTTCTAGTTTGCGTTAACGTACGGTGTGATTTGTGTTTACAGTGAAAAGCCGGAGTGTAGGATATCAACGATATGTTCCTCAAGAGACTCCATGTACCAGTCGGTATTTGTTATAGCGGAGGAGAGGAGGGAATGCGTCATAGCAACAGAGGTAAGCCAGAAAAGAAAAAAGAAAAAAATCTTCATCAGATACGTCACTGGAAATGTAGGATGTTGTCCCAAATTGACTGTCCCTCATTGGAGCTCCGACTGTTATGACAGGGTAATGCCATGATGAAGTCTTTCTTCTGCTATATGGACCTAAGTTTAGTGAAAAGCCCGACAAATTGAATAAGCTGTTCTTTATCTTGGCCACGTGATGACCCGAAGTCTGAAGTCAAACTGATTCCTCACATATGTTTGGCTCAGCTCTGTCTCAAAGGTGCTATGTTTCACTGATGTGGCATTTAGGGAAATATAAAAGATGTCCATTTCCAAGGAAAATAGAATGTTTATGCTGGAACACATGACCTGTTTCAGTTCGAAAGTGCTGTGAAAACCGTTAACAGAGCTCTTCATCCCCCCGCCATCAACTAAGTGAGGAGGAGGATGTATGAAGGCTTTCGTATCACGTTTCTGGAGCACACCTCGAAGTTGTGTCCGTATAGTTTCCCAACACTTTGAAACACGCAACGATCAAGAGCTGAAGGGGTGCCTTTTACTGTGTGTAGTTCTTTGGTTTCCATGGTTACGATTATAGCTTGTAATCAAGCTGAGGATTTCTGGGGCAGAAACAGTTTTACTTTTTTTTTTTGCACCAAATTTTATGTACACATCTCCCATTTAGTGGAGAGGTACCTTTTAGATCTCTAGGGAATTTTAATTATTTTATTTATTGTTTTCATTTTTAAATATTTGACCACCACCGTTCAGAAAAACTGCTTCCTTTTTTTTTATCTCGTCTTATGGACATTGTGTTATCTCATTTGAAGAATTTATGACTTAAAATGTTCTTTCCCCCACACAGGTATAAACTGTGAGGGAGTCAGGAAAGCGAGGGAACGAAACGAAGACACAATCGAGGCAGAATATCACATTCTGGATTGTTTACAAATGCTGAGAGGAGACTGGAGATTGTTTAAGACGTCCACTGCTGCTGTTTCTGAGAGGGCAGAAACCTCTGCTCTGCAACAAAAAAAAAAGAAGACCAGAAGTGAGAAACATCATGTCGCCCGGGTGTTTGAATGCAAACATGTACAGTGAAGCGCCTCTCCCATTTGTGACAATGGCTGAACACAGTTGCGAACAGACTGAATTCACAAAGTGTGAAGACCTTAGATCTTAATTTATAATCCCGGCCATCCTGGACAGTAGAAGGAGGCGAATGTGGATTATTTTCCCTCCTCTCTTTTATCCGGCCTTGTGAGATAATCATGATGACTTTGAAAGCAAACCAATCAGTCGAATAAGGTGCCTAAGATTTGAACCCTTCAAAGCCCACCCCCCCCAACCCCTCTTCCTACACACACAGTCACTCCTGCCATCTTCACCTGCTATGCAAGACTCAGGGTTGAGACGAGTGAACTCACCCACTGTCCCCAATCCCACCTCACAAACACTCAACATTATGAATGTCTGAAACTAATCTTCAACTGTCAATCTCGTGGAACGGATGCTTTGACTTTTACGTGCAACGGTGAAGATTGTATGCAGCCCAAATACACCAGAAGCCTTAAAAGAGGGGTTTGGAATGCTAAAACTGTGTCCTTGTCTGTTCTTGGATCATTTGCACTACAAAAGTAAATCGGAGAAATCCCTTTGTAATCAACAAGGACTTGAGGAGAAAACCACGGGAGCGCGTCAGTCAGTGCTGTGCCAGCAAGATCCAAGAGAAAGTCAAGTTTGCATAGAAAAGTGTTTTTTTTTCTTATGCAACCCAACTGAGAAAGACAAAAGAGAGTCAAAACAAGAAATGACTGTCACACCACTGCCTGCCTATAATAAATATCAAAAAATACAGAACCAATAATGTAATTTTTTAAAAATGATTATTTCCAGAGTTTAATTTAAATGTGACACACTTCTCTTTATATGTTTTATAATATTATTTTGTATATAATGCATATTTATAAGGACCAAACTTCTGAGGAATAAAACTTCTTTGAAAACTGTTTTTAATTTGATGTCACTATGTGGAAAAGGAGATTATTTTTGAAAAAATGTTATTTGAAAACGATCGAAAGTGTCTCTCGCATTTGTTTCTGATCTGGGTTTCCTGAGCACGACTCGTAAACCTGGCTAGACCTCTCTGTGTGTGAGCATGTTTAGGAATATGAAATCCAGCTGCTCTCCTACATTCACAAGTCATATTCAATGTTATGGACATTACAAAGACGTAAAATCCCCCGACTGTGGCATCACTACTTCAAGTAATTCCTGGAAACGCCTTTGGCTTCCACTCCACACACGCCCCCACTCACTCACTCTCTCTCTCTCCCTCTCCCTCCCTCTCTGGCCTTCAATTGGCTTGAAATTCAAATTCGTTTCCACAGATACCATCCCCTCAAGCTGGAAATGGCGAAACAAAGCCAGGCATAGGGCAAAGGGGAACACCCCCACCCCAACTCTCATAATGCTCACCCCACACACACACACACTCATACACGCCAACCTACCAAACAGATGCCGTGGGGGGAGAAGAGTGGGTCTGTAGTGCCATAAAAACAGCAGCATATGCCAGGCCTCGTATGCGTGACACACGGAGTGCACAGACCTCCTGCCATAAAAACACGCTCGAGCACTTACAGGCTCAACTGCCTGACTCACCTTCAGGGTTAAGAGCAGTATTTCAAGGCCCGGTTCAGTACTACACACTCACGTAAACAAAGCTCGGGGAGAGGCCCTGGCACTGGTGCTGTCACCAGATGGGAGCCAGAGGATTTGGTAAGAATACACATAAATAAAAAAATTTACCAATTATTGGTCAGTGTGTTTTCCCAACTGGTGGAAACTTATGCAGGTGTCTGAAATCCCACTTTAAATATAATGTGTCATCAGCATTATCATGCACAAACCTCTCCTACCTCCAGTTATCAGAGGTTCTGTGACAGTCAACACCCTCAATCGGCGGCAATCGACACTCTGAAGAAGACCTGGATGGCTTTTCACCTCACGCACATCCTCTTGACATCGATATTGTGTTATGTGCACAAAATGAAAGTTTGGAAAAGGGTGTCTCAAGAATCACATACACCTTATCAGCACGAATAATCCCCTCCTCGTAGTCCCCAATGCTGTTGGATGTTGCCTGACCACACCTGACAGTGCTTCCCATCAGCACCATTATCACACCTGTGGGAGTGACATGGATGATGGTGGGACTCGGCAGTGACAAACACATGCTAGGGCTTTGCTCTTTGGCCTCTGGGTCTCCATAGCATGGCCAAGCATTTTCATTGTGTTATAATCACAGCATCCTGTTTGTGACCCTGTGACATCAGTTCCTGTTTCCTCCCTGATTAAAAAATGCAGAACATGCCGGTGCAGGCCAGAGGTTTTTTCTCACGCATCACTCTCCTCGGTTTCCACTTGCCCTTGCAGATGACTTTGAGTTTTCAGGAAACAACCTCAAAACAGGCGAGAGCGAAGACAAACAAGCCAATCAGTAATATTTATGCCGCAAAAGGAAGGGGGGGTGGGAAGAATGGAGATTCAGGAAGCAGATTTTTTTTTTTACTTCAAATCTTCCTTTCTCTTCAGTAAGAACGTGGAAGCTCAAACACAACCCATGGTGGTAAACAGGGAAGGCCGGTTGTACTCATTCATTATTCTGCTGTTGTGACCTGGAACTGCTGTGTTTGTAGTCCTTCAGTACACCTACATATCACCTCAGCACCTCTCTAATAACAATAATTATGATGTGTTGTTCATGTTGGTATTTACTAAAAGGATTGAAGTTTGGATTTTGCAAATATGACTTAAAATGAGACTGATAATTACAGAGTAAGATGGTTATTATTCATTTGACGTTATTTATACAGAATAGAAAAGAATACAATAGAAGTAACTTTATTAATCCCAATGGGGAAATTTGGGCGTTACAGCAGCTCAAATGTTTGTAAGGTGACAGAAGCAATTGTAAAAAAAAAAAAAAGATGAAACAGAAAAAAAAGAAGCTGCACATACACATTATAGAAATATTGAAGAAAAAACAATTAAGAGACCTAAACACATCTTTATATATATGTAAAGACGTATATATAAAGTCTTTACATATAGACTTATGACTTACGTCTATATTATAATTATGTCTGTATTATACACACACACATACTTATGTGTGTGTGTGTATAAGTATGTACACACACACACACACACACACACACACACACATACATACACACACACACCTATAAAAAAAAAGGGTACACTTAAATCAGACATCCCAGATCTGGATGAATGAAATATTCCATTGAAAAACTATATTGATTACATAGTGTAATTTGTTGAGAACAAAATAACATAAGAACAATCAATGGAAACCAAAATCAATAACGCACTGAGGACTGGATTCAGAAGAGGAAAAATGAAATACCAGGCTGATCCAACTTTTAGGAATTTCCTCAAGACAACTCATAATGTTTCCCAGTAGTGTGGATTTCCTCCACATGCCTGTATGAACTCCCTACAACGTCTGGGCTTGTTCCTGATGAGACGACGGATGGTCTCCGGGGGGATCTCCCCCCAGACATGGATCCGGGCATCAGTCAGCTCCATGAGAGTCTGTTATTCGGCTTGGCGGCGGTGGAAGCAACGATACATGTCGTCCTAGAGATGCTAGATTGGATTTGGGTCTGGGGAACAGGCGGGCCAGTCAATAGCATCAATGTCTTCATCATCCATGAGCCGCTGACACACTCCAGCCACATGAGGTATTGTCATTCACCATAAGGAACCCAAGGTCCTCTGCACCAGCATACGGTCTGACAATGGGTCTGAAGATCTCATACCGGTACCTGAGTGCAGTCAGGGTACCCCTGGCCTGAACTTAGAAGTCTGTGCAGCCCTTCCAGTATATGTCACCCCAGATCATCACTGACCCACCGCCAAACCGGTCCTGCTGGAGGATGTTGCAGGCAGCAGAACGTTCTCCACACTGTTTCCAGACTCTCTCATGTCTGTCCGAGGTTCTCAGTGTGAACCTGCTCTTACTTGTGAAGAGAACAGCGCGCCAACGCCGAATCTGTTCATTCTAGTGTTCTCTGCAAAATGGCAATCGAGCTGCACGGATTTGGACTCTGTCCCTCATGAAACCCGTGGAGTCTGTTTCTGACAGTTTGGGCAGAAACATGCACACGAGTAGTCTGATGGAGAGCATCTAGTGGGGCTTTGGTAGTGCTTCTCCTGTTCCTCCTTACATAAAGGAGCAGATAGCGGTCCTGCTGCTGGGTTGTTGCCCTCCTACGGCCCCCTCCACCTCTCCTGGTATCTCCTCCAGGCTCTTTACACTGTGCTGGGAGACAAAGAAAACCTTATGGCCACGACGCGTTTGGATGTGCCATCCTGGACGAGCTGCACTACCTGATTAACTTCTGTGGGCTGCAGATACCGCCTAATCCTACCACCGGTGGCGAGGGCGCTGGAATAATGCAAAACTAGCCAAGAATCAGCCAGAAAAAGATGTGGCGAGAGAAATGGTCTGTGACCACTCCCTCCAAATCCATTCCTTAAAAGGGGTTGTCTCGCTAATTGCCTCTTCCCTTTCCAGCTGTTTGCTGTCCCATTTGCACAGCAGCAGGTGAAATTAATTCACAATCATTATTGCTTCCTGACTGAACTAGTTGATATCCCAGAGGTTTGGTTGCCATGGAGTTACACTGTGATGATTTTATGTGTTCCCTTCATTTTTTTTTTTTTGAGTATTGTATATATATATATATATATATATATATATATATATATATATACATAGGCATACAGTAAATAAAGATATGTAAGGTATAAATATGCATGTTTATTGTGCTCTATTCTTTCTGAAGTCTGTCTTACTTTAACTATAGTTAAACCCGCAGCATATAATCCAAACATTTTAGGCATTCAGCTATAAATAATGAAACAAATCCAACAAACTTTATGGAAACATTTGGAGTTATTGTCAACAAACAAACTCTTGAGTTGACCATAACTGTGCTGTAGATGTTTTCTTACATTCTCTAGGATCTAATTATAGATTGGCACTGGCGTGTCAGTAACCCAATAGCCATAAGCCCCTACTAAAGAACGCTTAGAGCCCTCTCAAAAAAAAAAACAACCACCACCACCATCGCTCTGCAGGAGTGGAATGTGCAGCCAAGTTGTTTTTTCTGGATATACCTCATATCTTGTGAACTGGAAAACCCAACTAAAGAGATATGTATTAGTGCACATATGTCCACATGAGTTGATATTTTAGTGGAGGGATTGTAAAGTGATCTATTTTGAATATATTAGTTTGACAGCAAAGATAAACAGAAATACGGAATATTTGATAAATCAACCAGTCGAGACAACAAATGAGTGCACTAGATTAGATTACAGGCTGAGCTATCAGTGTGGTTTAGCGTGCAGCAGGCTGAAGGAGAGGATGGACATAAAAGGCAACAGTATAATGGGATGGAAGCCTGTGCATGGCAAATGGTAACTCAAAGGCCCGCATTGCATGGTGCTTTAGATTTATGAAGAGCTAGTGCAGTTGTCTCACCTCTTATCAAGGCAGATAATGCCAGCTATTTATAGATAATCTATTGAGCACAGATGAGCCTCTGCTGTTACAGTATCAGATCCAGCAGAAGTGATGAGCGATTTTGTGCATTCAATCAAGTCTTTCTGATCGTCACTCTCTTTGATGGGTCCACATTCTCTGTGGCGCTTTGGACGTTTGATTTATTATGGGCCTTTTTTTGCTCTTCATGTCCTTGTATCTTCATCCATTCCGTTTGAAGTTGGGTTATTGCGCACTTAAGGATCGGTCAAACTCACCTGCATTTGGCTCCAAAAACAGATTATAGCTTATTGTAAATGATGAAAGGCTAACCTACGGGTGAGTCCGCCACTCACATACTCTATTGCAAAATTCAAATATCTGCTGGAAAATATGACAAAACCAAAAAACACCACTATACATAACACAGCAAATGTTCTACATTGCTAGTTCCAGAGGATAGTAATGTATGTGATGGTATAATGAGAGCGACATCTTTGATTTCAAGTGATCTTTATCATTCCATGGGATCTTTAAAATCTAGGTATAGATTATTATATCTTTATTATATCTTGGTCTGACTCATTTAAACATCCATGTTGGATGCTTGTTTACTTATTCATTGAAATTAAAAATGTCATTGAATCCTGGCCAAGAAGGCAGCAGAACATAAAAAAGAGGTGCAAACATAAAGAAATACAAATAACAATTGATATTCTAATGAAACATCCCTATTTATTTCAAAGCATCGGTGTAAGGTATTTAGTAGTACAAGCATCAATCAAATCATCTACAGCCAGATTTATTGGCACCCAATGAAAGGAGTGAATATCGTTGCTTACACAATGAGTAGAATAATGTATCCAAATGGTGTTCTGTTTAACTGTACTTATTTTCTCAATGTTTCTTTCATTACTCCTGATAGGAACATAGGTTGAGAAATATTAGACATTGCCTTATATAAGTCTTTCACATAAAGCAAGTCTGATGCAACGTCTTAGTACGTTGCCTTTTGGCTGCTGTAGAACTGAAATGCTGTGGGAAGTTGCATCAGCCGGATCAACCCCGCATCGTATGGAAAAATATTCAGAGACTGACAACAAAAGTAACCAATGATAGATTTAGTCATTTGGAGTGACAGTTCATCTTCCACTTATGTTACGAAATGGGTGTAGATTGCATATTGAATTTAAGCCAATAGTATAACCGATTTGGCTTAATATCCCGCCTTATTCGGCGCACGGAGATCTGATTGGATAGAATTTGATAGTGACAAGAATTCTTTAAACTGCATTGGTTAACATCCCTGGTAGGGGTTCGCCCACCTATACTGAGCCCTATAAATAGATGAGCCGCAGATTCGCCATTACCATCAACGAAACGATTCGAACTGTAGGCATACAGTGCGTTAGAGATAATTTAAAGGGCTATTGAGATACCGCTATTACTTAATTAGACATTTTGTTTCTTCGTCAGCGTATTGTCGAGTGTTACTGGCCAGTGAAATAGCTGGCCAAAGAGTTTTTTTATTTTCTTCGTAGTGATTTGAAGGCCAAAGCGCCTGCCATGGATTTTTAAGGCATAATGCGGCGCATCTAATGCAATGGCAATGCATCGTGCAAAGAAAAATCAACCGCGAAATTCCATCTTCGCAACTGCCAAGCAGTTGGGCTCGAATACCGTCCGCGGTATCCATGCGAGCCAACCGGTACCACTGCTCCTGGACCGGAGGAAGCTAACGCTAGCTAGCTAGTCATCCTAGCAAACAGCTTAACATCGACAGAAAGCTCCATCGATTAATTTGAACGTCGTCAACATTGTCGATCAGAATGAAGCCTAAAGACATCATCGCGGGGAAGGGCAGCCTTTGGATCTTCGGGTACGGGTCACTGGTGTGGAAGCCTGACTTCAAGTACAAGAAGAGCAAGGTGGGCTACGTCCAGGGCTACAAGAGACGATTCTGGCACGGAGACAACTTCCATCGAGGGAACAACGAGTTGGTGAGTTGCTCATAATTATTGACACAGGTAGCGCATGTGATGTTGACATTAACGGCCCAGACTGCTTTAGACGTCATCCATGACATGACCTGTTTCTCCTCCTCTCTCCACAGCCTGGAAGAGTGGTGACGCTGATTGAGGATGATGACGTAAGTGGAAAGCTTCACTTCCTACTGCTCTGCCAGTGATGCTGCAGAGCTGCACCGCAGAATCTGGACTACTGAATATTCTCTTAAACCCCTATTTAATAATTAATCAACATGATGTCATCTGTTCACAGGAGAGCACTTGGGGTGTGGCATTTGAGGTGCCAGGCCCTCAAGTTGAGGAGTCCCTCAAATACCTCAACGTACGTGAGACGGTCTGCGGTGGCTACGTCACCAAGATGGTCGACTTCTTCGCAGAGGGTCAGCCCCCGGTTCAGGCGCTGCTGTACATTGCTACCAGTGATAACCCCCTGCACCTGGGGCCGGCCACACCTGAGGAGATCGGCACCCAGATCGCTGTGTGCAGAGGGAAGACGGGCCACAACCTGGAGTATCTTCTCCGGCTGGCTGAGTTCATGAGGAGCAGCTGCCCACATGTGGAAGACCACCACCTGTTCTCCATCGAGGCGGCAGCACTGACGGTGGTGTCCCAACTGTTGGCAGCCCCGTAGCTCGTACCCTTCATCTTGCTAGCTCATAGTGGATGAAATACCTCCACACAATAACACACGCACACACACACACACACCCTCACACTCTGAGGCTTTTCACCTACCATACAGTCCATCCAGGTTTTGTTGTGAAATCTTACCTAATAATGCCATCCAGTGTACTTGAATCCATTGACTGCTACTAAAGAGTGTTGAATAGAGAAGCATGACATGTGAACAATGTAACACTACACTTGTCGTTATGTTTGTATTTTTACAAAATGTCACTGACTTGTTATCGTGCCCTTTTTTTTTTCCTTTTTTTTTTAAAGGCACAACAGTTAATTTTCACAGTTCCTCATCGCTCCACTGCATTCAGACTGAAATGTTGTCATAGTGGCACCTGTTTGCCAATTCACTGTATGACGGCTGGGTATTATTATTTTTTTTTTTTAATGGAACAGACAGGTTTTGAAAGTTTTTGTGGCAACTTTTCCATTCTGTGTAAAGGCAAATGCCAATAAATGCTTAAAGGCTCTCGTGTCTCTGCCATTGGTTTGTCAACATACTTGCTGATATCTATCAATTCATAGTATCACTGTATTGCTCCAGTGACTCTTAAATTACACCGCTTCCTCGTGATAGTGTTTTAGTGGGAAGGGAAACTGGGAAAATGAAACGGGACAAGGGTTGGAGAAATCTTTCTCAAATTGAAAGTGCAGCCCTTAAGGTACATGAGACTTCCTGTTGAAAAATGTCAGTTATTCCTGAAATAATTTCACCACAATAAGATGTATCAAACTTTATAACCGGCTTTCCTGAATCGCAAACACGTGTAATCTCTTCACTGTGAGCAGAAATTGTGGGTATCAACTGATAAGTAAAAAAAAACCAAGTGGCTATCGGCTGAAATATAGCATCAACAAATACTGGGATAAAAGCTATAACAACCAAAGTCAGCTACAATGTCATTTAATCATTATCTGCATGATTACATGGGTGACAGAAAATGGATTTGTCCTGATAAAAGTGATAAATGCAAACATTTATTTTGTATGTATTTGTTAAATGCGGTACATTGATCTTTTTTTCTTAAATCTTCTCTAATTTGAGTAATTATTTGCCCCCTGAAGGGATCACACAAGATTATCTGGTACATAGATTTTTGCCTACAGGTTTAACAGAAACATCTTCAACTCTAACTGCTGGATGGATTTTATTTTAATTTAATTTAATCCTTGTAGGGAGCCTAATTTTGCTTTTTATTTTCATGTTATCTCGTTATTATCCACATCGTCACAAATGGAGGGTTTCCAATAGCGCTGGCCTCTGTGTCCTGGGTCAAAATATAAGCCTTTAGAAATCGTAAGAATTCAGATTTAACTCCAACAAAACGTCTTCACGCTTATATTTAATATTTAATCTTTCATCATCTCAGAAATATTTCAAAACTCCGTTCTTCACTCACCTTGAGTGATGCTGAAAAGCTGGTCCACGCGTTCGTCTCCTCCCGACTGGATTACTGTAACGCACTTCTCATCGGGATCCCTGATAAAAGTCTTCAAAGACTTCAGTATGTTCAAAACAGTGCTGCAAGGATCCTGATGAGAGTTCGTAAACACGAACACATCACCCCCGTTCTTCATTCCCTTCATTGGCTTCCCATCTCCACCAGGATTGATTATAAGATCTCTCTCCTCACTCACCAGTGTATCCATGGTAACGCACCCCCCTACCTGAAAGAACTACTCACCCCACTGACCTCAACACGATCCCTCCGTTCTACCCACTCATACCGCCTCCTCCTTCCCCGGACTAAGCTCAGCACCATGGGTGATCGGGCCTTTTGTTCGGCTGCCCCTTGTCTGTGGAATGCCCTCCCTGACCATCTGAGGGCTCCACAGACGACTGACACATTTAAAAAAGGACTTAATGAACTTTAATTAACATTGCTGCTTTTTGGTCATACTTTTTATATAATTATTATTGTATTTTTTTATTGATCCTTTTATCTGCTTTTACTTTGTAGCACTTTTGAGATTTGATCCAAATGTAAAGTGCATTATAGATTAAATGTATTATTATTATTAATATCTTAACTAGTGATGAGGGAGGATGATTATTTGTTTTAAGGGGCCACAAGATACAATGTTGGGAACCAGTACCAAAAGAAAACATTCTTCAGATATTACATATCTGAAGAATGTGTAAAACCTCGAGATATTATTTTATTAAATTATATACAGATCTGCATTTCATCTGACGTTCATACTCGGCATGATGCTCCATCCAAGAAGACCAGGAATGTGTCCCTCTCAATTTATCCACATGCTCTGGTCAGCAGATTGCTCTCAGCAGCATCAACCAGATTACTCTGGCTCCTAGAGTGATAATAATAATAAGTATGCACATGTATAAGCATACACTGGACAATTCTCAACGTTGGCTGGAGCATCTTGTTCCCTGGATTTGATTCAAGTTAGGGGTCCATCTAGGTGCAGAGTGCAGAGCCTGTCATAAATGCTGGCTGGGAACAAGTTCGCATGCAAACGTTTGCAATCTGCTTAGTTGTCACGTCAGGAAAAACAAGCTGCTGATGTTCTCCTGGAGATGAAATCTTGCCAGTCATACTCCAAACCATGTGAAAGTATGAATAAATTCATGCGCGCTTGAGGGTATTGACTTTTCTAATCTACACCGGCCACAAAATTTCAAAATTGCTTCTACTGGGTTGTTTCCATCCATTTCGTTCAAAGGCTGAATAAACAACATATTTCACATAAACCCAAAGTGCTTTTGAGCCAATCGGTTTTAGGAGACAGCATGGTGGATGTCTGCTTTTGCAACATCCTCCATCCCAAGAGAATGGAAGTGAATGGAATTTGGTTGGTGATGCTGAAATCCCTAAAATGCATTTGTAAAAACACAAGACAGAACCAGTTTCTGTGAAAACCAACCACAGCACGTGTCGAGGAATGGCAGTTTAAAGTTAAACAGTGTGAGATGTGAAGCGTGAGCGGCCATGCAGACTTGTGATATGAAGAAAACCCCCAATATGACATAAAAATGTGGTTGCAGTTTGCAGGCTGTGCGGAGAGATGACCTTTAAACTCAGAGACTTCATCTGAAGCGCCCACTTACTTTTTTTTTTTGGATTGCAAATGTTCTTGGGTGTCAACGGTCGATGCAAAACACGGCAGCGGGAACCAAACATGGGAGCTGAGACTTTTTACGACAGTTTGCAGATCATAAAAAGGAAACAAAACAAAATCAAGGCTAAACGGTAGAAAGTCCTAAATCTGAGGATCGTTCTTTATATTCTCATATCGTCTGTTTTCTTCCTCCTGTGTGGCCGGGTGATGAAGTTCACAAACCTCATGCTGATCTGATGTCCCCCAACAACACGGATTTATGTGGGCGACGCGACAAAACCACAAACAAGCAGAGAGACTTGATTGAGCACTCGTTTATTTTCAGTGGGCTCCTCCTGTTAGGAAAGTGGCTGACGCATTTCTTCATTATGTACATATGAGCTATAAAAATAGACAGGCAGATGAGGGAGAAGCCAGAGGAAATGCCACTCTCAATATTTACATCAATATAGAACATTATCAATTGATCACCCTATTATCACATCACAATAAGAGATGACGCAACACTGACGCAAACCTTTTCCTTCCCTAAAACATCTATGACATCATAGAGAACCACAGACTTCTCGTGACAAAACAAAAACTAAACAGGATTCCTTAAAAAGAAAAAAGAAAGAAATGGCTTCAATACAAATTACATTGTTTTAAAGGTGAACATCTCATCCACAATTATTGTGAATTGTCCACATTATAATGGAACTCAAATAACTTAAATATTAGACAACCAAATAATAGAATAATTATCAGTTTTCTTTTAGAAAATTAACGATAAATTCACTATTAGCAGCTCTGCTGTGTCGACCAGTACTCCATATTTTGGAGTAGGATTTTTTTTTTTTTTTTTTAATTAGCCATTCATTCATTGATTTTTCCAATGGACAAAAAAATATAACTTATCTCCCTCTGTGTGGGAATAACTTTTATGGGTGGTTTTTTTTTGTTTCCAGGACTACTTCTACAAAAATAAGAGCTTTAGTAGAAAAGCTGAAGGGATATTGTTGCACACTGTGTGGAATCACGTTCGGTGAAATGCAGGATCCTGAAAGGTTTGCACCTAACACATCTAAAGAACAATTAAATAACCTATTAGGTGAACATAAGAAGATCAATGATGTCATTCATAAAAGGAAGACGTGGCTCAGTGCAATAGACGGACACTCCTTTGCCTCCTTACCGAGGAAAATGACAGCGATTTTGAAGCCCTTTACGCGACACGTGTTGGTTCATCGAAATGTTACAAGTAGGTAGCAAATTAAGAGTTTCCTGTCACGGATAAAAAAGTCTGCATTCACCAACAATACTTGGACATACATTGGTGAGGGTGCAAACAAAAATACTCAAGGCAAAATTTGTCCACTTGCCCAGACGCATTCAAAATAAAACGGAACTAAGAAAAGTGGAGGCTGGTCGGGGCGTATTCTTTAAAAGAGAGAGAGGGTGGTCCTCAGATACTATGTCAATAGTCTTTCCTGTTTATTAGTCTCGGCGTAGGGCATCCGTGGGCTTCACAGTGAGAGGAGGTCAATTATCTGCGTGTGTGTTCAATGGAGACAGTTGTGCACGAACGCAGGGGCACATTTAACTGTGTATCATCGAACCCCAGGACCACTGGGGCCCTTGCCTTTCCTCACTGCGCCGTGGCTGCTGTGGTGGTGGCTCTGGGCCAGCTGTTTGTGGGGGCTCGGGGTGGAGGAACCTCCTTTGGCGTGAGGAGAAGAGCTTCTGCTGGGGTTGAAGACGGGGCTGGTGCCAGACCGACCCAGGGAGGGCTGCAGGGGGCTGGAAGCAGAGAGGCCTGCTGGAGAGGGGGACGGAGAAGGGTTGTTACTATGTTTGATGAATAAAGCTGTTGATTCTAAATAAGTACTCTTTATTCAACACATTGGCAGAGAATCAGGTTTTTACATTTGATTTCCAGTTTGTAAGAGCTCGTTTTTACACAGAGATGGTGCACTACGATAAAAAAGACTCAAAAAAAGAACGGCGTCTAATACAATCTTCTACGCCTACGTCAAGAAGTATAAAAAAAAGAAAGAAAAAAAAAGATGCTCGTAGGCCTCCGGATCTTTCATTTATCAACAGGAAGATATTTTCGGTTGATTCCTGGTCTGTGCGTTTGCTGATACTAACCCCCTTTTAAATCTGCTTCCTACATTCATTATGACATCTATTACCACCGCCCTAGTTTCATCAATGACAACATGAATCCCTCGTTTGCCTCTTTCCCTGAACTATGAATGTTACCATGAATCAAACTCACCACTTTCTTCAAATTGTCACATTAAAAGGTACTATAACCTTCCCTTTTAAACAAACTCTTAATGTGATAAGACATTGAGGGGTGTTGAAATGTGTCTACAGTGTCTTAACATCGATATGATATAAGAGCTCTGGTAACTCTGGTGTTCATCAAGAAGAAAGTCTCTGTGCTACGTTGGCTGGGCTCACTGGAGCAGAAAAAAACACTTTACTGGCTGCATGCTGGGAGCCTCCTCACTCCCGCTCCACTCATGCTTTGGTTCTGGTGTATTTGGAGCTGCCCACTGCCCGAGTTCACGGAGCAAAGGAATCTCTCATGAGACTTGGTCTTCACTTTGAACTGACCTACACTTTGAACTGACCTCCTTTTTAATGCGGACTGGATCCAGGGTTTAGAGTGGGTGGGAATTGTTTTGGGTTGTTTGTTTTGATTTTGTTCATTTATTTTTCAGCATTTTCCGTAATTTCAATTTACATTATGTAATTGTCGGAATGTAATGTTAAATTTTTGGACATGTTTATTTGCAATTGTATCAATAAATAAAAATACGATCGTGAAACAAACAAAAACGTCACTAAAAACACGAAACTTTGAGAACAATGTTGGGCTCGGTCAGCAGAAAATACAAACGGGAACGACTCACTGTAGTTCACACGGACGCTGCTCCTGAACGTCAGCTTAGAAACCGTTTCTCTGCATTTCTATTGGACTAGATATGTTTGTTATTTTATGACAGTAAGAGGCAAGACGTATTCATGTGACACTTTAGAAAAGAGACTTTGAAACCAGGTTTAGTAAAAGTTATTCCTGCTGCCTACAGCTATCAGAGATGTTAAAAGTAAATCAAATAACCTACAGCGGCACAACTTCTTAAACTCTTAGGTCAACCCTTTCCCCTCCTTTAGTTTGAATGCAACATTCACCGACCTTTGGACACGCTGTAGCCATAAGCTGCATACGCTGCTGCAGACGCAGCTGCTGCTCCAGCTATCGCTCCGGCCATAGCTGCTGCGCTGCCCGCCGTCGACTTGCGCCCGCGTCCTTTCCCGCCAGACTTTGTGCCGCCTCCTGATCCTTTAGGCCTCCCCCGGCTCCGCCCAGACCTGCCTCTACCGGGGCTGATTGACTCCAAAGCTGAAACACCTGAAGACAAAACAGACATCAGCGTTTTCACATTTCCTTTGGAACGAGGTTGACAGATTCCCACGTCTGAGTTCTTTGTAGAGCATATTAAAGAGGGATCACACAGCGCTGTAGGAGATGGTCTGTCTGTCTCCTCCAATCAAAGTTATACTACAATATTTAAGACATATTACACAATAATCGCAACTCATGTTTCCCATAAGTATTGCTCTTATTTTCCATGCTGCTTGCAGAAATAAAGCCCCTGCCTGCTTCACCCCACAGTTTCTGCTCCTAATCCTTCATTTATCCCCCCGTCTTTTTGACTCCCCAGTCTCCGGACACAGGGTCTGCGGTGAAACATTGTGGTGTCTAACCCTTGTCTGAAGGGGAGATGAGCTTTCCTATCACCGACACCCAGGCACAGATGAAAGCCTCTCCATAAATCCCTCGCTCTTCGCCTCCCTTCAGGTCTTAATCTCACACTTCCTCCCTTTCATCTCACTTGTCCATGGTCATCAATTGCTCCCTTATTAAAACCTTCATTCTTTCTTTAACCTTTCATTATGATGCCGTTTCCTTCTCTGAAAGAAGCATATTTCTGCAAGCTTTATGGAGCCTTTGAGCAGCGGCCATTAATAATCTCTCTGGCAGGAGCCTCTTAGCATGACAGCAAAAATCCCACATGGATTTCCATGGAGCAACATGTATTTAGGGGGATTACTTTATTGTAACGCATCCAAAGTACAAATATACTGTATAAGCAACATAAAGTACAGGATCACTATCTGTCTGGGTCCCATAGGACAGAACATACTGTTCCAATCCAATCTAAATAATCTGATACATAATACCCATGTCTGAATTCATGTCAACCTATAAAACCACAAGTCCTGATAGTGAGGGGAAGAGAGCAGGCCGGACTTCTGGGTTTGGTAATGACTTTCATTTTATAAAATGATTATAGCATCTAGTTGATTGGGGGGGCATCTGCACTGAAGAAAGGGTTGACACAAGAAAACCATCTTATATGAGGACAGTGTCAGACACGCCTATGGGGATAGAGGAGTGTTTCGATCTTTGATCAAATTTGATCATTTGTATTGTGATGATTTTGTGAATGCATAATGGAGATCTATCAAGTTCAATCAGGAAGATTATCCTCTGGTGCACTAGGGCCACAGTTACTGTCTTTCTCTCCGTGTTTATCTTTAGATATGAATCTCTCTTGAGCCATCTAGTTCTGGCTTGCTGCTGGTTCTCGCGCCCTCCACCTCCCCACCTCGTCCCCAACGATCAACCAGCCTTAACGTTTATCCGCCACCGACACCACCAGTAGAGGGGGGATATTCCATGCTGCTGCTCAGGGCAGAGACCCTTCAATCACAATCTCCCCGAGGAGTCTGAGCGCCAAACACTTTCTAATAGACTCATTGTCACACATCTTCTACATTTTTTCTACATTTTGTCTTCTATGTCTGAAATAATAATAGTCATTTATAATGCATTTGGTATGTATGGATCACAACGAATGGTTGAGCACCTGAACGCAAAAATAAAAGTGTTCCTCCAGGGGATACAGACTAGCCAACCGGATAGAAGTTATGAAAATCCCAAAGAAATTGTAATGCACTCTCCCTTTCCACCAGCTAAAATAGATATAGCTTTAATTTACTGAAAACAATAAAGTACGCCCTTTCTGTGAGGTCAAGGCTTGACGAAATGTTTTCTCTCTCTCTCTCACCGTTCATGTTGTCGGAAACAGATCCAGACACGGAGGAGGGGGAGTTGGTGGCACGAGACATTGGTGCGGAGGACATGGCATCGTCCACAATCACCAGCATGTCGCTGCTGCTCTCATCTGCGTCGGCGTCTGGAGGTAAGGAGCCGGGCTGGAGCTCGCTGCTCAGGGAGATCTGGCCACGCACAGGGACACACACAGACATACACATAGGCTGGGGGTCAGCACCACAGGATACAAAGGAACCGGGCCAGTATGGCAAGGAAACGATGGAAGAGTGATGGGGGGTAAAACAAGAAGGATGAACGGAGGATGTATGAATAGTGAGAAATAACGGCGGTAAAGAAGGAAGTAGAAAATAAGACATTGAAAGAGAGGAATCAATAACCAACAATGAAGTGTATAATAAGAGGAGACAGTTGCTTCACCGACCTCCATCCTCATTGACATTAGTCACGGTCATATCTAGTATTTCCCTCATCCCCCACTTTAACACCAGGACCTCAACCCCTTTGGATTCATCCTGGATTCTCTCACCTCACTAAAGGGACTGGGCATGGCTGAATCCATCTCAACACTGATGAAGGAGTCGTCTCCATCTGCAGAGAGGTTGGAGTTGTCGGCTGACGGCGCATGAGAGATGACCAAGTTCACCTCCTTCTTCCTCTTGTTCTCCGACTCCTCATTCTTCTTCTGCATGATAAAAACAGAAAAGATGGAGGGGGTGAAGTGAGGTCACTTAGGTTAGGTATAATCTATTTCATAATGTTTCATTTTCTCCTCCTTGCTTCCTCCTCCTTTCTAGTCTTAGTAGGTCACGAGTAGAGGATGATATCTGAAGAACACTGTCCCAGGAGGATGACAGCCAATGATTTCTGTGACCCCTCCCACCCTCAAATCTAGGAAAACGTCAGGCAAGGTACATATAACAAGTGATTGGATTTCCATCAATTCTTTCCAGCATTTATGGTCATAAGACAGGAAGTACTAATTTTTTTGGTGATTCTTAACCTTTACTCTTGTTTTCACCATCGAGTAAAACTCTACACTTCTAAATGAAACATTAAAATCTAATTAAAAACAAAATCAAAAGGTCAGATCGGAATTAATTTTTTCAGTAAACAAGTGTATGCTCCCCGATGATGAACCTTTTCCACTCTGGACGCTCATTCTCTGAGCTTTCCACTCATGCAACCATCTGGCGAAAGGTCAACTTTGTACATAATATTTAATAATTACCTTTGTAAAAAGAGTCAGGAAAGGTCATGTGATCGGTGCTGTTTGTTTGTTGATGTGTGAATGTACGCAGGATAACTCCTAACATTTTGAATGGATTTCATTAAAATCTTGCAGAGGTCGTAGGTAGAGATGGGCCCTTGGGAGAGGTACAGGTAAATCTTGGGGCTTATCCCAAGGATGGTATCGATCCAGTATTTTTTTTTCACAAATCCTACTATGGCAATGTCATGACCCACACTTTTCTGCCTCCGATTGGCTTTGTATGGTATAACAATGACGTTTCCAACGTGGCCAAAGTTCTTTCAGTGAGGGGCTCCGTGAAAAACCTCATGATCACATTCAGCCAGTCAGAGGCAGACTTGGACAGGACATAGTCTCGCCATAGTAGGATTTACGTGGTGGATGCATTCACTCCCAGAGTGCCCTCTGGTTTAATGTGGGATCATTAGGAGATTGACGAGTGCAGTCATGCTCACCAAACGATGAGCATTTATGACTTTAATGACCCCTGCTCTTTCTGCCAGGACCGTCATTCTTCATGTTTGAGTCTATGCTTGCCCCTTTTCTTCTTCCATTACGTCATTTCTGCCCCCCACACCTCATTACTCTTCTTTATCGCCTTAGTTCATGTCCTCTTTCAGTCTACGCGTGATTCTAACCACCATGCAACTGCACACTCGCATGACTGCCGATCATGTCTTTCCGTACCTTCTCGGCGTACTTGTCCCGCTTTCTCTTGCGTTCTTTCACCTTGCTGCTCTCCTCAATCTGCCTCTTCTCCTCCTGTCTCTGACGCACTGCAGGAGAAGACAGAATGGGATTGATTTTACATTTCCTTCCCTCCAGACCCTTATAGATATGGTACAGACAGTTGAATAAAATCAAAACCGATTTGGGTGCTCTCCTCTAAACACTCACATTTCTTCTCAAGCTCATCATCGTCTAACAGCAGGCTGACCACCTCTTTGGGTTTGAGCGTATCTGGTTTGAAGTTGCCTCCAGAGATAACCACTCTTTGAATCTAATTACACAAGAACAAAAATTTCAATCAACTGTGATGAATTCACAACTGCAATATGCAGACAACTGCTGAATCAGCTTTTCTAGAGTCATTCTGGAACTCTTCAACCTGGACCTGTTGCCAATTGGTCATTTTTTGTGTTGTGAGAAAGAGTGCATGTGTTTCGGACCTCGCTCTTCTCCTTGGCCCGCTGCAGGATCCTCTCCTCGATGGTGCCCTGACAGATGAGGCGATAGACGGTAACCTGTTTGGTTTGACCCAGCCTATGAGCTCTGTCCATGGCCTGCTGGTCCACTGTGGGGTTCCAATCACTGTCATAGAAGATGACCTGGAGGGAAAGAAAAGGAGATTTAGTTTTCTAGACAAGATGTCAAATCATGAAGAGCAGGTTTATCATTTAGCCCAAACATCACAAATTTTTGAGGCAGTCACTCACGGTGTCGGCAGCAGTCAGGTTAATACCCAGCCCTCCGGCCCTCGTACTCAGCAGGAACACAAAGATATCCGTCCTATAGATGGGGCGAGGGAAAAAAAGTAGGTGGGGGGGAACAGACAGAGGGGGAAAGAGAGACGCAAAAAAACAAAATAAGGTATCATTTAAAACCTCGGAAATATCTACATGCACTATAAACCAGAAAATTGCATTACAATGTAAGAACCACTCTGAAAAATGTCACCACAGAACTGGAAATAAACCGGGCATAATTTACGATGACACAGCTCACTATAGCCTATAACAACTTTAAGAGGAGGCAGTTATGTGAAATTAAACATGTACGGCCACAAAATATACCCCAGACTAATGTAAACCAGAGCACATGCAGTAAATATAAACACAAGCACATATTTGGAAGTACACACGAAAGATTAAACTCTGCAACAATTGCTGCAATATAAGAAAGGCTGATTTATGGTTTTTCATTGGCCAAAAAAAAGGGGTGTTTGGTTTCCTACACATATTCTCTCTCTCATACTCACACACACACACCGTAGATTATATCTATTTTACCCACCGGCTCTGGAAGTCGGCCACCATGTCTCTGCGCTCAGAAATCTTGGAGGATCCATCAAGGCGCATATAAGTGTGCTTACGGTAAACCATGTACTCCTGGAGAGACAGAACAGCATAATGAAGAAAGTGATAAAGTGATGACATTTACGAATAGAGTCATTTGGAGATGACATAGCCCGCCCCCCAACATATGGATAAGACGATGAACCTACATAGTCACCTTTTTTTTGTCCCAAACAACAAAAATGTTATGTTCAGGCGCTTTGCAAAAAGAGCAGGTGTAGACCGTACAATTTATTCTGAAGAGATTCCAGCAGTTGAACCATGAGCAAGCTGTTTGCAACAATGGTGAGAAACTGCCTTTTAATGGGGAAAAAAAAACTTGAACGGATACTGACTCAGGGTGGGCAGCCTATTGCCCTGATTGGATGGGGTTTATGAATGATTGAGTGATAGAGTGAGAGGGGGGGCGAAGGCAAGGAAGTGCGAGAAGGCCGCTAAGTGTGAGAGAGAGCGCAAGACAGAAAGGGTGAAGGAGGGGGGGAGGGGGCACGGACATGCAAAGCAGCAACAATGATATCAACTATAATAACAGGATCCACCCATCCATCCACTTTCCTCCGCCTATCTGGGGCCGGGCCACAGCGGCGGCAGACCAAGAATGGCACCTAAAACATCCCTCTCCCCAGCAAACAGTCTAGATATCACCCCAGGATATTAACAAAATAACAACAACGTCATTACCACCCTTAAAATGATGATGAGATGGTCGAAAGTTCAAAAAAGGCTCAATGTCTCACCATGGCTAATACACAGCATAAAGTTTGGTGAGGTTAGAAGCTAGATTGTGAGATACTTCCAGAAAAGATGATAAGCGTTTAGGCTCTCCTTAAACATACATTTTCGAGGGAAAGACAGAACAAACAAACAGTGAACCTGAATTGTTCAGTTCATGAGGTAGAATGTGGACAAACAGTGATTAAAGATGGATTCACTGATGACTGTACATCTTAATTATTTTAATTGAAAAGAATTACACATCTTAAACTGATTCGATGAAAAGATCTGGATTGCAAGGAATTTATGAATGATTTTGATTTCATGCATCTTCACCATCCTTCACTACTGACTTGAAACCAACAAACCTAAACATACTTTGTTTCTCCCAAACCTGAAGAAACTGAAGTCTCAAACCTCAAGTTCTGTTACTTTCATCTTTCTCCGAGGAGCAGAACCGCCCTGCAGGTCCACTGGTGAAGTTCCAGCAGAGATGGAATCTAAATTTTCAATTTAAGATCACAATTTTGCTTCCAACATTTGAAAATACAAGATTAATTGTTTACAATTGCTGGAATTCAGATGTCAATCCCAGCCGAGAGAGCGCTTTGAAAACCTCCTGGGCTGCTTTGTCTAAGTGTGTGTGTTTATGTGTGGGCGGTAGGTCTGGTGGGAGGGGTACTTTGGTGCAACAGCAGTGATGAGGTGACATGTTGATCCCTTTTTAAGCACTGCCCCGAACCCCTGACCCCCTCAGTCAAACATGTCACTGCATGCAAACCAATAAAGCGGTCACAATCACTGGCAGTGATCACAACTCACATCACACAATCATTACCAATGATAGCAAGGATTTGACACTGTGTTTTCTCTGACCCCCAAAAACCCTGTCATGACACTCAGGGGGCCTCCTGCCCTCCTCTTTCTGTGTGTTTGGCCCTGTTCCCAACAGCCCCATCTGCTCTGAGTGAACACTACATTAAGGACCATTAGCCCGGCCCTCCCCAAACTGCTGCTGACCCGGCTGAATTGGGGTTTGATATCATGCCAGCAGGAGTTTGCAGATACTGTTGCCCTTTGCAGAGAGCCTTACTTGTCCTTCCAAATCTTGAAGATCAATCCAAGTCTAAATCATCAGTGGGACAATTCAGAAGAAGGTCACCAGAGACCCATTAAGACTATGTCATTGTTATAATTATGGCAAACTTTGACTTCCACATTTTAATGCTGGTGAGCACTACTGTGGACTTTCGCCAAAATCAATACCTAAACAGCTGGTAAATTTCTCTTGTTTCTGTTTCGAGTTGCTGTTAATCGTTAAGTTGCACCACCGTGCTTCTGCATTTTTTCCACAGATTTTGTCATTTGTTCCACTGGAAATAAATCAAGATGTACGTTCAGGTTTGCTCTGCTGAAAAAATGTTCATCTTTTTCAAATAGCTGTCAACAGGATCGCATTTAGTAAAATCATATTTTTTGTTTTTATAATATCCGACAAAACCCCCCCCCCTGAAATATAACATGGGAGGAGAGAAGCATGGGAGCACAGACATTTATTTAGGAGCATGAAGACATATCGCCTTTCCTGTATAATAGGGCTGCCACGCACATGAGCACTAGATCCTCTCATAGCATCCAGGTGGTTCCCGACTTCCAGAACTAACAACCCCAAAGTCAGTATAATAATTAAATAAAAGAAGGATTGGAGCTCTGACATTGGGAACAGTCTGCATGATCACAGTCTGCAGCTGATACAAATGCACAAAACACTATTTGAAAGAAAATGATGTGATGACATTACTGATGTAATCAGTGTGGAAAATGATGACGGGGTTGAGCTGTACCTCATAGAGAATGTCATGACTGCTTTCAGTACCATATTTTATAGAACCCCAACACATTCTTCCACCTCGAGAAAGGAAAGTCTATCAATGATTTATTAGAGAGCTACAATTAATTGAAAGTCGCATGAAGCCTTTTGTGGCCCCATGGGGAGCTTCACCAAAACTGACAAAATGCCCCCAGAGATCCACACAGCGTGAAAGTGAATAAAAGTGCGCTCTCTCTCCCTCTTTGGCCTGCTTCTACTTTGTGCTTAAGGCTCGAGGACCAAGGCTTATTTAGCCGCTACAAGCATAACAAACCCAAATCTCCGAATAGGCTATCGGTGCAGTTGTCAGAACTTTGAGAATGAAGAAGAATGTTTAGAATATAGAAGATAATATCATTGGTTGTGCTGCAAATAACTGTCGATCAAAACCGTATTGTATGGAAGCGATGACTAACTGGCAGAGATAACTGACTTCTATCTGTATAAAAGTCTTATTGCCACAAATGAGAACAGCACCCAGTTTAGGAACGAGGACTATCATATAAGCCTGGGAAAAATATTTCAACACTATCCATCCACCAATCAGAGGCCCACAGTTAATGACCATAACCAATAAAACTCCTTTACCCATGAACCTTATGAAGCCGGTACAGGATACCGTTCTGACACTGGTATCACAACATGCCCGTATGCAACTGTCACACTCCAAGACATACAAACTTAAGTAAGGCAAATTAAATCAAACAAGTTACAGCTTTTTCCTGTTTCTTCAGGTTCTCATGTTCCATAACCAACGTTTTCCTTTAAGCCTCTTGACCTTCCACCGCTTAATTTTAATATTGTTAGAAATGGTGGATTAAGTGTAAATAATACAACTGCAACATAAGTCAATATGTGAAGTGAATCAACAAAAACTTGTTTCCCCCCAAATGTCTCTCCATTGGTTGTCTCAGCATGCGCCCATGTCTCAGTCACGCAAGGAAAATGGAAAGTAGACGGCTGCCAAAGGGCTGAACTAATTGAGATAGACAAAGGATCGACTTTTAACATAGCCAAAATGCAACATACTGAATGTATCTGGTGAAATATCCTGCAATTTGTCAAATCTTTTACAGTACCAGTCAAAACTTTGGACAGTTTACTATTGTTGGGAAAATATTACAATATCCAGACCTTAATGTGGCTCTTTATTAGATTTTATAGGATTTACAATAAGATTATGGCTAAATTATATACATAACTCAATACAGACTGTATCATACTTAATCATGAAATAATGTAAATGAAGTCGATTCCATTGTACATGCCACACAATCTGTCGAAGTATTCTTGTTTGTGTTCAAAGACAGATAATCATAGCTTTATATCTTTCATCTACAGTCAATTAAAAAAGCCCAAAGCTGATTTTCCGGCTGCAATGCCATGGAGTCATCGTGTGCATTCCCAACAGCACTGTAATCTAAGCTTGCTGTCTTGCAGAACAGAACAGTAAAATGCCACCTAAGCAGCCGCAGAACCCCACTCAATCCAGGAGAGCAGTGTCTTGGCGGCTGCAGCCAGAGAAAGCCAATAATACCATTTTCTTCTGGCCACCCTGATCTCAGCGATCCATCTCTCAACGACATGATGTCACCAGTAGAACTGGCAGCCAACTGGCGACAAAAACAATGTTTTTAATGACAGAGATTATCATCAGCCTCTGTTCTCGAGTCTTTCCCTTAGTCACAGCCTCATGTTCAGGGATTAAACTCCATCTGCAGAGTTTCCTTATTCTATTCTCAAACCAAAAATATAATGGCTGAGGGAAAACAAAGCCAGATGAGTTGAATTTAGACATTAATGCCTTTCAACTCATTTATAAATGTCACAGCCTCATATTATTCTATCACTCGTTCGGAAGAAGAGGCTCAGAAATATTGCCTCTTCAGACCCACAAATCACAGGTTGAGCGACTGGCTACGGATGAAACAGCAGCAAGAACAATGATACAGAATGACTATCCCGAATTATCAAAGTCATCTTAAACATCCTCACCGCTGTTGTTTTCCTATGGATGGCATTGAACACAAGGCATTCCCACCGTTTTCCAGCCAAACAGAAAGACTGGCCTTAACCACCTGGGCTGGGTCCATCTGCCATCACAAGATTTGGCTGTGGAAACAACACCACACAGTGCCTGAGTGGGGACGGAATTCCCAATGACATCATGCCAGAGGCCTTGGCTCCTTCGAGATGTTTGTAACAAATGTGGAAGCAACAATAGAATGTTGCACGAAGGCTTGCGATGCATGAATGCCCGCCAAATGGCTCTCTGCTATTGTTTTCCAGGCTTTTTACAAACTATTGAACTTGCTTATGCCTGAACTCCAAACAGATTACTGCAAACCATGAGGCTCGACAAGAGAGAGGGTGTTTCTGGGTTTTGAAGTCACTGTTTTCTTCAGCAAGATTTTAACAGCTCATACATTTGACGATATCATGACGTATCCGCATAGACTCTGTGCCAACTTAAGCACTTATGCTGTTGAAATAAATGCTACAAGAGTTGCCAAAAGTCACCCTGGCTTTTCTCATTTTTGTGTAACGTCATTTATGTGCCCCTATTTCTTTTCCTCCTCTTCCTTTGAGCTATTTTCATCTTCCATTCTCTGCAAAATTTCTCGTTCTTCTAACCCCAAAGGCCATTACCACTCCCATCACCCCCCTCCACCCTCCACCTCGTCTCATTCCTCACTGCTTCCAGTCATCCCTCCCATCTGGCAGACTTCCCTGCAGATGAGACCCTTCTAATTAGCCCTGACCTGTTAATTAGCCATCTAATGAGCACATTAATGAGGGACAGGCAGGCTGATTAGATGTACAGGAGCTTCATACTCACCAGTGGAACCAGAACAGTTAAACAACTGACTAAGAAAAAGACGGATGTGTGCGAATGACAGATTTAAGATGTGTTGTCAGAGATCAAGATTAGTCCAGTTTGAAAAATGAATCACATTCACGTCAAGTGTGTTTTGTACCTCCAGCAGGTCTATCATGCGGGTCATTTGGGAGTAAATGAGGACTCTGTGTCCCTGGGCCTTTAGTCGACTCAACAGGATATCCAGCGTGTGGAGTTTGCCACTTTCCATGATCAGGCTCTCCTTATCTAGAAAAGGCAGAGACATAGAAGTTAAAAATAAATGTTTGGCAGAAGAAGGGTGTTTCAAATTTACACACATTTTATAAAACCAGAATTTCATACTCGTGCATACTTCAAACTTCTTTTGTGGTTGGGATAATGTTATGAACCAAATCTGAATAAAAAACGATGCAAAAAAAACTGAAAACAAACAAAAGAAAAAAAGGCTTCCTCTAGATAACCAGACTTGAATGTCCCATGTCAATAAATTATTCTCTAATTTGCTAAAACTTTAAAATTTGCTATGTCTTTCTATTCCAAAATAGAAAGCAGTAAGGTAAGCTACAGCGACTGCTTAAAGTTGAGAGTCTTTCCTGATCAATATAAGTCTTTGAAAGGGCTCCGTATCCCTGGATAATGACTCTTTCACCAGAGCGGATAAGCTTTGGGGTCAATCCTCCTGAATCTGTTCCTGATTTGGTGAATGTTTGTAATAAATATCAGCCCCTATTGACTGAACTGTTGATGACAGCAACGGGTGAGAAAGCCAATGAACAATTCATAGGGAAATTGAGAGGAAAATTTAATCTCCCCCCTATTGACACGTTGCCACAAAAGACGTGCAAATAGGACTGCCATTCGGTCTTGGTCGCGTTACCGTCAGCGCTACATCAGGTGCCATTCAGCCGTCGAGTGACTGACCACAAATAAGGAGAATTCTGACCCTGGGTCTGCAGTTGAAGTGGTTCCTTCTATGTGCAGCTGATGAGGAATTAACGTCATCTGGCACAATGGTACAATGAGGAAAAGGCCGGGGCCAATATCGACCCAGTGACAGGCACACGATGGTGTTTGACCAAAAGGTCATGACCCTAAGTGAGGAAACCCTTAGGCCAGGTCCAGGGTCAGGTGACATGGTTGGACAAGGGTTACAAGAGAGTCCCTATGGGAGAGTCAAGGCTTGGCCGTCTCACACTCACACTTTTGTTGAGGGGACAATCTGTGCCAATAAATATTTCAAAGTCTTATTTCCTCGCTTTGTCGATATAATGTAACCAACAGCGATGAAGTCAAGTCTCTGTCCAAAAACAAAAGTTCCGAAAACTTAAACCGAAGCTGTGATAATACCTGCATACAACCACATCCCTGCCACGATATCCACGAACCCCCGAGATGACATCATTGCTTGACGACCAGTATGCTTGATGACCCAATGAGAATGACAAATTCAACAGTCTTTCTTCAATTTGAAACGGTAGCCTCCTATGCTAATTTGTACTCAGGCTCAACCCTGACCTGTGACCCTTTAGTGCAGACCCCCAAACAAGTTCAGGCCCTGTTGAGGTGTTAAAGAGGCGCTAATAGAACAGATGAACAAGGGAAACACTCTGGGGAGGTATTGTTGAGATCCCCTATGGGTCTCAGTGCACAGTGTTTAGCCTGTCAAATACATTTGGCCGGGTCGCACAGGCCTACATCTCCGGGGCAAGTGTTTTCAGGATGAGCTCTGAATTAAGGGTACAGAGCCTTCCAGAATTATTGCCAACCTTCAAAACAAAAATAGTAAAATGAGATCCTAAAAATGTCTTTAATGACTATACCAATGATCTTTCATTCAAATTATTCCCAAAAATCTAACATCTAAGTCATGTAACAAAATTTAGAAAAAACATTACATTCTTAATGTAAAAGATATATTTTTCTCTCCAAGCCTTCTTCTGACACAATAAAAGCTCTGAGTCTCCTTCTGTAGTCTGTGTTGAGGTTTGAGTCCACATGGACAAGATCTCAGACCGTCAATCCATACAGAGACTCTCCAACTCCTTCAGATTCCAAAGTCAACCCTTATGGACTCTCCTCTGCAACACATCCCACAGATGGTCTGTGGGTTTAAGTCGGGCAAGTGGGATGGCCAAGGCAAGACCTTTATTTTGTGATCTCTAGAACATTTTTCGGTTAATTCTAGTGTGTGTTTGGGATCAATGTCTGACTGGAAGGTTCAACCACGACCCACTCGCGGTCCAACCACGAGTGGGTTTTCTTGGCAGATACTAGGATAGGTTTTCGTCAGAAATATGTGGGTATTTTATTATGTCCATGGTTCCATGTGTTTTAAAAAGATACCCAGGGACTGTAGAAGAACAATTTTTTGGACTTGAATGAAAGATAAGATTTCTGACAATGACAATTGATAATTTTTACATCTTATTTTTTTCAGGACTGTGTTGTGTTTTAATGTCTTTCACTTCACTTGTTTAGGCTCTCTCTTGACTTCGGCTACATAACAGACAAAATATTATGAAACTTCCAACCGAATTAAACTTACAGATGAAAAATGAAAGACATTGAGTAAATGAAAGAGTGATCACTGAAGGAGATACCAAAAATATAGTTAGATAATGCCAATAGTAAGTGACAATAAACGCAGTCGGAAGCAGAAGATCCAATATATATATAGTAGTATGTTTGATTGCAGGTAAATAGTTGTTATATGATAAGATTGGTGTTGGACCATATCAATTAATCTAAATGTATAAAAAGGACAGGATGGGACATGCAGAGGGTTAGACGTGTTCATAGAAAAAAAAACATCCAGACAGAGAGTGATGGGGGTCTGCGGTGGCTCCGGCTACAGCTAGGCAGTAATAGCATGGTGGCGGCGGCGGTGATATTGTGGTTAAGATGAGACGGACCCTTCTCACCACAGGTGCCAGTCTAACTGGTGCCGCTATTTAGTCAAGGGTACCAACCAGTTCTGCGGGCCACACAGCCAAAGACCCAGATGCATACCACCACTTGGCAAAGATGCAAATGCTCATTTTAGCAAAATTGCTCAACTCCTGCCACCAATCTGTTTCTGTTTAGCAGATTATATCCCAGCCTCCAGAGTTTAGTGCCATGTTTGACAAACCTGTCTGAGGTTTTCTGTGGTCAAACGGGGCAGAATGTGGTTTGTATTTAAACTAATTCTTGAATGGCATTAAAATGAAAATCGGAAAATCCCATATTGAGCAGTTGGATACTATTATTTCTGTATGAGGAGACACGTCAATCAGAGTAATCCTCTTGTTTATGACTGGATTATAGAGGAGACCATTAATAGGAGAACAGCTCTGCTCCTTAAGAAAGCCACCTTTTGATATTTGAATAACCCTAATCTTTCATACTCTGTGAACCAGCTAATGGGCATCATCTGATCTCTTACCAAGCTGATACCTGGTGACATTCCACCTGCAGAAAAATAATGATGACTCTGATAAAATGGAGGGACCGATTGAAATAAAATCCCATCCATTAACTATCCAAACTCCCTAAAGCCCAGCAACATGGCTTATAGAGAGGTGGCCGGGTTCAAAACACTTAGAGCCGCATACAGCAAATCCCCATTTCTAAATGGCGCTGCCATTTCCTATAAAGCAAAGCCAAGAAAATGAATACTTGCGATTTGGGAGAGCTCTGGTGGTCTTTCCCATTCCAACATAACGCTTATGGCTTACATTATAAGCTACATGTGGCTGTAGAGAAATGCAAGGACATAAAAGTCAGAACTGAGCAAACTGGATGCAATAACCATGCGTGTGCATGAATTTTAGATGGCTTAAACAGATTCAAATGGATATGTCTATACATCTAACTCAGATGGCGCTTTAAAGAAATCTGCCTTCAAGATTGGTTCAGTTAAATAAAGTCAAAATAAAATGTGGTTTCACAGTATCATTGTCATATGTATCGTACACAGCTCGATGGCAAAAGAAAAAAAGAGTTCAGGTTCGGCTCCGGATCAGCTCACATTAAGGAAAATATCATGGTACAAATGAGCATTGTGGATTAAAATGCACTAAAATGGACATAAAACAACTTTCTAATAGCGGACTGACATGGACCACCTCGGCATTGAGACCACACCCTGAAAACACACGCAATTCCCATGTGGTGTCACACCACTCTCCTGTTGCTATGGATACACATATCAAGCTTCACCACCTGGCCTGCCCCCCTTTCATAGCAGCCCCCTACCCGCACAAATCCAATCCAGTCTTACAGTGGCATTGGCCCAACCATCCGTTCCCATCTCCTCCTCTCCTTACCTCCTGCTGGCAGATTAGACAACACTCCCCTGTCCCACCTCTCTCCCCCTTTCGACCACATCAACTGCACCCTCCCGCCCATTCTCAATGTTTTCCTTCTCTGCTTCTATATACTCCCCCTCCCACCCTACTGTCTGTCCCCTGACGGTGTAATCCAATCCCTGTAGGGCCAGAGCCAGGGGCCTGACACGGTCCTGACCCAATTAGAGGCCTGCTGCCAGCTAATTAACCCCAGCCCATTCCTGGTGCCTGGCGCCTGATACTCCCAAACCAACTACGGTGCTAATTTCATTAATACTCCACTACAATAATCTGTCCTGTCCCCTTTCCACTCTGCTGTTGCTTCCAAAGACGAGAGCAGGGCCTGCCCTGGACAGAGAGGGATAGAGCCATATGCGTTCAAAAGAGCGGAGTTGAGGTGAGATTGCAGAAGGGAAAAAAAAAACTGAAGAAAGAAGATGAATGGATGGTTATGTGAGAAAGAGAGACAGATGGGGGACCACAGAGCGGGTCGAATCTGCGATCGAAGCCGGCGTCAGCTCCTCACTGTATAATGATACATTACACTGTGCAATCAATAAGTCAATGAGCAACACTTGTTCAGCACTGCTGATGATGGATATATTAGCCTGATACTACTCTACTACTTCGGCAAGTATCGACAAAAATAAGACTTAAACTTAATTTCATGCAGTCAGGGCATCAGTACAGCTAAGAGCCAGATGCCAGTGGGAGCTTTTGGATGCTGGGAATGACTTGATAGAAAGGCAAGAGGAGATGATGCAGCTTCTTGTGGGGCCTCTGTGGAGTTTTACAGAAGCCACCTGAAATCTGTCTGCACCCAGAATCACCACAGTATCTCCACTCTAGAGACGAGCCAAATGACAGGCATGCATTCCCGAAAGCCCGACTAATGTGCTTGCAAGACTACTTGTGACGGGAAGTGAGTGATGGACTACGTCTCTGCGTGTCTCCTGGTTCTTGAGGAGCCGTTAAGCAGGGGCAGAGACAGACTGTCTGTGGAGGTTTAGTTGGGGAATCTAACTACACCACAGCAGCCTACTGTGAACTCTGTCATTAAGATAGATTACTGCTAGTTACCCCTGGCCAGTGCTGATCCCACATACACCACAAATGAAAGATGGGCCTCCCTGTTCCAAGATCTCATCACGGCGGTATAATGTGGCTAATGTCTCCCCCTTCAGTCTGCTGTGGGATTTAAGGTTATTGTCTGCAAAACGCACTCTTTTGGATTTTCAAATTACAACAGGGATTTAAATCATCTCTTTCCGTTTACACATTTGATGTTTTGTTTTTTTCTTTTTGTCCAATACCACAGACAGTTGACAATTAAGTGCGGCTTGAGATGGGCTGAGTCAGATGGCGGCCCTCTGACTTGTTTTGTGCCCGTCTATCAGAGGGCCTAGGGGCAGCTTCCTGCCATTTTGCTTGAGAGCAGAGTTTCTTTGAAGGGACAGGAAGGCAAAATTGCATTTCCCACAGCCTGATGTTGGCTGCTGGGCCCCAACTGATTGGCCTCTCTCTCACTCATAGTCTGGTTGATACATAGGCAGCCAAATACGACCCTTTACAATCTCCATCACACACGTACAGTTTATTCCCAGATCATAGGGAAACCAGGAAAAGAAGCTGGTGCCATAGAGAGAAGGACATCATTTTGTGGAACAGACCCTTCTAATTACTGAGAGTGTGAGACAGCGAGGAAGGTTATTTCTGTGTCTGACTGGAATGTTCTTGAAATAAACCTATGGCATGCAAGTTCAACCAGGTTGCTTTTAACGTGATGCATAAGGTCTACGTCTCTATGTGAATATAAAGTGGCTCAACAGTTTCCGGGAAAAGTGAAAGAGCAGAACTGCGGTAATTTTGCAAACAAACAAGACTGGAAAGTTCCTCTAATTATGGCTAGAAATACTTCTCTCACATGTGGGAGGCTCAGACTGGATGACTGCAGGGGTTTTGTTCAGGGCTGAGGATGGCCTATTTGGAATTGGATGTCAGAAAAGTGCAACTTCACCATCATAAAATCTAATTGGATGATCACTGTGAATACAAATAAATGTGATTAATTATTTTCTTCTGGTTCAAATACGAATACAGCGAATGAGGGGAAAAGGAGAGTTTTTATTGGGATTCACTTTTTAATTTGGTTTAATAACACGTAGTGTCCAGAGTAGTATGGCGTTTAGTTTTTTCTCTAAATGATCTGTGCTCTTACTGCCAATGGATGCTCATTGAAAAAGTTAGCTCCTCAAGAGAGTAACATTCAGAGGTGCTGAGGACTAATTTAATTCCCCACTCATGGATGAATAAGTTCAACCACATGACATCATTAATGAGCGCCAGCCTAAACTGTAAAAAAAACGCAATGTTCCAATAGTGAGGAACTTTAACATTTCAGTTTCATCCAGCTGTTTTTATACAGACGAAGGGAGACGTTTCCAAGCATTGTGCTAAATAATTTGAATCAGATATCATGTGATTAATATGGAGTAGAGAATTGGATGAAAACTTCTGGTCTTGTCATCATAAAAACCAAACAATAAACATCTAAGGATCAAGACACTATCCCTAATTGTTTTTTCCTCCTCTGGGGCCTGACTCCTTATAAGTCAACTGATTAGATTCCTCCGTCGATATCAGCGGTCTGCTGTACTCACGCCATGGCGTTGAAAACAAACAGTCATTCAGCTCTGCCATTTGTTCTGAAAGGTGTGGGGCTGGGAGTGCAGATGAGAGGGAGGCTGGGAAACTTCAGCTGGGCTACTGTACATATCTGGGCCTTGATGTGGCAACAATGTGTTCAGTGGAGGACGGGTGCTGGAGTGTTGGGTCACTTCCTTCCTCCTGAGGCTGAGAAAGAGTTGGGAGACCAGACTGACCGAGAGGCTGTGGCCCGATACTGATTTCAGATCGGTTTGTTTGCGAGGCCAATGGGGGTGAAGCCTGTCTTCCTCGGCCCACGTGTGTGTGTGTGTGTGTGTGTGTGTGTGTGTGTGTGTGTGTGTGTGTGTGTGTGTGTGTGTGTGTGTGTGTGAAGAAAAGGCAATGCCTGCGAGCGTGGGAGAGTGTGTGGGGAGAAATGAGAGACACCTCAGGCTCCTGTGAGAGCGCCGCACAGCTCCCTGAATGGTCCCGATGGCGCACGCACAAACACAAGCACACACACACACGGACCATCTATTAGCGTTACCTAACTAAGCACTTGAACAATGACCAGTAGCTAAACTTCCTCGCTTTGTCTGCGTCTGTGTAACTTCACAAGAGCTTTCAGACGGTTCTCACACAGACACACAAATACTTGTTTTGCTTCTGATTTTGACACACAAACACTCACAAGCACGCGCGTTCATAGATGCGCGTGCTTGTGAGTGTTATTTGAAGACAAAATACACCTATTATGGTATCACATTCTGGCCTAGAGAATCAAGTGGAATTAGAAGATTTTGAAAACATGCACGGAGATTAAAATATCAAGTAAAAGTGTGTCTCTGACTGCCTAAACACACAAAATGAATGACATATCAAGAAGAAAGCAGTCATGGTGATCAATGACAGAGAGTTTATCAGAGGCTGTGCAGGTCAGTGAGAAGGGAAGTGTTGTCTATAAAACTGTAATGGCCTTTCCCACCCTAGACACCCATCAGTCATCTGAACCCTGGCAGCAAATCACCTCCCACTCTGCACCAGCTGACCCTTAATTCAATGAGCCCACACGTATGCCTGCCATCCTGCATTTGAACTTCAATGGAAAACCCTGGTAGCCGTTTGTGTGCGTGAACTTGTTTGAGCTCTTTGCATCAGCAGTTCCAGGATTGGTTGCCCTGGCAGGCGAACAGGCAGTGACAGAGGAGGGTGATCTGCCAGCTCTCTGCCTTGCTGGCCTTAGACTCGCAACTGCGGACACTGAAAGGGCTCCAATCAAGCCTTTAGTCAAAGACTGGATATCCACCATGAGTCAGTAAAAACACAAACAAGCAAATGAAGGTAAAGCAATCTATGGGTCGCCTATAAAGAACTGATTTGTTGACTGCAGCGTATAGATGCTCATTTGTTTGTTATGTATCGGGTCAGCCAGTGTGAGCTTCATGGACTCAGACACTCGGTTTAAAGCCATAAAAAACTGCAATGTGGAAAAATATCAACTTAACACACGAAAGAAAAGTCCTCACCAGGTATCCGAATGAAGGACCAGCCATGTCTTGGGCTGAGGGCCATCAAACCCCCAGGGCATCGCGAGTGGAAGGTGCTGGTCCTCGTACACCAGTCTGAAGCATGTTCAGGTGATCCATAGAGGAAACACTGTCTGAAAACTGTGCCTCCTCCGCTGTGTGTGACTCGCCACTCATTCTCTGCACTGCGGTCATCACAGTAACGCTCCAAGGGAACTGCAGTCACCTAGGAAACCAAAAGGAAAGATTTTCTTTTTTGTATTATAAAAAGTTCAGTAGAGAGACAAAGAAAAGTTTAGCACATTGATTAACAGACGTTTTGATGTTTTCGTTATCTATTTTGTTTTGGCTTATTTTTTTTCCTTCATGTTAATCAGATGTGTCAAAAACATGACATGAATTTACAATATAGTTATCTATTCCAGCGATATGGCGGGAGATCGGCACATGAGGGCTGGTTGCACTGAATCAGCAAGTTCTGTGTGTGTGTGTGTGTGTGTGTGTGTGTGTGTGTGTGTGTGTGTGTGTGTGTGTGTGTGTGTGTGTGTGTGTGTGTGTGTGTGTGTGTGCCCGCGCACATAGGAAATGGGCAAGAGCAAACGTTACAGCTGGTGAATAACCGGAGTTTGAAGACCAGTTTTAGAGTTTGTTTGTTTAAAATGCAGCTGGAAGGAACAGCGGGGACCCCACAACCACAGCACACACTGCCACACATACACACTCACACAAACATAGCCACACATAGGGTTACTCATTGTTGAAAGCCTAAAGACAATGTGCGCAGTGGTTTACCACTTCCCTTTCCAGGGCAACCCAAATGTTTGTGTCTTTGCCACACACAGTGTCCACCCAACCACACACGGAAGACTTTCAACAGTATGTGCATCAGGCTACTTGCTGCTCACACGCAAACATACCCGAGGCGTGGCGGCAAGCAAGAACTTGGGTGGTACTGCGGGTTGGCAGGGCCGCGGCGAGGTTGCTGCAGAGTTTCGACTGTGGATCATCGTGTCCATGTGTCCCATCACGCCAGGCCTTACTGCTGCAAACACCAGGTCCTGCAACACATATACAGATTATGCTAAGCTGTTTTACTAAGGTCAAAACACCAATAGGGGGATTTTTACTGAGTTTTGGGTTGAATTAAATTGCTTGCTCAGTTGATGTAAGGCCTTCCTGCTTTTTATTTTGGCAAAGTTATCCTCATATAACAAATAAGAAATGAACATAATGTTAGAGATGCTGCAAAACCGAAGTAAACATGAAACCTACTGAGGTCACAGAGTGCAGCGCTCATGTTTTTTTCATTAACTGCTTTGACATTATATTTAAATTTAATTTGCTGGCATGCCTAAAATGTTATGTAAAATATGAGCCAATACTTAATATGTTATGTAAAACGTATCATTTTGCGGCTTATGCGATTTTAGTAGGTTCTGTCCCAGGATAAACTGCATACCTAATCTTGTAATCTTTTGGGGGACACATACATTATACATACATTCTGAACAAAATTGGACAGAGGGGAGATACTGATGAATAATTCACGTATAATGCAGTGGTAGGTGTTAAATGAATACATTAGTGTTGTGTATGTGTGTGCATGTGTGATGTGATTCCACAGACATAGTGGATACACAGTGCCATCTAGTGTTTAAAAACTCCTCCTATCAAGCCGAGCTCACATTCTGTTCAACACCAGTAAAAAAAGTACTTCGTTGGATATGAGAGGCAAACACTGTAGGATTAAAACACGGAACGGTATACATCTCGCATCATGAGGTGTATTTCATTCCCAATAAAGCAAAGCTGTAGGAGTAAAATATGTTAAGGAGGTGGTAGGAATGGCCCCATTCTCTCAGCTCCTCAAGACGAGTAGCAGGAGAGCAGAAGGCAACACTGACCACACTGTCGACAACACAGAGAGAGAACATGAGCCAAGCAGAGAGGAGGCTACGCGCACACACTGCTTCAAATGAAAAATGAGGAGTTGAAAAATGTTCTGTGGGAGTGGGAACTCAAGTGGGAGTCTGGGGTCAGCACAGTCACACAACACATACAGCATTAACTCTCAGATAGTTTTTAAGTTTCTCTCATATTTTAACCGACGATTTAGGGTCTTTCATTCCTTAATCCGCTCGAGGGGGGAACCTAAGACACTAGGCTACTTAGTGTGATGAAGCCAGGAGAGGTAGAAGGATGGAATTACCCTAAAAGCAATTCTCTCCTGAGAATTTCACAGACATCGAGCAGCAATAACATTAAAACCAGCTGACTGTAATATTGCGTAGGTCCTCTTTTGCTGCCAAAACGATTCTGTGATGCACTATGTGTTCTGAAAACTTTATATCAAAACCAGGACAAAAGTTTTCAGCAATTTGTACAACAGCTGCTCTTCATGGGCTTGGAACACACGGCTAGCCTTCACTCCCCCTGTGCATGAGAATGAACCTCGGGAACCCATGACGACCAACATTAGACCAATTTGGTTGGTACTAACTTCTGCTGACCAGAAACACCCAACAAGTCCTGCAGTTCTGGAAACGCTCTGAACCAGTCATCCAGCCATCATAATTAAGTGCTTCTCAAGGACGCTTACGTTTCTTACTCCAATGCGTTAAGTTCAAGACAATTGTTCACTTTCTGCCAAAAACATCCCACCAACTAACATGTGCCAAGATAATCAATGTAGTTCTGACTTCAACCACTTATCGGTAGTTATAATGGTATGGCTGACCTAGCCAATGGTTGACATTTGCTGGGTTGTGTCACTCAGCTGAATGACAAATTCTCCTACAGCACTGACCTTGGAGTTGCAGCTGCTACGTGTTTTAGGTGCCGTATGTATATTTGAACTGGCACCTCTGCTTTGCTTTGTCTTTCTCTAACTGATAATTCCCTTACATATTGCCAAACGATACAAAAACGGAGGAAATAAGTGCCGGCATAATGTAACCAGGCAGTTCTTATCTGCTGAATTCAACGCATATGAAAGCGATTGAGTGCAGATGAAAAAGAACTGTGGTGTGTTACATCAGCTCTCACTGGTATGAGTCCAAAATGGTTTGATGGGAACAAAAAAAATGGACCACTCATTTCTCCACCATGAGACCATCGGTGCTGTACCTGACCTGAAGTTCAGCTTTTGGGAGCAATCATCCCCAGAATCAACCTTCCAATGAGAACTCAGAGCCTCTGTGGTGATGAAATAAGAGCAGTGGGCCATCTTACTGACCCATCACTCCCTCTGTCCCGCATACACCGCCTACAAGACCAACCAATGCTACTGGCTGGTCAGTTTGCCTAACTCATGCTCCGCCCCTCCACTGAGTTTGATGAAATCAGTATTTTTCTATCATTGGTAAAAGTGCCATATCTGGCAGGGCTAAGGAAAAAAAACCTTTGATATTTAATGGGCCCTTCCGGCCAAGTTCCAAATCCTCTATCCCGCTAACAAACAAACACAACGACAGATACTGGTGAAAACCTTCTTGGTGGTAGTATTTTCTTTCGGGCATCAGCTGCATCAAAACAATGTGCACCCACATGCTCCCCAAATGAAACGAGGGCACATGTGAAATCACTTGATTGCAACAGTGACCGACAGTGAAATTGGTAGATATGTAAGCAATATTTTCTCCCAAAGGTTGCACGGCTGGGTTACAACACATATTTATACAGTCATCTTAAACGTCACCACAAAGTACAGAGTCACTTCTAACGTCACATGAGAAAGAAGGAGCCATGCAGAAATCTTGGTTTACCAATTCAGAATATATGTACTTAAATTATAGGGCAGCATACTTTGGAGCATTCCAGGAAATTTATGGTAATATTTGATTTGGGAATTATTTTAGACTCATGAATGGGAAAAGGAAGTGGGCTTTAAATGGAGGTGTCTTTATTATGCTCAAGTCGAGGGTATGCGATTTCAGACCGTGAACGTCACAAGTTTAAGGCCTTGAGGAATACCGCAGAATGATACCAGATTGATCAAGGAAGAGAATCGATGCATATACAATCCAGAATATAGGCACCCCTCCCCCTATTCATCCTTCATCTGACGGAGAATCTCCGGCCCTGATTAGGACTCTGAATAGTAAATACCAATACGGTGCAGTGTATTGATAAATACATGGCCATGTCTGTGTTGCTGGAGTTGCAGAAGAATTTATATGAATTGATTCATTTCGTTCTAATCCATGTGGACAGATTCCAAATGCATGAGAATAGATTTTGATTGTGTGCGCACAGTTAAGTAAACCGAGCGCACAGCTTTACATGTGACTCTTAAATTTCTCATGGACACAGGAGGGGACTCTTTAACAACGTGCGATATAATAAAACTGAATAGTGTTTGATCTGTTGGTTCTATAGTGCCTTTGTATTTTATTTTTCGTTTTTGTATTTTGCGCTATCCTACATTTTATTAGTTTTGTTGAACTTCTATCGGGTTGGTGAGCGTAACAAAATTGAGGACTATAAAAAATTATGCGGATTATCTCAATTCTATGAACAAAAGCGTGGTTCTCATTTTATTCAGAATCGCACGGCCCTAGCAGATATGGACTGATGAAGTTGCAGAAATAGATACAAAGCTGTTATTTTACATGTCTGACTGTATAGAAACAGATAGATGTCTAGTCTATGCAGACAGTGGAGATATATAGAAAGAGAGAGGACAGTGTTAAAGGGTAAAAAGGCTACAGGGAAGCTGGGTTCCACAATGGATCCCAGAGGAGGGAGAGGAAACCTGGGCCTGAGAACAGGCTGTGGGGCCAAACACTGACTGACACACAAGGGACATTTTCTGCATTATCAGTAGCACCTGACACACTACTGTATTCTCATCTGTTTGTCCCGCACCAATGTGTGGAATATAGTGTTAGTGTACTATATGTGTGTGTGTTTGTGTTCTCTGAGTGTCTTACCTGTAAGACAGGGCTGGTGTGGGTGTTTGGGAAGCTGGTGGGTCTGTTCAGCCACAGAATAAGGTCCTTGCGGGATAAACACGTACTCCTTGGGCGTGAACTCCCTCCATCTCCCTCCAAGTCTCTGGTTTCCTCCTTACCCTCTTCTTCAGGGAACAGGCGTTGATAGTGAAGCCGATACGCAGCTTTGAGTGACAAAAAAAGGGCTAACCATCTGTAAAATACAGCAGCAGGTAGCAGGAGAGGAAAAATATAATTAAAAAAGGAGTGTTGTTAATCGCCATAACTAAGTCATTAGTAACATCAAAGTCCTCTCCAAAAGAGCATCTCGAAAACTATTGGACAAATCTTTCAGTTTCTCATCATCTAACAGGGGTGAGGGTCTACGACATCACATATCACCCACACACAATGCAGGTTTAACATCTCCCCAAAGACGGTTTTACCATCGTTCACACCTGGACTCACATCGTGCTAACGACTCACATGATGCCCCAAGCAGACAATCCAGACCAATCTGTCCCTAACGACTCCTGGCAACTCATACATACCCTAAATAGTTATGCACGACCAAATGTCAACCACTATCCACGTACCAGTACCACATACTGGATGTAAAGAATCCATCCAGGATTCCTCCATCCACTCTAGATTTCCATCTAGAAAAGCCCATCGAGGCATGTTGTGATTTGTGATTTTGGTATATACAAGACTCATCCCTACCGGACAGTCAGAACTGAAGAAGACTCCTGGATGAGAGGGGAAACGTCCCCAAGCCAAAACAGAAGTCCAAGTGATTTGGATTCAACCCACATTGATCATCATGACCTGGATGAATGATAATCTACACAGATGTTTGTTGTCTTGGTGAGAGGCATTTGGACAGGGTGGACTTGAAGAGCATTATTATTATTCAACACCCCACCTCATCTAACGTTTTTTCAAACAAGGACTACGTTCACCAGCCCCACTATGCTGTTCAGATTTTTTTTTCTCGGGTAGGAATTGTTTTTTCATGATAGTTGGCTCTAATGTGAATGGTTCCGTCCTCCAAAACAGCAAGCATGAGCATATTGATACATTTTTGCAAGAGTTGTGTGTCACCAACAACAAACATTTTTTAAAGGCCTTAACCCAAATGTGATGTAAATGTGTGCATGATTCTTTACTCTGGAGCAAAACTTCTCTCCGCTCCTTTCATTTTGCCATGCTGTTGGTTTCTGACATGGCCCATTACATACAAAGATCTAAAAAGGATATCAGATATATCCTGTCTGAAACCACATGCAGAAGTGACACAAACCAAAACCATTAAAAATATAAGATTTTTTTTTCACACAGCACTGAGGAAATCTGATTTGTATCACATTTAGGAAATAAAACACATAAACTAAGCGATATTGTCTTAGCAATATGTGCATGTGCCAGAGAGAAACAGGTGTGAAGATAAACATTAGAAGCCCACCTCACTAGGGTGCCTTGGAGCATGAGATTGGACATCTCAGCTGGTGACATGTCGATGAAGCGCAGGAAGGAGAAACAGTTTCCTTTGTCATCACCTGGAAGGGAAAAACATGACATAGAACGGGGAATGTGAGAATAAGCATGGGAAAAGAGGGAAACTATTGGAATAATAAATGGGAAAAAGAAAATTGAGAATGTGTAGCTGGAGTGTACCTGAAGGTGGAATGCCAAATGACAGAGGTTCAATTCAGATGGGTTAACAACTTTGTGTACATATGAACTCAAGGTTTAATATGTGCTCACCTTTTCTGTGAAAGAGGGACTGCTGGATGTGGTTTGGAGAGAAAGGAGAAAGCAGCACTTGAAGTAATCTAAGGAAGAGGCAAACACAGACCGAGCAACACCAATTAATGAGGAAAGGAGAAAAAAAAGAGACAATAACCTGATCTATTTTTATACTACTAATTGCTATCAGATAGGATTATTGAGATAATTGTCTTTTGCAATTCATAGATAACAAAAATCTACAAAAAGAGTTCTAAAGAAATATTTTGGAAGGTTTTAAATATTACTCTCAATTGCCAATCCAACCCTTGTTAAAACAATGCTTGTAGAAATGGTAGGGTTTCCATTGAAATTCAGGTGCGCCGGTGAAGACAGAAGGATGTCCGTGAGGAAGAACCTACTTGTTTTTGGCCTGGTTGTGTGTGTGGATGAGGCCATGACGGTAGAGGAACTTTGACATGATGTAGGGCTTGAGGCACATATGGAAAGGAGAGCGTGTCTCTTGGCGCTCAAACAAGTCAGGATGGTTGCACACCTATGCACAGAAACAAAGTAGGGAATGAAACCAGAACTACTCATGCTTACGTTTGTGCAGAGACTGCAAATTCACTGTTTAAAAGAACCCCACAAATGTCAGGGATATAGGTGTTAATATGACACCTCAAGTAATAACGAGGAAAAACAATCATGGATGCCATTTATCAGCAAAAATGATAAAAACTTCATTCTATACTGACACTGAAAACCAAACCAACATCTTAATGCACGCTATCGTACCTTCCTGAACTGCATGACCAGGTTCATGAGTGAGGAGGTGGTGCTGTGGGACTGCTGGGCTGTGCCCATGGAGGACTGCAGCAGATCTTCAATGGAGATCTTGTTCCTCAGAGCCTGGTAGAGCAATCTCTGCCGTGACGTCACTTGGCAGTAGGTCAGGATCTCAATCTGAAGGAGAAGGAGGAACAGGGAAAGTGTGAAAAGGATCTGGAAATAAAGAATACTCCGTTGCACCTACCCTGCACCATTGTTACTATTGATCAGGTTTCTCTTCGAGGAAAAGCGCTTGTTGTGAAGTTTAGTAAAACATTTCCAACAAACTGTTCACTTAGATACCATCAAAAAACATGACCATTTGACATTTGTATAGAGACAATGACAGCATAAATTATATCTGTGGTTTTCTAAATTTGTTCTATGAAGGTTGTGTCTAGAAAAGTGACAAGTAAATTGTGTGTGGTTCCCTTCATCTTCGGATGAAATGCAGAAAAATGGAAGGATGTGTTATACCACAACAGTGATTGAAAGTGTCCTCAATTGGTCTTGGCGTGCAAAAGAATTGATTTTCAAAGTAAAGCTTTGCTGCGTGTGTAGCATTCAGCCACAGCTAAGTCAAACGATCCCACAAGTTTTAATCACATATTAAATATCTGGTTTATCTTTGATGAAAGCAGTGAAACTGAACAACAAGCCCTAAAAACCCTGACCATGAACCACGGGTGAACTGTACTGACAAAACATGAAAACTAACCAGACTGGAGAAGAAAAAGGGAAGTGGGCTGGCAGGGCTGAATGTGGGTGTGAGTGGGGAAAGTGAAAAAGACAGATGTTGGGGGGCCGTGAACTCTGCCATTCCTCTGACTGCGTGTCGAGACTCCCACAGCGTGAGTGAGTATGTGTGTGCCGCGTGTGACAGCGAGAGCGCCACAGTACAGCATCTGTCGAGAGGATCTGTCAGCACCAGCATCATTCACCCGCTTAGTAGAGCACTTGGTATGGCGGTGAGTGGTACAGAGAAAGATGGAGGAATGTTACGTTTTTAAAAAAGGACAGGAAGGATACGGAAAGATTATCATTTTGTTTTGTTAGTAGCGGATATTAGCCTTGTTTGTTTTGATCGAAATGATTTATGCTCGCTTAAAATCAAACCCAAGAGACGACAGGCAAGTACGGTTATGATGACGGTATCATTCCCTATCAACACATATCAAAAGAGTTTTCAATAAAGTGCGTGATTGTACAGGTAATAACAGATTTTATTGAAAGATACAAATTAAAATCAAGCCCCCCCCCCAAAAAAAAGTAAAGCTTTGTATATCGTAGACTAAAATCTCATTATAGTTCAATTGTCAAGTTGGCTCGCCTACCTTGTCCGAGAGCTCATTTTCCACATCCTTCTTGATTCTGCGTAGCATGAACGGCTTGAGGATCATATGCAGTCTCGAAAGTTGATCTGAAACGCAAACAGAAAACATGTCAAACGCGACAGTCAGGAAAACATCTAATTCAATGCTTTTCATAAAAATTTTTCACTATGTGTCTCGTTAAAAACTTAGACAAACAGCTGAGAAGAACTTTTATCCCCGTAAGAACAAGAGATGTACTCACTTTCATCGATGGCCGACTTGTTTTCAGCGTGGCTCTCAATGTCCTTTGAGAACCACTCGTTGAACTCATCGTGGGAATCAAACAACGTTGGCATGATGAAGTGCAACAGGGCCCACAGCTGAGACACAGAGAAAACATGCGGTTGTCAACGGTTCTGTCTCGTTCACATGAACACACACACTCCACATTACAGACGCACACGCATGCTACTCACCTCCGCCATCGTGTTCTGGATCGGCGTCCCAGTGAGCAGCAGTCGGTTTCGACATTGGAACTGCAGAAGGATTTTCCACCGGACACTGAAAACAAAAGTATAATATTTAGAGGCTGGAAATGTCTGCAATGTGAGCTGTAATCAGACCTATTCAACAAACTAACACCATTTGTTATGGATGCGTACGCCTCTCATTTAAAGAGAATAGAGGAAATAAGGATTGTGGCCACAACCTTACGGCAAACCATCAAAGGACACATATATATGCAGTTGCAGAAATAATTATTTTTCTGCTCTCTTTTTCCTATTTTCAATGAGTTAAAGTCCCATGTTGCTGCCCTAGTTTTATTAAACATCAATATAGTCTTTGTGTCATTTATAAGTACAAAATTTAGTCAACATAGGAAAAGTGCACAGTGTGCTTATCTACCAATACTGAATGTGGGTTCATGTAGGGAAAATGCGGTTATGAATAATTTACTTTAAATGTATATTAAACGCATATTTCTCCATACTCACAGTAGGGTTGGGGGATATGTCTTCAAATTGCTGTCAATCCTATTCAAACCTTGCCTTAGTGTAGTGATTAATAACGATAATTTATTTATAATGCTGTGGGTGTTTTTTTTTTTTTTAGGTATAAGCTCCTCTGAGTTTCCTCTAGGTTGTATTCTCTTATTATCTTAAATCTAATGTTCTTTCCAAAATACATAATTTACCACTGTGTGGTACGAGAGTTAAACAAAACCCTAAAACACACTCGATGTGTGTGTAAACGCAACAGCTGTGATGGAGGTGGTAAAGCTTTGGGTCTGCCTTGTGGGTCTATTGGATTGCTGCTGCTTCAGCCAAACATGCTTATTTATTATGGCCCTCTGAGCTGGTAGTGTAGGAGGAAAGGGCTGCATATATTATAAGCTGGATGTTTTTGTGGTCTTTGCATGAACCTTTGTTGTAAAAGATCAACATGAGTTGGACAGAGTGGATGTGGGTGACTGAATATTACAAAGTATAATTTTAAGGATGTTTCAGTTGAGGAAACGCAATAATCGAATCAACACATATGAGCAAGATTCATTTGGTTAGGGGTTGTAACAATCTATTATATTTGGTTAATATCCAGCGTTAATTAAGGGACGGCTGTAGCTCAGTGGGTAGAGCAGCTGTCTCCCAATCAAAGGATTGAAGGTGGCCGGTCTGAACCCCAGCAGGTTTCAATCTCGTAGGGTCATTGAGCTCACTATGCTCCCTGTGTGCTTCAAAGGAGCTGCCCACTGCTCCCTCAGGGATGGGTCGAATGCAGAAACTGAATTGCCCTCAGAATTAATAAAGTATCAATTAAATTAATTAATAAAAAAATAGCATAATGGTTAAATAATAATAAATAGAAGAAACATGTGGCATTAACGGGTTGTATCCCTGTGTTGTACCCCTGTGTTGTACCCCTGTGTCGTACCCCTGTGTTGTACCCCTGTGTCGTACCCCTGTGTCGTACCCCTGTGTCGTACCCCTGTGTCGTACCCCTGTGTCGTACCCCTGTGTTGTACCCCTGTTTCGTATCCCTGTGTCGTATCCCTGTGTTGCGGTTTGGATATAGAGTTTTTTTGTAAGAGGATATGATATGATTCTGTTTTACCTGGTGCTGCTTTTCAGTGCCTGTGCCTCATCTAGAACCATGTATTGCCACTTGACCCTCTGGAAGTACTTGACATCCTGGACAACGAGCTGGTAGCTGGTGATCACCACGTGGAATGGTGCATTTTGTGTGTAGAGCGTTTTCTGTTGAATGGCAGACAATCACAAGCAGAGAAGCAGCTGCAGCATCTATTGACCAAACATTACTAGAAAGCAATTCATAGACTTGCATCTACACCACACTGAGTTCATAACCTACAACCCGTGCATACCTGGCTCCAAAATTTCCGAATCACCTTGCGATCATGAGGATTACCCCAGTAAGGCAGCACCTGAAAAAGAAATGAGTAACAGTAAGCCTTGAGTTGTGTGGGAATCCTGTTAAAGCAATCTATACTCAAACGCTCCTCAGTGCATGATAGCACTGAGGAAAGGAGAATAAAAACAGAGCTTTAGCGATTCTCCCAGAAGGAAACACTTAGGCATAACATCATGTATGAATCACGGCTCCACTTGTTGATGTAAACTGTGATGTGAAAAATTTACACATCATTAAATCTCTCAACGGGCGCCGGCTTTCTATTGTTTTCAGTTGGCTTTGCTTTGACTGTTCAGGAAGCTTATCTACCAATTGTATAATAGGGTCTTTTCACACCTCATTAGCAAAACAGACTAGATTTGATTTATTTTCAAACTTGCAGCGAAATAAATGGACACAGCCGAGTGCTGAGCATAAAAGAGTTATGCATATTACATCGTGAGTGCGAGTGTGAGTGTGCATGGAGGCATGGCCCACACACCGACGATTGATGTGTTTGAGAAATGTTTTTTTTTCCTTCTTTTAAAAAAAAATCACATCTAAGAATGCATGTAGCCTCTCAGGGGTCGGGTAACACAGTCAAGAAGGGAAAGGCGCCCCCCAAATAAATATTGACAGCATTGAACTTATGCCTTAACACAGGCATAAGTCCGTGTCCTGGAGCAATACTGCCCCCTGATGGGCAGTTCTAGACATGCAACAACTGCCAACCAAACACTGGACTCAGAGGTGTGAAAATTACAAAATCAATCAAACAGCTGAGATGAGGATGCCAGGATTCCTGCGGAAATGTTTTTGCAGGTGTTTCCACTAGTGCTCTCACTCACCGACATCACAGATTCTCACCTTGAATTTGGAAACAAAGCGGCTAAACTCCTGGTGCCAATTGTTGAGTGTGGATGCAGGGGAGATGATCAGGAATGGTCCCCAGATGTTGTCTTTCTGTGCAGGAACAGAAAAGAGAGTACATAGTCAGTATCCACAGCAGGTGCTCTCGGTATGTGCACGTCTAAGCATCCAATAACAGGAAGCCATGGTGGACCACGGCTTCACTTTCCTACTGGTGGTGACAGTTGAACAGTGACACACATTTCCCTTCAATTACACTTTTTCTCCTCTTGGCATTATGAGACTGGACGACTGACAAATTAACTGCTTGCAACAATGAAATAAGTCATGAGTCACACCACAAGATACGCAGCCAGAAACAAGGAACTCTTTGAAGGATGCAGGTGTGCAAACAAGCTGGGTGTTAGATGTTTTTAAAGGTCAGCGGCAACAGAGGAGACAATTGAACATTCCGAAAAGCTTTTTGGAAAGAAACCCATTGGCCTAGTCCCCCCTCTCACCTCTGCAAGGTGTGCCAACAGGGCAATACTCTGAACGGTTTTCCCCAGTCCCATCTCGTCTGCCAGGATTCCATTGATTCCCTGCAGGGAGAAAAGATAACAAAAGATAGTAAGTTTTCAAAGTATTTCAACGTTTGGAAATAAGTAGATAATCATGTGGAATGCAAAAACACCCTGCGATGACCAAACTAAACTAAACTTCCAAACTGTGGGGTTTAACCAATTTAGAAACAAAAATGTCATGACAATCATCAGCAGACCAATAAGAGCACTGCAACCAATGTGTCACATAAGGTAAATTAGTGTTATTCCAGAATTTTTTTTTAAATAATCTCTGAAGCATTTCAATGTTTCAAATTTAAAAGTGATATAAAACACAGTTGTATAAAAGTGGTATAAAAACACAGGAAAAAAGGGTATACAGTAAAAAAATAATGACAATAATACATTTATTTATAATGCACTTTACATTTGGATCATATCTCAAAGTGCCATAAGGTAAAGTAGATAAAAGCGTCCGTTGAAAAATAATGTAATAACAATAATGTAAAAATATTAGCAAAGTAGTACTGCCATAATAATAAAAAGGTAACGCCTCTGCTGAAATCAGACCGCTGATTTCAGCAGAGGTAAACATGGGTACCTGTTCATAAAGGTTGGCTAGCCAGTTCATCCCCTTAAGTTGGTAACCCTTGAGTTTGCCATTGAAGATGCTGGGCTGAGGAATCTCTTCGCCTGCATGGATGGACGGGTTTGAAAGGCTGTAGCTCTCTCCAAACCCGGAGCCAGTGAGAGAGGATGGGCCACAAGCCGCGTGCAGCGATGCACAGCGGCTGTCCTTAGCTTCCTCGTCAAACATCCGCGTCTACAGGGAGAAATAGATTATGGGCTTAGCACAGTATGGACAAGGTGTAGCCAGTATTTATGGGTATGGTTCTTTGTATGCAGGGTGTAAATGTAGTCACTTACCCTTGCTTGATGAATCTGGTAGGCTTCTTTGGCATTCCTCAAGGCCTGGGACTTGTAGTGTTCACTGTCTGAAATCACATGCAAACAACTTCTGCATAAGATAGAAGCCTCCCTTTCAATAAGGCATCCTTTTCACTTCCATAAGTCTAAAATGATTTAAAAATAAGATATTACGATAAATTTTCTAGAATGCCATGATGACAAATATGCCTACTGCTCAACAGCAAATTAAAACATGAAATATGATCTGCATATTGGTAGTTCGGCTCGAAGACAGGACTGTTTAGCATTTAATGTGATACGGAAACAGTTCTTCATCCAGCAATACTGCCTTCCAGCCACTGGCTGTTCCATAGAAGCAGAATAAACTAATGTAGATACTCTTCATACCATAGTCTTCATGTCCCATGTTGACCATTACACCTCCTCCAATGTCAATCTGTCGCTGAGCCGCAGTGTCGTCCAGCTTCCTCAGTATTTCCTCCTGAGCTGCATCTCCCTCATGACCCCCCATGCTAGCTTTACCACCCATGAAATGTGCATACAGCTCTGTTTGAGTGATGAGGAAGTTCAGTTTACGCTGCTGACGCTTGGCCTGGCAGAGGGAGCAATGCAGATAAAAACATTTAAAATTCAAAAATGTATTTTTCAAGTAAAAGGCAAATGAGGATCTTCTAAATGCAACAATTTCCATTCCACCTACTTCTCTCATCTCTTCGTCTAGTTTACGCTGCTCCAGAGCCTCCTTTTCTGCCCTCTTCCTGTGCTCCTTTTCCACTTTGTCATATTTTTTCCAGTAGAGCATCATCTCCTTGGTGAGGCGGCGAGCCCGAGGTAACGTCTCCTTACAGTTCTTCTGAGCCTGAATAGCTGCACGACGAACCTCTCTCATGCACTGATGAGCCAACTGGGACACAAGCAAATTTGGTTAAATATTGCACGAAATCCAGTATTGTGCGCGACATGAAATGATTAGTTAGTCATGAGTCCACTAAAACCATTAATATGAGAAACAAATGCAATCAGAAAATTATACTGTGAGCAATACAGTCGTGTGAAAGACTTTACTTACCTTTTTAGCATTGGTCAAAACCAAATTCTTAGCAGATGTCTTCTGCTTGAAGGACTGAAACCCAGTATAAAGGACATTATCAGGACAAACAACCTTAAGATGGCCCGGACCATTTGCGTGAAATTCATGAGCCACCATGAATTTCACCATCTTTTTATCGTTATCAGGCATACTAACCTTGGGGATCTCCTTTTTAGCAATGGTGAGCCAGACCTTACGCCGCCGTGCATTCAGCTGCTCGATGGTGAGATGTTTCTTCTTTCCTATAGGCAGTGGAGCATCATGGGAAAACTTTGCAAAGACCTTAGTGACATAAGGATGGCCCTCATCTAGAAACTCTCCCTCGCCCCGTTTCTTCTTTTTCTTCACTTTTTTTAGTTTGGCTGTTTACAAAACAAATATGATTAGTTTTTTCAGCTGATATTGTTACTTGGGAAACTAAAAAAATTAATAATCCAAAATGTTATGGCTATTTCTTTTCTCTCCTTACCCTTAAGTTTCTTCTCGTCTTTGATTTTTTTCTTCTTTGGGCCCAGTAGGTGGCGGTGCTGCTCATAGAAAGGGTCATGAGAAGAGAGGAGTCCAGTGCTGTAATACTGGTATTGGTGAAGCTGCAGGAACCAAAAACACACATGTTGAAGATTGCAGTAATGACATCAGAAAAGATGACGACAGTTGTATCCTCATTATTATCGAGAACGGTCTTGATTTGTGATGGAGTTTGTACCTCCCGGTCAGAGTGGAATTTGCTCTGATGCTGCCTGGTGAAACGATGCAACCGCAGCATGTCATGCAGCTCTTCCCGAGATAAAGTGAAGTCAGAGTCATCAGAGTCTGTGTCCGAATCTGTAGTGTCATCACTCAACAGGATACTCTACAGAATGCAGAGAGCAAAATTCTTAACAATGGGGAACAGGGAGGGTCAACAAGGGTTGAAATTATGATCATCATCGGTCAATCTCATTGTTATTTGTAGGATGTATTAACAAAATAAATGCATAACTCAGTAGTAGAACGGAGTAAGTATCATTAAGTACCTTAAGCCATTTCCGGTTCTTCTTTAGCTTGGAGAAGTTGTAGAAGCTACTTTTATCTGCCTTTTGATCTTGTCAGAGAACATAGAGAGAGACAAAAAACATCACAGGATATAAATGAGGATGAAATACATCTTCCATGAATAGCTATATAACACCAGTGAGGTGTAGATGTTTAGTAATATATTTAATTTCATTTATTACCATTTCTCTATGAATCATACCTTTATCTTGTAGTAGAACTCCATTTAAGGGCTTCACCTCTGCCAATCCATCATCTTGCTCACATGCTTCACTCTTCACCGTCAGAGCTGCATGCTGAGAGGTAGGGTCCAGGGAAAGCCCGGTCCCCAATGCAACGTCGCTGTCATCGCTATCATCACTAAAATATTAAAATGCTGTAGCTGTAAGCCCATCCTTTGCTCAACAACAGTAAAACAACATTAACAAAGCAATCCCTACAACCAAGCATGAGTCATTTTCAAACTGCTGCATCGACTAAAACTGATGCTGGAATGTTCTCAGAAACATAGGCAAGTACAAAGTCAGTTCAGCCTCAGTACAAAGGCAAAAAAGCGTAAGCGCAATCAACCTCGACTAAGCCTGTACCTGGTAATGTCTCCATTGAAGATGGTGGAGGTCTGGCGCAGGAAACTGTCCAACCTCAGGGATCTTTCCAAGCGCTGAAGGTAGAGAGGTTTGGCAAGGGCCGAGCTCCCTGATACCCCAACCTCAAGCCTGCCAATCTGCCCTGACGCCATACAGCACAGACACCTCTGCCCAGCCGGGCAGCAACTTTTACTGCAGAGAGGAGTAGAGAGAAATTAGCAAGATAGGTATATCAATAGGACAAAGTGAGTTGATGGGGATGACTTTGCTGTTTTATCATAATTCACTCAAAGTCATAATGAGAGACGGTGGTAACATACCGCTCAGTGAATTTATAAATACCCCATGAGACAATCTTAAACATATGCTGACTCTTCCCTTCACTTTACCTACTGAGATTTTTACCAGAAAGTCTAGCATGTTAGAGATATTCTCCCTAAAACTTGGCTGTGCAACTCTAAGTTGCTGCCTACATCCCAAATTTTGCCACGGAAACAGAATGGGCATTTAGTCCCACATGGAGACTGCATATCTGCAATAGCTGAACATGCAATTTGAAATTTGAAATGCGTAAATACCTTCACAGTAAGGAACATCATTGTTCTTGATTCCAACATTAATGATCAAAGATGAAAACCCCTACAAAACAAGAAACCCACAGTCTCAGTGTTAGTCACATCACTAAAACAAAGAGCTTTTATGAGAAGCTGGTGGTTTAACGCGTACATACAGGTAGACTGTTTCATTGTGACAATGTAGGTAACTGTCATTATTGGAGCAGTGCTCATACTTTTAATAAAAATATATCTGTTGGCAAAATATATCGGTCTAGTCAACCCTATTACAAATTTCTTGGATAATTTTAGATAATGGAGTTGTATGTATTTAATTAATGAAATGATACACAATAATCTTTAACGTAAAGACATTTATCAGAACAAGGAATTATCTCTGAATTATACAACACTAAACTAAACTGCATGTTGTTTTCTCAAGAGTCAATTCAATGTACTAAAATATCACAATGGATATATTCACTTAAGTTTTACAATGCTGTGGGAGATGTGATTTGTGAGTTTGAAAGTATCTTAAAACTGACTTTTTTTTTTAACTTTAAATCATTTGTACGTTGTAATTAGCACTCATTACATTACTGACTTTCGGAGACAAGTTCACTACCTGATGTGCGAGAAGATGATAGGATCTGAAGCTAAGCAAGAGTTTGGACTTCTCTTTAAAACAAAGTAAAATTAGTTTCTGGGTTACCCAAAAGTATGTTTATGTTCTGTCATACCACGATTTACGTTAGACAGACAGCAGGTCCGAGTTAGCGCTAGCCAGGCTTTGCTAGCTAACTTGAATGATTGTAGCATGTTAGCTAACGGTCATTAGCATAGCCAGCTAGCATGCTACAAGCCAGCACGAGCAGCATTGCCTCAGATCAATGATAGGCAAGGGTCATGTGCTGCTCGACACATATACGAGCAGCTCACTGGTGCACATAAACTAGATTTGGGAGTATAATTGTCGTTAGTAGCTGTTTTTCTGAATACATAGCTTATTAAGTGGCGACGGGATAGTTTCTATCTCCTGACTAATGTAGCTTCTCATCACACACTTTAGCTTATCGAATACTGATGGGTTATGACTGAGACGCCGTTTGACTCGATTAATATGAAGTATTCAAATCGGTTCTGTCTCTTTAAGGCCACCACCTCCTCGCTTAAACAATGTAAAAAGATATGATCTTGCTTTAATAGACATTCCTTTAGTAGGCTAGTTATGGTGTAACAGCAGGGCCCTCCGCCCGCGCCTCTCGTACCATTGCTGCGGACACGAGCGGGGACTCTGTTGCCTTGTGAGCAAATGATCCCCATGTTTTAATTCTTTCTCCCTCCCGGCCATCTTCCCCCATTGCTCATTCGCCATAACAACCACCTAGGAGTCTCTCACCTCGGCCCCGTGTCCCCCTTTACGTCTCTCTCTCCGCTGCTGCCGACTCTCGGTTCTCTGACTCCAAAATGGCGGTACGCGGCGCCGAGCGAGTCTGTGAGCTTTGAGTCGGCAGCAACAGCAGAGAGGCGGCCACTTTCTGTTACTGAGAGAGCAGAGACACGACGCCATGGCGAGGATACAGCAAGGAGCAGGCGTTCTAATCGATCGCAGATAAACGGACGTTCACACGTCAACATCTCAAAAGTGATAACTGCGTTTAAAATTTTAAATAGCATCGTTTTATAATAATACGAAACATCTGGTCGTCGTTTGTGTCGTTTAGGGCCGTTAATGGCGAGTAAATACAAATTAATCGACGTATTTTAGATATCGATTAATATTGTCTGCCCATTGCGAAGATTACCGAGCTACGTCTTACGTCATCAGAAGGGAACTCCGTTTTAGGTATGGTGAGACAATTCAACATTGTTTTACTCCTCATTTTTATATTTGCTGTTCCATGCCACCTCTTGGTTTGCAAATTGGTGCACAGCCTCAACAAAACTCGATAGTCTGATGCCTTGTTTTCTGGGCCATATGAATTACCATATGTTTACAGAAGTGATGTCATGTAGTACTAGAGATGTCATCCAGCAGTGTTGATGTCAAATACAAGTAAAGTAAAGAGCCATTAAGCCAAGCACTTTAGTACGAACGATAAATAATGCTCAGAATATTGGACTTAATTACAAACTACAGCCTGGGATAAATCACAAATCACACAGCCTTGCATGACACCCACATTGAAGACCTTTGATTCTTTTAGAATGTTTGTATAGTGAAAAACTGGCAAGCCTATGTTGATAGCTTGTGCTCAAGACTCCAGCAAAGGATATAAGTCCTAAGAAAGATCAGACTATGAGATACTTGTGTACCTCCTCTATCAGGTTGTATTTGAGAATCTGATCAGGCAAGGAATAGCTCTCTGGTTTGGAAGGTCCAACTATTTTTTTTATTGCTTGTAAATACTTCTTTGTCATCAGCACCTGGCTAATTAATGAATGTTAATTTATTTTGTGTTAAATCCTGTTTGTTTTTTTAATGTATTATGCTTATAGCAAGTCCCTCAATTAGTGAAATAAAAAAATTGAAATGCTACACCCCTATCTCTGGCCTCTTCCTTCATTGACTTTAGGGTCTGTGCCCTCTGGACGGGTAATAAATCCATCATATAATTGTAAGGAGATGGAGCAACTGGAGAATATCCTGTAGCTGAAGGAATTGAACCGGAGGCAGGCTCCGGTGGGTTCAGGAACTTGGTGTGAAAGCCGAGGGAGACAGATAAAAAGGAGCATGAGCAGGAGTCAAATGAGATTGTTGATTATATACACCATGGAATACCCCATTTTGGCTCTGAGGAGGAGAGTGGCCCTTTGCAGTGAAAGAAATTGTGTTTAGACAGACCAACATACATCCTCGCCCACAAAGAGAGCCACAACTGGAGTAGTTGAGAAGGCAAAGTTTGAGAGCTGGGAACAGCCGGCTGTTGACCTCAGTTCTCTGGACATTGGAAAGAAACAAGAAGGGACTGCCAACAATTTCAGTTCAGCGACTACTGTTGCTGTTCCCACATCAGACACAGATTCAAAAGCAACTACAGCCGAGTGCAATAACACCAATCTGTTTACCACACAAAGTGGTTATTCATCTCTTTCCCCTCTGTTGATATATTCAGATAGTGACAACAGTGACCGTGAGTTAAAAGACACTTGGAATGATTTTGGTTCAGGTGATTTAAACAGAATATTACAAATTATGCAAAGCAAATGTGAAAACCCTTGTAAAAGGATAATGAACCTTAAACCTTGACATTAAAATGTGTTTAGTGTTTAATATATATATAAATTATATTTAAATTATACTGAAAATTAGGATCTGAACAGAAAATAATATTCATGTCTGTATTGATTGGGAACAGTGGCTGGGTCCAAGTAATAATATTTGCTGCCACAGCGGCCTTTTAGTCAAAACTGATTTTCAAACCATCATTTTCTATTTTACAGCAGAAATATTCTTGTTCTTGTCCTGCTTCAGTAGAAACTCATCACAAGGAGCTGTAATGAAGGGTATTGATTACAAAACAGGTGATTGTCAAAATTATTTGTCAAAAATGACTCTTAACAAGATGGATAATCCGTACTGACAAGCTTTAATGTGCCACATTTGATATGCAAAACAGCAATTAAATGAACCAATGTTTTCTACCCTGCCCCATATTAACTGTAAGAGGAACAAAGACCCACATGGGTGAGTGGCCGAACAGGGCTGAGGAGTCAGTGATAGGAGTTAAGTGCAGGTCATGTTTCCGGTAGACAAAGCAATGCATGACCAAATGTAGTTCACAGCTGGATGCAGATATATCAGATTCCAGTTTTTCAATCCTTTCCATCAATATACTCTACAGCTTCAGGAACCATTGCGTGCGCTGTATATCTCTGGCAGTATTTTTACATTACCGCAACAAATTTTATCATTTACTTCATACCCTAACATAGTGCAAATAATAAAAGAGTTGAAGCTGAGACAGTTTCCAGCGGTAGGCAGTACCAACAGGCAGTCAGTCAGAAGAGTGTCTGCATCCATGGAATGGGTCGGACTTGTCACGTTGTTTTGGGGAGAGAAGCGCAAACCTTGTTCATAGCCAACTAGATTTCTCTTCCTCAAATTTCTGTGGATCAATGAAAGGCTTGTCGATGGATTTGATGATCAGTTCTCCGCAGTACACGCATTCAGAAGCGATGATGTCATCAATGTCTGATTTTATCTGCTCGCGGCTTGTGCCTGCGTTGCCTTTTCCCAAGCTGGAAGTGTCTCCTTCGTCCTTGGTCACTTGGCGGTGGCGTGATTTGGAAGACTGCGTAGTTGCAGCCAGCTTTTTCTGCAGCTCCTCCAGGCGGCTTTGCTTATAGACTGTGAGGTGAGGGGTCACTTCCTAGATGGTGAAAGGGAAACATGAAGGATTGTTACTTCTTTATTGAGGCATCTTTGATATTCAACACCTGAAGTTTCAAACACTACTTTTTTTTTTAATAGCTATTAAACTAATTCAATGATAGCAAAAGAGAATGTGTGGTGTGTGCAGTGTTACACAGACGCCTTGAAAAAAATACCTGGAAGAGACAGTCATAGTGGAACATGTGCCCACACAGGAACAGATAGAAGGGTCTGTTTAGCAAGGGGAAATCACAAGCAGCGCATTTCTCTTGTGAGTCCACTACGCCATATTTGTTCCTCATTTCCTGGATGTCTTCTCTGATCCGTTTAGCGCTCTCCGTGGCCTCCTCCATTTCCTGCTTCAGTTCCTCAATGTGCTTATTGTATTCTGCCAGAGAGCTGCAGATGGCCTCCTGAGAAACCATGATGTGTTGAGTAAAATGAAACACATTAGCATGAAGCAGTACAATGTATTCTGTGATTGTGTATCAACTGTAGACAGACACTTATATACTTTATATATTCACTCAATCACTGGGCTGTAATGTAACTGAATGTACAAGCAACAATACAGACAGATAACGGACCTTAAAATGATCAATTGTGACAAAATCTGGAAAGAATGGGAGGATATCTTCAATCTTGAGTAGGTTGCAGCTCGACAGGCAGTTCATGGCTTTCTTCACATCCTTTTCCTCCTGCACCACATGGCGGGCGATCTTCAGCCACAGCTTTTTCCTCAGCTCCTCGTCATCCTCAGGCAGGTCTGCACAGGACTTGGCCAAGTCTACATCAACCTGTGGACAATGAGAACAGTGCATTTGTCAAATTCTGTCAATCATTTCCGGTTCCTGTCTTTATAAGTACATGAAAGTATTCAGATAGATGTGACTCTGACCAAATTCATATGTCACTTACTTGTAAAGCGAGATCCACTGCCTCCTCATACAGCTCCATGATCCTATAAACCAGGACACAGGCACGGTGGTAACGATGTTCTGCGCAGAGCCTGAGGGCGTACTTCAGGTCATAATGGATCTCTGATGCATGTGTACCTGCCTGCTCAAGATACTGCAGCAGAGACTCATGCTTATACTTGGCATAGAGCGACAGCAGGTAGTTATGGATGGCCTCCTCCGTCACAGTCAGCTCGTACACACAGAACTCCATGTAGCGGATGGTTTCGCTAATCTGCTGGGTGCTACCCATCTGGCTGTAGTTCATCAGTGCTGGAATGAGCTTTTTTGGATCCAGTCGCTTCCCCATTTTAATCCACGCATCCACCACTTTTTTGGGAATATGCTGCATGAGGACAGGGGAGAACTTGTAAAAAAGCTTTTGGTCGCAGTGCTTTGAGAGTACATCCAGAGCAGCACTGAAGTCGTCGTGTTGGCAGTGGTGGGAGATGACTCTCTCGTAGTCCTGCATGACGACTGAGAAGAAGACCATGTCTTCCATGTTGCCGTGGCTGGCAAGCAGGTCATAGATGGTGCTGCGATTGTTGAACAAGCAATCCTTATGCTTGGAGTTGCTGAGGAACTGGCGAAACTCTTCACGGGTCTCCTGGAAGATGATGGTGTTAGCGTCGCTCTCCAGCTGGCCCAGTCCGTTCAGGTAGAGCTCGGCTAACCAGGTGACCAGCAGGGTGATCTGTGTTCTCTCACTCTGTTTTAGATTATTGAGTTTCTTCAGTAAGAACTCCTTTAGGGCTTCTTCTTGTTTGGCTTCGATGAACTTGAGTGCTATTTCTTCAAAGTAGTTCTGTGTCAGCGCGTAGCACTTGGCACTCTCAAGGTATCGCTTGTTCTGGAAGCAGTGCTCAGCCTCCTTGGCTAGCACCATGTCCATGCACTCTGGCCGGTCACGGCAGTACTCCTTTGCAAGATCAAATTTATTCATGCTCATGTACATCTGCCAAACATCCCTGGCCTCGCGCTGGATATGGTACCTGAAAACCGCCCGTTCAGTGTAGATCCACACTAAGCCACCGACCGGATCCTTAATCATCCTCTTAAGAGTGCCAAATTTATCTGGGAAAACATCCTCGTGTACCACCTGACCATTCAGAGTACAGATGGCTTTAACTCGGTCCGAGAGCAGCAGCAGGAAGTGGAACTGTGTCAGCACAATGGAGATGGGCTTGTTGTTACTGAGGTCAATATCAGGGGTGTACTCCCATACCTGTTTTCACGTGAGGGAGACAATATGTTAGAAGTATGTGAGAAAGAGAACAGAGCCTATGTGAGAGGGTAGAAATAGAAGAAAATTGAGGATTTACCTGAACATCACTCAACAGGGAGTCAGGCCTGACATAGTCCAGCTGACCATAAAGAACTCCATTACCCATCATCCAGGCAAATGCCTTCGGGCAGGTTCGAAGCTTTGTGGTGTAGAAGGTGATCTCGCTGTAGCCCATGTTGGCTGGGAACTCCTGGAAACTGGGCAGCAGGTCCTGGTTCTGGCTGAAGATAGCGCTGTAGCCTTGCTGTTCTGAACCCTCAGCCAACTTACCTACAAACTGGAACAGGCGTTTGCGGGTGGTGGCAATGATGAAGTACTTGTTATCAAAGCCCCGCTCCACCTCCAAGCAGCAGACTGGCGCAGGCCTCCCATCCTCCTCCAGGAAGTGCACCTATCACAGGAAAGTAATTATTTTTAGTTGCATGCCACAACGTTGACAATATTTTGTACTAGTTTGATTGCGTAAGTCTGGACAACACTGGCATTACACCAATGCTTTTAGTTTTAGTAGAGGCAAGTTAATCTCTGTAAATATGACCAACTGTGTATTGAAATTCAGACATAAAACGGACACTAAACGGTATGACAGACGAACACGCTCTCACCTGTCTGAAGTACTGATCTGGATTGGTGTTAAACAGGCTGCCCTCTGTTGCAGAGATCTCAGCCTCAAAGATGATGCCTTGACTGGTGCCAACCAGGATGGGTCCTGTGCTGGTCTCATTGCCCAGCAGTTTGTTCCAGCCTACACTTTCGATGAGGTTTCCTCTCCAGCGGGACAGACTGCGCACCTTCTGCGTGTTCCTGTTGAGGTAAAGACACTCGCTGGTGCTCAGGCTTATAAGCAGATGGGAGCCTGCAATGGGAGAGATGGAGGAGATAGAGCAGTTGTTGTTAATTGGTTATATCCATGACATCAAAGATGTTATCATAGTTGATATTGAGTTTGGGTTGGCAAGATTTATTACAGAATACCAGAAATAAATACAGTCCGCTGGCTAAGCAACGCAGAGTCCCCAATCCCTATACATTGAAAAATGCATTGAGAATGAATGAAGATGGGACAATAAAAGGCAAACAATTAAGGCTCAGCATGAAAAACCGGGTTTTGATTACCTCCACCAAAGAGAGTTGAAGGAGGTTACATGATCATGGTGGTTTTCTACATCTCGAGCAATTGTCAACAGACACTGATGAAACTTTGTGCATGGGAAAATCTTGATTACATTTTGAGATTGACCTGGGTGAGGATGAAGATTCTATATCTCTTCTTTTTTTCAATCCTTTTCTACAAACTTGTCCAGACATGAACAACTCATGATCTTCACACTAAGGGCAATTTATTTATAATATGACTCTAGGAGATGTATAAAATTGGTGGGAGGGGTGGGGTGTTTACACAGCAAAATCCAATGAGTTATTTTAACTCACAAGGTGTTAAAATCGACACTATGCCGATGTTCATATAATCCTAATCAGCTCTGAATTAGAGGTACACTTTGGATAATGTTAATATTTTAACTCTCTAATAGTTTATTGTAACTCTCTAATAGGGATCATTTCTGGAAGGGAGCTTTTAACATTAAATCGTATTATTCCCTTTAACTACAGGGGTTTTTCTCACCAGTGGGGTCCAGGAAGAGTTTGTGCACTTTACTTTCATCTTTCCTTCCCAATTCTATTTGATTAGGCTGATCTGGCTTGGCCAAGTCAATCCTGTATGGAACAGAGCATAGAAGATTGGCATCAGAATCTTGGGTCTGCATCAACATCACTATGTACTAATCACAAAAAAACAAAACAAGAGCTACCATTTGGAAACAATTAATCATGTGTTTTAAGTGTTAAGGGTTGGTGGTATTTGCCTCAGCAGGATGTCTTTTCCCAGACTCATGCAGAGCTGATTGTTGCAGACAGCCAGATGGTTGATCTTCTCAGGCGGTGTAAAATCGATCCTCTGCTTGTTGAAAATCGGCTTCTCTTCCTCAAGTCTCACATTCACGAAACCTAACATTTATCAGAACATACAGCGGACGTGAAAGCCTTGTGTTAATTGAGTGATTGTGATATTCAAGACTTTGTTTTAACATTCTCAAACGGTAATAACAGTGTTACACCATATTTTCACGCAGTGAAAGAGACTAAGGCTTCATTCACGCTGAAGCTGATAGCGACACAACTTGGATTTTTCCTCAACTATTATCTTTTTGCCTTGACTGTTCACAAACATCTTTGAATGTGGTCAGTATGTAATATTATGGTGAACAGATCTGTTCCATGAGGCTATCTTTACAACAAACCTGCTGATGAAAATCATCAATCAATCATTTCATAAACCAAATGAATGAAATAGTGACAAAGGCATTTATTTAATGCCGTACAATAGTGACAGTCCATAATTCTTTTACATAAAGGCAAGTAAGAAAAAACACGATTTAATTCAAGCATTATCCCATTTATATTTAATTTGCAACCACATGTGTCCCAGATGTCATTACTGCGACCCTCCATATTTGAATTTGTCCATCATTGCTAACAGAACATTGATGCTCATTGGGCTAAAAGCCTGATGTGACTGTTATCAAGGCCCATCACATCAGTAGGAACAAAATTCTTATCTTATTAATATTTGTATATGAAAGAAGTCCTAAACAGAATAGAATGGATCAGATTCCAAGCCAGTTGTGCAAATCACTCTGTCCTGGAAAATGAAAAAAATAGATCGGCGATCCATTTGAGCATTCAATCTGATGTGGGCCAGCTCTTTCCTGCAGTGTGGATTCACCCTGAGCCTCTCCAGATACCTGGGGGACCTACCTGAATGTGCCAGCCCGATGTTGGCGGATGACAAGCGGCTATGGTGCTGCGCACTTTGCCTCGTATTTTGCGAGTCCTCGTACTCGTCAAGGATTGAAGCCATGATTAAATGTGCAGTATTTCACCCAGTTTCACTATCCGTAAAATAAGCGTAATACAGATCAAGACGGCTGGCGAAGAAAATATCCCAAAACCTAAACATCTATCTTAGCCGTAGCCCCGCTAGCTGTCATAGCTTACAACCCGCACGGGCCCGGACGCCTACTTATGCACTAATACATGTATTTAAAGTTAAGAAGCCAAATATATAATTTTACGTGTCAATGCTCGTGGAAATACGAAATTTCAACCATTCGTGCTATGATAACAGCTAGCTAAGCTTGCGACTCATCCACACTGGGTAGAGTCACAGTCGGAGAATCAGATGACACAAAGTCATGTGATCACGTCGGGTGTCATGCTTAACCTCGACACAAGGGGCGCTCTTACACAGAAGGTGACTGGTTTCATCCATCCATGATAATACAGAGTATAGAAAGTTCTTAACTTTCAATCCATTAAACAGTTCTAATCCATTCATAACATGGTCTGTGATGTTATACCTTTAGATCCAATTAAATGTCCAACAAAAAGGATGCAAAACAAATCAGGACAATTTGATAACAGTTACTAAATATAAATCAAATAATTGAACAAGTATTTTAATATGTTTATCCTAAGTTAAGATAAAAATTATAAAACCAAATCAACGAAGTTGCGATTTGGTATATATGTTGTGGAATTTTGAAAAGAGGGGGATAACATGTATCATAAAAACTCATAACATTAGAAGAAGACCAAAGAGATGATATCTTTCCCTGAAGCAGTAGGTGGACGCAGAACTTTATTACCCCATTACACCCAAACAAAAACCTTCATTCCTTTAAGTATCAGTATAACCTGTGCTGAAGACTCCACCAAAGGATGCTATCCTTGAAAGACTCAGACAGTATGGCATAGACAAGAAACTTACGTAAGTGTTCAGTCCGGCTGTCTCCAAGAGCCTGATCAGAATCCAGGATACAGGCAGGGTATATAAGTCTGTCAGAGCATTATAAATCTGTCAGTATAGTTCACACTCTTATGGAAGTCATAGAGAAGAAAGACTTCTCAGTCTCTCTATGAGCAGCCTGTACTTTGTTGATACAACTCATTTGTGCCTTCCTTCATTAAATCCTAAACAAACAATATTATAGACTTAGCCTGAATCCTAATGACATTCAAAGTTGCTCATTTTAATAAAGTGCAATAAATTGTCAGGTGCAATACTTACTGCAACATGTGGCCATGTGCAACGTTAGCTGTGCCATATGTGATTTCAGTTTATGGAATGAAATTAGATTGAATGCAGTGGCCCTGAGCCCAGGAAACGTTTTCCTAAGGGAGCAATAAAATCTATTCTAACTTTATATGGTATCTTATGTCTTATTATGTATTGTGTTGAATATCGCCTATATATAGAAATATATATATATTCTATATATCATATGACAAACCTACATCATGTATCATTATGTAGCTATATAAAATAGGCAGTGTCACTTTTAATGGTCATCACAGCCGTATTCATGCTGCACTGTGTAAATATGGGACCGTATTGATTTATTCCCTGCATGATTGCATTTGCATCCCTTTTGCACCACGTGCACTGGTCTTTTTCCAATACTTGATTTGTTTATAGACTTAAATGCAGGCTGTTATTGCCCCTAGTTGTTTTTTATGTAGGCACCTGCATGCACGGAAAATGCCCGAGTCAGCTCCTTGTGTCCAAACACAAACTCGACCAAAAAAAGCTGATTATGTATATTATACTCATATTGCATATTGTATCATCCATCGTATTGTATATCATATCGTTGAATGTATCGTATGTTATATTGGTATATTGGTATAGTATATTGTATCATGTATTCAATCCATGGCATATTACAACAATTGTGTATATAAATATATATACACACACATTGTGCATATGCATAATATGCACAATGTGTGTATATATATATGTATATACACAATTGTGTATGATATTGTATATCAAATGTGCATCGCATTGTTTATTATTTCATATACCATATCTTGTACCTTTCATCGCATCTTATAGTTTCATGCATCATCATACCATATGTCGTATCGTGCATCATTTTGTATAAAGAATCATGCATGCTGCATCGTATCATATCAAATATTTTATCTATATGGTGTCAAATTATATAGTATAACAATGATTTTTTTTCAGATGCAATCAAGCCTGGCTCTATAAAATAAATAAAAAACAGAATGATGTCATCTATAAAAATAATAATACATTTAATTTATAATGAATTCATGTTTGATCATTGTCCCATCATAAACAACATTCATATGCAGTTGTTTGTTTCTTGTTTTCCTCCTCTGAGCCCTGTGGGGCGGGGGGGTCAAACCCCCCAGCCGGAGAACCTTGAGGCTGTCTCTGAAGTGTGGGCGGGAGTGTCTATGCAGATCACAACCTGTCGGACTACAAACGGTCCCGGCCCACTCGTGGACTCAGTCAGTCAAGGGCAGGAGAGAGACACCCACAGGAGGAAAAGCCTGCGCTCTCAGATTTAATGTGCGGCCCGACATGCCACCTCAAATGGATTACTTTTACCGCGAGTCCCGAGTGCCCTCAGCGTGCGGGCTGACCCGGGAGGATGAGCTGGACCCTGACGTCATCAGCTGCATGCTGGTCGGGGACGGAGCGGTCGGGAAGACCAGCATGATCGTCAGCTACACCTCCAACGGATACCCGGCAGAATATCAGCAGACTGGCTTTGACGTCTTCTCCGGTGAGAGAAGATCAACTTTAAGTTATTAGGATCATTCAAAGATAATTGTTTACTGAGATCGCCTTAATAATAATAAAGAGGAATTTATTTAATATTTATTATTTAAGCCCGCCATCAGAATAAAGATGAACAAATTCTATGTATTTTTTAGTGTCACTTTACTGGACTTAAATTAATCTTTAACGTGTTTGAGAAGATAAAAATAAATCTTAAATAAGAGAATTAAACTGAAACTGATTGATGTTTCTGGTTTCTAACAGGTCAGGTCCAGGTAGAAGGATCCCCGGTCAAAGTTCAGCTTCTGGACACTGCTGGACAGGTAAGACTAGTTTAAACAAAACAACAACAATAAAGCAAGAAAACTCATTCTTTACTCATGCAGAATTGCATTCACGTGTGTTGATAGAGACTCTGGTAAAAGTAGAAGTATTGATTCAACTCCTTTACTCAGGAGAAAAGTGAGAAAGTACAGGCTCTGACATTTAAAAGTAAAAAAAGGTTTGTGCAAAACCAACCTCATGTCATATAAATAGAAGAAGCATTCAAGGTGTTTGGAATATTTCAGTCATTCATAAGGAAATCGTGTATTCAGCATGATTTACTATTATGTAGAACACACTCAGAGAAAGAGGGATAAGCGATGGAAAATAATAATGACATCATACCTTTTCTATGTGGTCCGTCATTTTTTTTTCTTGTCTGTTTCATCTACTCGTGTCTGTATATAGTCTCCTTTCATCTGTCATGGGTGATATGCGAAGATAGATAAAGCGAGGTCATATGATATTGTTAAACAAAAAAACCAATTACAGTCTGTTTAAAAAAAGTATGGAGTAGAAAGAACACATCCAGCCAGCTAGCTAGTTAGCTACTTATCCAGCTAGATAGATATTTAGCTAGCTAGTTAGCTAAGCTATATTTGTGTTAAAATATAGGGATTAAAAGTAGAACATTTGTAGAAAAAAAATAATACACCAGGGAAGTTCAGAAGCCTGGAAGCTTTTTTTTAAAAGTTTTTGTACTTCATTTCTTAAGACCTCTGAACGAAACGAGAGATTATGCCCGCCAAATCATATTATTAACACTGGTGTTTTAGCATTTAATTTACATTTTCCTAATCAGTATGTTCTTTTTTATATGACATTCTTCAACCTCATATTCTCACAATGTAAATATGATGTTGATTATATGATTTTGTTTGGAGGGATTCAATTTGAGGGAGCAAAATCAGCCACAACGTGGCTAAATCCATAATGTAACTCCATACAAGTGTCTCACCCTGGATTTGAATGAGTTTCTCATCCGTGTGTCTCTTTCACTCTTTCTTCTATCACGTCTGTGCACAGTCCGACCGATGCTAACTTTAGCTCTCTATCTTTGTGTTCCAGGAAGAGTTTGATGAGTTCCGGGCGCTGTCCTACGCCCACACCGACGTCTTTCTCCTGTGCTTCAGCATGGTCAACCCCACCTCTTTCCACAACATCACCAAGAAGTGGGTTGCAGAGATCAGAGCTCATAACCCGTCCTCGCCAATCGTCCTCGTCGGGACTCAGTCCGACCTCTTACTGGACGTGAACGTCCTCATCAACTTGGACAGATCTAATGTCAAGCCTGTACTGAGCTCCCGGGCTCGCAGCATGGCGGAGAAGATCAGGGCTACAGACTATATCGAGTGTTCGTCACTCACGCAGAAGAACTTGAAGGAGGCCTTCGATGCGGCCATCTTCGCCGCCATTAAGAACAAAGCCCGCAAGTCCAAGAAGAGGAGGTCCTCTGACAGGCGCACCAAAGCTTTCTCCAGGTGTAGCTGGAAGAAGTTCTTCTGCTTCATCTAAACTCGATAACTGACAAAACATGGACACAATTAATTTATTTATATGCTTCACTTTAGCTTGATGTTCCAGCTATGATCGGCGGCATTTTAGCCTTATGAATGATTTGGTCATTTTATACTGGGACCCTGATTAATAGGAGCATATCACCAATGGCAACTAACATCTGTGGAAATAACAGAGAGGATTCTGAGGCAGGGTCAGATTTGACAGGCCAGCGGGCAGATTCAAGGCAGCTGTGTTGTTTACATTATATTCAAATGTTGGAGCGTGCCCAACAAAATAGAGAAAACACTTCTAAATTCAAAATATGTATATTGATCACTGGTGGGAAATCGCTTTACAGAAAGGATAAGAGACTTCCAGGGAATTGTGTGTAACAAGTTGACTTGATCACCATACAGCCAAAGGTCAGGCCGCCATGTAAATGTTGTACACTTGTATTGTGTGCTTTGCTGCTAGCTGCAGCTTTTAATAATAGCAAGAGAGAAACGGAAAGTGTCAGGGCTGTGTTTGAGCAGATGGGCGTTGTGCTCTGACTGTCTGGATACGGCAGCCTATTTATATGCAGCAGCTGCAAGTTCAGGTTACAGTGCAAGGTCCCAAATTCTTACCTTTGCGCGAAAGCTAGCCAGGCGGGTTTAACAACGATTTTCTCCTGTCCTCAAGTTAATCAACTGACAATTATACCAATCCTGACCTTTACTGTACGAAGTGATTTCACATCTCCTAGAATGCAGCACAGCAGGAGTTCTACAGTCCTGACAAATCAGTAGTATTTCCGTCTTAATTCTCAGATTGCTGCGGGAACTTGATTTTAAAATTCTCTTATCTGAGGTGCGAGGTTGCATTGGAGCGGTAACCAGCGGTGGGATTGGACTTTTTGTCTCTGTCTCAATTTGCATCTGTGAAAGCAAACACGGCAGGAGTCTTAACTTCTTCCCCCATGCAGGTCCTCCCACCACCACCACAATCAGCGGAGCCTTTTTTATTTGCCTGTCTTTGTTTATATGCTCAATACAATCCTTATCTCCTCAATAGACCAGTGTGTACAGATTTAGAGTAGGCTCAACTGCCTCCGCTTGAATGAATGGGCTTACACTAATAGAAATTCATTCATCTGTTATATATGTGCAAAAGAAAGTCGTGTTTTGCACCCCAGCTTGACTGTATCTGGTGAATATACACAATTGAATATAAGTAAGCAGAGCCGGCGTTTGGCTTCGCTATGCTTCCTGTGGAAGTGAACGTAATGTATATAGTATTCAGTTTGTTTAAAACGGGTCATTTGCCATATTTTTGGTGGATGAAATTTAAGATATGACATGGAATTGAAATGCATTGATATACCCACACTTTTTTTAAATTTTTTTTTAATTCATTAATCTCCATTTAACCACGTCCTCTAACCTGTGTGTGTGTTTATTTTTTACATGTCGGAGTGATGTGATCCAAATAAATGAAGTGCAAATTATATCTCGTGTGTTAAATATATCCGTAGAATCGCTTACAGTGCAATGTTATTACACTTGCAATTCACAACCAGTCACTCTCTGTGTGTGATAGTAACGACACCCTGAGAATAGGCGATGAGTTCTTAAAAGATGCGAGCTCCGTTCACCGCAGGGAGTCTGCACAACCCAACTTATCACTGCAGGTACTCTTCCTGAACCATCTCTCTGTTTTCAGTAATGATAAGTGACCTCTGGTCTCCAGCTATGCTCCAGGGTGACTGATTCTAAAGTACTCCACATGACTGCTGATAAGGCCTGACCGCAACACTCCCGGACTGATTGCTGTGACTGATTGAGCCTCTTTTCTTTTTTTTTCTCAAAAAGGCGAGAAACACAGGCGAGGGGCATTCACAAGAAAGTGATTTAATCAAATTCACTGATTGAGAATAAACTGTTACCGTGTGTTGGTTTATCACAACATAATCACTGAAATTCAGAGTATGAGTAGAGTTTGAGAGAAATACACACATGTAGGATTTAATTGTGTAACAAAACTGGAGTGAACAGGACAGGGCGGGGGGGGGGGGGGGGGGGGGGGGTTACAAAACACTTAGCAGCTCTGCGTTGCATTTGTTCAGGACATGGTGGATGAGTCACAGAGGAGTGAGAGGATTCAGAAACACACTCTCATCCTGATGCATCAACACTCTGTTAGTCAAGATGTTTTCCATCGCAGTTTCTGCTTAAACAATCGTGATCAATGGGGTTGAAGAGGGAGATCTTTGGAAAGCGAACCTAAAGTAGAGGTAACGGGGACAAGCTTTTAAATCGATAACACGATTGAAATCATCATGAACTTTGACTCGGGTCAGTTGAGTTTGCAAACTTTTTTTAAGATGGATATCAAAAGTGAGTAAGTCAATATCCTTCAAATGACGAGATGAGGCAAATAAGTTAGATCCAGGTGCCTTTTTATAATCCTTTGTTGTTTTTAACTGCTCTGGTTCATTCTTGCTGCTCCCTTCAGGGTCGTTTTCAGACGCAACGGCAGAAGCTCCTGTGAAAAAAGGAAACCAACGTTTAACCAGAGACACCAACGCTCGGGGAAGTTTCCTCTGCTAAACCAGGGACCCCTAAGCTCATTTATCCTTGAGGCCGTGGTGCCCAGGGAGAGCATCCGGTATGACCCCTAACGTGGCGACCCATAATCGGGAGTAACCAACGGAAGCGACGGAGCATTTAGTCACCATGGGGCTGGTTCTGCCCTCGGAGATTGGTGAGGTCCAAAGCAAGTTGAAACATGGCTTGACATCAATGCTGATGAGTTTCTGTGTCTGCTCGGTGTCTTAATGAGGTACTGTTGGCTTAATCTCTCTGAGACGGATTCATGGCCCAACCTGGACTAACAAACTGTTAACTAGACTTGTGCTGTCACCCCTGACAGCATGGGTATAACCCTGAAAAGTCCCCATTCCCCTGCGTTGCAAAAGCAATCCCCCTGATTGAACGCCTCAAAATGTGATGTTAAGTCTGAAACACATTGTTTTCCCACAGAAAGCTCCCCTTGTGAAGAAAATAGGAAACTATTAGAGTCAAACATAGTTTATATACAAAGTAGATCAATTCATATGTCCCAAATTTGGATTTAATCGGACCAAGGGGCGAGAAATTATGCCCTAAAAATTTTGGAAAATATAAAACTGACTTTTCCCGAAATTGATCCAGTTCTTCCTCGTGATAAGATCTCTGCGTGTGTAAAATTGAACAATAATCCATGACATAGTTTTGGTGTTTTTTTTTCTGGAAAACAGTGTTTTTCATAAGAAAACTCGCCCTAGTGGGTCAATTTGAACTGTAAGAGTATATCACAATGTATTTAAAATAGATCTCCTTGAGTCGATTCATATACACCAAATCTTGACTAAATCAGACGAAAGGTTGAGAAATTATGGCCTGACAATTTTGGAGATAAAGCTCCCCCAAGTATCGAAATTAAAGACCTGAACTTTCCCCAAAACAAAAAAACGTTCTTCCTCGCACTCAGGTCAATGTGGGTACAAAATATGAAAATGATCCAGTATATAGTTTTTAAGTTATCGTGTTAACATGAAGGATCTGTGGCGGCGGCGGCGGAGTCAATGAGAATTCCATCGTGTCACTGACTTTTCAGGGATGTAATGAAGGTTTGTTGAATCATTAATTGCCCATTTTATTTAGCTTCGTCACCTGAATCTATATATAAGAAACCATGGACACGACAACAGTTTGAATGAAACTGTAACCTGGCATTGATATTGCAGCAATTTAAATTGGTTTCATGAGAATCCTTTCTACTTTGTTATCCATTCAAAGCGGAACTTTTAAAAAAAACAATTAACTTTTTCCATTTTATAAAAACCATTGTCATGTGAACACAGCATCAACGTCCCATTCTGTGCTGCCAAAACCCAAAACCACCAAACCACAAGCAGTTCTCTCTACTGTGTCTCAGGATAGCCTCATTATAACCTTATCATATCATTTATTTTTCTTATTCAAAAGGTACAACATAAATTAGAACATAAATGAGCCATCGCCAATTTGCTGGGAAGGGAAAAAACTTTTCAAGGGGAATTGGACTCTACTGCAAATTCCCCCTATCGTAGAATTAAGTGGCAATATTTAAAAACAAGACTAAAAAGATGTCAAAAAGAGAAGAAACACAGGCGGTCAAATAATCTCAATCAAATCAAATCAATCAAATCTCAATCAAAACTAATAATTGTCAGAATGATCCCTCAAACACGGTCGTGGTTTCTTTGTTCAACTTCGACTCAACGCTACATAAAACATGTACATAAAACATGTAGCTGGGTTTTACAACAGATGAATTTGTTCTTTTGTTTCTTCTTCCATCAGACTTTTTTTGCTGCGATGTTATCGTGATCTAAAGGCTCGTCAGTTTATCTGGCAATATTGTCTCTAACATGAAGGATTCAATAAGAGGAGAAAAAAGGCCTAAAAAGCAGATCAGCAAAGCAATCATGTAAGTTTAAAGTTGTTTAAAGTTGTTCTAAAGGCTCTGGCCGAGGAAGGGGAAAACAATTTGAAACCTGATCGCATGAAACAACTGAAATAAAATGATTCCATATTCCATATTAAAAGTTTGCAATTTGCAGCCAGGACTGAGATTTCAGCTTTTTATGGCAGCAGGTGAAGGTCAGGAGTGCCTCGGTTATTAAGAGCGAGACTCCTTCGAGAAACACACTCTTACATGTCACATGTCTTATTTACGACCGTTTCCCACTGATCCTTTTTCTATTGTTTTGGCATGAGTGTGTGTTTGTTTGGCTAACGCATGATGCAAACACACACAGACAGAGGTTGTGTGTTCACCGAGCGCTTGTTGAGCAATCATGAAGGCCATGTTGAACAAGTTTTAGGTTCCCAGGAGTTGGGTGAACACTTTTTTCTCCTCCTCCTCCTCCTCCTCCCCACTCGCTCTTTTCTCATGGTTAGTCATTTATTTTTCTCATCCCTACATAGGACTGGTCCTCCTTCCAGGATCCCCTGCTTTAAGTGATTGTGTCAGGAGTAGTCAACCAGGTCTTCCTCTGGCTCGGCGCCAGTTTCACTCTCTCTGGGTTTCAGTGTAGTCAAAGTTTGGCAAGGAGGCCTGGGAATCAGCAGGTGCACCGACAGGTCTGCCTGGCCAATGACAAAGCCTATTGGCTCACTGCTGCTGCTCCTCGGCCATCCAAGGAGACAGTTTGAGCAGTTACGCTTTGGGGGGGCCTTGGCACGGCCCACAGCATCTCTTTCACACAGATTTCTGTTGTTGCCATTGTACTGGTCCTGATGTGTTTGCGTGCTTTGGAGAATCTGCGACAGGTGTTGTATTTTTTATTTTTTTTTACAACATCAACCAACGACAGCAGAATAACAACGTCCGTCAAATTGAACCAACCAAAGTATAGCACTCAAACTAACGCCAGACATCACACAAACAACCATCACTAACAAGACTGACTCACACAAGCATGACAAACACACACACACACACACACACACACACACACACACACACATGTTCATCGTCTGAATTTTCTTTGACATATCAAAAAGTAGAGCATGATTCGTATTAAATAAGAGATACAAATTAATTAAGATATTTTTTCCATATAAAAAAATATCGTACGATACGTTGTACGACACAATGACTTAAACAAATATTGCTTAAATTATATTATACAGTCAAAATAGGTACATCAGTCCAATAATTCCATATCCTTTGAAAGAAAAAAAAAGAAAAAAAAAATACTGCCACAGTTTTTTGTGACATTGTAATTGGCTGGTAGAAATGACAAAACCCCAGAAATGGCGTTCATTTGTCATTTATTGATTCGGAACTCAATACAGGAAAAAAAGTCTGAAGAAATATGTTATAATGTGCTCAAATTGCATCAAGTTAGTTATTTCCCTACTTCTCATGTAATTGTAACATATGGGGTTTATTTATCGTAACAAAAACCAACATGTCCGTCCGAGTGACAGTGCAAATCTGTTGATTTAATAAAAAGAAAAAACCCCATAAACTGCCAGTTTCGGTGTCAAGCAAAGCCAGTGAGAACATCCCAGTCTCTGACTGTGCCTGGGGGCGACAACGATAATTTCTGTCCCACAGTCAACAGATCTGGCTCGCCTCCACGGATCCGTTGTCACCTGTGCAGCAGAGTTATACAAACACAGAGAGAGTAATGACACAACATATGCAAATGAAGACACTGTTAATGGCTATGCATTTGCTGATTTTTACATTTTTCACACCTTTCATTTTTCGAGGAGTGGATAAGATTATGTTAATCTGCAGTCCCCATCGGCCGTATGGAGTTCGGATTGACCCTCAGTGGCCGCATGCGAGAAAAGTACAAGCAGCTTTAGTCTGCATTCGACACTCTCTCAAGGATGACGTCATTATCACTTGAAAGACGCTGTTATCAGGGTTCTTTATGTCACTGATGACCCAAAAGACCTCCAGGACCACCAACTGTTGCTTTTTTAGCTTACAATGAATTTTATCATCATCTTATGACACTTTTCAACGGAGATAAAGATAAAAGAAAAAAGGAAACAGATGTATTAATACACATCTCAGATGACTGATGACTCAGTTGAGGGACATGAAAACAAAAACAGCAGCAAAACAGACACAACTCTGCAGCGACAGCAGCAACATGCTGCATTTATAGAGGAAAATCTTCTTCCTTTTACTCATATGACTGATTTCGATGACTGTATTTTTGTGCTCAAAGTTTCCTTTTCTTCCTACGTCTGCTTGCGTAAATCTTTTTACCTGTTTAGTCTCGTATGATTGTTTGGAGGACTATGACCTCATAGGATTAATATACAGATCCAATGTCTTAAACGAAAGCTCTCTTAAAAAATAATCCCTCTGTATAGATCTAGAAGAACGCTTTTTTTTTTTCTTCTTCTTCACACTAATTCCATTAGATTATTTTGTGATTTTGTAACTTTCCTTGCGTTGTGAAATCATCAACTTTTACTGAAAGTGCAAAGTGGTCCTAAGGTGGGAACCAATTGTGAGGAAAGTCTGAGTGATGTTTTAATCACCGAAGGTGTCACAATCTTATCCACACACTGTCCTCGCTGAAGAATGCATCCGCCGACGCATTCTCGGGGAGATCTCATGTAAACAACTGTATCATCTTCCACAATTGATAGAGGGAGTGAGACAGATCTTAAAACCCTCTCTCTGATTTGACTCCCAACCACCTATGGTGTGGTTTGGAAAAAAAAAATTGCATTAAAATGTCTCAGCTGTGACCAAATGTACGTTTAGATGCATTTCTTTCTATAACAACAACAACAATAATAATAATAATAATTATAATTATGTCAATATTGTTGATATTAACTTGTCATAACAGAAAAAGGTGCTTTAAACAACAACTTGACATTTAAACGACAACTGTTATTGACATATATTCAAGTTACGGAGGCTGGTTGTGTTGGAATAGACCTTTCTATTGTTCCAATGAGGTATATGTCGTAATTCCAAACGTAAAATCCCTTGAGCTGTAACTGAGACTGTGGTTTTCTTTGAACCTGTGGAGAGCTGGAGATGCTTTATAACCCTGTCAGTGTTTTGGATCCACAGATTTTAAAAGTCACAGTCAACCATGTCTAACCCCAGCCTAATGTTGTTGTGTTTTTTTTTCTTCATACGACAGTTAACCATGTTTGCATATGTGAAGTGTGCGTTTTTTATGGGCTGTCAGTCTGGGCATTAGGGTGTGTCCACTTTTGGGAATCAAGCGGGTGAGGTGTTCTCACAGCAGTGTTGGGTGTGGGTGGTGGTTGTGGTGGTGGTGGGGGTGGAAATGGTGACGTCCACACGACACACATGATGGAAGAGAAGCAAGTGAGGGCATGATGCAATTGTACTCAAATCTCACTGCCCCATGTTTCCTCCCCTACACGTGTGGACACACACACACACACACTCACACACTCACACACAGAAACACACAGACACACGCAGACACACACACACGCATACACACGCACACAAACACACACACATATGAATGCACACACGCACACCCACACACACACACACACACATTCAGGTGGCAGAATATTGAGAATACTGCAGTGAGTTGGTGGAAACTCAGACACTGATGATTAGTTTCCTGCTCATGATGGAGTCTCAGGGCGAAATGATAATAGATATTGTGTCTTTCAGTCAGAGCCTTAAGGTGTGCCTGGACCTGTTCAGCAGAGAGTGGCTGGTTATCGTCTGCTTACTCAGCACACAGGAAGTCGTCTTACTAAAGCCTGAATTTGTCATCATCAAAGAAGTTTATGTCTGAATCAGGGGAAGAGAAAAAAAATCAAAGCCATATTTATTAGTATTTCTGAGCATCGCCTGAACTCAAAGTGAACAGTGAACTAAAATAAAAGTTATCAAATCAGAGGAATAAAGTTTTGATTTTGGTTGTTTAATCACATCTTTAATCGAAGTTTATCATGGCTTTAGTTTTATTCTGTATTATAATGAGGTAACGGGTTTCAAAAGAGCTTTCAGTTGGTTAAAATGACCGATCTGTATTGTGTCACATGTCTCATTCAGTGTCACATGAGAAAATGTAATGTGTCTACAGTACGGAAGCGCTTTGCTGTCATGCCAGAAAATTAAAAAAAAATTCAGTATAACATTATAAAATAGAAAAAATTCACAACTTTACCTGATAAAGTCCAAATTTTGTTATGATAATTTTCACATTTTCAATGGATAATTTTCAAGTTTTGCATGAAAATTTCACGTTATTACGTGATAATTCATATTATAACGTGAAAATTTTCTTGATTTTACATTATAATTTTCATGTTATTACTTGATAGTTTCCCTGTTTTTACATGATACATTTCCTGTTTACATTATAATTTTCGAGATATTGGAGGAAACTTATGACGTTATAACATGGTAATTATCACGTTATAAAGTGGTAGTGATATTTTCTTGATTTGCTGGCTCGACAGCGAAGCTTTTCTGCAGTTCAGGGACATGGCTAAAAATAAAGCTTCAACCAGCAGCTGTTAGCTTATTGCTCAGCTTAGCAGGAAATAGAAAACAGTGAGAACGCCCCCTTTTACCACAGCCTGTTCAAGGTGGGAAGGTTGCACTTTCACGGCCCCTCGCTGTTATGTATAAACATCACAAAGGCGTACTGGTGGGTCATTGTGCAATTTGCCTCAGCGCCAGCATCAGGGGTAGTAAAGCCTCCGAATCAACGTCTGCATGAGCAGAGCGAGCCTGTGAGGAAGTTTGGCGGCCCACTAGTTTGTGTGACGCCGTTGTGCAAGCCAGTATCATGACCTAAAGAATGACAGCGTGAGCGTCTACTGTGAAGTTTTACTGTACACATGTGTCATGTGACGCTTTGTAAACAACATATCAACAAGTCTAAATCAGGCATTCACTCATGTGCTAAGGGACGGTTGATCTCGTCCCTGGTTGTTGGGTAAACAACTGGTGGACCTCAGGCTGTCGCCACAATTGGTAGCCGATTTGATCAGACTACTGATAAATGGTCAGCTGCATTTTAAATTTCCTGGTTGTGGGTCACTCTTGTGATCCACCCGCAGAACACTATACTGTCCTGTACTGTACTCTTTTCTTGACCTTCGAATAAGATAAAACTGGGGGTCATTGTCTTTCGTCCTCTGACCTTCACCTCACTGCCAGGTCAAAAGATGAAATATGGAACAAGAACAGGAAGTCTAAAAAGGGCTTCATGTAAAACGTGAGTTTGTTTTTTCATCATTCTTTATATCTAACATGCTTTCTCTTCTCTCGGTGGTTACCTTTCTGGTGGAATTCACATTTTATTTAGAAATATATGCTTTAATTTAGATCCTCTGCAAAGACTAAAAATTTACCAGCTGAATAATATTTTGTATATTGAGACTCTCATGTCTTTGGCGAGCCAGTCGTCAACAAACTCCGAGAGGAACGACAGACAGCTGTCAGCGATGGGAGACAAAAATTCCCAAATCCCACGATTCGTCCGTTGTCACCCGTTATTCTGCTTAAATAAAATCAATGCTCCTGAGAAAGTTCTTATAGATTTATGTAAAGTATGGTTTGCAATTTAATCTTTTACTTATTTTTATACCACCTTTAAAATATTAGACAAATTACAGGTTGTGAAACTCTAAAGAATAAAGTAATATGTTGGAGGGAAAAAAAACATGACATAAATTCAGGCATTATGCAAAACATACAGAAAATACTTATTTCCCTGTTTTCAAAGGAAGTAAAATAATAGATTTAAATGGCTTTTTATATGTGTTGTATTACGAAATACAAGAAAATCTATCCAACACAGTTAACACACACAGTTGTCCAATATTATAATTGCACAAAGTTTTAGTTTTAAATGTAGCGTATCAAGATTTTGAAGCAGTGCATCTTCTTCCTCTTCTTCTTCTTCTTCTTCTTCTCCTTCTCCTTCTTATGTTTCTAATGCTATGAAAATATTAATAAGAGAAGTGTGGAGAAAAAAAAGTTCTCTAAAGGTTATTTATAAGGTGTTATATCTAAAGGTTCAGATACGACTTACACTGAGAACGTGGTTTGTTGCAATCATTGAGAACAGTGTATGCTTGAGTTTATTATAACAGTGTATATTTCATCTCAACACAACCGCAGTGACGTAAAGCAGGCCCGATGTCTCCAACTGTTTACTCAAAAAAAAACAACCAAAGATGAAACTTAAACCGTAGAATAACACTGTTACATAATAAAACACACAAACACAGCGTCACTCATGTACTCATGACTTTTGGCCTTACAAGGTCTTTAACCAGAAGAGAGAATTGTTTGATAGTGAACGGGTTGATGGATGAATTGATCTGATAGTGAATCAGATACACCACTCTGTTGTAAAAGTGCAGATGTGTCAAGTATTGATGAGAAACCTGCTGAAGGACTTTGCTCCGATAAAAGCGTATCCTGTAGGATAAATGAGCCACTTAACTTCGGCTCAGCACATCTTAGATAACAATTATAACTAAAGAAATGCAGTCAGAGACGCAAACCTCCGCCGAGGTACAACAGTTCAAAAGGTTTAGGAAAAATTCATGCAGATTTCTACGTTAAGGTCTGAGTTGCTGTCAGCCTCTAAATCTACCGACGAATCCAACAAACTGTCTGAGGATCCCTCAAATTCTGTCTTGCCGCTCCTCTCCTTCGCCTTCCACTTCAGTGTCTCTGTTCAGCCCAATGAGCCCCCAGCTCCACCCCCCAAAAGGAACATCATAGCAATCGACGGAACTCTTGAAACAATCAAATAATCAAAGACAGCAATAGCCACTTTACGATGTCACGACTCCAAACGGCTGATTATTGGATTTAACTTTAAATGCTGCGAAACCCTTAACATCACCAAAATGTAAACACCTGTAGGATACGCCGAAACCTTCCTCTGCGTAAAATTAAAGGCAATTCCATCCTGTGGTTTTTCTGTAATCCTGATCGCAAACAAACAAACTGACAAACAAACAGACAAACGCACAGCAGTGGACACATGACCTCCTTGTCAGAGGTGATGATATGATATAAAGCGGTTTACATTTTAAACATTCTATCTCCAAGAAAGGTTTTCCGGAGCCGTAACGTTTGTTTGTGTTTGACTGAATTTTCCTTTAAATGATCAGATTAGTTTTACAAGTTCCAAAAATCAGAGTTTGAAAAGATCACGGGTAAAATAGTCCTTCTGTTATACGTGAGGTCATGTGGCGTGTGTCACTGGCATGATGTAACCATGGGGGTTCTTCTGAGCAAAGCATCTTCTAACTCCACATCTCTGTCACAGCTGATTGCAGAGCAGGTGAACTGTATTTATCCTGGACCCGCATCCCTTTGCAGAGGAAGAATTGTGCTGTTATTACATTAGTCACTGTCTAAAAAGGAAGTGTCGGCATGATTCACGCATGTTGAAGAGCTCCATTAGGTTTTCGAAAAAAGCATTATAGCACATAATGACATCACCGAAATCCTGCAAGGTGACGTGTTGGTTTCATAGTTAGAATCAGGATAATTGGAGTTTCACGAGTTAGAAGAGACTCATATAAGTTTCATGAATGGTCTTTTCTGAGTTTATAACATTTATCCGTAACTATTGTCAAACACTAAAGATCTTTTATGTCTTATATGAGGGCGACCACAGCAATGTAGAGACACAATAACGGTGCAATCACAATTTTTCCTCACTGATAAAAGCACAGATAGGATCGGAGGATTTGAACATGGCAGTTTATGGCAAGACGTCATACCCACACACACTCGTTCACACTGACAACAATGGCTTGGCTCTTTCCTCTGGAGGCAAACAGAGAAAACGGATGTGTGTTTGCTCTCGCTGCTGTCAAACTCCCGGACGGACCTGTCGAGCAGGTCTTCTACTCTCTTATCTGCTGCCAGCTGGTCTGACAAGAAGTTTGTCTCACTTACAACGTACATCTACCAGGTGACCTTTTGCAAGGGTGTTGCCTGCAAAGACCAGGTTTCATTTGCTTCCAATGCACTTTATTAAAAAAAATTGATTTGAATTTAAACTGACTGGCAGTTTACGAGACAAGACGCTGATTTATGTAATACAGGCTTGGGTAAATGTAATTTGGCACGGAGGATCTATTGTCACCTCTGAGAGATCAGACACAGAGAAGCCCTGGACTTTCCTGTCAATGGAAGAAACTGGTCTCTGAACAAATAAGAGCAAATCTTCCCCTGAAGAAATGCATTGTGATAACACAAACGATTCCCAAAGAAATGGAATTCCCCTGCCTCACTTCCTCTTAGTGACAGAGTTGATGGGAGTTCTTGGAAATATAGCCATAAATACACTAATAATTCAGAATTCTTTCAACCAGAGTGGTTCATTAATCCTTTGATGTCCTCACAAAGACAAAAAAAAATAAAAAAAATGGAAAAGTGGTTTCTTTGCATACGTTATTTTTTTCCGGGGATGTCCCCCAGGGCTCAATCCTCTGCCCCTTATGTTTTATCACATACATACTGCCACGAGACAAGAGGCGAACATTCTTTTCAATCAGTAGACACTGAAAATATACTTAACCAAATAGTTGAACAGAACATTAATTTAGCCTCCACGGCCAATGAAGATGCATTCTATTCCAAGTTCACATTCAGGAGTTCGATTTAGCCCGAAGACATTTGGCAACGTTTGATTCATGTGAATATGAGCTGAAAGTGAATGAGTTTTACGTGCGTGACAGAGGCGGGCTCGCTCGCAGCATATTAATGAAGAGTTTGTACACAGTGATGTCAGGATACCAAACCAGATCTCAAACCCGCTCTCAGCTGTCGTGTGCCAAGAGCCTTGAATAAGTTCCAGGAGGCTGAATTAGATTCACTCGTCTTATTGGGCATCTTCAGAGATTCATTGCATGAGCTTCACCTAGAAGACTGTAAATGTTTGAGGTAGTCTGTTTTAATATCTTTGATCGTAAATTATTCATTTATTCAGATGCTGGTACTGATGGCTACGTTTTACTACTTTTCTCTTGTTTTTAATTGTTTTGAACTGTTTTATGATTTTATATTATTGTATGTAAACAGGGCACCGTTGAAAATTAGACTCTGGCCTCAGTGGATTTCCCTGTTCGAATAAAGGTCAATAATGAATGACTGAATGAATGAATGAATGAATGAATGAATGAAATAACAAAATGCACATTTGCTTTTTTATCACGGACATTTCCCATGATGACCTGACGCAGCAACTGGATCACGTTACCAAAAATGTTCTTGAGAAAGTTTTGAAGTGCTCCTTTTGTGCCAAGACCGGTTCTACCATTCTACCCAGTCGACCCGGCCACCAACCTGCTGCTCACTCTTATCTGCGCTTCCGTTGTCGGTTGTGTGAAAGCAATCATGAATAGTGAGGAGATTTCAAAAATGCCCAAAATGCAAAAGTAGTTTTACTGCTTCAGCTTTGGAAAAATAAAACCCTCAAAATGTGTCATAACAGAAAAGAAGAAAACGGTTTCCAAGTATAATATATAGTAAAAATGTAAGGTGCTTGTGTCCCGTGACTCAACTCTGAAGGAAATAACCCGTAAAACCCTCTGATGTTATCAGTTACACCGGACTGTTTCTGTTATATCATTGGGATTAAGCCTTTCAACAAACATAATAATAATAATAATGACAAAATATATACAACAATATATAGTTACCACATGGAGGTTAGCGGCATACTGGAAAGAAATACCAGCAACAGAACCTCTAAAGCTCACTAATATCTAACAAGCACTAAACTTTGTTTTCGGAAATCTGAAAATGTGAAAAATTACAATTTCACAGTTTTTAATCTGTAGTTTGTTTCGTGACTGAGAATAGTTGCAAAAAAAAAAAAAAGTCAAAGAAAACTCCATGAAGTTAGTAGAAGTCATTCGCAAATTCTCTTTTTTATGCTTTGAATGTTTTAATATGGATTGAGAAGAGTGCTGAGGTGACTTGATTCTCTTATGGGCAGGCATACGGCTCACCAGCTGCCGAGTTAATCTTCATTTTTAGCTGATATGAAAATGATGTAGATCCCCTCATCTTCGTCTGAGAGGAAGTAAACTTTGCTTATAACCCAAAGATATTTCCTGATAAAGCATTCTTTCATCTCACAACACTCGTTATTATTGTGTTAGCATATTTGAACAAATGTAGATATATTTAATATGTTTGTGTGTGTTTGTACGTGTGTGTGTGCGTGTACTTGTGTGTGTGAGCGTGTGTTTGTTTGTGTGTGCGTGTATAAACAGCAGGTGGTAAAAAGACAACACCCAATCTCAGCGGTGCTTCGGACCTTCAGCTTAACTATCGGGTTCCTGCACCTAAAACAACACATGCTGAACTCACACATCCAGTGTTTACATATCAGCGAACTACAAGAATTACATAAAACCAAAATGTGATGAATAGCAGCAGTTAAATAACAGGCAAAAGAGTAAAGTCGTTTTTTTTCATATGTAGCGGAGATAATGGAGGTGAACCAGGGAATTGGGTGAATTAATTAATAACCCACACTTTTGGCTAAATCAAGCCTGGCTCTGTTTTGGGTCTGTCAAACCCAATGCTTTAAACTCGAGGGGGGGGGGGCTGCTGGTTTATGAGGCCAATTCAGAAGCCCTGAGGTGTCACCTAAGGTCACGCCCATGTTTTCACCTCTGCCTCGATCCTGGCTGTTTCACACCTCCAGCAGGAGGGACTATTACCCTGATTCATTCTTCACAGCAGCAAAACACCTCACTCTGTGAAAATCACACCCTTCTGCTTGTTTTGTTGGCCTGTGGAGGATGGAGTTCACAGGCAGGTCTGACCGGGGTGCAGATGGTCATTAAGAAGCTGAGTGCACGGAGAGAAAAAGGCCAACGTGGGGCAATGGAGAAGTGAATTGAACTTTAAATAATATTTTTATATTTTATATTGCAACCTAGAAGCTTTTTTTGTTTTAAATTTGTAATCAAGAAGCATTTCGATGAGAACGTTATTCCTCCACAGAGAAACTCACGGCCAAATCCAGCAAAACTAAATCCCTGTCACGTTGATGCAGTATGTTTAAAAAGAAAAATGTTTATGAAAGTGCTTTGCAGCAAGAAGTGATGACGTACTTTCCATCTCAAAAACCATTAATTCTGTGCCTGAGTGTTTTCCAAATGTAGCTGGTTTTGTCGATGTATGGAACATTAATGCTGTGAAGGCGAAGCAGTGACAGAGCAACAAGTGGGATAATTATTTATCACACCTGAATAAGAAGGCTATAATTAAGCTTAATTTATAATGTGCCGTACTAAAACATTACTTTAAACAAAATTAACAAGACATTATAAACCAAGCCAAGTGCACCACCATAGTATAATTAAAGTACACATGCAGTACGTCATACAAATAAACCATATTAACCATATATATATATATATATATATATATATATATATATATATATATACTTTACACAAAGCAATCACTCAAATTATGAAAAAGACAATTATTTAAGGTGACTTTCAAAAAAGTTGTTTTGAAACGGTCGGCAGCTGACCTAATCCTGAGAGGTTGTTCCTTAACGTCAGTGCCAGGAGTGGAGATGAGAAAGCACCTTTGGTTTTGGTTTTGTGGATCAATGACAAGTTCTGATTAGATGACCTGAATGCGGGTTGCTCGGTGGTGTCGGGGGTCTGCAGCTCTCAGACGTTTACTGGAACTAAGCCATTAAGCATCTTCGTTTTAAGTGATTAAAAGAATATCAAAAAATTCAACCCTGGACTATAAATGGAAGTTGATTGATGATTAAAGGATAGTTTTGGGTCTGAGCTCATATTCTTTCACATTTCATTTGTAGTTAAAGCTCTTCAAACAGTTGGTTATATCTATTTACACCAACGAAGCTCATTTAGAAACTTAAACCTATATACACTGCTGTTCACATGATGAGCTGGGCAACATTTGTGGAAACAGGTCTGGTGCATAACAGTTGGTGGTAAGATGACAGACAGCTGACGCGAATGAGATCCTCTCCCTCTAGCAGATGCGAGTACATGTAGCTGTGAGGAAATTATAAATAGAGGGTGGGGATGTTTACCAATACAAATACAGTGTATTCAATTTGATACATCAATTTAGTTCCCTAATGAACTTTGCTACAAGGTTTGTCTGATGAAAAAAAAGGATATATTGCCAGTGTGTCTGAACTGACTTTTAAATATACCCCATGAGCTTAAACAAGAGAGGTGCTGCCCTCTACTGGGCAAATGGGGCATTTACAGTAAAGTATTTACCAGAGCAGTATAGAATTCGATAGAAGGATTTATTTTATGCTTTATTAAAATCATCTTTATATATGAAATACGGCGAGGTAAAGCTCATAAATTATTCATGTTGACAGAGTAGTTCACTTTAAGTTTAAATGTAGACATAAGTACAAAATGTTACATTGCAAAAGGTAATCTCTAGCTTTTAACACTTATATAAACCAAACAAAATACACACCGGAATTCTAATACCAGTGCTATTATTAACATTTAATTTTCTACTGTATTTAGCAGATTACATCACTGTTGTATCTAAACAGGGGAGAAAATGAGGAAAAAAAGTGTATATTTAATTCAATGAATACCAATATTTAAAGATAAACCATGCATCATCTGTTAATCAAAAGAAGTTCTTGGCAGCTTTTGTAGACTTTCACCAAGCAGTTCAACCTTGGCATTGAACTCTGAAAAATTAAGAATAAAGGTTAGTCAGAAACTGGGTACAGGTGAATAATAATAATAATAATAATATTAATAATAATAATAATACATTTAATTTATAATGACACTATGTTTAATAAAAGCAGTAAAAGAAAGAAAAAGTGACTTTCCAAAAAGCAACCTCCTTTATAAGACACGCTAATTACCCAGAACATTAAAACCACCCGCATAGTATCCCCATTTCCACCGAAGCAGCTCTGAGATGTAGTGCGTGTTCTGATACAGTTCTATCAGAGGCAGTATAAACCTTTGAGTGAAAGAAGACACAAAGGGCTAGCCTTTGCTCTGCATAATAATCTATCACCCTTCCTTAGCCCACTTTGGTAGGTATTAACCCACTACATCTCGGGAATACCCAAGAACACATGCAGTTTCAAAGACAATCTGATCCAGTCGTCAGACCACGCTGGGGGGTTGTTGGAATAGTTCGAATACTTTGGCTTCTCCATTTGCCATGATTTCAGCATCAACTTATAAAATATGCAAATATGCTTTCCTCCAACTGTCATTAATAATAATAATAATAATAATACATTTAATTTATAATGCACTTTACATTTGGATCAAATCTCAAAGGGAAATCAAATCTTTGCACTGTCATATATATTTATATAAACATATTAATACATATATATTTAAATGTATATAGTCTGTACACAAGATCATCTCCATTTGTTTATAGCTTGTATATTTGTTTATTGCCTTGTCCATTTAATTTAAAATTATTTATATGACGTTTGTACTTTGAGAGCTCAGTTAACCGGAGTCAATTTCCTTGTATGCATATACATGGCCAATAAAGCTGATTATGATTGATGTTTAATATATACCACCAATTGACAGGGGCTATTTCTACAAGATAATACATTTTATTCTGTCTTCACATGTGGGTTTTAATGTTATAGCTGATTGGTTTGTACATACACTTTGCAGTCAACCTCACCTGAAACAATGGCACAACACTTGATACTGCATTAGGTTCTGAGGGGTCTTTCAGCAGCACACAAAGGTAGTAGATGATTTGATGCTAGAAATAAAAGCATCAGACACCATTCAAACCTCCTTATATAAGCATAAACAGACATAAATATGTTTTGTGTAATAGTTAATAAAATGCAGATATCTTTTTAAATTCACGTGCAAATGAAAGAAATTTAAACCAACCATGTAAATAGCTTCATTGATGACGATATCTTTGATCTTGCTCATCTCAATGAATTTCGTGGTCTCGCGGCCTGAGGCATAGCTGGAGGACACCTGAATGCCCAAGGAACCGATGACAAGCAACGACTCATGGTCTACCTTCACAAAATGAATGTGAAGCATCATGCCAATCAGGGTAATGAATATAGCACTGGAAAGAACTGCTGTGTTCTGCAAGAAAGCAAAGACATCCACATTTGAATCTTGTTATATCCCAATCAAAGATAAAATATGTGCAATAATGAATGTAGAGATGTAGCAGCATCAACTATTCTTCAACAATCAGAAGGATGTTAATGGAAACTTTTGACAAAAACAGATATTGATATATACCCTGTTAGACTTAGCATCAATAAGGGGACATTATCATTGTTGGTACTCTCATAAATAATTAGTATTCTCGTATGTAATAAGGTCAAACAAAGGTCGTAGTATAAAATAAAATATCATTAATTTATTTTGTGCTACTTTACATATATTAAATTAAAGAAGAAACATATCTTGATTGAAGAAGGTAAATTAAAGCAGGTTCTTACTTCTGTAAAGAAGAACACCGTGTAAGCCAGCAGCCAAACACAGCAAGTGTACACCATCACTTTCCCGATGGACATTTTCGAGGAGTTCACAGTGAATTCCCGGCACAGGCCGGAGTGACTCTGACAGTCCAGAGTTATGGTTTTGCCATTTATGTCAGTGAAGTTTTCATCTTCCATCATGGACGTAACAATAACAGGGACAGTCGACGGACATAAAACATCAGCTAGGAGAAGGCAGACAATTAGCTTAGCTAGCTAACACCGAAGACTGTTTAGTATTGGATAACAGGCAAGGTCAGTCAAATTGGGACACTTATAGCGGGGATTTTTTAAGATTGGACAAGTAAAATTATGCTTACATACACACATACGATGTCAAATCTATACAGCTATTTGATGAATGAGGAAAAATTTGCAGCAAAAAATTTAAACAGAAAACAAACAAGTGTTTCCAGTCCAACAGTTGCACAGCTAAAATCAATTCACAGCTTGGATGCACTCGCTACTGACTCCGAAGTGTCTGGGTAGGGTGGTGTTATCCGCTTCCTTCACAATAACAATGGGTATTTGAACGTTTAACGCCATGTATGAAGATACAAATACATTGAAAAACAATTATAGTACATTATGGGTGCATTGTTCATGTGAATTTAAACTATCATAAGCCGTAATCTCTGTTTACCGTGCACTTTGGTATACGCCTGTGATCAAATGCAGTAGACACTACAGCAGCTGGGTTTTGCAAAGCATGATGGGAAACAGCCGATATTTCATGGCATCATCACTACGATCATTATGAGGGTCAATTTCTCATATACTGTTTAATACTTTAGTGTCCTATTATGCAGGTATGTTTATTTTATGTACTTGTCCTAAATATGTATAAATCTGTAGCACTATAATTTTATCTTTTGATTTGTAAAGGGTTCTTTTCCTATCCTAATTTATCCGGCAACAAACAATTTTTCTTTTAATCAGTTAACTATTTTAGCCATAATTAAGGTTGGTTAATTGTTTTTGAAACCCCACCATCTAACATCATATTTACGCAGGCAGATATTAACATTCTCCTTTCCAAACACCAGTGAATTGAAAATCAAAGTAAAAAAGTTGACCATAACTTAAATTCTTGCAAAATATATTCAATAGAGTATCTGATAACGGTAAATAAGTATGACACCTAGTTTGCATTTTGCTTTTCTGCTTTTAATTCGGACAACAAAGCAAGATATTTAGATTTGAATCTTATTTTTACTAACAACAGCAGAACTATAACATGTTGGGGGTGGATTTTTCGCTGTTAAACAACTATGAGTTAAAAAGGCAATATATTTTAAATAGAACAAAGACGAATATTTATATTTAAAGTCTCGCGACCCCTATCTCCTTCATTTCCCATAATGCATTGGGCAATTATGACTTTTGAACTCTGGATAAAAACAAGCCGATCAGCTGATGTAAAAGCAACAACATCCACCGGAGTCTGATTGAATATAGATTAAGGAGCTAACTTTTCTCACAAAGAATAGCAGTATGTGGCCGTGTGGTGTCAGACAGTGAGTGTTTTAGTGTGTGAACGTTTTAGCGTTTACATTTAGTGTACGTCGTCTGTTGAACTAGCAGCCAGCGGAGGTCAGCCGAGTGAACGGGACGGTGTTTTTTTCTTTTCACGAGTGTCTCTTTGTGTCGGTAATGATTTATAAATTAGTTATTACGGTGGTTCAGATTGTATTTTTTAGAAATCGTAGTGGGCATTCTAGGCCACTTTCAAAAAGCAACTTGACACGACAAGAGATGTGGGACAACTAATTTAAGCTAGCAAAGTGTTGTGCCAAAACAAGTAATTACTAGTCTGGACAAGTCTCTGAAACTACTCGCTGGTCAGTTTTTCCCACAAACTGAACTCTTGTTAATGGTAAGATGAATAAGGTCATCTAATGAATATTTCAAAGTACTCTCTTTCAGTATTGTGTATGAGTGAATTTGCCATTTTGAATGTAAACACCAAAGGTTCGAACGGCATGTGGGCAGTTATTTTCTCCAACGGATGAATAACTTTGTCTCACACACTATATTGTTTTTGCAGATCTAGTCTTGACCTGTAAGGTTTGCGATGAGTGGTCAAAGTCCAACTGCGGATACAGGAATGAACCCTGTCCCAGGCTGTCAGGAGAGCTACGCCTGCGGTGGTTCAGATGAAGCCACGTTTGAGTGTGATGAATGCGGTAGCTTGCAATGTTCTCGCTGTGAACTGGAGCTCCATCGTCAGGAGCGGATGCGGAATCACGACCGGGTTCGGATTGCCCTGGGCCACGTTCCTTTCTGTGACTCTTGCAAAGGTGACAGCCGCAGCTGTGTCAACGGTGGACGCCTCAGAGCAGTGGTACGCTGCCAGGGTTGTAAAATCAACTTGTGTTTGGACTGCCAGAAACGCTCCCACAGCGGAGTCAACAAAAGGAAGCACCCTCTGACACCCTATCCCCCTGCCAAAGCTCCCCTGGATAACAGTGTAAGTACTGGGGAGTCACAGATGGAGATTCTGAAAGCCGAGCTTGAGAAGGTGTGCAGCTTCCTTTTGGTGGATGAGAGGGAGGAGATGCAGGTAACCCCTTCAGATTGATTTTTAGTCTTTCGATAGCGCTTCATCAGTGTGATATCATGACGACTGGGCTGATCTTGCTTGGATTCTCAGGTAAAGAATGAAGACAACTTTGTGAGCAGACTGGAATGCAGATCAGATGAGCTCCTCAAGGTGGTCTCGATCTTTGGAAACACTGGGGAAGGCAAGTCCCACACCCTGAACCACACATTTTTCCTTGGTCGAGAGGTGTTCAAGACCTCACCTACCCAAGAATCCTGCACTGTGGGGGTGTGGGCAGCTATGGATCCGGTGCATCGCGTGATAGTCATCGACACAGAGGGCCTGCTTGGGGCTGGTATGTGACAACTGCTGGATTTTCCTGATTATCAAATAAATAAGGGGTATTGAGTTGTTGTGTCTCTCAATACATACACAATTAAAGGGAATTCTTTACTGTGTTTTCCTCATTAGGAGCCAATCAGGGTCCGCGCACCCGTCTACTCCTCAAAGTCCTAGCTATCTCTGATGTGGTCATCTACCGAACACATGCTGACCGCCTCCATGATGATCTCTTCAAGTTTCTTGGTGATGCATCAGATGCCTACCTGAAACATTTCACCAAAGAGCTGAAAGCAACAACTACCCGGTGTGGTCTGGATGTCCCGTTGTCCACTCTGGGTCCCGCAGTAATCATCTTCCATGAGACCGTCCACACCAAGCTGCTAGGATCAGGTACACCACATTTTTCAGTCTGTGTTTTTTTTTTTCTGTGGTCTATACTTGGTAGCACTCTAATGATAAAGACCGGCTCTGACTCTGGTAGTTCTCTATGTCTAGACAAGCCTACTGAATCGGCCGACCGTCTTCTCCAGGAGCGTTTCAGGAAGCTGGGTTTGATGCCAGAAGCATTCAGCTCCATCCAGTACCGTGGAACTCGAACCTACAACCCTCCCACAGACTTCAGCGGCCTGTTGCGTAGTTTGGAGCAACAGCTGGATAACAACACCACCCGCTCGCCGCGCTCTGCTGCCGTCATCTACAAGGCTCTGCAGGTGCTTGATTGTGTGAAGAAGTCTGTATAATATGCTTATGATTCTTCTACTGTTTTTCTACCATATTCTTAAACTGACTCTTCCTCTCTTTCTTTTTTTCCTGGATCTGTACCTCAGGCCTTAAGTGAGAGCTTCAGTGGGGATATTCCAGATGAGCACAGGACCAGTAACTCCTTCTTTCCAGATGAGTACTTTACCTGCTCTTGTCTCTGCCTCAGCTGTGGGTACGTATCTCTCTCCTTGCTGCAGCTTTAAAAGTTAATTAACAAAAAGCTAGTCAAGGGACTTAAACCTGCATCAGTAAACAAAAACAAACACTACAAAACGTAATCGGCGTAACTGTCCGAGGGGACAGAACAGGATCGTACAAGATTTGACACATTTGCTAGCTTAAATTAGTTGTCCCACATCTCTTGTCGTGTCAAGTTGCTTTTTGAAAGTGGCCTAGAATGCCCACTACGATTTCTAAAAATACAATCTGAACCGCCGTAATAACTAGTATTACAGCAGTAATCCACCTCCTCATGGACTTGCACAACCTGTGTCTGATGAGTAGCAGGTGGAAATGTTAATCCTATTTCAGTGTTGCAACATTATTGACCGGAGCATGGGGCAGTCTGTCATTCCTCTGGCTACATAATACTAGTGTATAAACACGAGAGCATTCACCACCCTGGAAACTTGTTAGGTGGTTGTCTGGTCACCTCCAGCAGTCATGACCCCCCCCGCCCTGCTTAAAAAGGTGTGTTGGTTAAACAAGGGTCATTTTGGATTTATTGAATAACGGTAAAATTATTATTTCTCAACATACATATAGATGTAAAAACTTAATTACAGGGTTTTCTCAAATTAGAATATAAAAAAAATAGAATCATTGAGACTTCATAAACACAATTGTCGGACCAAGCCTTTGACATTAAGGACACAAAGTGTATGTCTGTCTTTTTGTAGAGTCTGAAAAATATGTTGCAATTGCACTTACAGTTTGGATCTATGGAGGGCCGCATTCTGGGCACTTGCTTTTTGAATCCTGCTATGCCATTCCAAGACCCGCCCCTCTCTGGCTCTGATTGGTTTGATGTGACAATAACATTTCCCACGTGGCAATGCACTGAAAGAACTTCAACTATGTGAGAAATGTCACTGTCATACTAAGCCAATTAGAGGCAGAGAAGAGAGAGTCTTAGCATCCCCATAGTAGGTTACGTTAAAATAATCTTGGATCCAACTATCTTCAAAGTAAGGCTCAAGATGAATGTCAACATTTTTGAGTTAGTACACACACACAGACATACACACACAAGAGACAAACAGCAAACGTCTCCAACCATGGCGGTGGAGGTAAAACAGAATCATTAACTAAATGGAAACACGTTTATAAATTATGATAAATAATGTATGGACTATTTGCAACTAACTGATTCTGGACATTATCTGGGCCACTTTCAGCACGGGCTGTAAGAGAAGCATGAATCACCTAAAGGAAGGACTCGACCACTCAGCCAATCAACGCTGCCGCTACACGGCGCAGTATGACAACCGCATCTATACTTGCAAGGCAAGTACAAACCCTAAAAAGCCACATGTGCACGTGTGGAAGTACGCCTGCTTGATGAGGTTCTGCATGTCTGTGCTGATCGTCTCAGGCCTGCTACGAGGGGGGGAAGGAGGTTATAGTGGTTCCCAAAACGACAGCCTCCTCTGACTCACCATGGTTTGGTCTGGCGATCTACGCCTGGTCTGGGTGAGTCCATTTGCCACAGAACCATTTGGAAGACGACTGGAAATGATGTCCTTTCAAGAACAGATAATTTAATCTAATCTAGATTTATTACGGTAGAAATGTGGGGGGAAACACCCACCTTAATTGGAATAATTTCATTCACTGTTGGTGCTGCTAGAAATGGAATTGTAATCGACTACATATATTGGAGCTGATCACAGAAGTTACAAGACTAAAATCTGAGATCTTTTCTGTTTCTGTCCAGGTATGTGATCGAGTGTCCAAACTGTTCAGTGATTTACAGAAGCAGACAGTACTGGTATGGAAACCAGGACCCAGTGGAAACCGTGGTTAGAACAGAGATCCAACATATCTGGCCTGGGGTAAGAACTCAGTGGAGCAGCCAAAGATTCTGCATAAACCCATCATAAAATTTGCTACCAGCCAGAAGGGCTGTGTTTGCAGTATTTGCAGTATTTGCAGTATAGAGTTTAATGGCGGCGGACAGTTACAACGTCCTTTTTATTTGTATTACTGCCTCCTTCTGGTTTTAGTCACTTCTTCTTCCTCTTCTTCCATGGGGTCCTCCTGGTGCCCAGGTGGTTATTTACGATCTGTTCATGTCAGCTTGTTGATCAAAAGCTTATTTTGTCAAAAGTTGAGCCTCAGCTGTCAAAATATATAGCGTTCATTAATAGTAGTGTGTTAACTACGGTATAAGGCACAAGAAAAAGATCATCAACTATTTCATTCATTCGTATCTTCGCTCTCTCTTCTCCTGTGTTCCCTTCAGTCCGACGGATTCTTGAAGGACAACAACAACGCCGCCCAGAGATTGCTTGATGGAGTCAAATACATTTCTCAGTCAGTGTCTGAACTCAGCGTCAAGCCTGCCAAAGCGGTCACATCCTGGCTCAACGACCAGATTGCTCCTGCATACTGGACCCCGAACTCCCTTATCCTGGTATGCAACTATAAATGTTTTTTTTTTTAAGAAGCATCCAAAATGTGAAGAGTTGTGTTTTCCATCATTGTGAAAAACAGAAACCATAAAATCTTTTCAACACTTGATGGGATCATATCTATAAAAGCCACAACCTCATTGCATGTGTTGCAGAAATGCCATAAATGTGGGGAGGAGTTCCAGCCCAATGACACCAAGCACCACTGTCGCGCCTGTGGAGAGGGCTTCTGTGATGCCTGCTCCTCAAAAGCCCGGCCGGTCCCTGAGAGGGGCTGGGGCCTCGCGCCGGTCCGAGTGTGCGATGTCTGTTTCCACAACAGGGGAATCCCGGCTGGTAAACTGACATCAGTTTGAATAGTTTACGGATGTTATCTTAAAAGTGTGCGGGTGCCTGATTCCCTGTGAACGTATTTTGCCGTTGCAGAGTTGCTGGACGCGGCCCTGGAGGAGGAAGGAGGCACCCTGATAGCCAGGAGGGTCGGGGAAGCTGTTCAGAACACGTTAGGAGCGGTAGTTGGTGCCATTGACATACCTCTGGGTGAGCATCCATATAACTTCTACTTTCCATTGCTATTCCTGCTCGGGTTAACCGTTGAAGTTTGATGCTGCCAATCTGCCTGTAATTGGAGAAGACTTTATCCTTTAGTTCCAATGGGTCCATTTGACGAGAATTTATGAATATGCTAGAGATGAGTAGACTTGTTAGTCTGAATGAATAATTAAAACCCATCGAATATCATCAAATTATAATTTATTATAACCTTTATTGGGTATATCCTTGATTGCGCGCATCGATTTACAATATCTTAAGAGTCCACAGAGACGTCTGTATAGGGTTTCTGAACAACAGTCCAAAGTCATATTTCAGAAGATGGAATCTTAAAAGTTTGTTGATTTCTTTAAAAAAACAACCCAATTATAGATAATTAAAATGTTTCATCAGTCAACTAATCAATTAATGAAACAAAGTAGCTCTGAATGTGGATAATCCACTTTGCCCCAATTATTAATTTGCTTTGTTTTCATCAGCCAATTCAAGACTGCTACTTTTCCCAAACTTGCTGAAACTATGATCGGTCACATTATATGATAAGTGCAGCGATGTGGGCAAAATCGCAAGATAGCCCACAACACGCTGGGATTGGTTGAATTCAAATCTTGCCATCACTCTAGTGCAAGATGTCGACTTTTAGCCCTATAGTAAAGCTAAAATAATTATAATAAATAAATGTAATAATAAATTGTTTGAATGAATTGACTCTCATATCAGTCAACACATTAATCTCAATAACCATAACCTCTTCTGGGTTTCAGGCCTGGTGAAGGATGCGGCTCGCCCCACCTACTGGGTCCCAGATCAGGACATCCACACCTGCAGCGAGTGCCAGCGGGATTTCAACCCGCGTCTCTCCATACACCACTGTCGTGCCTGTGGCCAGGGAGTGTGCGACGACTGCTCTCAGGAGCGGCGGGCTGTGCCATCCCGCGGCTGGGACCACCCAGTGAGAGTCTGCAACGGATGCAACCAGAAACTTGGGGAACTTTAGCAGGACAAGGAGGCTGAGTGAGGGAGAGGAATCATTGACGATGTCATCCTCTTTGAAAACTGGAATCCAATTTTTGACTGTATGGGCTTCTGTACCTGAAGTCTTTTTGGTGGTGGTCTTGGCTGACTGCCACAAGACCACCTGTAGCAGGTTGGACCCTGGTTATGTTTTTCCTTTAATGAGGTCTTCATGTTTCTTCAGTCCCTTGATGCTATTTCAATTTAATATGCCTGTATTTTACACTGTGAAAAATGCCAGTGAGTGAAACTTGAATATCAAGAAATTAGGAGAGAGTTAACTTAACCTTAAGTGAGGTTTATATGTGTTCACAGGTGAGCTCAGTTAAATTCCCGCATACCGTTGATCCGTTAAGTTTGCATTAATGCACGTTACCCCCCCTTTGACAATCCTCCAATGTCTTAGTATTATTAGCGCCATCAGCAGTTTGGAGCTAAACGTGTAAAATATTTGATAAAACTGACTTGAGCTTCTTCAATTGATATTTAGGTGAGAACTTTTCTTCTAAGACCGTCCGTGCAGGAGCCACAGAGGAAAGGATGGAAAACATGAAACTTTGTGCTGTTGTTTAAATGGATGTACAGTAGTTTTCCTCCGCTTCCTCTTTCCTGCCACTCTAGAACAATTCAAACAAACAATTCAGAAAACAATGACGTACTGGATCATTGAGATGCATTCCAACATGGAATTACTCTTAGTAATACATTCTTACACAGTTCCAAGATGTCAGGTAGTTATGTGTGCATGTGAAGGCAGCCTTAATAATGATGTTTTACATAAAACATATATATATATATATTGGGGGGAGGGGGGATTTACTGCAATAAGGATTTATTTTTATTTTTTATGACAACTACCATTGAGGTTAAGGTCAGTGGAATGGAAGAACAGAAACAGCTTATTATAGAGTGGCTGGCTCACAGTAGCAATACAATACCTAATTCAAATCAAACCATCTTTGAGGCTGGACCCTCAAAGGAGACATTTTGAACAATCCATTACTCTATCAACTCAGGCTGTGTAGCTTGTTAGCCACAAGCAACATTTCGAGAAGTCTTTATTGCAACAAAACGAAAACAGAGAGATCAATACAACATATGATGCACTGTGAGATGTGATCTTTCTAGTAACTGGCTGGGAGACATTGGTTAAGCTGTTAACATTTGATATTAAGATCCAGAGAACAGAGCAATACCTTATGTTCATGTGTGGCTCTTACAAGTGTGTATTAAACTTCAGAAACTCAGTGTTAGAGTTGATTTGTAGCCAACGGAACCCAAAACTTCACCGTTTTTTCATTCAACAATTAGAAACAGTGTTGATTTAGAATGTGAACACAGCAGCATCCTTCGTTCTCTTATTCAGATCAGGCATTCAAGCTTAAATTAGAAAATCAATCAATCATGTCACAAGTAATTGCACTTATTTGGTTTAAGTTGGAGAAATCACCACATTAACTGTAGTAAATGTCTTCACTCATGTATGAACCGTTCAAGAATAACAGTCCACTGAGACTTCAATGTAACTCTCCCGAAGTTAAAAGACCCCGACACCCCCACCGGAAATTAACTGCATACAGGTTAAGATTATAAATACCACGATTTTCTGTACAAAATTAATTCCACTCAAAAATTCGGCAAAGCAAATACGGTGTCCATGTTCTCTGATATGAGCCTTGTCCTAAGGGCCAGCCTGCTGCTCTGCTCCATCCTGGTAGTCGGTGTTATAAGGAAAGTAGTAAAGGTCATGCTTGACGGCCATGAGCAGGCCGGGGAGACCCCTGCAGCCGCCCAACTTGGAGGAGAAGACGACGCTCGGGATCAGGTCGTTTGCGGCCGGATGAGGCGATGGAATAGTCCTCAGCAGGTGGCCGTCTGCTAGGCTCCATAACCTGGTGTAACAATCCTGACCAACTGAGGATGGAAATAGGATATAGGAAATAAATGTTAAGATTCTCAAGCCAGAGTTGGCTACCAAAACATCTTTGGTAGGATTGAGTTTGAATTCTGAATCTCTGCTATGAATAAGCTTCTCTGGAAAGAGTCTCTTTTTTTATCTACTGCTGTGTGATAGCTCCGTATCTTCGTGTCATCCTACACCATCAGAGAATTGTAAACCTTGCATCGCTTTTAAAACCAACATGATCGACAGTAGCGACCATGGCTATGTCCACACTGCCAGTCTCAATGCTCTATTCCAATTTTTTTGTGCAGCTGTTCACATTACTCTGAAAATGTGTCTCATATTGGAGTCTAGTATGAACAGAACTGTCCTATAATGACCCGCAAAATGAGAAATAAACAAGATGTGGGTCAGATTCTTCCACTATGAAGTGTTGACAAAGCCAATGCAGATGTTATAACACGTACCTGCTACCAAGAGCCCCTCAGGCTCACTGACGTGGATGGGAAGGTAAGCGTGTTCATTATAGTGACCTTTGTACTCCTGCACTGCCTTCGTCACTCGCACATCCCACAGCTTGATCTGAGCATACATAAAAAGGAACAACACAAAGTTATAGCAACAAGAGTAACAATCTCCATTCTTGTGAGGAATCCCAGCATTTTAATCTGAATTTGGATGAACTCAAGCAACTAACTAATATCAAGGTTGTGAGATTTTAGTGAGGGGTTGTGTGAAATTAACTCAGTGATATCTTACAAAAGAAAGCCAACCTGATATAAAGCAATTAATAATTCACAAGTTAATCAGCCGACCTGGCCGAGCATGTCAGCAGCTAGCAGGTAGTTGTCGTCCTGGAGGACGTGTACGGAGGTGATGGCCGACTCTTGATGGAAGCGGCTGGCCTTCCAGCTTTGATCCCTGCGACAGCGCTGACGCAGGTCCAGGCTGAAGATCTCCCCTGACCGGCAACCGTTAAAAAGTACGGGCACCTAGGGAAAGAAAAGAGAAGGCATTTTACCCTCGGAGTCCTCCTTCTATTGTTCTCTGTCACATTCATGTGTGGTAAAGATTCCTGAATGCCTTAAATGTAACAGGGGACTCACCCTATGAGCAAACTGCTGAGCCAAGACATCACTGCCGGTACTGTACATCTGGGTTCGACCAGTCTCTGCGTCTTTCACTATCACTCGACGGGACAAGCCTGCAGCGCGCACACAATAGAGCAATCATGTTAGATTTGTTGGTATAAAATATATGAATACACATCTGAACCAGAACATTCGTGTCAAAATGTGTGATGTCTTTACTGCCCAAACTACATCATTATGTTAAACACTATGATACCAAAGCCTGGCGAAAAGTATACCGCTCTACAGAGGACACATATAACGACCGTCTCATAATGTTTATTACTAATATCATCCTAAGTTGCAAGACAAATGATAATGAAAAAACAGACCAGTGCTGAAGGTCTTGTCAAACTGGGGGTGGAGACACCAAGCACAGGACCATGCTGAGGATATCTTGAAGCTGCATAGCATCCCAGGTTGTTCTGAGGAGGGAGGAAGAGGTTTGTTGTTTAATCATTGCAGACCACCGTTAATCAGAATAAAATATGGTCATGAGAAGGTGAATCATGAGAAGATTCTAGGCCACACCACCTGGGTTGGAGTTGCTGAAGAGAGAAGCAGGAAGTAAGCTGACGCAGCCAGGGGTGTCTGCCACACCTACCAGACACAATCTGACATTCAACTCGCTCAGGAAACCAAGTGGCAGTGTTTGTGCAGCACTAGAGTATTAACACAAGCACACTGATGATGGTGGGTGAGCGTTACTCAGACTGAGGAAGGATACAAGACGTGGGAGTCTGGGTAGTTGACCGAAGCCCAGCAGATAGAATTCACCTGAGACACATTAAGGAAAAGCAGAGCTATAGAACAAATTCCCATATTTAAATATATACAGACATTTTTACAAACTGCACATTTCAGTCATGTCAAAAAAGGTGCAATAAACCAAACTAGCAAGATTTCTTCAAACACATCAGCAGTGAGCTCCAGGAAACGTCTAGACATTCAGCTCCTGCTCTGCTCCCACCTTGCGGTTGGTGAAGTAGAGGTTGTCACACATTTCCACAGACAGAGATCCCTGGCTGCTGCTGCTGAAGTTCATGATGCCGTACTTGCAGCCTCCGTGCGACACATCATTGACTGTGAAAACTCGTTCACATGCTGAATCCCCCTGAGATGAAGAAGAGGCAGGTTTGGCTTTACACAAGAAACAGTTTGCATCTATTATGACCGTGATATTAGGCCCCAGTGAGGTATCCAATAATGCAAGTTTAACATAGCCATGCTTAATGTGCATGAGCTGACTGGAGTAAGCATGTACACCCGGTCTGACATAACGAGCATCATAAAAGTAACCTGTTAACACATGATCTCGATCCCAGTACAACCCTGTATTGGTCCCAGTGCATTATGTGTGTTCTTACCACTATGAGTCTGAAGTTGTCAGTGTTGGGGTTGCTGTTGCTGTCTGTACTCTGAATCTCTAGTTTGTGGCGTCTCATTCCACTGACCTTAACCTCGTGGACCCTCCTGGAGACATAAAGTAAGCATGGTGACTGACACTACAACCATATATACCAACAATCCACTTAACCAGACTTATTTAATCTGTATTTACAGAGGGATGTATAGTACACCAACTTGTATTACTCTTTAAACTGAAATTCAATCTACGTAACTCAAACTGTCAGGCAGCACAATGTGGCAATATTTAGCATGCCTTTTGAAATCCTGATCAAAGTTGATTAGAATCATCATTAGTGGCTGGTAATGCAGCAGAAAAAAAAGTCACTCACCACACAGGGAACTGATTACCATTAAAGCTGGACGTTGTTTAACTTTTCTTTCTGTCTTTAATGTTTTGCAGCTGTGGGTATCTGTATAAAATGTAAGGAGAATGGCTCTACGTCCATGTATATGTGTGAACATACTCAGTTGGATACAATACCTGCAATAGGAGACCCCAGGTAAAAGGCCAAGGTGTCTTTTCTGCAGCAGCAGTGACGTGTTCAGTCCTGTTCTTGGTGCCTTCTGAAGATGAAAATATAAATGCAATTTTAAGCTAAACGTCGGGCGTAGAAATTATTTTGTGATTACTATATATATTCTTATCTGTGATTATTTTATAATATTACATTTTTATAATATGGACAAAAAGGATTTATCTTTATCATTTTACAATAAATAAATGTATATTTCCACCACTGGAATGACGATACAGGAGACTTACTTTTCTGGGGTTTTCATCCTCTGCAAGCATTTTGTTTCTCTCTTTCTCTCGTTCGTTCTCTCGCAACTTCTCTGTGGTCAGTGGGTTGCAATTATTATGTCCGGGCAACAGACGAAAGTAACGATTTTTCTCAGGGTCAAAGTAGAAACCGGGCAGCTCTGGCACTAGAATAGGTGTTAAACAGAACAATGAATATTGTTTGCTTTTGCTAATCAAATTACATCGCTTATGTTTTTTTCTACCGTATGTATAACCCATTGACAAATCCTTCCTGTTTTACTCGTGTTGACAAGTAAAATAAGATTAAAGGGTATACCATTATATTCTGATATGCCGTAACATTATCAACATTGATAATCTCTTTACAATGTCAGTCGATGGGATATATTAGGCAGCAAGTGAACATTTTGAGTTCACAGCAGGAAAACTGGGCAGGAGTATCGGAGTATCTGAGTGATGTTGACAAGGGCCACATTTTGATTTTTCAGATGGACAACTGGGATAGCACAGTGGCAAGTGGGTAGTACAGGTGTAAATAATAGGGTTCTGGGTACTATTGTGAGTTAGGTACTAACCTACAATAGAGTTGTAGTAGGTTTCTTAGGGTAGGTTTCCTTAGAGTACTACAATAGTACTCAATACTAGTACTACAATAGTATTCTAAGGAAAGACAACTCGTGACCCAGAGGCAGGGTCAGCGGTGTTAAGGTTTATTGATGGGAAGTCGTTTTTAATGTCATGGCTGGTTGGCGTAAATGTAACGGATATGGAAAGTGAAGGTTGGGGAAATGTTTGCTCTTACCTGATGCAGCAGTATTGCTGGCGTGAGAGGAAGATGAGGAGGGAGATGAAGAGATGGAAGTGGTCTGGTTTTCATCTCTCTGCTGAGATGCTCTCAATGATGGCCCTGCATTATTTCCGGACCTGTGAACAGGACCATCAGTCGGTGTTAAAATTAGGATATAACTATAATTTATGTACGTGGGAATAATGTCAACATCACAAATAACATCTCTAGTGTGAATGCTATTTCGTTTAACATACCACTGTTCGTCCTGTGTCGATCTTTGCCTGTTGCTTCTGTACCAGCCTTGCCTTTGACCAGCACCTTGTCGCCGGTAGTGTCTCTCCCCTTCTCGCCAGTTCCACTTCCTCATTTCGGCTGTTATTGGTTCCAAGGTGACGATCCTTTCTCGTCTCCGTCTTGCATTCACGCTTGTGTTCAAAGCTAGTTGACGCGTGTTTACTTGTTAGCTGGTCGTTAGCATTGTTGAGCTAACGTTAGCTACACATCTTTTTCCACACATTTATTTAGATGCTGGAGGTAAAATATCAGTAAAAATAAAGACGGTGTTTAAATGTCAATAAAAAAACTGCAACCATTCAATAAAAAGCAATATGAATTTTGTTTAATAGACTACCACTGATGATAAAGTTTTCATTCCCTTTTAGCTAGCAATGACTTCATGCCCTGTTGTCCCGCCTTATTGGACATGCATTGGCTAATTAGTAACAATAGCTTATGACGTGGCAGATATTCATTGGTCATATTCTTTGGGAACGTATACACCACGCACGGCTATTATAATATAGGAATGTGTTTTATTTAATTTGATAGACGGTCACTTGACAGCCAGAAACACTCTCAAGAACCATCTCATATTGTGTTTTATAAATTCTATAAATATTTTACCCGGTCTTCATTCAGACAAGGGAAAGAAAAGATTGTATTACAGGTTAGACACCAAAACCATTAAACACACAAAATAATTGAGGTCATCATGAGAGCTGATACTTTTTTTTATATTGTTTCAAATTATAACGTTTTCCACTTTGACGTGAATATAAATTTTTATTTTACTTCTTATTTGAAAGAATGACTCCTATGAGGACTGGAACATTGATTTTGACAGATTTCTCTGAAGCCACGCCTAAGGTCTTGATTCTGGTGTTGTATTGGTAGGGCGCACTGTGCCATAGACCGCATTGGCTGTTGTTTTTCCGTTTTTTTTTCTTAAGGGTCCAAAACTACATTGAGATTTGGAATATTACGTTTCAGCACAGCAGTAAAATGGCGACTGTCATTCATAATCCTCTAAAATCGTAAGTAAATTTCCAAACATATCATGAAATGATTGAATAGCTAGATGTGGTAAAGTGATGCGCGCACGATTCATCAAGGGGTTTAACGCTCGTACGGTTTCAGTAAATCCTAAAAATATCACTTTTGCCATGCTCTTGGACATTCTCCTTGTGTGTGTTATCTGAATGTTCCGCTGACTACTCGCTGTGTTGTGCCTCAGTAACGTAAATGCATGCACTCAATCACAATCTGCAGAGAAAGCAGCGCCAATCCGCGCGTAAACGTCCGCATTTTACGCTCTTGGCTTCACTTAAAGAAAGTTGCCATTGTCTATATTCTTCTTTAATAAACACGCTTAGCAGAAGTTTGCACGTTTTGCACTTTGGCAGCGCTTGATGGATGGATTTTCGTTATAAATTTCATGCAATTAATGTCACAAAGCACATACTGAGAGCGAGCGACTCTCGATGTGCGGTTCATGCTTCTGCTGCAACCGCTGAATACATGCAATCAACGCACAGCAGATTATTATAGGATATAACCGAGTAGTAACCTCCTTGCATGACTGTAGAGGGAACCTCAAATGTAATATTGGAAGAAAAAAAAAAAACATGGTAAAAAAACATGGTAGTCTACTTATAGTTTTGCATTTTAAACGGTGTCCGTTTCTTGATTTTTGGGCAATAGGCGCATGAAAAACGCATTTACAGACACATTATGATTATTTTTATTCTAAAAATAAGCATGCGCATTCATGTATTGATGTAATATATATGAGATTAGAAAAAGATGTGTTTGTATCAACCACCCGTAGTCTTTTCTGAGTGTGCACCCATAACTCTCTGCTCAAGTCTTGTGAATGCATCTCTGTCCGCATGCTGGCTGACAGCAGATGTTTACCACTGGTTCATCTGGAATGTACAGAGTTAGACAGTTATGCATCACAGAATCTGTTGTTCGACAGGTCCTACCAGTGTTAGGACCATAGCTTATAGTCATAGTTTTCATAGGACTAAATTAAACTTAAACGCAGTGTGAACCGATGCTATGGATAAAGTAATCATATATCATGTATTCTCATTCACTTGTGTAAACTTGTTAAATAGATTTAAAGGAGGTTATATGACCACCAGATTTGTTTTTTGTTTTTTTGTCTGGAAGATGTCTCCACAAGTTGTCAAAGGATTTTTGATTAAATTTGACCCAGGGGAGTATCTTGGGCCAAGAAAAAGTTTTCTCTCTTTTAATTTTGAGGTAGTTCTGAGTACAGATGGGAATTATGAATCACATCATCACTTTTCTTCAATACTGCAAGATGGAAGTTACATTTTATTTAACAATATCGCAAGAAAACAACAGACCAGAAATAAAAAATAGCTAACGATGTTCCACCCCTATACACAGTTTGAGTCATGCTGGATCAAAATATGTATCTGACAGATAAAAATACTTATTTGGAGGGAGTGCATTATATACCGGGTAACAGTATGGCAACGAGACGGGTAGCAACACGGTACTGCGTGCACCATAGCTGAGATCATTCAGATCAATACTGATTTCATTCGTTTGTTACAGATAATACGGTACAGCCAGATGAAAAACACATGTATGTATCATTATAGAAAAAAAACATATTCTAGCTGGAAACTCTAAGAAAGAACTGATTATAAACACATGACTCCAAAGGCCTGGTGTCGGTTTCCAGTGTCAAGGAATTTGGTGGTATAACCCAATTTGGAACGAGGCAGATCCAAGTACATCAACCTCTTCATGGAGATATCACCATAGTGTGCCATGATACAACAACTTCACTGTGGTACATAGTGGAATGCTTTTATTCTCCTTTTCGTGAGTGCGGCCATATTTGTCTTTCAGGTGCCTGATGTCAGTTGCAAACTTACGAAAACTGTTTTCCAGTCGTTTTAGTGACGATGGCATTAGCGAACCTATGCTATATCTGAGTATTTTCTATTTTTCTGTTGTTTTGCCCAACTACAATGTGTTGGAAGTCCAAATGAATTCCAACCAGTCATTAACCGTACTACATCATCTTAACACTTATTTTTAATAAATATTACTGTGCATAGTAACCATTTTGTTTATGAATATTCAGGTAAAAGGAAAGGAGGATGAGATAATCTTAGGCGCAGTAGTTTTATAGAGCTCTTTGTTGACAACCAAAAATATCTTGGAGCACAGCTTGTGGGGGAAGGCTCTAAGCTGCTGCATTCTACCAAAGCAGATTAGGCTTTGGAGAATGCAGATATATGTGTTTATTTTGCATGTGGCTGCTTTTGAGTATGTAGAGCAGCAGATTAGTAGCACCCCGGTATTCTCCTGGGTCCTTCTGCTGAGAGATAGAGTGGTAAATGCAAAGATAGGCAGAGTGATGCCAGGGCAGAGGGGAGAGAATGGAGGGAGGGAACCCCATCTGCCCTTCATATATATGACTGGACATTCAGAGTTAGACCCCCACCCACTCTCTCTCTCTCTCTCTCTCTCTGTCTCTCTCTCTCTCTCTCTCTCTCTCTCTCTCTCTCTTTCTCTCTCTCTCTCTCTCTCTCTCTCTCTCTCCCTGACATACACATACATGCACGCCAACCTCATCCAATATCTGCAGAAATTGAAAACAATGTCTGCATGTATTTTGGAGACGGGGCTCCACCCATCAAAATAAACATAAGGTCACGTTTGTGAATGGATCTTGTGGGAGCTAATATCAAGTAACACATCACGTTATTGCCTGTTGGGGTCTTCTCCTCAAGCTGCACATTTGTTTGAGTCCACTGCTTGAAACAATAGGGCCAGCGTGAAATCTGTGTTGACGATGTTGATGGTAAATCATGTGCCCTCACTAAGGCATTGGTTATAATCTCGCCTTCACTTTGTCACTGTTCAGCTCTGAAAGACGAATTTAAAACCATCGTCAGCCAACACTAAATAGACTGTCACTGCACCTTCAGTCATTTCTGGCACGTAAAATGTGCATATTTACTTGATTTGTTTAACTCTGATTTATACAAAGACTTCTTTATGAAATCTGGTCAACTGTTAGCAATGGGACTTAACGAACAGCTGATTTTGTAACAAATCAAATGAGTGATGTGACTCACATGCAGAAATAGGCTTCGGTTCATATGAGCTGTCCTTTTACCTTTTTTTCTTCTCATTAGGTTTAGATTAAACACAACAGCTCAGGTAGAAAGGTATTTTGTCTGCATTTGAAAGGACTGAAGGACACAAGCGGAGATTTAGGGACATTCAAAGGGGGGTGGTGGTGCATGTGTGCGTGTTTGGGGGTGGGAGTGTTTTTATTGTATGTGTTTGTTGAATGCATGATTGGTTATGTGGCCGCCCGCCCTTCCCCCAATATGCTTGAGAGGGAGCGTGAGTGAGTGATGGAAGTTGAGGAGGGGGTGTCTGGCTGCATTTACTGCATACATTTGTACTACACCCTCAGCAGAGGGGCGAACTCTGGCCTTTGTCTATATGTGCCCGGGTAATGGGAATGTCCGGGAATGGTTTCCAGGCATGGGGAATTAAATGGTCAGGAACATTTTTTATAGAAAGCTTCATGTGGTGATCGATCCTGTTTTTTTCCCCCCACTCACATTGAACCGCCACATTTTCTTCTCTCTTTGTGCGCTTTTGTGTGTTGTAGTGGGGTAAAAAATATGTATATGGATGTCACATATAAACCAGCAAATTATCCTTAGGAGACACATTTCCTAGGACCTCCCCCAGTGATCCCACTATGAGTCTGAGTGAGTTATCATTCAGTCCAGGTTGGCTGCAGCTTCCACTCCTTCACCTCACCAATCTTCTCTTTTTTTTTTACACCCCTCCTGAACAAAATAACAGAAGCATGGGAATCATGTGAAACACCCTTTCCTCCTTTGCTTCCTCTAGCTTTCCCCTTTCCCCCCCTCTGCCAGCATTCTGTACCTTTCCCTTCCATTCCCCTTTGTGTGTCTGTTTGTGCATTGACCAGAGCTTGTGTGTGAGTGAGTGTGTAAACGCAGCTGTGTGTTTGAGAGAAAATGAGTGCGACAGGGTTTGAAAGGGAACACGTGTGCCCCGGGACGTATCGGACCCCTCCTCTTCCCTCACGTTCTACCGCCTTGACTCCTCCTCCTCCTCTGCATTTCCCTCCTCTCCGTTCACAAAGACGCCTGTCAATGCTCACATACCGTTGCCCTGCCTCGCACTTCGCACTTTAGGGCATCTTACCTATTGCTGGCAAAAATGAAAAAACCCGCTCTCACATTTATTTGCTTGATTTAGTATCAAGTATTTGAGACATTTCAGCTGCTGCAGGCTTTATTATAAAGACGTGTTTGTTTAAAGTAAGACATGTCACGCTTGTTTAGGCGTCACATAGGTTTGGACACAGCTTTGCTCTGATTCAGTGAAGTAGGTCATTTCAAGAAGTTTACATCCGGAGAAATGCTGTGAGTGTATATTCTCTCACACTGATTGCTACAGATCAGTACCGGCATTTTTCAGGTTTGCCTATTTCTAATAGAGAGTCTGTCAAAGACGCAGCATATCCTGCACGATATTGTATCCAGCAATAGGATTTACTGCTTCCCAACTAAATGTAACATACCACACAAGAACTATGATGGATATTGTGTAACTCATGAGATTGAATAGTTGCCAGTAAACACAATAAGTTGGCTAAATTATTCAACATAATATGAATGGATTATGTTTTCATCTGATTATTCTTCATCTGTTTGCCTGTGGTGGTCTCAGCGGTGTTAGAACCTAATCAGCCTAGATGCTGCTTCAAAGTAGAGAGCTCATTAAAATGCTGACAAAGGTGGGAGGAAACCTTCACCTTAGGGAAAAAATGCCAATGTTTTGTCGCTCCAACGCAAAGAAAAACAATTACGACAGCCATGATGAAATTCCAAATGGAATATGACTTTAACCGTCATGCAATCACGACAGGGTTTTCCATATAAATTGGAAAAACTGTTCAGTTTCTAAGATGATGAAATTTTAATGAAATGGTTTATCATAGTTTTCTCACTGTTTGGCGAACCTTATCGTTAAGTCTAATTGAATCTGGCCGGCGGCTTAAAACCTAAGAATATTAAGTTTACTGAGATGTATGACAGAAAAAAAGACTAGATAAGAGATAACTTCTTAGATGGATGGATGGATGGATGGACAGTGAGATAGAAAGACACAATTCTTATCAAATTGATCAAGAATTAGTGTAATATCAAATATGAATCCATAACTATAATTTAAAAAAATAAAGTCCCTGAAAAAATAAAGTCGAAATAGCTCCATAAAAATTAAAATACAGTACCTAAAACGAAGTAGCACAATATACTGTATGATGCTGCTGTTTATTTTTCCTGTAAATAAATAATGGACCATTGAGTAGGAAATGAAGTATGGCATTAAAGGAAGCTAGGATAACGTAGCGTAACGTCTTCAAGGCTCGTTGGAGCAGCGAGGACACACTATGAGTGTAGAGACATAAGCACGGCTGTGGAGGGAAGTATGGCAGTGATTTATTCAACCGATGCTGCAATCTTTCAATGAGTAATTATCCTATTTAGCAACGAGGACGAAAGAGTGCTTTGAGAAATGCATAACTGACCGAAAGACATGAAAAACGAGGGTAATATGGATGGAGAGGGATGACAGCAGACGTCTTCACTGATTTATGGGGCTGCCTTTCCCTCGGGCAAGGAGTGTTTCAAACCTTTGGATATTCATAACGTCCGTGTATTTCTTTTTTACCTGGTTGTCGTTGCTTCTGCACATGATGGTGACAAGACTGACCATTGTGTCTAAAGCTCCTCTGAGAGGGATTGAGATTGGCGTTCGACACGCAAAAACACAGCAGCCCGGATTTTCCGTCAGCATCCGGTAAAGCTGTTGATCAACGGGAATGTGTTCCATGAAGAAAACTCGACTTACATAAGTGCCGTCACTCGGATCAGACGTGCACTTGACTAATGGGTTGCAGCGCAGCGCAATCTCTGATGGCTGGAACACCATGGTTCTGGGGGGTCGGGGCGGCTGGAGAGGTTCTTAAGACACGCAACCCATAGACAGATGGCCTTGCAGGCGTTCAGATACCTGCACACTCTTTACTTTCACTTAGCTAAACATACAAATGCACCTCTTAAACCAATGCACAGGAGACACCCATTGCTTATGTAAGAGTTTATGAAGCCGACCGGGGGCCGACACACAGTGGCCGTGTTGTTGGAAGTGGGACAGAAGCACACAGGATGACCCGGGAGAGGGAGAGTGGAAAGAAGAGTGGGCAAAACACACAACAAATAGTGAACGAACTTCACCTCTGGGAGTGTGTGGTCGGTAACTGGAAGTCTCCTGGATTTGTCGGGATCCCGGTGACTCTGGGGTTTGCCATACTGTAAAAACCCCCCCCCCCCCCCCCCCCAAAAAAAAAATAACAGCTGCATTTGTCATCTGTACGTCTCGTGACAAGAGCCTCTGCTAGCAGAATGCCACATGTGTTCCAGGCCAGACCCTTGCTGTGCATTCTCTGTGGCAATGGAGAAGCAGGCAGAGCCACCATAGAGGCTTCGCATTCTGCAGGATGGGTCGGGCTGCGGTTTCAACTGCCTCACTACCATTGGGATGAGTTATGTGAACAGATTTATAAGATATACACTTAAAACACAAGCTGTCACCCCGCGAGCCCAACCCCCCTTAGCCTCCACTCCCTCCATCTCCAAACACTGTCATCTTTGTGAGATTCACTGTGGTCAGAGTGCTGCTCTTTGTCCAGTTTGGCATTCTTAACATATCTGTGAAGAGAATCCAGAGAGCCTGGCAGAGAGACAGGGCAATCAGGCAGACAGATATGCATGAAATCCTGCTGTTGTCAGAATATCATAAGAGCAGATGTTCCCTTATTTTAAATATCTTGAATTCATACCCAGGAGACTAACCTATTACCCTATTATTCTTTATTTGGAACTAACACCTGTTTCCCCTCAAAGAGGGAGTAAAGCACCGAATGTGAAACATAAAGACAAAAGACATAGACGTAGACAGACTTTTATTATCATTCAAATTTACACCATACACTGCTCATCGGAACCAAATTACGAGGCATTGTTTTGGGAAATGCTTAAGTGTTGAACCTAAAGTGAAATAGTGCAATAAATAATTTAAAAAAATATATATATACAGAATAAATAGATACGATTCCATAAAACACAATTTTTTCACTTGTGTGATGTAAACAGTCTTATGGAGCATTCCCTAAGAGTCAAGACCAAGATGGGGGAAAAAACAGGCGGTATCATTAACGACCCAGGAGTTCTTTAATTGCAAGTTGTATTTTTTATTTTTTGGATGTTTGAATAGTCTAGTTTTGGGCTCCATGAGCTGAGGAGCAGACCCCATTAAAACTATATTTCCCGTATCCTCCTCCCCGGATTTCAGCTGTGTAATTAAATAAAAAACGACCTATTCATCAGGACACTTTATCTCGCGTTTAACTCAGTTTGTTTTGTCTGTTTCTAATGGTCTTATGTGCAAAAGTCTTGCCACTATACTGATACAGCATGGATTATTAATGGTTTATATCCAGTTTGATGCCGTCTAGCCTGTTGATTGTGTATGTGTGCGTGCGTGTGTGTGTGTGTTTGTGGGTGTGTGTGTTAATCTGCTGGGCAGACTTCGATGCAGCACTCTCTCTTTTTTATCGATTTGACAAGATGAAGCAATTCGTCTATTTTTACGGTTCACCCTTTTCTCCTGTGGTTCCCCTGTTGTACTCAGGCTGTAGACGTCTCGTCTCGGTCCCCATGCTGCTGCTGATATGTACAGCCAATTCACATCTCACACAGAAAACTACATCAAATACAGAGTTAAGTCTGGGAAACCGAGTCTTATATTAAACAAAAGAACTGAACAGGCCTGCTTAAGCATGATTTGCAGGCTGTACCAATCGGCCGGCCACACAGCGTATGTTATTGTCATTAATCGTCCAAAAATGTTAACATTTAGCTGACAGGACTTCAGCTGCAAGAATGACTCAATGCAGCGCAGAAAGCTGCAATCAAAGAGGCCTGATAGATGTGGCTGGATCAATGGTAGAAAAAAGGAATATATTGTTACTTGGGTTTGGCAAAGAGATGTATTTTTTAATTGCTTTCAAACGTTGAATGAATAGGGTAGTTTGTGTAGAAGAAAACAACTATGAGGCCCAAGCATAACAAGTAAGTAAATCAAATTGATCTCTGCCTTTTTGTCTTGTTGTGTTCAGGCTCGGTGACCAGTTCTACAGGGAGGCCATAGAACACTGCCGCAGCTACAACGCTCGTCTTTGTGCTGAACGCAGCGTGCGCATGCCCTTCTTGGACTCGCAAACCGGGGTGGCCCAGAACAACTGCTACATCTGGATGGAGAAGCGTCACCGCCAGCCAGGTAATCCACTGAGTAAATTCAAACTACTAATTGGAAAGCAGTTGCAAAATCTTCACTTTTGTACTATGTACCATTCTATACGTATTTAGGGCATGCTTTGGCATTATGGGTAAATACACTCATCATATTCTTACCACGAGTTAGATGATATTATTAGCAGTACCTTCATATCTGTATGCTAAATATTAGCCGATAGATAGATACTTTAGTAAAGCATAAATACCGGAAACTAGAAAAAGCACTCAGAGGGCGCAAACCTCCGCCAAGGCTCAAGAGAATACATATATATATATATATGTATTCTCTCATATTCCCATACAATGTATGGGAATAATTCATGGAGATTTCTCCATTAATGAGTTATTGCCAGCCTCTAATTCTAACGACAACTCTAACAAGCTCTCTGAGGATCTTTCAAACACTCTTTAGCCGCGCCTTCCACTTCAGTGTCTCTGTTCAGCCAACTGCGCCCTAGCGCGACCCCCAGGGGAACATCAATGGAATCAAAGTAACTGTTGAAAAATAGCCCCAAGTTCCAGCCCTAAGAAAAGTCGAAGGATCAAAGACAGTAATAGTGTCACCACTCCAAAGGGCTTATTATTATTTTTATTTTATTTCATTTTAAATGCTGTAAAAAATGTGGTTTTTCTGCAGTTTGGTCACAAACAACCCAACCAGACGTACAATCATACAAACGCCCAGGAGTGAAAAAATCACCTCCTTGGTGGAGGTAACCAGGGGAAACAGCCTGTCTGTCTCTCTCCAAAGTTTTAAAATATGTTTGTTGAATCCACATTAAACCAAACTGAACTATAAAAACTGTTAGCTGACTTTTTACAGTGGCTTTATCTGCCAAACAATCTTTAGTGATCTCCTGGAGTTGGCCAGTGAACCAATATAGACTGCGTGAAATCTAATTATTTAGTGAGATTTAGAGGTGCGGGTTTTTTTTAGAATTCTCCGCAGGAAAGGAAGTGAGCAGAGATTCATCCAATACTGATGTTAGAATGGAAGAATTTTATAATTTTCATCCTATGAAACCCTCTTATGTATATTCTACGCAGGTCAACCTGCTGATCTATCTTGAGACTGGCAGTCAGAAAGCTTTATGCTCATCTGGGTCGACCATTTAGCCAAAAGGAACAATCTGTTCTTTCCTGAGAGCCGGACACAAATAGATTTCTCTCCATCTTGTATGCACAGCAGTCCAGACAACACCCTATACTTTGTGGCAGACCTACATTAACTTGCATGATATGCATGTATTCTAAGATTAGAATCAAGGGCAGAGACCAAAATATTCAATACAAGTTGGATAATTTGAATATACTGAATAAAAACCCTCCGCAGTATTAAAGGCCCAGTGTTTGGGATTTAGGGAGCTTTAGGGGCAGAATTTAATATATTTGGTTCTTATGGTGTAATCACCTGAAAATAAGACTTTTTCTGTTTTTATTTTTTACCTTAGTATCATGTGTCTTGTATTTACAGATGGAGCAGATCCCCTCCCACTCAGTTTGCCATGTTTTATTCCTATAGTGGCCCAGAATGGACAAATCAAACACTGGCTATGCCTAGGGCTGGGGCCTTCAAAGTGTTTACAATCAAGCAAGCAGTGCTGAGTTGGTCAAAATCTGCAACCACACTGCTAGGCGCCAGTAGATCCTACATTCTGGGCTTTTGAGCAACTCCGATACACTGATAAAAATGTGATATAGCTTGAAAGGCTTCAGTTTTTTGGAGAGTCGCTGGGATCCTTTTCTGAGTTTGTGGACCATTAGCCTAAGCTCTGAAATGTGTACATATTGAGTATCAGGAAAACAAGGCCAGTCCATTGTGTGTTCGTGCGTGTGCTTGTGTGTGTGTGTGTGTGAACGTGTGTGTGTGCAGGGACCTCAATGCATCGTTTGTTGAAATGGTACGCTTGCCAATGGTTGTTAAAATTCTTCCGGTGTGCCTGTGTCTCTGCATGTGTGTTTGTCCATATGAACGTGTGTGTGTGTGTGTGTGTGCGTGTGTGTTTGTCCAGGCCAGGGAGCAGGACAGATGTATACCTACCCAGCCCGTTGCTGGAGAAAGAAGAGGCGACTCCACCCACCCCTGGATCCCCAGCTCCGCCTGTGTGAGCTTCGACTAGGTAAGACAAACAACACACACATACACACATACACACTTACACACGTCCTTCACATTACCATGCATGCATAGTACATACTTTGACCACAGCAGTTTTTAGCCCCAGTTATACATTTAAAGGTACTTTAACTGGTGCATCCACTACCATCATCTAAATGTAAGAGTGTCGTGTACGATATGGGATGTCTGTGCCCTCCGCTGTCACATGTAGCCGCACAGAGCTTTAAACTCAATAACGTTAATGTTCGCTATCTGACCATCTGGCTCTGGTTAGCCTGTCTCTCTCTCCAGGTCCCCAGGTTCATTCTCTCCCCTGAATCAATGCCCTGTCTCACTGTTCTCTGGCAGTAGACACACACACACGCGCGCGCGCGCGCACACACTTAAGTGCACACCCACACATGACTCGCGCCCTCTGTTGCAGCACAGAAGCACCCTTACTGGGCCTCTATAATCATTTGTCCATGAGGCATTAGAATGTAAGTGAGTCATATGAGGTGGAAGTATCTTGTGTATGTGTGGGTGTGGGTGGTGTGTGTGTGTGTGTGTGTGTGTGTGTGTGTGTGTGTGTGTGTGTGTGTGTGTGTGTGTGTGTGCGTGTGTGCATCTCTTAATGCATGTGTGGGTATTATAGGGGATTTTTAAAAAAGGAGTGTGCCAGCAACCTGATAAGGGGGAGAAATAAAGGCAAGTCTTTGTTTCGACTCCGCCACACTATTGTTTCCCACCGGCCGTCTTCCAGACGCAATATAATACTGCTTTCCATCAGAAACCACTCTGCATTAACCAAAGAACATTTCTGGGGGGGAAAAAGTGCTCCCATGAGAAAAAAACAACCTATGCACATAAAGGGACAGAAAACCAGTAATCTGCTTTACTTTGTAAGAGCAGGAGTGTGAGGGTAGAAGTCCCTAGTCTTGTTTTGCAGGGATGTAATTCTGCTTTTTTGCCCCAGATATCTATCATAACACGACAGAGGAATGTCAATGCTCCTCTTCCAAGCATGCTTCATGTTTATTTAATGTTTCCTGAGCGGAGAGGTTTGTATGTGTGCGTGAAGATACACAGAGGTCCTGTCACACTCTTACTTTGAAACGGCCTTAAATCCTTGTTTTGAAGATCCTGTGCTTTTTTCTCCACACTCAATGTGAGTGGCGATTCTCAGCAGGCATTTTGCTTCTCTGTTTGTAATCTCCCCCATTTCATCTGATGATATTTATGAAGAAGAAGGTGTAAGATAATGCTGCGATATAACGCCAGGCCCAAACCCATAGACTCACAGATGAAACTGTTTTAGAGCGATACGGGGAACGTAGTTGCAGGAACTGTCGCGTTTTCAAGGCCACTCCACACGGCGTGAAGAATCCAGTCAACTAAGATCAGGTTTAGGGAGTTTGTTTTCACAAAAAAACCTTTTGACAGAGCATATTTGTTATAAAGGTTGAGTAACTCATGATTGTGCTGTGAGTCCCTGACACACACAATGTCTCAAGAAGAGTGTCCCTCAGACGAGCAGAACAATGGACCTGCTGACACGTGTTTTAAATCACATTAATCAGTGTGGTTTAGAATAACTCTATCAAGTATTAGCCCGAATTTCTGTTGCATTTCATGCTTTTCAAATTCTTGGTCTGAAGCATGTAGCGAATACAATCATAAGATGAGATCATGCAGAAACAGGCGCATGCACGTTTTCACATCCAGTCACACCCAACTAGGCTGGCGGATCTTCTTAGCGCTGGTCAGTAACGCAGCGATTAACTGGACAAAACGCCGTGAGCTGCTCTTAGAACACAAGGTGTATCGTCTTCGTCAAACCCGATCAGCGCCTCATGGTTATAATAGCACAGTTTTAGATAAAGGAAAGAGAGAATTGCCTCTGAAATTGGTTCCAGGTCGTATTTGTATGATATAAGTCTTGAAGTTGTCTGCTGAGCGGACAATTTCACCGCTAACCATTTCCTCTGCCCCGGTTGCTTTCTCTGTCACGTTCAACCGCCAGCATTCACGAAGCACACGCCATTACGTTTTCACCGTTTAATTATTTACATAGAACAGGCACTGTCCTTTTTTATGGTCATCATGGTCATTACATTCTGCACTATGTAAATGTGGGACTGCATTTATTCTCCACATGATTGCATTATCTTACCCTCTCACTCCACCTGCACTGGTATTTTTCCAACACTTCTTCTACAATCTCAATGCTTGCTGTTGTTCTTATGTAAGCATGGAAACACCCGGAGTCAAAATTCCTTGTATGCAAACACATACTCGGCCAAATCAAGTTGATTCTGGTTATTTGTATCAGATTTCACGCACACACATAAGACACTCATCTTCCAAACCCTACACCTCCGATCTGAGATGAAGGTTTTTTTTTATCTTAAACATCCAAACAACAAGGGTTCGTCTTTCAGAAAGCTCCCCAAGAAGTGCAGAACATACTGTTAAACTATTTTTTACGAGCTGTAATCGAAGCTTATGTGACATTGGTGGAGTAGCCCTTTAAGAATAGCCCAAGATTGGAATCGATGAATATGGGTGATACTGTGTATGTGGTTATTAGACTATAGAGGCTCTTCTTGTTGACAGGGTATATTGAGAACGTTGAGTTTTCCCCGTAGAGGTGAGGTGGTCATCAAGGTAAAGGACCATGAGTGACGCCCAAAACAAAATGCAGAGAAATGCAGAAAAAGAAAGAGGAATTCAATGAAGAGGATGGAGGGTGTCAGCAGAGGATAGAGGTGGAGGCGGATGAATATATTGGCAGGTTGGGGCGGTGTCTGTGTCAACATACACGTAGATACAGAGAGATGAGCTGCATGAGAAAGAGAGAGACGTGGGGTTACATCTGCTCTGTATTCAATAAGAACAGCAATCCGGCTCACTCCTCACCTCTCAGATCAAATCCCTTCTCTCATTCGGTTTTCATCCTGGTGTTAAGAGTTCAAAGGCGAGGACAGAGAGCTGCAGCACGATCAGATATTGATTCATGACCATGGGAATTTTTTTCGTTCAGTCTTAGGTTTTCCATTTATGTTGAGTCTGACAGCCAGTCCTGCCGCGGTTATTAAAAATCCCCTTAATGTCCAATCGGCTGTAATATCTGCGTTCATACTGATACATTTCCTCTGCTTTGATCTTCCATCAAAGCGCTTTCTGGCATCCAAAACCGACGGTTTTTGAAACAGACACCTAAATGGGATCACAGTTCCAGTTATGAGTCTAACTCAACTTTCTGGTTTCCTATTGTTCATAAAACAAGAAGCAGTGTAGATGGTAAACTGAGAAATCAACACGCTCAAATGCTCTTATGTTTCTGCTAATTCTCTCCCCCAACTTCCTCATCAGAGGCCGAGCTGGCTCCAAAGCGCGAGGTACCACCAGGAGGGGAGGCCACCGCCTTGGAGGCCCTCCTGAGGGGGGACAGCCTGCTTGAAAAAAAAAACAACATCTGTAAGGAAGAGGAGACATTACTGGAAATACAGGTCAATAAGTATAGTATTTTTTGTTTTTACGTATAGTGTAGTCTGGCTAGTTGCAATTGGTTAAATAAAGAGAGAAGGATCAAATTTGCATCCCACTCAAACACTCTTTGCATATATTTACCTTTATTCAACCTTTCCCGTACTGAATCCACGTGTTTGTTCTCTCTAGAGAGTTCTGGAGGCGGAGGAAAATGGGGATGGTTTCCATGATGATGAGGACTTTGAACTGGATACTCCAAAGAGAAAGAACAGAAACAGAGGCAAAGTGAGTGTCTATATCTATGTTTGTGGTGTAAAAGGGAACAGGAAGAGGGTAATCATGGAAAAATATGGGAGGTGTATTAAAAGTGAAATACATTTTATATACTTATTACTTATACCTATAGATCGCACTGAACTTGGCAGAATGAGGTTCAAATACTAGATTCTCTTATTTTATTTGATCAATTTAAAAGTTTGTACTTTTGTCTTTGCTATCGTACCTGGAATTGTTTTCTTTAAATTTTGAAAATGTGCACATATGTCGATGAATGTCGTGTCTGTCTATGTTTTTGAGCCGTATTTGTTCATTCTTTGTTCTCTGGCCTGTGTAGAAAACAGATGATTATCCACTGACCTGAGCGTCAGGGGACAACTGTAGATCAGGTTATCTTATATAATTATCTTATAATATCACGAGATTCTTGTTCTTACTCACCTGATCCTGTTATAAGCTTTTAACTGGATGATTTGATGGAACTTGGGTTGTAAAGCCTTTAACTTGACGTGCGAGTCCCAGGCTTTGGCGAAAAATCCATTATGCAGGATTGTTTGTTGCGCACAGATTGCAGCACCTTGTTAGCATTTCTGCACGAGTGCATTCAGAAAATATTCATAACCCTTCACTTTATCCACATTTTGTCATGTTGCATCCTTAAGCTAAAATTGTTTATATTCCTTTTTTCCCCTCATCGATCTTCCCTCCGTTTTCTTTTTTTCGCCCTTTTATCATCATCCCAACGGGAAATAAGAAATAAGAACAAAGTGCTGATCGGTGCCGTAGAGGTTAGAACAAATTAAGTGCATCACTTGCAATTGGGAAATATGAGAACTTAAACCTATTTGCTAAGTAGTTAAATCTTGGTCTCATCATACCAGAGAATCTTGTTTCTCGCTGTTAGAGAATCTTTTAGGTGCTTTTAGGGGGGGTGGGCGTGTGTCTGGGCCGTTTTCATGCGGCCACATTTCTGTGAGGGTGAGAGTAAGAACGCACTCTGGCTCCGCACACCGGTTTCTGCAGAAGAAGTAACCACCACACTGTCACTTTCTCTTAGCTGCATCATTCCATTTTCCCCCTCCATATGCATACTGGGAGGTCGGGATCTATTCAACACATGCTCCAAACAAATCCCATTACCCCTCGGAGGAAAAACAAACGTTGGAATGTATAAACCGAAAATAGTTAATTTCATTTAACCAAGCCCATTCTGCAAATGTCACCTGAACTGCTTCCAGACCCAAACCGATCACAATCTCCCTTTTTTGTACTATTTATTTTGTTTTGTTTGTCTTGTTTTTCCCTTTTGTTCCCTTTTTCCTTCACTATCGTGTTGGTGTCTTGTTGACGATATTTTACTCTTTCCATGCTATCCCATTTTACATCCCTGTATTGTTATTTCTGGTAGTACAGTTCTGATCACTTATCTCGGCACTTCCTTACATGTTATATTCCTTATATACGTCTTTAATGGTCCAGATTGCTGTTTGGAGATTGGACACTGAGATCTAAGACAGATGGTAGCACCGGTGGGCCACATACGTGGGTTCAGGCTTTGACCTTTGAGGGGTCGCTGGGCTTCTCTCACAGAGCTCACGGCCTTTTCTGGTCGGCTGTGGCATTCGGCGCCTAGTAGAAGTAGAGCCACAGAGTAATCCAAGGCTGTGTAGCTCTCTGAAATGAAGGTGAATTATTGCTTTTGCTATTCCTGAGGAACTAGCGCCGGTGTCAGGAGCCGCAGAAGCGTGCTGCCATCTGGAGTTCTAGCTGAAATCAAAGTTGTCGAATGCCAATGATCTATTTGCCACGATGTTCATCATTTTGATGTAATTCTAACGTTTGAAACCAACAGACTAATGGCTTTCTGGCATCCCGTTGACTTTTTTCTTTTTTTTACTGAAACAGGATCCTTCTTAAAAGACCAAACGTTGTCTAGACAGAGTATACTCAAGTCAAAAGTACTGATCATAGTAAAAGAAGTCTGATCATAGTAAAAGGATTTAACTTATGCTTTACTTAAGTAAAGCTGAAAATAAACTTCAAATGAATTAGCCCAAAAGTAAATCAACTTATTTTGTGAACCTGATGCCACTTTGAAATAAATATCAATTTAAAGGTTTTGGAACTTTATTTCAACTATTAACCATCATTCCGAGCAAAGATTGTCTTTAGCATGAACGACCATTATGTAGAACCCAAGAAGAGGAAAACTTACTTACTTCTTACTCGTCAAGTTTCTCTCTCATGTTTTCTTGTCTATTTTGTCTTAAGTATTGTATGACTGACGTGTCGTGATATAAATTAAAAAGTATTTGGAAGAATAAATACAGATGCCTGAAACTACACTTATGAAGTACTTTTATTTCATTATATCCTTCTTTTGATTATGTGTATTATACGGCATTTAAGGCCCAATCCACAGTTTGGTATAAGAGAACATACCGGAAGTGTTGTTGCTTTAGAGATTAGCACCCTGTGGTGTGTCTGCCTGCTCTGGTAAGGGTGCTGATTAAGACGTTGGAACAGGCGAGTAGACTTCTACGACTGAATGGAGGCTAGTATCCAACTCTTATCACTATTATTCACTGGTGTTTTGGTGATGTTGTCACTTTGCAATGTTCCACTCTTAAGTCCTCCCACTGCAATTTCCCGCCTGCCTTTCCTGTTTCCCTGTGAAATACATCACGATAAGGAAGCCAGAGGCTCTCATTTAGTCTTTAAATAAGACTTATTTATATAGAATATGTCTGTCAAACTTTAGCCACGGGTCTTGTCCTATGCGATCGCAAGAAACGCTGGTTCTGAAAGACAAGAATGCGTGACAAATGAAAAGAAAATGCAGATACGGCTTTATGATTTGTGTTGAATATTAAATATCACACTTAAGTTGAAAACGATTAATACTGCCATGTTTAAGCCTATTTTATTCAGGATTTATTTGTTTTATTGTATAATGTGTCTTCTTTTTAAATTTTATTTATTGTTTTTTTTTGTCCCTCACAGAACGTTCGCCATTCATTATTGTTCATGGTTCTGTTATTATGGAAAAGTTAAATGGTACTAAGCAATCTTTAATTGTTTTTTGTTTATTTGAAGCACCACAGCTCAATAATAATTTGAAACAAGCAAAAAAAAAATCAACATTAAGGTACCAATTGTAATTCAGAAATTTGCAGATCTGTACATTTGTTTGGGGGAAATGGATAAAGATACAGAACATTTGGAGGGAAGTAAAGGGTGAGTGGGTTAGATTGATGGATAGGATTTGGAGCTCTCACCTCTTGTACATAGTAAGGATGACATTTCTCAAATTTTAGAATTCTAAGGACATTCTTATGCTAGATGATTGGGACAAGGAGGAACTGATAATGCTCCATATGGACCGAACTCTGCTATTATTTACATTATGGGGACTGACCATTACAGTCCTTAACAGTGTGAATATTTTTTTTCTGTTACATAGTATAATTTATATTAGTAATTTAATAATTTATTTTAGTGTAAATTGTTTGTTGTCATGTCTGCTGGGTTTGTCTTTCGTTCAGAAGTTCAATTGTTGAAAATAAAAGTACGTGAAACAGAAATGCATATATATAAAGAAGGAAAAAAACATCTAACACGAATGTGTGTCGAAATGTTTGTGATTCCTTTTAGAACAGGGGATCCAGTCGTAGAAGAACGGAACCGGTCAACACGGACGACCAGGACAAACCTTACGTCTGCGACAGTAAGGGAAAAGAACGCTTGTCCTGCTATCGTGTCATCAGTCTTCACCAGTTTTGTGCTTTCCATGTTAATTTACCCAAATTCAGAATCAAGGTGCTTCATTAAACTCAAGGAAGTAGAGAAAACCCTCTTTTTCTTCTTGAATCAGCTTATTCCAAAAGGCCTCCTTTGTTTATTTCTCATTTATTCTCCACATGTCTGCTCCAGCTTTAATGTCTTGTTAGTAAAACCGATAAATCCAGTAGGGCCATCATTTTCTCCCACCTTTCAGCGACAGTCCCTTTCTCCTTCTGTTCTACGAGCAGCCCTCTGCAGCATGAAGACAGAGTTTACCGTTAATCCTGACCCGACTAGCATGCCTCTCATGTACTTGGGCAGAATCCCTCACGGGGCTGTGGAGCCACAAAAGCCAATGCTCGAAAAAGTGAATCTCATCCTCATTTTGTGTCTTGTTCTGTCTTTCCTTTATTATTTGCTTTTGTGTCTTCTCTGTTCCAGATAGATACAAACAAAAGCATAACTCAAAAAAGGCTGAAGAAGGTACCTGAACCTGTCGCCATCATTGTCTTTCTAGAGGCTTAACTGAACCCTCCTTATGATTGGCCCTTTTGCTCATGAGCATCTTCTGTGGGAATGGCTGACTGAATGCAAACCCCTTGGCGAGATCTAACGATTTAAACGCTCTACATGCAAGTCCAGGGTTCCGCCCCTAAACTAAGTGCTAGCATTGCATGACTCTATAATCCTATACCGTGCGCCTTAATGCTTGCTCTTTGCAAGGCATGCACCAAATAATGCTTACGCAGCAGCTAATGCCACACTGATGCATGTTTCTCCAGTCCTTACCAGCTGTGATGTGACCCGCAGATGTAGCCATTGTAGAAGTTTTAACCCTGGTTGGAAAATTCTTCAAGATAATGAATGTGGATCGGTGCTAACCGTCGGATTGGACTTGCGATTGCATTTGCAGGGAGGAGGTGAATATCCGCAGCTTTTTTTTCTGCAACTTTGGCTTGGACAGGCTGCAAAAGTTAGCTGTTAACGATGAAAGTAACAACTTTGTGCACTACTTCCAACTTCTATGATGGCTACAGTCTAACGCGCTCATTAGAGGAGATATTACTTTGTTATAAATCTAGTTTTCTTATAAGTAGTATAACTGTGTTTGCAGCAGTCACAGGGTAAAAAGTTGTCTTATCAAGCTCATTGTAATCAGTTTTTGATAAATACTATACCTTTTTCCTTATTTTTTTCTCTTTTTCTTATTTTCCTTTCCCCTCCCTTTCCCCTTTTTTCCTTATTTAAAAAATAAAACCCCTCTATCTTTGATACACTCCTCTTATCCCGTACTTATACCTATTTGACAGACATCCTTCAAGAAGACATGTGGATTTCTGATTTACTGGCTAACATAAACTAAAATTTATTCCAGTTTATGTTAGCTAGTAAAGCAATATGTACGTCCCTAAACTAATTGATATATTTATGTAGTGTATATTTTGTAGTCTTCTTTATAATCTCATATAATGTAATGCCGTTACATACATATAACGGCATTTCCTCCATAGATTTAAATTTAAAGCAAAGTCGCAAGGAAGAGGAAAGGACTGCGTTTCATTAATCAAATGGTTTGGATGCATTGAAGCAGTCAGTTTTCCACAGTTACATTTTTGTTTTTGTTCACATGAAACAACTATAAAGAGTGTAAATCACCAAAACCTTCTCCATAAAACCTGTTAGTGTCCAGCTCCAACACCTGACTATGATTTAGTGTCTGTCCTAGCTGTTCTACCTCCATGTTGTTCACGATCTCTAATATTCCTGATGGAGCTGTGATGTTTTGTGTGTAGTCTGTGGAAAGCGATACAAGAACCGCCCTGGCCTGAGCTACCACTACACCCACACTCACCTTGCAGAGGAGGAGGGTGAAGAGGAAAAGGAAACAGAGATGGCGCCCTCTCCCCCACGTTGCTCAGACAACCACAAACGTAAGATGCGGCAGAACATTTCATTTCATTGAATATTGTGGGGCTGCTTGAAAATGATTGACAGCTTACAGATATTTTTCTCCGTCCATGTGTTGGTCCTGACAGCTCAAAAGGGCCCAGATGGTGTCATCATTCCCAACGACTACTGTGACTTCTGTCTGGGAGACCAAGACGCCAACAGGAAGACGGGCCAGGCTGAGGAGCTGGTGTCCTGTTCTGACTGTGGACGCTCCGGTGAGTCCCACATCTTGATCTACATTAAAGAGTCAGGTTCCCTGTGTATGGAGTTTAAGTATCTTGGTGTTTTGTTCTGGAGTGATGGAAAAATGGACCTTGTGATTTACTGGCGGTTGGGTGCGACATCGGCAGTAATGCAGGCGTTGTTTCGGTCTGTTGTGTGGAAGAGAGGGCTGAGTCGTAAGGCGGCGCTCTCAATTTACCGGGCCAACCCTCATGAGCTCTGGGTAGAGACCGATAGATTCAGGTCAAGGATACAAGCGGCTGAAATGAACTTCCTTCGTTTGGTGGCTGGTCTCAGTCTTAAATATAAAGTGAGGAGCTCAAAAATGGAACGTCTGATCAGGGCGCCTCCTTCTAGAGGTTTTTCAGGCACCCAAACTGGGATGAGACCCCAGGGTAGACCGGAACTCGATGGAGGGACTATGTATCTCATCTGGCGTGGGAGCGCCTCAGAATCCCCCAGGATGAGCTGGAGAGTGTTGATGGGGATAGGGATGTCTGGAAATCCCTTCTTATGCGGCTTCCACTGCGACCAGATAAGCGGATGCAAATTGATGGATGGATGGATGGATGGATGGATGGATGGATGGATGGTTTCTTGTTGATATTAGCATTTAGTTTGGCCACTGACTTTGTATTTCCCACTAATCTAATCAGGGCATTTAAAGAATGTCAGGAGTGTTTCAAAAGGCACAACAAAACCGCCGCCACATGGGTAATAGTTTGATATTTGGGGGAAATATTCTTATTTCCTTCTCTGCAAAGAGTGAGTGAGATACTGCTGGCAAGTGTGCCACAGGTAGATATGGTCAACGCTTAACTCTGTTCAAACGTAAACGGAATCTGAAAATCGCCACACTTGAATTAGCCTCAAGCTAAGCTGACGCTTTAAGCCACGGACGTGCTGCAGCGGGAAAACTTAATGGATTTAATTGGTCTAAGTGTGAGATATACAAACACATATTACTTCCATCGCGTTCAGTAACATAATGCATATCTCCATTGACACCTGACTAGCAGTCAAAAACTGTTGCCACCTTCCAGCTGGAACAACTGACTAAACAAAGGATGGGTCCTACTATAATAATATATAATGATTGCAAATTACTCCAATAGCACGTAATGTTCATCTATTGCTCCATCTCCATTCAATTTTATCCTTTTACCCTTGTATCCTTGTATCCTCTCATTGTAACATCAAAGGCCAATTGTATAGCACCTGTTATAAATTGCTTGATCTCCACCTTCTCTTCCACGTAGCAGCAGTTGAAAATAAAGACCTAACATATCGGTGAAACCGAGATCAATCTACTTTTTGTTAGTTCCACCATTTCTGTTTTTTACTCTTCTCTGCTCATTAAATGTTTTGGTTGAGCGCCACAAACTTACACATGAAGGAAGACGCGTGTCCACTTCTACTATCCTACTATACATACAGAAATTTCTTCCTAAAGTATTCAGTAATCAAACAATATATAACATGTTAATTAACGCTTTTTATTCCAAAATGTGTGCTTAAATGCAGTTTTTTTCCTATATTTTTAAAAGCGGATGACGCCGCTAAAGATAGGAAATGATCCCACTTCCTATTGCTGTAGTTCTCTGTTATATCACATGAAGTGTCACGAATGTGCGGGAAAACTGAGAAGAACAGAAAACAGCGTCAATATTTTACCTCATCCACTCATTTCAATCTCTGAATTAAAGCCAGAGAATGGAAAAGGCTTGGAAAGTACTTTACGTGCAAACACTCCACATTTAATCGCATCTGCTGCGTGCTGATGATTGCAGAGTGTCATCGACTGAAGACTTAAGTGTGCTGTTAGTGAATGCTGGGTATTTGTTGGGCTGTCGTGATTAGCTGATGATTCATTGTTTTGAATACATAGAGAGTTTGTGAGATTTGTGGCATTTTGGCAGTTTTGACTTCAACATTTTCATAGAAATTCAACAAATTGCCCCCTATCTTCTTTATTGTTTAGCTTAAAACCAAAATGTCTCCTCAGCGGTGCTGTAATATTTAACGGTCGGCAGTCAAACATCAAGCAGAAGCTGAAATAAGACATTTCTTTTTTATCTATTGGAGTTATACAGCAGTATTTCTGACGATTATGCCAAATAACTGCAGTTAACTCCAATAACTTTGATCTGATGATTCTTTGATAAATGTGACAGACCAGAGAATGCACCGACTAACCACAACATTATAACCACTCACAGGTGAAGTCAGAATTCCATGATTATCTTCTTTTAATGGCACCTCTGGTCGTTTAGATACATTAATATGTTTGATGGAATTTTGTTGGATTTCCGATATGTGTTGGGTGCGGTGATTGGTACTTACCAGATTGGTATTTAACCCACGGACATGAAAGTTTTATCGATCTTGACTTGAAAACGCCAAAATCATTACCACTGAAAGGTAAATTAATATTCTCCCCCCCCCAAATATCAGACTACTCCTGCATGTAATAAATGCCACATACATGATCCGGTTTAACACTCTTAATCAAATATCTCTGTAAAATTAGGTCATCTCTTTGTGACTTATCTTTAGGATCAATAAACTATGTCTAATAACTATATCCCAACTTATTATAGGCTAGAACGGCTGTGATCAGACACGGCGGATGGGGATGAATAATATTTTTGGCTGATAATGTAGCAGGAAGAGGGATTGAACAGGTGGCTAAAGAGGACAGGTAGAACTAATCAGGACTCTGTTGCTCCTCTCTGCCTTCATGGACTAGATATTTTCTTCTATCTATAGACACTGAGCAATAAATGCTTTTTCTCCCACCTGGTGATATATGGTATTGATTCAAGCAGACGGGCCACAGAGAATTTATCTCTGGCAGTAATTCATGGGTTTAACTCAGGTGTCAGCGGCAGCGGCTTGAACACTATCACACTTCTCGTCACCGTCCTTCACAGGCGGATAAGGAATGTTTTCCTAGTCCACATGTAAATCATCCTTGATTATGGCTCCTTGATAACAGAGTGATGAAGATGAGAGTGTGCTTGGCATGCTGACGGCGCTGTGAGGCTGTGGGGACGCCATGAAATACAGCTACAAAGACAGAGAAAGAGATGACAACCAGCATAATAACTCATTTTGTCATCGCAGCCGTATATTTATGGAGAAGATGATAAGGTATTGCTTTTCATGCATCTCTGTGAGCTAACAGCAGTATGGAATGCAAGTTTCCACCCTATGAAATTAAAGTAAATTTCATTACAGACACTGTTAACGCTCACTCCTGACTCATATAAAGGTAAAGTGATGTTATTTTGAAGAGTCAAATAATGGTATTTTTCAATAAATATTTTATTAGTTGCAACCGGGGCAAAATAAATCATTAAACTAGGCCTATGCTGTCGTCCTCGACAGCAAGGCTATATCCCCAGAAAGTCCACAATCCCCTGCACAAGCAATCACAAGCAATCTCCCTGGGTGAACTCCACAAATTAAATGTGAGGTTATGTCAACAGTAATTGTCATAGTCAGTAAGTATGATATATTTGGGTAAAAGATGATTTATACAAGATATTCCTCCTCAAGTGGATTCATATGCACCGAATTTGGACTAAATTGGACCAAATATAGTCTTTTTTGGTGATAAAGCTCCCCCTAGTGTCAGAAATATACAACTGACCTTTCCCCGAAATCACTCCAGTCCTCCCTTGCACTAAGTTTTTCGTTGGTTGTATTATTTTAAAATCATCCATGAAATCGTTATTGGGTTTTCGCGTTAACACGAAGGATCTGTGGCGCAGACTATTCCATGAAACCCGACTTTTTGGAGAAATATTTACCGAAGCAAAAATGCCCATGTTTATATTTGATCCATTTCTGTTGCCACAGAAGATGCACCACACAGCCTGAAAGAAACGCAGCTGCAGACAATATGAACGAGCTTTTTATTGAATTGTGTAAACATGTTGGGATGTGTCAGTCTTTGCTGTCAGTTACAATTCTCAACTTCTGCCGCATGCCTCTAAACCGTAACATATGAAAACACTCCTGCCTTTGCTTTGTTAACTCCTCTGGCAATCCAGTCATCCTTCCTGTTTCACTTTTTCTCCTCACTCCTCGCTGTCCTTCTGCAGGTCACCCCACATGTCTGCAGTTCACTGACAATATGATGCAGGCAGTAAGGACGTACCAGTGGCAGTGCATAGAGTGCAAGTCCTGCAGCATCTGCGGCACATCGGAGAACGACGTATGTATAATGTACTTCAGAGACCGATGTATTTGTAATGTACGTCAGAAAATTGCGACAGGGGTTGCGACGTATGTGGCCAATCCGCGTTCACCACTCAGCCTGTCACAAGCAAAGTGACTATAGTGAATTTTAGGTGCTACACACACAAAGACGGCATTGTGCTGGATAACTAACCCAGGCAGTGATTTTCTTTTTTAAACTTGTGGCTGTCACAGTCATACGTTTCTAATAGACATAATTGCCTTCTTTTTAAAGATAAACAGAATTGCTTTGTATAATTGTTAGAATTGCTAGCGTTCATCTGCCTTACAGCTGGGCCGAGACAGAAATGTCACATTTCATCACTATTTCCTCGTCATGCTCCACCATTTGATGTTTGACTGGTTGTTGTTGATGAAGACATCTGGTTGAGTTTATTCTACTATAAGAGGAGAATTCAAATCAGCCTTTAACACCAACCTCTGTTCATCTCTGAACGTGCTTTAACCTAATAAAAGAAAGGAGGAGCTTTTGTAACTAGTCATTGTCAGCTAAAATGTAATGATTGCGACGGCCTTAGTCTATAGAGAATTGAAATATATTAGATTAATACGTAAGATATTTGTAAATATTAAGTCAAGAACGGCTGCCATTACTTGGTGGAGGTGACCTTTACACCTCCGTCATGATTCAGCAGTCCTTTTAATGAAATAAAGCTGCACACAAAATACCATCTAAATGACTTCTCAAACAGGTTCTGATAAACTAAGCAGATAATAAAAAAAAACATAGCTCCAACTCTTTATCCAGATATATGAAAACATCTCTGAAAGTTAAAGAAAGAGAAAGAAGTTTATGGATCCGTTCCTTTATGTGGATCCACTCAACAAATGCAACATCTTTTATCACATCAATAAAGAAGAAAAAACGTCCGTTAACTGTTATTTTCTGAATGCTCATCATAGATCAGGAGTCTCATAACTGTATTAAGTGATTTACAAGAAAAATCCCCCGATCCTTTCTCATATTTTTTTTACTCTTTGCTTGACTTCCGGGTTTTGACTTAGAGGAAAAACCTGAAGCAACACCATGAATGCAACAAATGATACTCGACCGAAGAGCTTCCATTGTTGATAAACGCATCGGATTCTAGCTTTAAAACAGGCAGAAAAGGCTTTTGCAGCTGCTCTTTGATGCACACGTTGTCACGACGACGCAGGAAGATAATATTGATGCTCCCCTGGTGGATAAGAGTATTCTTAAGCCGGTATGAATCACCAAGATTGCTGCTCCTCCTGGTATTGTGTATATTAATGTCATTATTAGTGTACGTTTGTTCTTTTCATCCACTGTTCTCTCAGATTATTGGCCCTTTGTTCAACCTCCGGCTAGTGTTTGCGTGGTTGCCAGGGCAACGGCAATGTAGGCGCTTGTTATCTTGTGATAACGAGATAATTATCCCATTACGGCGACATAACGCTCGAAAAATAATCATCTGCCACCCTAGCCGTTCTCGTCTCAAACACTCGTTACACATTTATAGCAGTAGGATTTTTTCCACTTCTTCTTGTACTTGTACTTCATGTAAGTTTTTTTGCGTTGCTCATGTAGGACCAGTTGCTGTTCTGTGACGACTGCGACAGAGGATACCACATGTACTGCCTGAAGCCTCCGATGACCCAGCCCCCAGAAGGTACGGCAGCCTCTTTATCACACAGGCTCCATCACACACGAGGAGGTTCATTCTATACTTGTCACTGCTTGTATATTTAAGAGAGGCCACGAGAAAAAGGCTTTACATGGACACGAGGATGGAGGACAAGAGTTTAAACCTCTCTTTCTCTCTCCTCAGGGAGCTGGAGCTGTCACTTGTGTCTGGACCTGTTAAAAGACAAGGCGTCGGCGTTTGGAGAAGTATAACCATCTGGACACTATTCTCAACAAACCATATATACAACGTGGCAAAAAACTCCTGCAAACATGCGTTATACAGATGCAGACACAGAACACACAGTCTCTCTCATACACACACACACACACACACTCACACAGTAGTGCTTCAGCAGGCTCAGTCTCAGGCTCATCTCTCCTACAGCCGAGAAAAAAAAACACTCCAGATGCAAACAGTGTCAGCGTGCCATCTCGACTATACGTCAGCTGACGGCAGGCCCGCCATCCGGTCATTTCTCTATGCTCTCTACCTCACTACTCGGCAGATGGCAAGACGCCAAAGAAAAATGATAGCCAATACTGTGTTGTACATGTGCTCATGAAGGACACGCTTGTTTTAGACCAGACGTCTGAGTTCCTCGGATGGTTTTTCCCTCAGAGTTGATTTGGGTTTTGCTGCAGGAGTTTCTCCTGATCTCGTTGCTGCTCAGTCTCCACAGCGGTGGAACCTGAGTGGGTCTGACTGATGTTTGTTTAAATTCCTCCCTCCAGCTCCACTCCTCTCCTGTGTTTAGACTTTAAGGTGACATTCCTGTTTTATATTTGAACAGACACACTGTTAGTTGTGTCATATTTTACGGCTTAGCGAGCGCTAAGAGGAAATGGGACTTTTAAACAGTGTTGACCATCATTCCATTTGGAATCCCTTTTTTTTTCTCTTTTTTTTTTTAATGAAAGCAGTTACTAGGATACGACGGAGCTTTATTTGACACTTTAAGTGAATGATAATATTCCTTTACATGCAACAGAAATCTTATTTATTTATTGCCAGTGGTAGTCCAATGTAACTGCCAAGGATTGTTCTCGCAAATGGGTGGTTCCCAAACTTCTTAAAAAGTATGGAGGATAAGGGCCACACATGGTTATGAGATGGTGGTTTTTTTTTTGGGAAATTCTAACTTTATTTTCAGATTTCTGACTTTAAACTCGGAATTCTGACTTTAATCTCAGGATTCTGACTTTGAAATCGGAATTCTGACTTTAATCTCAGAATCCCCCCCAACATACATTTATTCCATTTTCATCAGCTAGTTATATTACCGATGAGGTTAGTTGGTAACATACACAAAATAATTATTTAAATAACATTAATTTGTAAGATTTTTACATATTACTGTTATGTAATGTTTTGGGGCTTACTGAAGTTTTAAAATCTTAATATTTTTTTCAGGACCATCATTACATATTATGCTGAAGTTATTATTTTATTCAGAATCTATTTGATTTATGAATGATCCCCCTCGAACTATGTTTGGAGGATGAAAAAAATTATGATTTTTTCCCCCCCCCTTGTTAATGTAGAATTGAAAACCTGGATCTGGATCAGCACCTAGACTTGCAACCTCAGATTTAATCCAGAATATTAAACAGCATTTCTCTTTTAAAATGGGTCAACAAACAGAATTACAATTTTGTCTATTTTATAATTTTTTGGGAAGTTATTGCTTATCCATTTATTTAATCACAAAACTCAGTTCATTTTATTAGTGTCAATGGAGTTTTCAATGTTATTTGATTCAGCAGAGATGTTCAGTCACATGTCATCAACATAACTATTGAACCATACATTATACTCTAATGACATCACCAGGTGTTCATGACCTGATGACATAATGACATCACCAGGCGTTCATTACCTGATGATGTCATTACTGCCTGTGCAGTGAGAATAGCAACGGGCCGAGGCAGCTGCCTTGTGCAACCCCGCTACAGATGTCGACGACTGTCACGATTGGACAAGTTTGGGGTATTTCTTTGATGAACTGGTAGTTGGTTGAAATTTAAAAAAAATAATCGTCTGTCAGATTCAACTTTTGAGACTTCACTAAAAATTACCCAATCTTTACCCTCCACAATATCTCTGAGACAATCCACAAGGCCCCATCCATCAGTTTGGGAACCACTCCAGCAACTTAACGAGAGCAGTTGGTGTATTATCAAACGTTGACGCGTGACCATAGAAAAGTGATTAAGTCAAACAAATGTAATGAGGAAGCAGCTTCCAGCAGAATCTGGAAGTTGCACATTTTTTATGCCAGAATTGCATAAAAGAAAGTGAATTTCTGCCCTTGCGTTACGATGTGAGTAAGTTTGATGCGCTGAATCGTCACGTAAAGTTGAATGAGCCCTCCAAAAGTAATGAGGCAAAGTTTGCTAATTCCCGACAATTTCAATCTAAAAAAAAAAACAATGTTGATCACGAATAAGGAAAAAAAACACCAAGAATAAGCTCTAAACGGAAACAGTATCCCTCAAACGACACAAGCCTTAACAGGATATCACGATGTTTATTTGTGTTCTTTTATAGTGTGAGTTCTTATTTTTGATTTTATCGTTCCATGGACAATCATGAGCTAGTTTAGACACAGTACATGGCGTTAATAATGTGCACAGGGTTTTATTGTGCTTTTCCACAGAGGGGCTATCGACTCTCTTAGTCCTCCCCCTCTAAGAATAGTCTTGGATGCCATTGTTAATTGTTATCATCACCTACAGTGAGTTGAAATGTTTGTTGTGTTTTGTTAAAGTTTTGTTTTGTGTTGAAATAAAGACTGTTACACAAATGTCGTTTCCCTGCGTTCCAGATGCCCAAAACTTCTTCCGTATCTGTTCAATGTATCTGATACAGTCAATAATGATGTAATGGTTAGATAGTCCATCATTTGCTGCACATATTTGGTCGCCTCTCTGTTTTCTTATTATAATCTGCCAACCTCTCTGCATATGGGATGTTGCCCTCCAGTGACCCCAGCAGGGATGCAGAATAAGACCCCAGAAGAGATTAGAAGGCTGTGTGCAACAGTATACAGCTGATTATATAAGTTCAAAGGTCATTAAAATTTTCCTCATTTCCAACCTATACAATTCATTTTATCCTTTTTTTTCCCAAATATCCACATCATCACGTGACTGGAAATGACTGACCTTAACTTATATCGAATGATCACTAGGGGGCGGTATTGCAATACTATTGGGCTTTGAAATACATCACATATATGTTTTAATTTTTTTCATTATGGATGCTTTAGTTGCCTGATGGACTGTCTTTACCGCCACGAGAAATATATCTGAGAGATTTATACATTTGTCACAGAATAATTGTGACTTCTCAGTTGGACTCCACCAAATCTTCGAACATTTCATTTGCAAACTTATATATATTGGCATTAAGAGTTTTATTTAGATTGGTACTTATGTATATTTACACGAGAAAGGAGCCTTATGAATACTTGAAACACTTTTAAGTTGTCTATAGTGACAGACCATATTTTACAAACTTATCATTTGGTAACTAGAAATGTAAATTGTCATAAATGGGAAAATGTGTGCTTCCACATGAAATATCGGTGGAGCAAAAGGAAAAAGTGTCTGAAAAGAAAATTTGTAGAAAGAAAGTAGGCCACCTGTAGTCCAGTACATAAATAGACAAATAGATATATTTTATTACAAAACATGTTATCATCAAATTGTAAAATTTTTCTACAGATTACACATAGAAAGGTATTTTTTGTCTGGTTCATCCTTGAGGGGCAGTCGGCAGTTCTGTGTAGAACTCAGGAAACGTATTTGATTCAGCGTCTTGCTCAAGGACACAACGGTAGAATAAATGTACTTTGAAGTGGAAAATCACTGTCACTGATGAGCAGACTTTTACACCTGCCTTTCCTGTAACTAATTGTTTCGTATCATAAATGGAGCCATTGTCTTAACACTGCACTTACACACACACACACACACACACACACCTATGTACTGGGAAACATGACAAAGTTGTGTTCTGAAGTAAAGAGAGTGCAGAGTTTAACCTCCAAACAAATAAGCATCTGGGTCAAATAGTAGAGCAAATCGATGAAACGATTGCACCAGTGGCGATTCCAAGAATTTTCTAGACAAACTGACATCACAATTTAGGTTACGCAAAAAAAAAATCTTAAACAAAGACCCCAGAGCGATAAGAAATCTGTAGCTTTGAAGAATTTTCCCAGAAATCTCCTGTTAATTTATAATGTTTTTTTTAAATGTTTTTATGTTAAGCTCCAAAATTTTTAAGCCAAAATTTTGAGTCAATTTGTTTCCATATTACACATATTGAGCCGGCTCAAATTAGACATTTTTTTCTAAGTATAATGATGGCTTTCACACAGAAAATTGACAGTGTGAGCACAGTTTACACAGAAAGGTTTAAGACACTTTCACCATCACTCCAATAATTTTGGGAGTCGCCTACGCTCCGCAAAACACACCTTTTAAAAAATCTTTAACACACCAAAAGTCATAGATATCAAAATGGCAATTTTTATATTGTTGCAAAGTCCCATGTCACATGAAATTTTTACATTTTTAATCATGTTTTCATGATGTCATCGTTTTCAAAGCTACGTGCTCTCGGAAAAGCCTTCCCATTATTTCTTATGGGACAATTTCTTGCTGCTGTTTGCAATATTCTCAGCAGAATTTGTGGGTAAACATTTCCAAAAAAGTCATCTACACCATTTCACAAAACACATAGAATTAAATTGAGGTGAAGGATGTTTAAAAACAAAGAAAATAATGATTGTAAAACAAGGATTTAAAAAAAAATTTTTTTTTTTTATTTGGATTCACATATTCATTCAGGAAAGAGACAGAGAGCAGAATGAAGACACTCGGATGATTACCTTTATTTAACTGTAACCTCAAACTGTTATTTTTATTACCTATAGCCTTTAAATAATGACATTCACCAGTGAACAGAAATATCAGGGATGTTTTTTTTGGTGATAGTCTTCTCTGGGACAAATGTACCTCTCGGTAATATCAGATAACACATCAATTTTTTTATTTATTGGGTCATCAGCATTTTGTTGTCATCTCAATGAGGATGGGCATAAAGTTTTCAAAAGCAAAGTTGGGACTCAGCAGAAGTTGCTCCAACAGCTCACAGCCCTTCTGTCTTGTGGTCACTGAGCACATGGCAGCTTGCCACATTCTCACTACCGACCCACCTGGAAAATGACATCATCGTTGTTGAAATGCAATACAGGCAAACAATATAATATTGTATGTTTGTGTGTGTGTATGTGTGGGTGAGGAATACCCAGTGCCTTGTTGGCAACGCTCATCCAGGAGAAGGTCTCCAGCGTTTTGTTCTCCTCCTCACTCAGATCAGTTATATTCGGGGCCTCATCGTCTTCCTGGACGTGCAGGTGTGTAGACGGACCAACAATGACAGTACACAGGTAAGTTTTCGCAGATGTTCTCGCATAAACGGATCAATCGGGTTGAGGGAACGTACCAGTAAAATTCTACTCGGCAGAGGGGCTATGAATAATGAAGCTTTTTCCAAATTGGATTGGAAATGCGCAGCTGCAACGTACTCGGCAGAGTTCTCCCAGCTCTCCGTAAAAGACACCTCCTTGGAGGAGTAGTGGCTCAGCCTGAAGAAGAGAGGAGGAGGAGATGAGACAGGTTAAAGGAATGAGTTACCGTCGTGGAAATTCACGTCGATTTAATATCAGAAATGAGGTTGCAGCCACCATGTGGTTAGCTCAGCATTGAGATTCGGAGCAGCTTGATAGTGTTATACCTGGTTTTGCAAACAGCAGAGGCAGAAGTCGATGCCATTTGTGCCGCCCAGTAGAGACCGAGGAGAGAGTCTTTCTTCTCAATATCAGAGAGGGGAGACTCATTCGCAATCTTCAGAGCCTACAAACGCACACACAGAACATTATGGAGGTTCTTGAGCAGCTAGTATTTCTCTCTCAAGTTTGTCGATACAGCGGAGGAAGGAGGGCCCAAGTTTTAGACATTGCCTTAAAAAGAGAATGTCCTTAAGGAAGAGCATTAAGGCCACATACGGCTATGTGAAATTTATTTGGGGAATTTTGACTATATTGGCAGAATTATGACTGTAAATAACATTCATAATAATAATAGTACATTTTATTTATAACGCACTTTACATTTGGATGAAATCTCAAAGTGCTACAAGGTGAAAGCAGATAAAAGCATTAATTTAAAAAAACTTTGAATTGGGAATCCAGTTTATGTCAAACTCTCTGACGTTATATGAATACTTTGCTGGACCCCCGGCCAATCTGAAAAGAGGTGGACTTGAGGCAGGTCAAATGGAGCCTTGTGTGACTAGCTGGAATGATGCTTGACAGACAGCTAGTGAATAGCAACTTAGCTTAATTGACACTTAATTGATTCTATGTAGGCCAACAAACCCCGCACTCACAAAGAAAAAGAGGCTCTTGACAATTGTTTAAAGCAATAAACATGCCTAAACATAGATTTATATAATGTAGATACATTTTTATCAGACTGAAAGGTCCTGCCAATGAAATATAAATTGAAATATTGAATATATATAACACCAATAAATATTGCATCAAGAGGCAATTAGTGAATTAAATAAATATTTACCACTTTATGACTAGCCAATTTCTCCAAGTCATTACAGGTTAGGGTAGAGTGGATAGTCTCAGAGAATTGACTGAAGGTAAGTAGGCAATGTTAGCTTATCCGCTTTTAGCTGATGCCTCATTGAAACTTGGCTCTAGGATAATGAAAATCTAGTGAGGTTAACGCCAGGGTGACTACACCCTTGCCTACTCGGGCCACAATTATGTTTCACCACTTCCTTCGCACCTTTCACCCACGGTTAGTCGCGATTATCCGGGCATCAATCAGTAACGGCCGCGTTCATCGGTTGGCCACATCCATCCAGCAACAAAGTCATTTTGTCACTGTATTTTTAAATATTTAGTCTCTCCATTCAATTAGTTCCTTCATCCTGCTACACTCCACATCCCCATCTCCACAGAGTCCTCACAGATCCATCAACTTCATCCTTCATCAGTATCAGCATTATCATCAGCCGCCACCACCACAAGTATCCAGACTCCTTCAATCATAATGTCCCTGAGTGTCAAACACTTCCTGATAGACTAACATACATACTTAAACTTATACTTACTCTAAAATTTCTGTTATTTCATCTGCTGCAATAAAACTTTCCTCTTGACTCTATTTTCTGTCTCTCCTGATTGAAACACATTCACCGACTGATATTCCATCTTGTGCATTTATCAAACGTATGAATCTTCTTGGATTATCCAGTTCTGACGGGGGATTCACTCCACTTTTCAGGCCCTTGCTAAGTTGTTTGCGTGTGTAGTGCATGTACCTTGAAAAAAACATCCCACTTAGACATGGCATCTTGGTAGCGAGTTGTACAGTCAGCATATGTGGTGCAAAATATGGTTTCACCTTCGGGCACCACCATTTGTATCTACCCATAAAAAACACAGAAAAACATAGTTAGAGTCATGTCCATCAAAACCAAAACACTTCGCCAACTACTTTCTTATTGGGTGACGACATGAGTGCAGCTTTTTCATAGTCCATTTTATAATCCAAATTCGGACAAAATTGGGTCAAAGTTTGAGAAACTATGGCTCGAAAACCTTTGGAGATAAGGCGCCCCCTAGTTTCAGAAATATATGAAATCTACCAACCACCCTTCCCGAAATCAAGATTAATGGGCTATAAAGTTTGAAAATGAAAATGTTTTTCATGAGGAAAAAGCTCCCCCTAGTGAGTAAGATATGAACTGACAGCTCTGACGAAGATTCCACGAGCGCGGTGCAGCTTTTTTATAGTAATGCTGGCAGCCAAAAATGTACGGACGGAAATGTCTTTATCTTAAAGATTTTCAAGAAGTGTGACATTCAGGCCGTGAATCGAGCTTAATACAACCTTCATACTCCATCTAGCATTTGCCAACTCTTTACTAAGTGTAAATGTTAGGACGCAAGCATTTTAAAACCTGTGCATGACTGCAAAGGTGTTCAGGTGTCAAAGTGTAGAAGCACCTGAACTTCTCCGAAGAAGCCCTGATGATTGGCAGACAGGACGGACATTACGGTGGCAAAGGAGTTCACACCTGGAGGGGAGAGAAGTGGTTTTGATAGTATTGCAGTGTATATTGTTCTCTTCTGAAGTGTTTCTGTGTTTATGGCTATGTGTGTGTGTGTGTGTGTGTGTGTGTGTGTGTGTGTGTGTGTGTGTGTGTGTGTGTGTGTGAGACACTTACAGCCCCACCAGCTTTGAGGGGAGATGCACGAAGTGTCTCCGGTTTGCAGGCCGCATGTTGTGGCACCACTCGGATCGGCAAGGCGTCCTAGAGATTCAGTAGATCACACGGTGTTATTCATAAAGCAGTGGATACGAGGACATTGATTTTCAGAACTCTAGTTCGTCACAGTGAAGCATCTTACCTGAAGATAGCATCCATCCCAGCTGCATTGGCAGTCCCCAGAAAGGGCTCTCTGTGGTATTTGGCCCCATGGAGCCCATATAAGGGTCTGTGGAAATTATCAGCAGCTTGTACAGGTTCATGCGTTGAAGCAAGGTCCACGGGTTGATTTTCAGAATGTCATTTTCTACTGGCAAGTCCGTTAGTTGTGCAACCGTTTGTGCCCACATGAGGGGCAAGCCATTTTCCTGAAAGACAGCAGCTGAACTGCAGAGAGACACCGCACATGCCAGGAGGAGGCAGGGGACTGTTATACGCGGCATGTCTGAGCTGCTGGGACCACAGAAAGGAATGAAGTAGAGAGCGCCTATCTTTGAGTTAAAGTTCAGCCTGGCAGAGCTTATGTACTCTGGTAGTCACCCTCTGTGACCAACAAAAGCAAACATATCCACCCAGTCACCAGCTCCTCTCCGAGTCACGGGAAACGCTCAAAACACCCTCAATGGTTCGCCGATAAGATCATGTACATAGAGCTCAAAACTGTTCAAATATTGAGAAAGTCTCTGTCATACACACAAAGACACCGCAGCAGGCAGATATGATTAAAAAAAAGAAAAGAATTAAAAAGACGACTCAGGGAAGGTGAGGTGGAATCAGTGCAACATTAAATAGCGGCGCAAACGGTCAATAAGCAGACTTTGATCAAGATCCAATCGCTGACATTCAGGATTTTCACATCTGAAGGGTGAACAGCTTTTGGCAGTGAGGAGGGAAGGGATTGAGACTAAAAACCTAAAGACACTCTGATCACTCTGCTGCTCCTTTTCCTTCTCAAACAAAATACCTTATGTACATGACTGGCTCTTTGTAAGAAACAATGAACCTATGATATATATTTATTATTATATATATCATTCTAATATATAATATATCATTATAAAGATATTTGTGTTCGCATCATGTCTTTATTAAGACTAAACACTAACACTGTTTGTTTAACACAGTTGATTTTATTCATCCTCATTCTCTATTCATCGTTTGATGAACTCAAACAATTACATCATCTGGTCACACTCAATTAAATTAAGTGATTTCGACTTAAATTAATAAGTTAGACTCAAAAATACATAATTTAATTAGTAATTAGTCATTTCTTTTACAGTGCAGGGTTAGAGCCCAAAAAGCATAAAAAGGTGCTTAAAAAATGACATTTCAGCTTTTCTAAATTCTTCCAATCTCTTTCGAAAAACTTTATTTCACAGTTATACCTTCAAAACCCAAAATAATATGAAACAGTAAATGCAGAAAAATGCAACTTTTGTATTCCTGCAGCGTTTTAGGTTGAGTATTACATAATGTTAAAAAGAGAATTGATGGTGTTTAAAAAATGACTTAAACTAGTCGGCCGTTAAATTTCAGACTTAAATTAATAGGTTAGACTCCAAAATATTTTTATTTAATTTAGGTTACTAGTTGAATTGATTAATTAAGTGCATCAACAATTTTCCTTTGACAGTGTCTGATTAGACCTCGAAAGTCTAAAAGTTTAATTTCTTCTAATCTATTTTATTTTTTGTGAATTGTTAAGTTTAAATGAAGTGCTCACAGCTTTTGCCACGCTTCTGAAATAAGATTGATTTATTTTCAATATGGGGACTCTGGAATATGTACATCATCCTACAAAAAACCCCCACCCAATACATTTTCATTTGTACAGTGCACAACACTAAATAAAATCTCACAAGAATTGCCTGAAATAAAGACGACCACACAGGACATGCATTGTTATCGGTGGGCCGACATTATGGCCCAACAGATTCATCGATCTTTAAACGTTTTACACACATGTGTGTTTGCTTTAGACTTAGAGGCGTTTGAATTACACCCATTTAAGTTGAGTATAATTGAGTTAAGTAAGTAACTAGGAGTAGGAGTAGGAGTTTTGATTTGAATTATTTTATGGAACAAGTAATAACAAGCGTTATATATGTGAAATATTTGCATGCATTGCTTAATACTGTTTACTTCATATGCTTACGTAGGCTACATGTGGCATGACATGTAGAGTAACAATAATCAATGTAGCATTGATTATGGAATGTTTGCATTTAATAGAAATGGTATAAGTAAGATGTGCTCCTAACATAAGAGTCGTCCAAGCAGGTGGTTATGATGGAGCTCAGTGTCGCCTGGCAAGACCGGGTGGAGGAGGTCAAGTGCAGAAGCCACGGGTGGTGGGTCCGCTGTGAGCCCATTGAAGTGGGCTGCAGGGGTTCTGCTGGCCAGTCTCTGCACCGAACACTTCGGGTATCAGAGGGGTGCAGGAGAGAAGACGAATCTGGAAGCTTCAGGGTGGCTAGGGATCAGGAGGGGCGACCCATATAAGCCAGGGACTGATCACCCCCAGCTGGGTCACCCAGGTGACCCACTGAAGATGTGTCCAAGCTGCATCAGTTGGTGCTTTAAGAAATAACAAAAAAAGAAAAAGATTTAAAAAAAAGATAATCACATAACTTTTTAGTTTGGTGACCTACTTTCATCCAGGAAAAATGTTGAGTTTTTACAGTGTCATTTTTAATTATCCTTCAGGACTAACTCCTGTCTCCTGTTTCTAAGGAATCGAACTGACTTAAGCTGAGACAAGGTGTAAGAGTAGATGGTGTAACCGATCCCTGATCAATCTTCCGATCATAAACAGACGCTCCTTTGTTCCACAGCTGGTTCATCGCCACAGTGATTTCAGCTCCGGGTGTCACGTGACGTGACGGGGCGGGACGCAGAGTCAGGAAATAACACCGAAGCTGCGAGTCTCAAGAAAGGTAAAGACAAAACTCTTTCACAACACTGCTGAATATTTAGGAATGGTCGCCTCTGGTTTCTAACCATAGAGGTGAGGTCAAGAAGATATGACATACTAAACGGTTTCACCTTTAGGTGCCGACAGATCCGCGTCCAAATGTTTGTTCTCCGTGAAATGAGAGAGAAAAACTGTCAAACAATGCCGGAACTTTGAAAGTTGTCTAGCCAAAGCTTCATGTCGGAGTGAAGTTCAAATGAAAGTCAAAAAGGAAGTGTATAATGAGTAAATGTTCATGTTTTATGCGAGCCACTTGTTGCCATTGAACGCGCACGTGATTTCCGCATACTCGCTCGCGCACAGAGACAAATTCTAAACGCACGTGCAGACAGGAACAAAACCAGAATCTGAAACAGTTTTTAAGAAGTTATTCAGCGTAAAGATGTCAGTGATCACACACCGTGACATTAGTGGTTAGTTCCTCTGTAGAAGCCTATTTGCATACCGGTCCTGGTGTCTCTGCCCTGACTAGAGTCAACAGTTCAGGAATTCTGCTTGACTGGGTTCTCGTAAACACACACCTGACCCAACCCTGTTAGGCTTTAGAAAGGTGACTACGCTAGGTTAATAGTTTGTATTTTAAATGGAAAAACCTTCCTCTCGGCAGCATGAAGTTGTTATCATCTTAGATCTCAGGAGAAGACTGGTGGAAATTCATTTATTTCCCACTGTTGTGTTTCCAAATGCATTTATATCCATTTGAAAGTGGGTGTCAAGTGACAACACATATAAGTGGATGCATGGCATCGCCACAATAAAGTTGAAGTGAATAAAATTGACCCTCTTGTTATAATCACACCTGTCAGTGGATGGGATATGTCAGGCATGCAAGGGAACAATTTGTTCCCAAAGTTGGACTCAAAGTTGGATCAACAGATGTAAGGAGCTGAATGACTTTAACAATGGCCAAATTTTGATGACAGGGTAGACGACAGGGTCAGAGCATCTCCAAAACCGCAGGTCTTGTTGGGTATTTCCGGTCCACAGTGGTTAGTAGCTACTATAATGGTCCAAAGAAGGACTACCAGTTAACCGGCTGCTGGGTTACAGGCATCCATCGCTCATTGATGTGCATGGAGAGTGAAGACCAGCCATTGTTGTCCGTGCTACTATATTACAAATTGCTGACAAAGCTCATGCAGGTTCTGATAGAAAGGTTTGAGAACACACACTCCATACGCAGCCTGTGGAGCTACATAGTGGCAGACTGGTTTATGTCCGGTCACAAATATTAATAAAGTTGACATAAGGGTTTACTTGATTTAAATGAGGCTGAGGTTGTTGTAGGTTCAACACCTTTTTTTATGTGTTCAGTTTAGCCTAACAATTTAATTATCACATTTAGCTAATATTGTGTTATGTTCACGTTTCACATTTTAATAAAGTGACGGATTGTGTCATTGCTTGTCCTCACAGCTCCCCATCATGTCGTACCATGCTGGGTCTCCAGAGGAGCCAAGTGAATTGGTTCAAAGCATCAGTTCCAACATCCAGAGGCTGACCCTGCTGAGTAATACACGCACACACTTCAATCAGAAACCATTCCGAGCCCTTCCTTTTGTCCACATTCTATTATGTTGCAACAATATGCTAAAATCATTAAAAATAAAAAACATTAACATCAGTCTAAACGTCAAATCCCATAAAAACAATTTATATTTTTGCAGATACATTTAAAAAGAAACTGAAATATCACATCCACATATCTTTGAGCCGTTTCTACACTTTGATTGGAGACCAGTGGCCTGATGGAGCTTTTAGAAAGCCACTTAGGAACTATCCAATTTTTAGAAACAAAAATTCTCTCGTCTGATGAGACCGAAATCTAACTCTTTGGTAATAATTCTAAGCATCTTGTTTGGAGGAAACCAGGCATGGTGGGCGTGTTTTTTCAGCAGCAAGGGACTAAGAAACTGGTAAGGGTTGAGGGGAAACTGAAATGAGATAAGTACAGAGATATCCTATATAAGCTATATCCTGTTTATATAGATAATAGATGAAATGATCAAATCATAATTATTTTGAGAAGTTCAAAGCTTTGAGGCTTTGCAAATCAAGAAAGGCCACGATAGAGTCAACAAAGAGGATAATGTAATATTCCATGGATATACTAAGATTTATGTTAAAACCCTTTTCTGAACTCACACTTTTTTCCCTTCTCTGAACCTGTGCGAATCACGTTTTCCTTTGGAACTTTTTAAAAACATCCCTGCACCAGGAGCAGCATATTTTCCTCTCCTGTCTACGCTGCAGGAGCTGGATGTCATGGACTTGTCCGTGTTCTTTTTCTCCTTCTTTTACAAGTCATCATCATCATCGGTTTCAACATTCAGACTCAAATCTAAATATCTTTGTGAATCACAAATTTAAATGTTTTCTCCTCACCAGCTGCTGAGCTGCAGAGATTAGTTTCTCAGCCAGTAACCGAGCTGGACAGCAGCAACCTACAGACGCTGTGAGTTACCGAGGCTCGGACAAATGTTCTCCCAGCAAACCCTTTCTTAGCCGAACCACTATTTCTCCACTTTTACAAAAACAAAAATGTTTGTCTTTGGTCACCAGGCAACAAAAACAGCATCAAGGCAATACGCTGGCGAAGGAGACCGACAGACTGATGAAAGCATTTACGGCCCTTCCTGTTGGTCCCGATCAGGTGGCAGCCTCTTAATTTGCAACTTAATTATGGCTCAGTGTCAAAATCTCCCTGTTTGGTGACCGTAAAAAGGTTCTGTAATGCATTTTTTTCTGTTTTGCCTGAAAATTTAACAGTTTGATTATCTGTGTGTTTTAGCGAAAGAGAAAAATACAGAAAGAGCGACTGTTGAACGACTTCTCTGCTGCTCTGAACAGCTTCCAAAAAGTCCAGAGGCTGGCAGCTAATAAAGAGAAAGAGTTTGTGGCCAGAGTCAGAGCCAGCTCCAGGTTGTCGGTGAGTAATCGAATGCCGGCCTGAAAGGTCACACAGTCATTTTGTAAACGAGAGAGATAGTCTAGATTAAGTAATATATTAGATTCTGACCTATAATCCATATACTAGCGAGCAATCACAGTTCAGTCATCGCATTTCTTTGTTCTACTTAGTTTTTTTGGCCCCTAGCTAATAACTAAATAATAATTATAAGTAATAAGCTTGAGAAAACAAGAATAACTTGTTGGACCGCCTTAAAAGAAGGAGGAGTCTGCAGTTCAAACGTTTTTCATTAGGCGTCCTTCCACCTGAGCAAAAACTGGACAAGAAATGAAAACTCCACATCCAACAAATAGTATGATAGAAAAAGAGGACTGTAATCTCTTATCAGCAAGCCAGGAATCAGTGATTGGGCATATTTAGATATTTATATTTGTAACTATTCAAGTTAAGGGAGTGCCAACATTTTATTCATGGCTTCCGTCACATTTGTGGGTTGAGATAATCTCCCTTTTTGCAACATCTCCTCTGAAGCCATAGTGTCAGCGCCATAGTGAATTCAGAGTTCATCTTGGTTTCATACAGTTGAAACAATGCATCAATTTTGGCAGATGAGAAGAGAACTGCCATAAATTGATGTAATAAAGGGTGAATGTTTCGACACGTTTGACCTTTATTTGTCTGATGCTGTGATACTGATGAAAAATGCCCACATACTTTTCCTTCATGAAATTCATGAGTTCATATTTATTCAAATCGAGTGTTTTATGGAAGTTTTACTAAATGTTGCTCTGTGCCACACATGGAGCCTTTAATTGTGGCGCTTTTAGACACTCATTCCCTCAGGAGAAGGTGCGCTTGGCAACTCTTGTTCCCTCACGGCTTATCTCACTTCACAGAAAAGTGTTTTATTTGCTGTGTTCAGTCTGATAAGCCCGAGCCGTGATTTACTTCTCTGCTAGTCAAGAATATATTTAACTGGAGAACCAAAAGCTACACCTTTTATTTCTTGATTGTCGTCATACATACGTTTTTCACAATGGCTGCTGATACCTCATCAATTCATGTAGTGCTGCCAACAAATATTGATCCCCTCTCCAGTTCTTCCCTTTAAAGTGTGTAGATAATATTCAATTGAATGGGATCCTCAAATAGAATTTAACACAAGACACAGAGAACCTGATTCTACACAAAATACAAGCTTTAAACGATAATTGTCTGCACTGAACCAACAAGATTACCTAATACCAGTTAGGCCTGTGTGAAAAAGTAATTTATAGCATGTATATATTAAAATGTAAGGGGTTAATGATGGACCCCTGAGGGACACCACAGGTCAAAGGGGCCAGCGAGGAGGAGGAATTAATCATGGCTATTGAGAAAGTTTTTATTCAATAAAAAAGGAATTTCGGAATGTTAAAGCATTTGAGGAATTTGAGGAACAGAATTCTGAAACTTGATACAACTAAAACAAAAAAAAGACGTTTTCCAAAAACATACTTTGCCAAAAGGTTGAGCTAATCTAAATTAAAATGGAATATTTTCCTTGTAATACCAAATGTTATAATTAAATAACTTCTGTAATAAAGTCTGATATTTTTTTCACTTTTTAAAAACATGCTTGACCAAACAATTTTGTCCAACTATGGTAAATTAAGAGGGTCAAATATTATAAACTAACAAATGACCCAAAGCAGTAAAATATGCAAAGGAATTGTTTTTTTCTTTTTCTTGGAGAAGAAATTAAAGGCTTAAATCAATCGTTTTTCTTTTTCAGAAGTAGGAAGTAGTGACTTTTAGGTTTCACAAGAAGCAACCTAATAAAATAAAAAGAAATTCCACAATATATTCGGTAGAAGGTTATTGAGACACATCCGTCTGTAGGGGGATACACAGCTATTTCTAAGACTGTGGGACTCCACAGACACACAGTGAGACACATTTTCTACAAGTGCAAACGTCTTCGAACAACGGAGAGAACTCTCAGAGGTGCATTGTATAAGACTTCATGGCTCCACTATTTAAAAGACAGTGGGCAAAAATGTCAGTGGGAGAGCAGTGAAGTGAATGTCACTGCTCACTCAGAAGAAGCTTTGTCTGAAATTTTGCCACAACACATCTTGATGACCCTCAGAGGTTTTGGGAGTCTGTTTAGGAGGACAGAGGACCGGTAACATCTGGCACAAAACAAGCGCAGCAGACTATAAAAAGAACATTTGTACCTCCTGCCGAGCAGAGAGATGGCGGTGTAATGTTGTGTTCTGGCACAACTAGCTATTAAATACAGGGAGGGTGAATACTTTTATCACACTAGTGATTGCCTCTATAGAATAAAACAAACTTCTTTTTTTTGTTTACTCCCATATCAATTGTCTTCTTTTTTTGTTGTTAGATTTTGTTTGGAGATTCAACAGTTTTAGTATGAAATAAATGCAAAAATGGAAGAAAATAGGAAAAGGTCCAATACTTTTTCTTTTTTCTTCAACAGATAGGGCCACCTGAAGACAGCTTTGGAAATGAACCTCCATCCCCTTTGTAGGTCAACTATTTCTGATCATTATTGTAATTTCTGTTAATATTGTTTGTTTTGTTTCTTTTTATGATTGTGATTCATTTCATCTTCATGTGTTCCAGCAGTGAAGCTCAGGTTCAGGCTCAGGCTGATGCCATCACTGAAGATGACCTGAGGCTGATCGAGGAGAGAGAACTGGCTCTCAGGCAGCTGGAGGTGAAAATAACAATCTGTTATCTATAAAAGCTCATAATGTACTGTTCGGGGTTTTTTTTTTTAAATTCATCTTTACGTCATGGACAGGAGTGATGACTTTGACATGAAACATCTCACTTTATGTTTCTGGATTCAGGCTGACATTATAGATATCAATGACATCTTCAAGGACCTGGGCATGATGGTTCACGAGCAGGGAGACATGATAGGTGAGTTTTTTCAAATGTCCGTAGATTGCTTGTCTTTTTCTGCAATCATTTTAGAATTCACTAAACCTAAATGTTACATGTATTTATTTATTTTGATTTCTTTGGTGAAATATGCATGTAATACATGACATAAACAAAAGGTGACACAGAAGAAACATGGTAAACAAGCAAGTATAAACACCATATAAAAATGCAATACAACCAACCCTAGGTGATATATTTAATAATAATATTATTATGATAATGATTCATAATAATAACAATAGCAAATGCAACAACCAATTCATTCAGAGCGGACCGGTTCTATTTTTGTTATTCATTCATTTACATGTATGTGACAAAGAAGGATTTTATTCTGTGTTGTCAGTGTTATAACAAATTTAGCTAAAAACAAATCTGCTAAAATTTCTAAAAAAAATGTAGAACTTTCAACTTACTTTCCAAAGATCCAATCTCTTTGTATCTTTCAGACTAAGTTACTTATAGTTATGAATTTATGAGGAGAAGCTTTATAGTTCCTGAATCTGTCCCAGCGAAACAGCATTTTTAAAGGATTTAGTTTCATAAATTGAGAGTTTTCCTTATGAATCCAAATATCTGGGCGGGAAAGGACAGTTTTGTTCAAATGTGTCTCAGGAATATTTATCCAGAGTTTAATGAGCAGGATGACGGCACTCTCGTGTTTGTATGGTAAATATGAAGCCAGTGCCAGCAGACGGTTCATTTAGCTGGAAACATGCCGAAACTGTTAGCTCTGTCAGGCTTCACGAGTCCAGGTCAATTTTTGATCCAAGATTTAGAGAAACTTAAAATTGAAATTACAGAATGTCTCTACTCATCTGGCAAAAGACTGTTCCTGTATAAACGGTTTCAAACCAACCTTTAAAAGAGAACTTAAGTGCTGTCTCTAAGCTGCCTCAAACTCCATGGATGAAACAGTTTGTGCAGCGTCTGCTCCCCTTCTTCCCACCTGTTGACTTCCCTGTGTCTCCTGCAGACAGCATAGAGGCACATGTGGAGAAGGCAGACGTGAGCGTCCAGCGCGGCATGGATCAGCTGTCACGTGCCTCAAACCACCAGGTAAAACCCGTCTGACTGACTCCTCCAGGGGTCTGTGCAGCAAGTGTTCACATATGACTCCTCCTCCTCCCCCGCACAGGGACTCACTTGTGTAACCAAGGACTTAGTTTGATTAAGTAAATAAGACATAAAGAATGAGGCTTTAACCGGAAATCTAAGAAAGACAAGAGTCCCATTGTCTGATTTGTAAGGTGTCTCCTGTGACACTTCAAACTGTCAGCTCCTCAATGTGAGATTCTGTTTATTAGAATTCAGATGAGATCTCATTTATTACTTACATATTTGTTACTAAAAGAAGATAATCAAACACATTTTGCCTTTCTGCCCCCAGCAAAGCTCCAGGAAGAAGATTCTCATCATCGTGATGGTGTTGGTTGTAATTGGTGTTGTTGTTGGACTCATCATTTGGGGCGCACTGAGAACATGATGACTTCCCCTTCTTCCTCCTCCCCTCCACCTCTCCTGTTTAGTCAAAGGCTTAAGTTTTATCCTTCCTCACCTCATCTTCTTACTTTTCTCACCCCTCTCTCTCTCTCTCCCTCTCTCTTTCTCTGTCTCTCTCTCTGTCTCTCTCTCTCTCTCTGTCTAAGAGAGTCATTGAGACTGTCTGCTTCTCTTTGACTCGATTGCCTCTTTAAAAACTGCCCTTGTCTTTGACAGGCAAACACACTCCTTCAATGAAAACCAAACTGGCACTGCTATCCTTATTATCCGGTTGATAGAGAAGTGTAAAGACTTTTTGTTGTCACCTAAAGGTCAGAAAGATGTAATTTATGTAGCGTTACGAGGCGGCCATGTTGGTTCCTCCAGCTCTGAAATTGTTTCTGCATGTCATGATACAAAATGTTACTGTAGGTGGTTGAAAGGAGATAAATATTCAGTTCTGCTCCGCTGCTGTTGCTGTTGTGTTTTTATCACACTCAATATTAAATCCTGAGAAATTCTGTGCAATAAACAAATGCACTTTGTTATTTTGGCCATGAACAAAACAAAGACCTGCTGGATAGTACAACAAAGACCAACTGCCTTCATGTTAGTCAACTATCAATACACCTTTTTTTCTTTTCTTCAACTGTCATATTCTTTATTCTCAGTCAAAATCCGTTTAAAACCAATGTTTCATTTTGTTCGTATTTAAGTAGGTGTATTCTATTGACAAATCAAGTACATACTGTACATAATCATAGATACTGTGGTTAACAGAGTATGTTACACACATTCCACCGTCAGGAAATAATGAAGAGTTATTAAGGAAAAAAATAAGAGATATTAAGGGAGGAATTGAGAGATATTAAGGAAGTAATAATAATAATATATTAAATTTATGATGCACTTTACATTTGGATCAAATCTCAAAGTGCTAAGTCATTAAGGAAGAAATTAAGGCAGTAATTAAGAGATATTGATTAAGAAATTAAGAGTTTTTAAGGTGGTAATTAAAAGTTATTAAGGGAGTAATTAAGAGGAGATTCTAATTGGCTATAAGTAGTTTTTTTAAATATGTAATTCAGAAGGTTTGAAGAGACTTGAAGGGAAAACTTTTTTTCTTTTTTATTCAATCACTTGTAACATCAAAGATCAAGCACAAAAATGTAACAAGCAGCATGTGGATGGTGAATATCTACTATGGTTATTTTAGCCGACTGTGTCTATGCTTCATGTATATGCTGATTTGACCCGGTTTCAGGTCGTGTATAGGGACTTTACTCTAGGAAAAAACCAACACTCGGTCAATCATTATATTTCTGTGACAACCCACGGTGCCTGTTTTTTTCTACCACTGTATTCCTAATATTAAGAAAACCAAACCTGTAGTAACATAAAGTAAAGCAAGTGAGAGCAAACACTAATCATTATTTGCCTCAACTATTTGACCCTAATGATGTAAAATGATGATCATATGTATATTTTTAATACTGAGAATTACTGTCTCGCTGCTGAATAAACTATGTGAATGCACCCACATGTGAAATGAAGAGTGATTTCTGCTAAAGGCATAATTGATGTAATTTTTTATTATAAAGTACGCTTTTTCTTGGCTCAGCCATCATTTGGACAAACATAACCAAAGATAAACTGTGTAGTTAACTTCTTTTTTTTTTTTTGCTTAAAGTGATGAAACCTCTTTCTGTTTTTAGCCTCTTAAGGCTCAGACTGAACAAGGTCTGAAGCCAGTTTATAAATACCTCGTTAATTGTTGGGCCTGCGTCAATCCTAGCCCGTCTTTTCCGATCCCACAGAAGATATACTGTGACATCAATTGCTGGGGGTGTTAATGCTGGTTATTTTTTAAAAGTTTCAGAACACACGGTACACTCCAGCTTGCTGTTTTAGAGAAAAATGAGGAACCATCACAGTATTAGGCATTAGATGGTTGTACGAATTATTTAGTCGTTAGTCCTGCTAGATTTCGCAAAAACAAGTATGATATCGATCCAACGGGTCCCCCCACGTTCGTAAATCAGCAACAACCTATCTGACTGTAAGTTTAGTATTTACCTCATCTCCTGTAATCAGCAGCAGTGTTTTCACAAAAACAAACAAAGCACACAGCTTATGGCTGAGCGGTGTATCAGCAAAAGAGGAGTAGGGAGAGATTACTGTGATACAATGTTTTAAAAATGGAGAAAAACTCTTGTCAAGGCTACTTTGGAAAAAAAAAAGTGTTTAAATTCGTTGTTTCCCTCGTTAATCTACACTTTATACTCCCTCATTACAAAGCAAACAATAAATTGACATTTTTGCACATCTTTTTTAAAAGAAAAAGTGAAATATCACACTGAAGTAAGTATCGAGACACGACACACAAAGTTGAGTTTGGATTTCCTCCCGTTGCTCTTGATCCACCTTTGAGACTTTCTTACACCTTGATTGGATTCCACCTGTGGTTAATTAAGTGGATTGGTTAGGATTATGATCAGGCAGACGTGGACACCTGTCCATGTGTCTCGCAAAACGAGCCGTGAGGTCGAAGGAACTCTCGGCGGAGCTCAGAGACGGGATTGTGTCGAGGACGGGTGTGCCGAAAGCGGAATTGAATGTTCGCACAAACACAGTGGCCTCCATAATTATAAAAAAAGCTAGAAGTTTGGAACGAGCGGGACTTGTCCTGGAGCCGGCTGTCCAACCAGAGTGGGCAATTGGGAGCAGAAGGGGCTTTGGTAAGAGAGACGATCAAGGTCACTCTGGCTGAGCTCCAGAGATCCTGTGTGGAGATGGTAGGAACTTACAGAACGTCCACCATCACTGTAAGCATCCACGGATCTGGGCTTTATGGCAGAGTGGACCGACAGACGCCTCTCCTCAATGAATGACACAGGTAGCACTTTTGAGTTTTGCAGAAATGCACCTATTGGACCAGGGTTGAACTGTTTGACCTTAATTCTAAGAATGATGCCTGGAGGAAATCGGGCCCTATTGTCACCTGCCTAATACCATCCCAACGTTGAAGCATGATGATGCTGGTGGGTGGAGGTGAAGCTGAATGGAGCAAAGTTCAGAGATATCGTCTACAGAAACCCGGGGCAGAGAGCTCAGGGTCATTGTCCTGTAGGAATTTTAACCTTCGGCCCAGTCTGAGGTCCTAAGGTCGAAGCCGAAACAACCCAGGAGTGACTGACTGTTTTTTAGTGGTCCAATCTGACTTGAATGCTATCAAACATCTCTGGAGAACCAAAACTGTCCTCCAACTGTCACCATCCATCCTGACAGAACCCGAGAGGGTCTGCAGAGTAGAATGAATGAAATCAATTTTGGTATATATATACATAGAGAAGGGGTCTTAATACTTTCTGAACGCTCTGTACCACATCTCCTTGTTTACCCTGTAAAGTGAGAAAAACAAGAGTTGGTGCATGAGAGGATGAGACCAAGGAGCAAACAGGAGTCAGCCTGTGAACGTCAGGACACACGGCGGTGGAGTTGGATTGAGATGTGGAAGTAACACAGCGCTGTGACGCAGAAAGCAAGACTTTCCCCTGGCAGCGCCGGAGATGGGAAGGATTTTGGAAGCGGCGTTGTAAATAAAATTACTCAGACAGAGAACGGGTTGAACTGGGCGTCAGTGGGACATGGGAGTATTTTGGGCTGGTTACACATAGAAAGTTAACAGCTTGCTGCAAAGTGCTGAGCTGGACTTTCCTTCAACACAGAGATGTTACAATTCAAATACGGAAAAGGTTTTGAGGGAAGGAGAAGTTACATGTCCTTTCCATTGGGTGTCTGAGAGCAGCTTGACCTAATATGGTATTTTTACAGTGACAGCAACTCTCTGAGGCTCAGGAAACAGTTATGAGGCAATTAAATCCTGTTTTTGTGTATCTATTTAGACCCAAGGAGGAGTCAAAAATACATTAACAGGGATACACGAATAAGTCAGAACAACCAGAGCTGACGAAAGTACAGACATTATTGACGGAAGTAGACGTGCAGCTATAGTAAAATAATTGAGTTAACAGGAAATGTACTGGCGTTGAAATTAAGTCAAAGTATAAAACTAAATAAGTTTTTCTTTGTTAGATATTTCTAATGGCAGTATTATTGATAGAATATTGATCTAATATTAATTTATAGGACTGGATATTGTACTTCAACTTCTATTACGTTCAGAATCAGAGCATGTATTCATTCTGAATGAAGAAAAAACTAAATGGTCAAAAAGAAAACTGACATCACATCTCCTCTCTGTGGTTCTGGTTCCTGCATGAGTTCCATCTTCTTAGGGGTTTGTTCCGTCTGTTCCTCAGTCATAGATTTTGGGAAAGCAGGCATCAAGCCTGATTTGAAAATATAATGAGTGGGAAAAAAACGATATTTGAGTTAAAAAAAATAAATACTGGGAGTTCATGGAAAAAGTTGCCAGAGAAGTTCAGATACTTTAAAAACTCTTCATAAGTACCGAAATAAATTATTAACACTTTTATTACATTCTTAAATAATGAAATTTATATTTGTATATATATACATGTATATATATGTGTGTATGTATATATGTACACATATATACATATATGTTTATGTAAATATATATGTTTATATATATATACATACATATATGTTTGTATATATATATGTTTTTATATATATATATTTGAGTCTGCCAGCAGGGGGCAGTGGTGGACAGCCTCACACTCATGCTCTTTTTGAAGTTTACTACATAATATTATTACCCTGTGATTATATAATAGTCCCACATTATGATGTCATTATACAACCACTAATAACTCATCATATATATGTTGGTGTTTTTTGAGGACTGCATGCTGGATCATTTTTGGATTACCTTCTGGTTAAACTTTGATTTGATAGTAGTGGTAGTATTGACATTATTTTTCCAGAGGTCATTATAATTACCACTAAATGCAATCATCCTATTATAGCTGATGGCATTGTTGTTGTCATACGTGTCTGTGTCCCTTCTCCATCCTCTCTCCCTCCGATTCTCTCTCTCTCTCTCTTTCACTCTCTCACAAAACCCCACCGGTGAGAGCAGAAGGCCGCTCACCCAGAGTGGGGATCTGTGTGGAGGTTTCTGCCTGTTAAAAGGTATTTTTCTTCTCGGCATTATCCTCAAGTGTTTGATCATGGGGGGGATTGTTGTCTCTCATTACAATAAAGGGTACTGTAACCTAGTGTTTTTGGAAAGTACCTTGTGATTTGGCGTTATTTGAAATGATCCATGTTAATTATTTCAGGTTTTTACCAGAGTGACTTCTCAGTTCCAGACCCTTCAGTCGCCGTCATCCTTCAGTGTCCTTGAGTGAGAGAAGAACTATTAAAGAATGAATTCCTTAATAGTAGTTCACTGTTTTTCACTTGTATTTGTGTTAGTAACAGCTTCATTATCATAACCCTCCTCCTCCTCCCCTCCTTCACAGCACATCTGTAGCGCTGTAGTTACTCTCGCTACCTTTAGGGCTACAATCTCAGCTCTCTTTCAGTGCAGTGATGTAAATAGAAGCTCCATTTAGAACAAGGTCAAGCTAATTCACAATGCATTCTTAAACTTGAGACAAAATCTCAACACTGAATAAGGATGTACTAGAATTTTGTTTGTATCTCTGTAAAAAAGAGAAAAGAAATAAAGGGCCTGATTAGTTGTCTAGCTGAATATGTGTAATTATTAAGTATCAATATTTTATTGGAAAATGATCAACCTTTGGAATGAAAATACAAGTTAAGCCACTGTTTATGTTGAGCCTTTTGCATATCATTAAAACTTTCATCTCAAAGAGCATCCCAGTCTACAGCCGTAACCCCTCGTTTGATATCCACGGGTCCGGTCCTGAGCCCGAGCAGCCCAGGAATGTAAACTTTACTTTGGAGTCCAGCTTCGATTCAGCAGGAGGCATGCAGAGTGTTTGCTGTTAAAATGTCATCCCTCAGGTGCGCCCTCTCTGAAAACGAATATTTAGGGAGAAAAAGTCATAAATAAAGATGTGGTAGAGCTGGAATAGTAAGGACGGCAACTGGCATTAGAACAGAAAAACATACTAGCGGGAAAGGGGGGTTTCACATTTAGAGGCCTCTGTGTATTCTGGCATATACTGATGTTTTTCTGAAGAGGAAGTAGCTCTCAGGTATGTGACAGGATGCTCTACGCCGAGAGGAAACCGCTGCACTCACCTGTCATTTCAAAGTCCAAATTCTAAGCCTGCACACTGAAGTAACCCTCAGTACACCTGTGCAGAACTGTTTACTTCTTCTGCACTGAAAAACAAGTAACATCAAGTCGTTGTTGATGCTGTTTTTGGAATTTGGACAGAATCTCATATTTAAGCCCGTGGTGGGAAACTTAATATTCTGCTGGTGAGAGTTGGTGGTAAATGCCTTTTTTGAAAAAAACCCGTAAACAGCATGGATCAGGCTCATATTAACCAAAGTAGCTGATCTTTTAATACCGTGGGACAGCAAATGGAAAAGAAAGTTAAATACATCTATTTATGAGAGCTTCAGTCTACCGCCGTATCACATTATGTATTTGCAAAAAAAGGACAGATTTATAGGGTCTTTATTGTGGAAATTTGAGTCATTGCAGGCTTGATTCCTGCTTTATTTCATATGTAGAAGTAATAAAAATACCACAAATCTGAGCTTGTTGGAGTATCTTCAGGCCGGTGCTAATCTAATGAATCAAATAAGGATATAATGTGAAAGGGGTCACTTCAAAAAACTATGGAGTTCTAAGTGTCCTTCAGCTCTTTGTTTAGATTTTTGTTTTTGTCGTGTTACTGCGAGGTTTTGGTTCATCAACTTATAAAATAGCTGATTTCAGCAAAATCCTAGAAGGTCATCTGAAGAATGAATAACTCTGTCGAGACCCATAAGCGCCTCCATCAACTCTGGGTGCCTGTGAGAACAATATCAAATCTGATGGATCAATATCTAGTTTTATTTTTCCTCTTCTTCTTTGTCTTTCGGCTGTTCCCTTTTGGGATCGCCACAGAAGATACTCTGTTTCCATGGAAATCAGTTTCATGTTCCGCATATTGATTTGGCATAAGTTTTTGCCAGATTACCATCCTGACCCAACCCTCCCCATTTATCCGGGCTTGGGACCGGCACCTGAGGACACTCATTCAAAGCGTACAACTGCGTACTATCACGGATACCAATGATTTGAATATTCATGATTTTTTTTTCATCGTGATGCCAGCATTATTCACCAAGGAATTAGAGAAAGACAAATATTCTTTATCGTGATCCACACCAGATCTTAATGAGGTCCATTCAGGCCCTTCCTCCAAGCAGGCTTCAGGGACATCCATGCAGTAGTTTTTGTGTAGTACTGCTCAGAAACCAACGAATAAATGGGCATGGGAGAAAACATAGTGTATTTTCAAAATCAATCCAGTTCTTCCTCGCACTAAAGTCTATGTGGGTATAAAATGTGAAAATGATCCATGAAATAGCTTCAGAGATATCTTACAGATATCTTACAGATATCTTTACAGATATGTTGTGAAATGAAGGATAAGTGGCGGACATGGATGTCGCGATTCTGATTCTGATACCGCTGAGTTTTTGGTGATTTAATAAGCAGATATGATTTCATCTTCATGCACTCCACCAAACAAAGTAACTACCAAGATAATTGTGGGGCGTTTAGCATCAAAACGGCAGATATTTACCTTTTTCAGGTGGCACACAACCTCCAGTCTGTCTCTGCAGGAATAAATCTTTTCATTAGTGTAACGCCATTTCAGTTTTCTGGGAACCGCTTTTCACTACATCCTGGTCCAAAATATCTTTTTACATGTTTAACTTATCTTTACTTACTTCTCTGTCTTGAAAGCCTATAACCTTATGACCTCTTGAAGTTCTAAATGTAGAAGTTATATCTTTTGTGAGGGTTACAAATTCCAAGAACTTCTGGTTTCCCATCCGGCGGCCATCTTTGATTGCAACACGGTTTGATTTATTCGTTTGTGACAAAGGTGAACGTAAGGGGACGCTACCGCCAACCTCTTCTTCAAATATTTTTTACTACCTCTCGTGTGAACAAGTTAAATGCCATCCGGGTTTGCTCACCTCAAACCGTACCCCATATATGAGAGGCCGTTTGTACAAAGGAATGTAACCAGGAGAAAAAATGTGAGAAGCACAAACTTTGGTGACCTTGTGTAATGCAACAGACGTCATATCGTCCAGCCGTCTCACTGCCGGTAAGAATGATGAATGAAGGATGGAGGCACAGGGCTGGAGGAAGGTTGGGACGTAAGCGCGGAAGAGTTGTGTGTCTCCTAGGTGGCCATGTTGTTGCTCTGGAAGGATGTGGGTACTGGTCAGACCACAAGGACACACACAGAGGCACATACTCACATGGGTAGCAAGGCCACACCAAACTTGAGTTGTTATTGTTTTGCACTGCTAGGGATTTAACTCTGGGGCTTCACCAGAGGAATTAGAGTCTGGGTTTGTATGCTGGTAGGTATTAGATTGTCGGTTTCTGTAATAGTGGGTAATAAATTCTGGCTGTTTTTCATGGTGGGACTGAAGGAATTTGGCTTTGGTGAGATGTTCCTGTTGAACTACGGTTTCACTCCGAGGATCTTGATGAAGCAGGAAAAACATACCAGCACTGAGCTAAACGGTTTCCCATCCACGCTGCATATTTTGGGTATTTCGGGAACCAAATGTACACCATTTTCTGTGTTTGTTGTTCTTCCATGGCAATAGCAGCCTACGGATTTCAGTTCATTTGGCTATTTGGACCGACGGTCAGGTGTTTAATCAAAACAGGATCAGCAGAGAATAAAATAACTTATTGGGCAGAACTCATACCTGGAAGTGCATGTGAGAACAAAAACAAAAACAACAACCAAACAAAGACAATCACGCAGCAGGATTGTCTAATCGATGAATCGTTTGGGCATCATAATAAATGCATAATTATATGTTTATTATAAAATCTGGTTCAGTTCTTTATCTGTATCTGGATGTAACATGATATGATCATCAGGATAATAATACCCTGCCTGGCCTTCTGGTACCGTGACCTGACTCAGGATCAGCAGAAGTAAAACTGAACTTCTGCCTCACCAGACTGTAACTGAGTGCGATTTGAGTTGATTTAACAAAAACTACGTCTATGCTGTTGTCCCCGAAAGCAAAGGTATATCCCCGAAAAGTCCCCAAACCCGTGAGTTGTACAAGCAATCCCCCTGATTGATCTCTTCAAAATAAATGTGAGGTTATGTCCGAAAAACAATTCTTTCATAAACGAAGTTACCATTAGTGAATACAATATGAATCTTTAGAGTAAAACATGATATTCAAAAGATAATTCTCTTTGTGTCAATTCATATTGACAAAAGTTTGACTAAATCGGACCGAAAATTTGTAAGTAAACGCTAAAAACAGTGTTATTCTTAAAAGGCCCCCCCTAGGGATTGACATATGAACTATTAGAATAAACTAAATGCGACGGTATGCTTTAAAAACAGTGTTTTTTATAAAGAAAGTTCCCTGTAGTGAGTTTTATGTTAGCTTTTAGAGTGAAATATGATATTCACAAGATAGATCTGCTCGATTCATGTTCCAAAAGTTCCACAAAACTTTGTCTTTTGTAAGAAATTCCCTCTAGCAAGTAAAATATGAACTATTAGAGTAAAATACACCTAACACGATGTATACAAGGTAGAGCTCCTTGAATTATATTCACCTAATATGGACTAAATCGGACAGACGGCTGAGAAATTATGGCCTGACAAATTTAGATAAAGCTCCCCCTAGTGCCAATCTTTCTCTAAATCAATCCAGTTCTTCCTAATGTCTATGAGTCTAAAATTTGAAAATGATCCATTAAATGGTTTTGAGTTATTGCGTTAACATGAAGGATCTGTGTTGGCGGTGGCAGCGGTGATAATTCATAATTCCCTCGACTTTTCACGGGATACAATTGTAGTAAAATGTTTAAGAAAATCAATCAGCACATTTCAATTCATATACTGCTTCATCGTAAATCCTGAAAGCAAAACAAAAGCAACTGGAGTGGCATGCAGAAAGCCTCTGCCAAAGCAGCTCAGCTTCACCGTTTATCACAATACATCAAGGTCACATGTCACAAAAACATCAGAGCCACAATAGAGAAAAATGGAGGACAAAGAAAGAGAAACCAGATCCCTGGCTCTAACCTTCCCACCGGATCCCCTCCAAAATGTAATGGCTTCGTCTTTGCTCTTCAAGCTCCTTCAAAATTTGTAAATACATTTTTGCATGACAGTCAGTAATGATGACAAATATGGCGACAAAATTGCAAGGTCAAAGGGATAACGCATTCCTAAATCGTCCACTTTATCGCCAAAATCCAATGAGTTGTGCAATTATTTCTTTAATGGCAGACGCTCAGACATCCTATCATTTCAATGGAAATCCATCAAGCAGTTTATGCGTCATTCTTAAAAGAGGAGAAAATGCAGGAGAAAATAAACCCTCCATTTGTTTTTACCGATATAGCCGAAAAAAAAAAAATTTGTGTGAGGGAGAAGGTGATGAAGATCGTAATGAAGATGAAAATATATCAAAAAAAGGACGAGAGACAAGTGACTTAAAGATTCATCGTTGTAAGGTTGGTTTATTAGTAGGGTGGCGTTCCAATTTTGACCTCCTTGGCAGAGGTAAAAAGTGATTTTTTTAAATATATGGAATCCTAAATGTAAAATTTTTGACATTTCTATAATAAACTTTGTGAACAATGTTAGCATTTCTTAAAATAAAGTCGCCAAAATCTGACATCGACAATTTCATAGATGCACTTTAACCTTGAGATTTAAAGGACGGGTTGATATAAATTCAGTTTCAATGAATAATCTCGATGTGGTCATCTTACTGGCCAACCCCAAACAAGTAGGAATGCACATCTATTATTTACAGGTCCTGGCCCGGGGCCCAGAGTGAATCATACCTGTCAATCAGCTGCACTGAAAGCCATTTGACGTCAGAGATGGACAAAGCTAACAGAACGAGAGGTGTGAAGGGTGTGCATGAGTGTGTTTAAGTGTGCAGGTGCGGCTGTTGAGGTGGAAGGTTAAGAGAAGTTGATGGGTTGTGGGGGTCGGGTGAAAGCTGCTCTGCAAACACAGCTTGCTGTCACAAACACACCAGATATATGAATAGCCACAGGTCTGTGAGAGAGACAGAGGAAGAATCCGCCTGTGGGGGGGACAGGAGGTGGGGACGAGTGAGGGAGGGAGGCCCTCGGTTTATTCACATCGTTGTGATATGTTCGTCATGTTTTCACAGCAGGGGGATTCTCAGACCGCTTGTTTCCACTTCACTGTCTGGCTTTTGCGTCCAACTGTCACGATGAAGATGAGTTCGGTTGCAGCTCATACAGACTTTGACGTCAGCCAAATCTGATGGCGAGACGACTGAGTCAGGGCATCTCCAGAACCGCAGGTCTTGTCAGGTATCCCAAGTCTGCAGTGGTAAGCACCTTCCAAAGTGGTCTAACAAAGGTCAAAGAAAGGCACATTGGCGCTTGTTGGGAGCGAAGGCTTGCCCCTGTTCCTTAGCAAGTTGATGCTGGTTCTGATAGGATGGGTTCAGCACATACAGAATATCGCTGGGATGTTTCAGCAGAGAAAGCTGGACTTACACAATATTAGGAAGGTGGTTTTAATGTTGTGGCTGATTGGTGCAGGAGTTGAATTGTAACATATCCAGATAGGACAAGAAGAACATGCGATAAAATCCGATAGACATAAATAATACAAGATGATATTACCTGTAGTGATGAGATGAAATAAGAACCAAGTGGGAAGGAATAGGGAGACGGACCTCAGTAAGGACACGAGATGAGAAAAGTGGAGGCTGGATGAGACAACGTGAAATCTTCTTGACTGACAAAGATGAGATTGAATGAAACAAGATGAACCTTTAAAAACACTCAGAATGAGAGAAAATACATTTTTACTGATGGGAGAAAAAGATAAAATACAGACTTAACAGCTGATCAAATGTATTAATGCTGTGAACTGTAATTAAAAGGTGTGAAAATAAAGTTTGATTAAATCATAAATAGTAGTGTTTTGTAAGTTTTTACAATAAAATGACTGTTTTATCAATAGTGGTGTAGTTTATTAGGGGTGGCTGGAGCTCAGGTGGCAGAGCAGTCATCCACTTATTGGAAGGTCATTGGTTTTATCCCTGACCCCTGCAGTCCGTCTGTAAAAGAATGAATGGTTCTCTGCCTTGAACGTCAGTCTTTGTGCGTGTGATGGGTGAATAGTGGTGTTTATTTTATAAAGTGCTTTGAGTGGTCAGTCAGACAACAGAGATGCTCCGTCCATTAACCATTTTGAAACCAACGCTAACATTCTTCCGTAGTAAATACAGTATTCCTTCTGTTGAGTAAATACACTTAATATTAACATAACGGTGAATAAACGGAGAACTATTCCAGTGTTCGGTTGTAAAATTACAAGAATGCATTAATAGAGTGGATATTTAAAGTGGAAACAGTAAAAAAGAAAAAAAGAAAAAAGAAAGCTTAAAGTTGCTACGAGTTAAATACTGAAGGTTTACAGTGAAATGTTATGCAAAGAAATTTTGTCGAGTTTAGCTTGACTCATGAAAACTGATAACATGACATAAACTGTATTGATGCGATGAGATGGGATTGCACAGTATTTGTTGTAGCTGATTTAAACCCTTTAACGTACCCACCATGAATCAAAACCTCAGGAAAAAGTGATTTCTTTGCTTATTTTATTTCCTTCCTCAATCTAAGATTGCAGAAGCTCTAAATTTACCATAAAAGGGCAAATTGTTCGGTCAAGCATGTTTTTAACAATAAAAAAAAACAGACTGTCGTGGAAAATAGTCCACTTTAATTAGATTAGCTTATTTCCTTCATTATAAAGCAAAATCTCTTAACCGTTTTCTAACATTTGACCCTTTTAAGAACTTTTCTGGTCAACTCAAGCTACATTATTCTGTGTAAGTCCTAACATGCTACAAAATCCTGAATAGGACTTTCTCAATAGCTGTGGTTAATGCCTCTTTCTCAGTGGCCCCTTTGACATGAGGTGTCCCGCAGGGCTCCATCCTTGGCCCTTTACTCTTTGGCATATACATTCTGCCACTTTATTGATGCAGTTTTTAAATCTGAGTATTTTTTTTTCTTTGTAATTCCACCGTCGACTCCATTAAAATCTTCTCAACTTAAGATTCAAGCAAACTTTACAAGCTTGGATAAGCTGGACTCCACCTCCGTGTTTCGGCTCTGTGACCGGTTCAATCTGACCCTCAAAGCTCAAATCTGCCACCACATCAGACGTTTTCTTTTAGGTCTCGGTATAGACTTTGTGCTTTTGACTTAATTTATCCTGGGAATATTTGCTAAGCACACACACTCCCTTTCATCAACACCCCGCTTCACACGTACAAAGTTACACACATTCATACCTGGCAGCTGCCCAGTGCAACCACAGTCTTCTAGTGTTGGTCCACTGGGTAGCTCCACCAAAGCAATTTGGACATTAAGAAATTTGCTCAAGGACATTGCTCTGGTATTAGCTTGAGGGGAGGAGGTTGCATTTACTTCCTTGATCCAAACTTTCCTTGGCAAATCGGGTATAAAAAATCTCAAACTTTTCATCAGACCACTTGTCCAAACATACGGCCAGCACATACTTGAACTAGATTCTTTTTGTAATGAAAAACATTTTTGAAGAAATGATCCAGCATTGAGTGAAATCCAGCAGCTCTGGGATTCCATTTTATTTGTTCTATGGTACAACTTAGGGTCCCTACCCAGCCTACACAGCTGGATCACTTAAAACTGTATATTAAATTATGATATAAGTAGTTTACTTCTAAATATGTGGAGTTATTTCTCTCAGGTTTTGTTTCCCCTATCATCAGATGCAACACCAAGACAGCAGGCTCCACAGATGCTAATGAGATTGTCATGTCCATCTCCCCGGCAACGCTTTCCAGCTCTTCCTGGTAGATCCCGAGGCGTTTCCCTGCCAGATGAGATAAACATCTGCTTCAGTTAGTTCTGGATCAACCTCGTGGTCCCCTCCTAATTGGACGTGCCTGAAAAACTTCCAGAGGGAGGCTGTCCTAGTCAGAAACCTGAGCCCCCTCAACGGGCTCATTTGAGACGAAGGAGCAGCGGCTCTACTCCGAACTCTCCGGACGGCTGAGCTCCTCACCTTATCTCTGTGAATGTCAGGTGTTTTGGATGAAATAGTATTTTTGACCGAATGATGGAGTTGGAGGAAATGCTGTGGAAGCGTCAAAGTTTATTTTTTATTTGACGTGTGTCTGTACATCTGTCCTAGATTTCAAAGAAAGCCCTTGTTGAGAAGTCATGGCACTTAAAAGGTCAGAGGATCTCCAAAAATAATTGGGATATGTGATTTCAATCAACTGGTTGTTGAGGTATTTTAGTTTGAACCTGAATGGTCACCCAGTTAACGTTGTCCCTACTGCCATTTCCACCTGGCTAGACAGATGAGACATCTAACAGCTCATCCACTTTTTGTAATTTCAGTTATTTAGGTCAAAAAGTAGGCCCATTGTGGAACAAGACACCCGCCTTACAGCATAATTGCTATTATATAATTACAAAATGCCAGACAGCATAGTCGGCCATTCTAAGTGATTCAACTGTGGCTCACTGTTCCAGGGGAAACGGCTCAGTGCTCACCTCTTCATTAGAGCCCTCCCTTCATGCGGTGACATGTTGCTTAGCTAAGACCAGTCTCAACTGCCCCTCGCTGGGACACAGCCGCTCAAGCATCAAACGATATTTTTAATCAAGTGGTCAAAAGCTATTGCACAAACATTCTAAAGTAGCTTAGGTCAACAGTGTCCCAGAGCCTGTTCTGTGTGCTGGAATGCTCCTGTACGCCGCAAACAGGCCTCTCTTTGTGCTTCAGTCCAGCAGCCTCACGCCACACCGCACTGCTCTGGAATCCTGTTTGTTTTCTTTCAAATTTCTCAGCCTATTTCCCTCCGATGTGGAAGCGCAGTGTGCTGTGTGTTTGTGTGTGTGTGTGTGTGTGTGTGTTTGTGCATACTGTGTTTTGAGGTGTGCATCTGTGTTTGTACCCATGCTGTAACAGTATGGCTCATTGAGCATGTACTCATTTTAAGCTGGTGCCAAAGTTCACAAGCTTTAAAGTGGAACATACTGGAGGGTTAAATTTTTTTTTCAAACTCTGATCTTGTGTACGTCCAACCAACCCCGGTGGAGGTTGTAAATCTGAAGAGTCACAGATAGATGCCTATTGGACCAAACTTCGCTCTCTGTGGCCAACAGGCCTGGTTTTCAATTCATATTCAATCAATGCAGGATTTGCTCTGGTATTTTAATGTGTTTGTGTCTGATGGAAATACCAGAATTCTTGACTTGAGACTTGAGCATTTTGAAATCCCTCTACATCCAGTGACCAGAAAAAACCTTGTACTTGAATGTGTTGTTTTTCATTTTCTGGACTCCCCCGCATTCAATTCTAGTCAATCCACTTATCCAGCCGGTAATCTGCAATTATCCACAGTAATTTAACACCCTTATTAACGCCCGACATGCTGACTGGACAAACACCTCAAGCTTTCTCTCCATTCTCCCCATTTGTACAAACCAGACATATTTATAATGCAGAAAAGATTTGTGAAAAGAGTGAGACAAACAATTCAATGTTATTTGTTCTTAGCTCTGCCGACAAAATAATCTAGATATACAATGGGCTGACTAAAGGACAGTCAGCCCAAATCCGGACAAATTAATGGATTTAAAAAAAAATCTAGGCCACCTTTATGTTTTTCTCAATAATTTGATTTATTACAATCAGAAAAGACAAAATGTAGAAAAGATGACTTTGATGATGATTCTTGTGTTCGATAATAAATGTACTACAAAGTTTCTGGCACTGAGACTCTTCGTGGAGATTGTGATCAAAGTGTCTCTACTCTGAGCAGCAGCATGGACTATCCCCTGTGGAGTCTGAATACTGGTGGCGGTGGCTAATGACTCTGCTGAGGCGGATGAATGATGACGCCGGTGGATCTCCGAGGACTAGGTGGAGATGAGGAGATGGAGGGCGCACAGATCAGCTGCATGCAAGAACAAAGACACTGACTAATGCTGATGAGGTGATGATGAGGCTTAACATGCAGGTGTGAGTCATTGGATGGGTGAGGCTACCAGAATGGGTGCAGCTGATATCAATTATTGCCCTAGACTGTGAAGCAGGTGATTGAGACCAAGCATGTGTGAAGGGTGAGGATAATGGAGTGGTAAGGGGAGTAATTGTGGCCCTAGAGCACTAGATGATAGTCTTTCTGAATTAACTTTCACTAGATCTCCATTTTCATAAAACTTGTGCAGACGAAGGAATTTGTGTGTAGGTCTGCTTAAAAGGATGCATCTCTGATTTTGTTTTATAAAACTTCAAAAGAAACCCTGTTGATGGTACACTCTTGCTGGAATCTGGATTCGGGATTACTTTAATCAAAAGCTAATGTTGGACTTTGGCAGAAGAATGCACTTTGCTTCCTCTGTAGAGATAATGGATTTGCATTGGAAACATTACTTTTTCATTGGAATTTTGGTATGGAGACAGGACTTGATTAGAAGAATATATCACAGTAATTCCAATCAGCTGAATGGATGGTTCAATTCGTTGAGACACGTATCTGGAAATGATCGGGGTAGCTCAGCAGGTAGAGCCGTCGTCCCCCAAACGGAAGATCGTCTACATGCCATAAGGTCTTGAACTGCACATGTGTTTAAAGTTGTTTTAATTGACCTCAGAGGATCATCATCAACCGTACAACAATTCTTATAACTCCTTCAAATATTTTATGCAGATGATGTGGAACTGTACACCCACATAAAACTTGAGGAGAAACAAATTTCACTTTGTAATATTCAGATGAGATTTCACCCTTAACCACCAGGAACCCTGACTGTACATTAAGTGAGACATTAGCAAGCGACCAATGTGTTAATTTTAGCCTCTGACTGCACTCAGCACTCAACCGGGGAATCTTACCCCCTTTATAAGGCCTTTTGAAGGTGGGCCTGGTGGATTTTCATGAAGCCCCTCTGTATTCAAGCATTGGGGGTGTATCTGAGATGGTCACAGAAACGAAAAGGGCATCGGTGCGAAGGCAAGGCGGACCGGGAGCTGTGATCTGACAACGTAACCTTAGTCTTAGTCTAGTCTTAAAACCAGCTCATTTCAGTTAGCAGCTAATTCGGAGAACAAGAAAATAAATGGTAAATATATTCAAATTGAGGAGAAGGCGCAACTTCTTAGCTCCTGAGTAGAGGACGAGACCAGCAGCCATTTTTTTCACAGTCGAGGTAAATGATTGTTATTTTCCACGTTGTTCAATTTTTTTTCGGAAAAATGCTGCTTGGTTAATATGTAAGACGTCACACCAGATGTTGGCGCCGCTCAGATATACTTGATGCATCTTGCTCACAGAAATCCTGGGTCCTTATTTAAAATGAGCTTGCTCACTGGAAACAAATAAATTTGTGTTAGAGAAAGGTCGTCAACGGGGCATTGTTAAACAATCCCTGCATAAAATGGATAGAGTGTCTTTTCACTTCTCCCCTCCTCTCTTTGCATTTGTGAAGTGAATTTTTCCTTCAAAAAAAGTGGATTTCAGAGGCCCAGCTCTTGCTTCTGCAGACATTGGGAAGCAAGAATAAATAAAATCCACATTTTAAAACCTTTGAGAAAAATAAAATCTGTGTTCTCCTCGGCTCTGGGTGTTTATACCCACGGCTCCGTCCTCCAGATCTCGCAGCATCATCTGCACCACATCCAACATTTCACTCATCGATATAAATCACTGTCGGTGGTCTCTGCGCTTTGATTTGATTGTCAATTACCTACACTAAAAGCAGGATATATGAATGAAAAAATATATATCAAAGGTACCAGCGATGCAAAAATAACTGCAAGATCAGGTATGGTGGCATCAACTAGCTTTGGTAAAGCCTTGCAGAGGACAAATTACTTTCTGTCCCAAAGCACTGGACTGTATCCTTTATAATGCAGTCTTAACATTGTATGATATGATTTAAATCAGGGACATAACTGTTCACCTCTCATACCATTACCATTAATGCAGACATGCACACAACCGCATCAGAAGCTCACCATTAAGATTTGTATTGAAACTTCTTGAGAACCTCCCAAAACTACAAAGAAGATAATATGAAACACAGAAAAGTTTGAATTAAAAGTAGCAAAAAAAACTCAAAAAATTAATAAATAAATAAAAGAATAGTCAAAGGACTTCAACCCAGTTTGGCTTCAAAACCATTTTTTTAAAGACTACATTTTTGGACTTAACCTCAGCTGACATTGGAGGAACTGCAGTTTTAAGAACCTCGTCTTTCTAACACTGGTATGTGCAGAGCCGGGGAGGGGTATGACTAAAAAATAAAAAATAAAAAAGATTATGTGCACACGTAATAGTCATTACCAGCTGGGTGAAGTGAACTTGTTGGTTATTCATACACTTTACCGTTTTCTGAGGTGAAGCTCCTTTCAGGTAAGCAAGGAGCAACAATAAAGAAATGTTCCATTTCTCAAACTGCAGTGGAGGTAGTAACAGAGGCAAAACAAAGATCTGTACAAACAGGAGCAAGGAAGTATAAACCCTGAGATCTGACCAGACGACATGTCAGGTTCTTCAGTAAGATCTCAAAACATCTGGCAGAATTTAACAGCTAATATGAAAAGGAAATCAAATGAAAATGTTTTCAATTTGGGGAGACAGCAGGAGCTCCTTATCCCCCAATCAGAAGATGACGGTAAATGATTATTTTTTTCCTGTGTTAATATATTGTGTACAAATTGCTGCTTAAGGCACAGGATACTGGTTTGTTGACTGTAATGCTTCGTTTGCACGTGGAATGCCAGCTCAGTGTGTAAAGTCACACACTGGAATGGCATTGGTTTGATATCTAATCACAGTTATTTATATTATTGCCCTCATACAGAACATCACGTGGAGGATCCTACACAATAGCATCATGAACTCTTGTTCGTGCTCTTGCTGTTTCTGAACCTCCCGTATTTTTACATGTCATTAAAAAAAGTCTCACTCTGATGTCTTTGACCCTTTTTTTTTTTTTTCAAACCCTTTACTGCTCCATTTCCAGTAACCTGAGGAAATGCCTTTTCTGGGCTGTCCCACTAAATGCCACATTTAGGTGGCCCCTTCTAATACTTCAGAGTAGGCTGCTCTGAAAAAGCCCCTGGAAAACACTGCAGGGCGGTGTGTCCTGAATGCCCTGCACCTGCATAAACACACCGAGCCAGAAAGGGCTGCCTGCCGCCCTGCCAGGCACGCTAAACCACATCTCCAAAAGGCAGGAGAATAACATACCAGGGTACAGTTACCGTGAGAAGCAAAGGCAAAGGAGAATACTGTAAACCACAGAAGGTTGCAGGCAAAAAGGCATGGTTAGAAAAGTACAACCTTCAGTTTATACATGCTTAGTGAAAGAGTGCAAAGTAAGGATTAAGATTTGCAAGCATGCATAAAGCATACAGGGTAAGAAAATAAAGATCACAAGTGTGATATAAAACAAAGAGGTGATAAAAAAAAAACTTTTTTGAATACTTGGCTGACACATGGAAAGAAAAGGAAAAACCAGAAGGGTGGAGATACAGAAAAGGGAAAAATGAAAATGTCCAAAGTGAAATTAGACAGGATTAGGGAAAACAATTTGGAAACTACAGGGATAATTAAGTCAAAAGAGCAAGGAAAAATGTGTTGGGACCAGAGAGAGTGAGAAAAGGGCCTCTGAAACAGGCGGAGTATTGACATGCTTTGACAGAACACCTAGCTGTCAGACGTGCCCTGTGAATGTTCTCCTCAGTGGGACAAGGCTTCGTAGTCACACAGCATCACATGACACCTTGTAGTTACGTAACGGTCACAGCCTTCAATCATTCTATTGTAAGTGAGACCTCACAAGGGACTCTGACCATACAGGCTGCGCCGCTTTATAGCACAGGAGGTTCTGTTTTAGTTCTTCTGGTGGGTCCTCCGTATTTGATACCAGATGAGTCGAAACTGCAAAAACGTACCTACGAAAATATTTGGTCAAGGCTTTAAATCTTGTTTGATCATTTTAAAATATGAAGAGAGAGCAACAAAAGTCCGACCACCACATCTGGTTTTCATACCCGAGGCTCCTTTCTTCCGCCTTCAAACAAAATTGGACATTAAAGAAAGGATAAGTAAATTTAAGAAATGCAAACGTTGTAGTGGGTCTGTGTGAAAAAAGTATTAATAACTGATTGCGGCTGGATTGGACCCAAATAAGCCTGATTACTGTTGATCATGTTCAATCAAATCAGAACCATGAAGTTGTTTGGACATCTAACCAGTAACAAAGTAGGTTAAAATTAAAGGAACTTCCGAAGGGGAACTAGGCCTATGCTGCCTTACCTGACAGAACGGGTATATCTCCCAAAAGTCAACAATTCCTTGCGTTGTCCAAGCAATCTCCCTGATCGAAATTCAAAATTAAATGTCAAGTTATGTCTACAGCATATAAAAAGCTCCCTGTAGTGAGTAAAATATGAACTGTAGGTAAAAACATGATGTATACAAGATAGATTCATAAGCACCAAGTTTGGATTTAATCGGATCAACGGTTGAGAATATATGGGCCTTTTGGAGATAAACTTCCCCCTAGTGTTAGCACCAAACAACTAACGTTTCCCAAAATCAATCCAGTTCTTCTTTGAAATAAGGTCAATGGCTGATAAAGTTTGAAAATAATCCATGAAATAGTTTTTGAATTGTCCAGGAAACAGTTTTCCAAAAAAACAGGTCCCCCTAATGAGTCAAATATGAACTACTAGAGTAAAGACAGTTACAGGATAGATCTCCTTGAGTCAATTCATATGCACTAAATTTTGACTAAATCGGAACCATGTATAAGAAAATTATGTCCCCCCTAGTGAATAAGAATAAAGTATAAAGGTAAAGCAAAGTACATATAAGATAGATCTCCTCCAGTTTATTCTAATGCAGCAATTTTTGGACAAACTTGGAGTAACTGTTGAGAAATTATCGCCCAAAAGCTATTGTAAATAAAATTCCCCCTAGTGTTGTAAACGTACAACTGACCTTTCCCATCATCACTCCAGTTCTTCCTCGCACTAAGGTCTATGTGTGTATAAAATGAGAAAATGATCCATGAAGTAGTTTGAGTTATCCTGATAAAACAAGAATCTGGGTCAGGCGCGGCATCGGCGTTACACACTCCATTATTTTCTTTACTTTTCGGAGACATAATGATTAAAAACGGGAAGTGTTACAGTCATTTCTACGGTTTTGAGACTCCGTAGATCCACAGTAAGACAAATTATGTTTTTTTCTTACATTTTATTATAATTACTCATATATATATATATATACATATATATAAATAAGATAATCTCATATCTCATATTGTAAAATGGAGAAAACCGAAGTGGTCATGGCATTCTATATTTCCTCCATTCACGGCAAAAGCTCATTCAGGAAGAACAAAAGATCCAAAGAAAACATCCGAGGAACTGCAGGCCTCTCTCGCCTCAGTAAAGGTCAGTGTTCATGATTTCACACCTAAAAAAGACACTGGACAAAAAAGGCATCTTTTCAGGGTTAGCCCCTGCTAACCAGAAGAACATGAAGACTCTTTTGAATTTTGACAAAACACACTTTGATGACCCTCAGAACATTTTTGGAAAATATTTTCAGGACGGTTGAGATGTTTGGAATGCTGAAAATACAGCTTTCCACTTATAGAACATTGTACCCGGTCAAAGCTGGAGGTGTCTGTGTAATACTGTGGGGAAGCTTTGCTGCTTCAGGTCCAGGCGGCACGGTATCATTGAGGGAAACAAGGATTCTGTTCTCTGACAGTAAAGTTCAGCAGAATGTCAGGTCCAAAGTCTGTGAGTGAAGTCTCCTGCACCAATGTTTCATGCAGCAAGACAATGTTCCCAAGCAGAAAAGTGAAGAATGGAATTAAAGTTCAGACTTAAATGCTTTGGAGTTTGCCAAGTCGAAACCTGAACCTTCAGTTCTGTGAAGAAGAATGAGCCCAAATTCCACCAGAGATGCCAGAGACTGATCTCCAGTTATCAGAAACATTTGCTTTCTGTTGTTGATGCTAGAGGCGGCGTAACTAACTATTGGGTTTAGGAGGCAAATTATTTTTCTCACTAGTGATTCAGGAATTATTCATGACAGAATTATTATTTTTGATCGTTGCCATTATATATGATATATTTTATGTACCCACACACATATATGTAGATATACATATACATATATATATATATATATATATATATATATATATATATATATATATGTAGATATACATATATATATATATATATATATGTAGATATACATATATATGTAGATATACATATCTACATGTATATATACATATATATATACACATAAACATATACATATACACATATATATACATATACATATCAGGAACATTAAGGAATATGGATATATATGTGTACATATATGTGTATATATATATGTGTATATATATGTGTATATATATGTGTATATATATGTGTATATACATATGTGTATATATACATATACGTGTAAATATATGTGTGTATTAAAATTAGGGTCTACTTTTCCATTCTTAATTTATACAGTTTTGATATGTGCAAATCATTTTGATGAAATCCTTACAAAGAATGTAATGAAGTCGATACATTTTCTAATCGCCTGACATGCCCAGTATATGTACCTCAATCGGCCAATAAATTGAAAAAATACATTCCTATAATATGGAACGCAACCACGGAGGGGACACCAACCAGTGTACTTCTAGTGTTCGGATAAATGAGGCTTCTGCAAGGCATAAAACAAATGCCAAATCAAAATGTGGTCACTAATCAGGTGATGTGGTCACAAATCAGGTGATGCACTATGGTGACCCCTAAAAAGAAGAAGAGAAAGAAGAATAAGAGACATTCTGATAATGAGTGATCATCGTATCGTCAGATCGTAGGAATGCATTACATGGATTGTTTCAGTTTGCATCTGCTTTGACAGAGGAGCGGATGATAGTTCCTTCTTGCGTCACCGCCTCCTCCTCCTCTGCTGCTGACCGCCTGTATAAACGGAGCACGACTGGATGCAGCTGGAAAGAATGGCGGTGAGCTCACTTGATTTTCATGGAGCATATTTGAGGCGAAACGTCAATGACAATAATTTAAATGGATTAAGAGTTATAAATCAGACAACACTCGTCCGTACGCAGTCATTCCGCCATGTTTGCGTTTTGTGTTGATTAAGAAAGCTGCTTTTGGCTCACACAGAGGTGAAGGGTTAGCCAAGTGTTATCGTAGACATGTATTTTTCATAACTTGTTTAAAAGCTGACATCCTCTTTAGAATTGGTCCAAACTTAATATGTAACAGTTATTAAACATGACTGATGATTTTTTTTTTTTTTTCAGAGTGCACTTAAATTACCTCATACAGTTAAAACGATGATCAAACCCAGTGGAATCTGTGATTCTATTCATGCTGATTCTGCTTTTTATTCGGTTGCGCGCTTCAGAAGTGACGGAGGGAGTTGGCGAGCGTGAGAATTACCTTATCCATAAACACTTTTGCTGAGTTACATCAGAATAAAACATCTCCCATGATCACAAACTTCCTCCTTATGATGCCAAAAGGCATTTTTTAAGGCTTTTGTTTGTATTTAAGGGCCCCTAGCATCAGAACTGATATACCGTATGTTAAACAGAAATGAACATTGTTAAGTATACACCTACTTGCTGGGGTCAGATCATCCTATACCTCTCAAACCATGTAGGAGTGTGTGTTCAGCATGAAGCCAGGAGATGATACGATTATGATGAAGATGGTGAATAGGAACTCTGAGCCTGACTCTGTCCAAACTCATCAAAATCCATCCTCCAGGGCATCTAAAGCCAACGTATACCATGTTTTAAAGTTACCTCAAAGTGTAAACTGACATATTATGCTAAGCTAATGGTTCTTTGCTGTTGCTTTGTAGTCGGCAACAAACAGGATACGCTATAATTGTATGACCGAAAAGTCGGGGATATCATGGAATTGTCAGCCAAAGATCCTCTGTGTTACCTCTATAACTCAAGAAGTGTGCCATGGATCATTTTCAAATTATTTACCCAAATAGACCTTAGTCGAATGAACAACTGGTTTGATTTTGGGAAAGCTCGGTTATATATTTTTGGCAGAAGAGGGAGCTTTATCTCCAAATGTTTTCCGGCCATAATTTCTCCGCTGTGGCGGACCCTTGAGGGGACAGTCGAAAAAAGAAGAACTTCTCAACCCTTGGTCCGATTTTGACTAACGGTCATATGAATCGACTCAAGGAGCTCTGTCTTTTATACATCCTGTTTTAGGCTAATTGTTGATATTTTAGCCACAAAAAACATGTTTTTCATGTATGACTTGCTAACTGGTTTTGTACAAATTTGGTGAATATAAATTGAATCCAGTAGATCGGTTTTGTGAAGATCATATTTTACTCAATTAGTCGATATTTCACTCATAAGGGTGAGCTTTTTTTTAAGAAAAAGTTTTCATAACATTACTAAAAAACACTTTCATGGATAATTTTCAAACCTTAAACCTACATAGACCTTCGGCGGGGAAGAACTGGATTTATTTCGGGAAAGGTCATTTGCGTTTCTCTGAAACTAGGGGGATCATTATCTCCAAATGTTTTGCGCCATAATTTCTAAACTATTGGTCCGATTTAGCCCAAATTTGGTGCATATGAATGGACCCAGAGAGATCTATCGACTATACAATATGTTTTTCTCTAAAAACATATTGTATTTTATAAACATTTTTTCATAACTCAACATTTAATTTGAGAAATTCAATCAGGGGGATTACTTATACAACGCAGGGGATTGGTTACTTTTCAGGGATGTACCCTTGCTGTCGGTGATGAAAGCTTAGGCCTAATTTATGAAGTTTCTTCAAGAAAAACAATTAAAGTTGCTTAAAAAAATGTCTTATTATCTACTTTTCAAATGAACTACTGGTTAACTTACTGACTCCAGTATGTCACATTTTCTGTGTCTGTATCTCCCGGTGTGGAGTGGAGTGGAAAACATTTCTTCCTGTCTGTGCTAAGTTAGATAAAACATGTGAAGCCTGACTTGTCTGTCAGTTTGACTTCTACCTGCGTCATCACTTCCTCCTCACTTTGCTGTGGAATCCACTGTCAACTGTTCCTGCTGGGGAATATTTCAAGTTGATGTGAAAATGATGGAAGTTTAATGGTTTCCACTGTAAGCTTGGGGGGGGGGGGGGGGGGGGGGGGGGGGGGGGGGGGGGGGGGCAGATAGGGAATGCACTCTCAGAGACAACAGTAATATATATATATATATATATATATATATTTTTTTTTTTCTTTTTTAATCAGAACAAAAACTTTTGATGCTTTATTTAATCATGCAAATAAAACATCCCTCCTCCATCGCTCTTGGTTATCCTTCGCTTCAGAAAAGCACCAACCGTTCCATTTTGGATCCAGAGAAAACATTATGCCGTTAGAGTTAGTTTAATCCAAGGAGAGCGAGAACAGTGAAGGGCAGCAGGCGTGATGTGACCTTCCAGCTAATCAGATACACAGATGAGAACAGAAGGCTCAGATTGCCACCAGTCAGACAGTCAGAATAAGACAGACGCGGGAACATGGGCCGAGGGTGTCGGCTGCAGACTGACCTTGCAGCTCGCACACAGATGGAGAGAGGCCTTTGGTTCCAGACACACAGACAGACAGGGAGGGGTCTTGTTAGCCACTGTGCATAAACTACATATCTGGAAGCAATTACAACAGATGGGAATCAAGAGCGGGGTGTTTCTACATATCACAATTTCATCAGGAGTTTATTAGTGAAGGTTTATTCTCCTCATGAATATTTGTTCACCTAAACCGCCAAACCGAGAGTATGATTAACCAGCAAGCAACATTTATTGAGTTAAGAACACATTTTTGTTTACATTAACCGCGTAGGTGGGGGGGTGGGGTTGTAGGGAAAACCCTTGAACAGTAATATTTTCACAGCCGTTTATAAAGGAGCAGTCCGTCCGCTGTGATCATCCTTTTTTTCTTCTTTCATTTGGATTAGTCTTCTGGAAACGGCAGCGTTCAGCATGAAAAACTGCCGTATTGTTGACTTTACATGATCTTACGTTTGCAGACACTGGCTCTCATTATCAATGCCAGAGGGTCTGACTGGGTTGAAGGGTCTCATTGCACACTTCCCTAATAAGTTCTCTCAGATCGAACACTTTTTTTCTTTGTGTAAACATTGGTGCCAGTGTGGGAAGTATGTGAAGCCAAATCTGTGGGTTGGTTTCATGTTTAAACCATACAGAACATGCTTTAAAGTTTAAGAATGTATGCCATCAGTCCTACAGTTGTTATAGTTATAAAGTGCTACCACTATATTTTATAATGTAAGGTGAAGAGAGACATAGGTATTAACCCCTTTAAATTATTGTTCATTAGTCTGTGTCCATTAGAAAATTATGTGGAAAGTTTTCATAGACAGATTCAAGTTTTTTTTCATACTGTTGACTCACAGCAAGAAGGTTCTGGGTTCAAATCCATCTTGTTACCTGGGACTGTCACTTCTCCAAATGGTTTATTATTTTATTTTAAATGCTGCGAAACATGTGACGTCACCAAAGTTTAATCACCGCGAGGATATGCAAAAACCTACGTCGGTGTAAAATTTTATTCAAATTCGTCCTGAAGTCTTTCCACAATCTTGCTCACAAACATACACACAAATCTGAAAACATAACCTCTTTGGCGGAGGTAATTATCACCTGAAGCTTCCGCTCCCTCAGTTAACCTCCACCTGAACTGCTTCGCTCAGATTTCTCTCATTGCTCCCGTCAGCAGTAAAGCCCCAATAAACCCACTCTGATCCATCTGACCAGCACCAGATAGACACAGTTGCTCCCTAGCTAGTGAACGCAGAGCAGCTCGGTTTACTCCCCATGTGCAGAGGTCGAATCCCACTTTCGCAACGGCCCAAAAAACACGACTCAAGTCAAACTTGACTCAAAATTAATGCTAATATCACCTTGTGATAGAACACATATGATTACGTCATACTTTTGAAAGTCATGATGGTCAGTATAAGCATCACCAGTTTACCTACAGTACATTTCACAATGCCTGCGGTACCAACACTCCTTTTTGTGACAGTTTTTCAGGCGCTTAGCTCCTCTTGTGATCAAAAAGTGCTGTCGTGTCCAGAAGTGTTACTCTTACACTCAGCAGAACTGTGTGCCACAGCGTGAAATAAAACAGAAGCATTTCAGACAGTGACATCACACACCAGTTCTGACTGCGGCTGGCGCTGATCCGTTGACCAAATGTACAACTCTGTCCTGCAAGAGGCCATCTGTACAACACGCACTTAAGTTTTTGCTTATTGTTTGTTAAATTGTCTTTGGGGCAGTGAGAGTGGAGAACACAACATATAGTTCACTAAACATGTGAGGTAAACGTTTCCTTCCTGCCTAGCTGACATCTTTCTATCTTAACCTGACTGTTTAATGGATCATAGACGGCATTGATTGGAATGAAAACCCTTCACCATAGTGAACTACTCTTCGCCTGTTACTGTAATTAAAGATGTTCTGCTGCGAAGCTTAATGTTTATTTTTACTGAATATTAACTGGTAGACTTAAGACTTTGTCTCCAGGAGGAAATTCCTTTCCACGGCACTGCACATGTCAAAGCACGTATCACATAAAAGCACACAATGACAAAAATAGCACAAAATGATGATGATATAAAATGAAAGTCAGTAGCACAAACTCATAAGTCTTTTCCTCTTCACCTCAGTACCCTTCCCTTCAGATCCCAGCAGATCACGTGTTTCCATCCATAGTTATTGCTGGTTCCCTGCTGGCTTACAGTAACGGTGATGTTGTGTGTTAACCTGAGCCCCCGCACCGTAAAAAAGAAACATCAGAGGCAATTTAAAGTTTCAGGGTAACTTGTAATCGATTTTTCGGGTTCGAATCTAGCTCTGCATGTTCTCCCTGTCTGCATGGGTTCTCTCCGGTTACTTCCTCCCACAGTGAACCGGTGGCTCTAAATTGCCCGTGGGAGTGTGTTTGAACTTGAATGGTCGTCCGGCACTACGTGTCAGCCTTGAGATTAACTGAAGATTGGGTGTATCCCTGGCTCCGGCCACGGCGACCCCTGAACGGGATAAGCGGGTGACGGATAATGAGTAAAGAACGAATACTAAAAAGGAAAAACCTTGAAATTATTGGCCTGAACATGATTTTAAAGTAAACGGACGATAATACATTTAGATGAATCATAAACTATAGTTCGATGTGAGCGTGAATGGTCGTCTGGCTCTACGTGTCGGCCCTGTGATGAACGGTCCTCTCACCTCATGTCAGCTGGGATAGACTCCAGCCCCCACAACCCTGAAACTACACTGAGTGATTTGCACCGAATATCTTTATTGAGATTCTTTGTGAATTTGCCCTCAATAGAATATATACGCACACAGTAATCAACAATTGCAGTTGAACCCGAGTTGATCCGTGATGATTTGATGCTTTGCACAAAGTAGCGGCTCCATGGAGCATTTCTTCAGGGACAACCATTGACTTCATCGTCTGGCGAGTCATCTCGTCTGCTCTCCTTCACGTAAATGGTGACGTCCTAGAGACTGACAGACAAGTTATTATTTCTGGGACTGTCAGCGCAGAGCGTTAAGTTCTGGACCGTCCTGATCGAGAGCAGAGCAGCCATCAGCTGTTCTGACAGTAGGCTGGTTCTGTAATGTAGAACTAACCTGTTATATTGTAGTGGAACCCCTAGAGTCTCAAAATGGTCTTGAGCAAGTTTTTAGCGAGACTCTGCTGTGGGAATCGGGTTTGAACGCTGGCCCGGGTTGTGAAGAACTTTGAGTGGTTGAGCAGGAGGCTTTATGGGAACAATCCATCTACTAACGTTTTTTATTCATATGAAAGATAAATTATCTGAACGACGAATAATTAGCTGGCACGACTTTTATTCTTCGGACTTTCTTAGTGCGTAAAACTGGAAAGATAAATGATCTGGACAGAACATAATTAGTCAGGCTCTAAACCCCAAAAATCGAAATGAGAAATGTTCATAAAATAATGTTTAATAAAACGGTTATGATTTACAAAAAACAGACAAACTATAATCAAGAGGCTATATAACATCCATCCAAAAATCTACGGCAAAACTGATTCAAATAATAAAGTAACAACTAAGGATCCACAATTACAAAGTATGAAATTATAATCTGTGTCAGAGAAAATAAATTGACTTAGAACTGGATCCGTTGAGTACAGGGAAGCAGGACAGACTCACAGGCGCTAACATGGAAGAACACCGGCAGCATAAAGAGCAAGGAAAAGAGACAATCTATCAAGAAAGGGTAGCAGGACACAGACGTAAATACAAAAGAGTAACGAGACAAATGAGCAACAGGTGAGGGCTGGGACACAGGTGACAACATTCAACAATCAGGTGAGGAGTCACTAGGAATCACACACATAGACACAGAGAGGGAGGAAGGAAGTTAAACTAAAAGAGGGTTAAAGCCAAGTGAAACAAGGACATTAACGTAAAAGTAGCTTTTCAAAAATAAAACAGGAAACACAACCTTAAAACAATAAACTGACTTCAAAACAAACATGACAACTGCAGCCGGCTGCCTTGAGACTTTAAGTTTTCCTACTTTTTTAACTTTGTATTTGCAGTGCAGCCGACCCGGTTTGGAAATCAGTTTTGTGTTCAATATGTTGATAGCATAGGTTTTACGCCGGATTCCATTTCATGACTCAACCCCTCCGCGGTTATCCAGGCTTTGGACCGGAACTAGAAGTACACTGGAGAATGGGCTGAATGATGTTTCTGCTGGATGCAAGTCTTCTGAGCTTGTGGAGGACTGACAGTATTTGCTGGCTCCTTTCGCGTCTATTGTCCAGTGTAACTCCGAGGTATTTCAACCTTTCAACTGTTGGAAACTGCTGGATATTGGTGATGAAGAGGGGCTGAGGAGAAGTATTATTTCCTGAAAGCTCCAAGAACAGGTTGCCAAGGTCAAGAATAAATATTGAGTCTCTGTGGTCACCATCATCTTACAGACGCAAAGAAGTCCACATGAATCAAATGTTTTTGAATTCTTTTCTAAATCATTCAAATGTCATTCAAATACTCGTGTATGAATTAAAATATTATATTAGCAGCTGGTATGTTGAATAGAGTTACAGTAAATTCATTGAGGTTTTTTTGTCAGTGCATAGAAGCTGCTATATAATCAGAAACCAGACAACAAGCTCTGCGGTGAGAACACTCTTTCTGACAGTAAACAAACATACGGTACACGCAGCTTTAAATGAGACAGTATGTGAGCACAGTCCTCCTGCTGACAGCCAGTAAATAACCATCCTGTAGAGCAGACAGAAAACACACGCTTTCAAGACCAGTTCGACATCTCAGGCAACCTCAGTGTGAGAGAAAAAAAACACATCTGAATTTAAATGAAAGCCTGTGAAAAGTCTAATGACAGAAAAACAGCCTGAGTTTATTTGATGTGGAGGAATGTTCAAGCAAAGTTTTGACCTGGATCGCTGCACATCACGGATTGAAACACCTGTCAAGGAAGCAGAAACCCACAAAGCAAATGTCCCTTTTTTCTGTGCTTGAAGTAACATTTACCTTGGCAGAGGCTGAGACAAAGCAGCAGCATGTGATTAAAGCTGATGTTTTTATTCAAGGCCTTTACAGGAAGCTAATTAGCCGAGGTATGCAGTCGTGTGCCAAGCTAATAGGGGAAAGCTGACATTCCTGCAGGAGAGCGGTGGCCTCAGAATATGTATTTACATTCACAACCTACTCTGCGTGAGCCACAAGACTTTTGATTCAAACAGAACATGGCCTTTTTTTTCTAAATCAAATACTGAGGATTTTAAGATGTGGTCTCGCTCGGTAACCACACGGCAAGTAAATTTGAGAACAAGCAGAATTTGCCAATGTTATTTGTCATGTTATTTGCCCTGGATGTTGAAGTCACACTGAATTGACAAAGCGAGTATTCATTTTTTATTTTTTTTTTTAAAAGGGGTACAAAGCATGCAAAATGTTTCTGATGCAAGTGTGTTCTAATAGAAAAACAAATGCTATATGTATTCTATGGTTTCCAATAATTTTGTAACAATCAGCCCTTGTTGTGCAAATCTATTTAGGATCTATAAAAGCTTTTGCATTTGCAGGATAAAGCCAAAATGGCACATTTAGCTCAAAATAATAGCATCTATGACCACAGAATACCAGACAGTCTTGACCTCCTCCCCTGCAGCCTGCAGTCTTCTCAGTGAGCCCCTTATGTACTGATCTGGAACCAGGACTACAATGAGTCTGTCAGCATGAATACTGGAAGCATTCAGTTAATTTTGGTTGGCCTAAGTTAGCGCTTAGCTATGCTGCAATAGGTTGAGACTGCTAGGGGATTTCCCATGATGCACTGAGCTTATCTCTCTTTATCTCGCTCTCCCTCGCCTTCTCTACACAGCCATCTCCCATCAATGCATATTACTAACTGGACTTCAGTATTATCAACAGTATTATTCCAGAAGTGATTATAATTACTACTACGTTCCAGGTTTCTGCAGTTGTTTTTTTTTTTTTATCATTTATGCTTTAGTCGAATGTTTGCTCACGTGGAAATTGTCGGATCCCCCTTGAGAAAACATTTATTGTGATTTGTCACTATACAAATAAAATTAACTTGACCTGTCATGGTGTAATTATTTATGTTTTCTAAGGATAACAGTTTGTCAGTACAAAGAACGGCATTATTGAACAGAATCTATGACACCACAGTATTTAAGCCCATTTTTGACCTGGTTTTAGAGCCATAAGGCAAATTTCAGAGTGGGCCTGAGTTGACAGGCCCAGTTTGTCATACAACGTCCAGGAAGAGAGGTGTGATCGTAGTCCTAGCCACTTCCATCAACTCATTAGGTGAATTTCTGACATGTCAGACATGCGGTCATCGTGCTTTCGCCCAGTTGAAGCACTGCGTAGTGGTCATTCCCCCAGCTGTGTGCTGTCTAAAGGGCCACTTCAACCATTTACAATCCATGCAGAACATTCTAATGTTCTCTGTCAAATTACAAAACAAAGCAACCATGTCAAGAAACATCAACGTGTCTTCTTTCAGATCTTTCAGCACAAAGGATGACACAAATGATCAGAACAGCAGGTTCCCGCCATGTTAGCAACATGTAGCATCGGCCTGCTAGCATCAATCTTCCTCTCTTTGTTAAATAAACCTCTACTTTCATTAAAAAAATTCATCTTTATTGACAATTATCAACAGCCGAACCTGTTGGCAGGGACTACTGGGGCTATTTTTTACCTATGAGCAGTTTTGACGACTGAACCAAACAGTACGAGCACATAAACCACGATCTTTGGCTTTATATTGCAGATAATTCCCTTTTGCAATTTGAGTCGCAATTAAAAAAGCAACATTTCTGAAATCATTCACTGCAAGTGTCCATGACATTATTACAGAGAGCCGTTCACAGCAGCATGACGATGAAAGTGATGTAGCTAAATTCAGGCATCATTCATTCTTTTTTAATCATTTTCACATGTGCTGTTTGGCTGTGGCGTGCAAAACGTTGTTAAGCCACTTCCACTTCCCACAATGCTGAGCTATTCCTTTAAATTAACAGACCTTGACCAATGTGGCGCAGCCAACTTCCTCCTTTAAAGTCCCAGCGCTGTGTGTGGCAGGAACCCTGCTATATTTAGACGCCCATCACCTGCAAAGGTCAGAAGGTCTCCAGGGTCAGAAACGCTCTGTGAGCCTTAAAGGTCACCAGATGATTTGGATCCGGATTTTACCGACGTTCGCTTAATGAGAACAGGGTTGTTCCAAGAATCCACCTGGATTCATCTGACCATCAAGTTTCACAATGACTTCCGCTGACAGAGGCACTCAGTGAGAACTAAGTGTGTCAGACACGGTGGTTAAGATTAGAAACCTCGTCAGCCTCCAGCTGACAGGTCACCGAAACAGAACAGAGGCCATCCTGGACCTACACGGAGCTTTGTTTAAGTAAAGACCACCTAACCTCCATATCCATGTGTGTGGCAGTAAATCTACAGCTCAGATTAGTTTCTACTGTTTGTTGAAAGAGTTACTGCCCAAATCTTCATCAGCGTCTCTAGTCTAAACACTTTCCAGGACACAGGTTTTAAAAAGGCTCTTTCCACAGTCTCTCTTCCTTTGACAATCAACATCACTTGATATATCTGCGCAAATGTTCCACCAGTCCACCTGTGAGCTTCAGTCATTCAAGAAAATTCCTTTTTTAAGTGGAACATGACAGTAAATGTTTCTCCCTTGTTAACAAACACTGACAGATGTATTCTCCTGGATGACCTCGGCTAAATGATTTATGAGAAAAACTGGATCACAAAGTGGAATCTATCTTCAAATACTGTCCCTGTGGCATCACACTGTCATTATATTACACTTCATGACATTACCCCACACTGTAAAAAGAGAATTTGTGATGGACTCAAAAAAATTACTTCAACTGGTAAAACTCAGTTTCATTAAAATCTTTTAGAACTTATAAAATTAGAAGGTCAGACTCAAAAATACTTGAAGTAATTTCATAAAGTTCATCAACAATATTCTTTTACAGTGCATAGTTAGACCCCAAATGCAAATTCAGCTTTGGAAATTCTTAAAATCTGTTTCAAAAAGCTTTTTTCCACAGTTTAATCTTCAAAACCTAAAATATAAAACAGTAAAGGGTTGAACATTATTATATTCCTGCAGCGTTTTAAGATGAATATTACACACTCTAAAAAGAGAATTGTTGGCATGAGAAATTACTTCTACTCATAACCTAAAGTTAAAAAGTATTTTAGACTTAACCAGGTTAAACTAAAATTAACTTAACAATAATAGTTTAATTTAGGGTTAATACTTGAAGTAATTGATTTAAACCCATCAACAGTTTTCTTTTAACAGTGCATGATAAGACCTCGAAGGTGTTAAAAAGTAAATTCCAGCTCTTTAAGTCTCTTTCAAAATGAAATCCCTCCAACTTAGAGTTTAGACTCAGTGGAGCTTAATTTTTTTACAGCGCAAGTAATCATAAATCCAACAATTTCTTTTTCAGGCATTGCCTGAAAAAGAAATAGATTGGGACTCATGTATGTTTAAAGAATGGGACTCATGTATGTTTCCAGATTGGGACTCATGTATGTTTCCAGTCTGAACATTTTCCTCCTCTGGAAGCTTTAAATAGATGCAGTTTCCATCTTGAAGGTTCATCTGCCCCCCAACCCCATTGTTAAAACTCGACTAATCATCCTCGACTCCAAATCCATGATTACTTTCCATCATTTGACTCTTCACAGGCAAACTTCAAAAAGTTTCCATCACTTTCCAACTCTTTCATTTGTCAGTAATTGACCTGTTTCCTCTTCATCGTCCTTAGATCTCTATCCCATCCATTTAACTCGGGTTCGTGAGTGTTTTCGCAGACGTGCTTCAAGTTGTAAAATAATGCATCACTTTTCTTTCCCGGCTCTTCTTTATTAGCCTGCTTCCTCACAAATATTGCAGATGACTGTACCGTAATGCACTGTTTTTACCGTCTTGGCAGAGTTGTTTCCATTTTTATGCATTCCTAAAGTGCAATGCATGCAATGTTATCACAATAATATGGTCTTATTTTTCCACTGCATTCGTTGAAAGTCAAACAAAAAGACTTTTCCTTTTTTTTTTTTACAAAATAATATTTTCTCCGCTGTTTGCGGCCATGTTGTCTTTTCCACTCTCACTGTCTCTCTACTGGCAATCCAAGAGTTCAAAGAGGCAGAAAATACATGGGCAGGAAAATCATTTTGAGATCTCGGTTTCATGTTCAGTTTACACAGTGGTATATGATGGTCGGTTTGAAGACCAGGGCCAGAGAACATTCCTCAAATAGCCTGCCAGCTACCGCTAATGGAATTTAGTTAGAGGACAGCTGAGTGCAAATAATACAGCTAAAGGTTCAGAGATATTTTGGAAAAAACACTTTGTAGTTGCCTGCATACATGCCAATGAGCCATAACATTAAAACCATCTGTCTAATATTGTATAGGTCTCCTTTTTGCCGCCTAATCAGCTCTATATTCTGTGTGTTGTCACACCGTTCCATCAGGACTAGCATCTTCAACCATTTGTGCAACAGCAACACAGGCATCAGGCGCATCAATGAGCCATGACCCTGTCACCAGCTCACTGGCTGTCCCTCCTGAGAACGCTATGGTAGGTTATAACCACTACAAATTGGGGAAACCCAACAGGACCTGCCGTTTGGTTGATACTCTGACCCAGCCATCAAAGTCGGGCCCATATCAGAGTTGTCCCATTCTTATGCTTGTCTATTTTTCCCACTTCCAACACATCGACTTCAAGGACAAACATATAGCACCTACTGACACGGGCCATTGTAACTGTTTTCTGACTTATTCTGTAATTAGTTAAGTTATTGCTGACGTGGTTTACATAAATGTATATAGAATAAACCTCCTGCATTTGCATTCTGGCATGAAATAAAAAAAGTACACAAAGGCAAATAAAAACAGTTGGTGTGGAATAAAAATGCAACGTCAGTGAGAAATGTTTGGTTGAATGGCCTTTTTTATTTAGATGTTTATCTTCTTATTTACTAAAAAGTGCTGGGAATGTATGACTCCAATGTATGACTGAATGAATGTCCCAGTGAATACGGGCAGTGTGAGGGAATCATGGAAACGACTATGTGATGTCCCACGGGACACAAAGACCTCCTCTGTGACATCAACATCGGGTATGACATCATCGCCCATTGAACTGTACACATCAGGTGTTAAAGAAAACTGGGAATGTCATCCACTTTCCACACCTGAGTGAGAGACCAAACCGGGACATTGCCGTCATGGAGCCGATGCGGCCATATAAAAATGCATTCTGGTCAAAGTCCGTCTGTCCCTCCAACGGATCGGAAACTTCCTTGCTGACACAGTCATGTAACCTTGTGATGTCACACAGTAGTTAACTAACGAGGCTATAAGTAGCAGGAAGCAATGCGTGTAAATCTCAACGGGGAGCAGGCCTTGAACTGGAATTGCCGCATGAGTCATATGACCTTAAATCAGTAGGGCTTTAGAGCTAACTTGGGAACAACTCTCCATCAGTTGTTGGAGGAGCGCTGGAAAAAATGGCCAACTTTGAAGCAGTACATCAGAATGACATGAATAAATTATTATTGATATGCTAGTTGCTAAAAAGTTTTATAGACTAATAGTGCTACAAAACAGTTGTTTGGGTGTACATTAGGCATAAAGGTTGATTTTTATGTACTTCCTGAACAAACGCAATGGGATGGGGATTGTTACATCAGGGGGCAATAATATTTTTGTCTGTGTTTGTTTGCTTGTCTATCACTTAGCAGGTTTACTATAAAAAGGTCATGAAACTTCTTCTTTCAGCTGTTCCCTTTAAGGGTCGCCACAGTGGATCATCTTGTTCCACATATTGATTTGGCAAAGGCTTTACGTTGGATGCCCTTCCTGACCCTCCCCATTCATCCAGGCTTGTGACCGGTACTAGAAATACACTGGCGTGTGACCCCTTCTCTAGCTGGGTTGATAATAAAAAAAAAAAAAGTCATGAAACGAAAAACTGTAATGAAACAAATTTGATTATTCTTCATTTGGATAGATAGGTTGTGGCTCAAGGAACAATCTGTTTGGTGGTGACCCAAATCATCAACTGGATTCGGAATGTTTTTAAACATATTTTTACAATTGTGGGACGGGGCAAGGATAATTTTTTCCCTCTTATATTTGTGGATATTGCATCAAACGCTTTGACACACATCACACAATGATAAATCTACCATATATCTAAGTCCGATCTGGATCCGAGGAATAATCCAGATCTGGTTATGCAGATTGTTTAAATTTGTGGAGCTAGTTGAAATTCAAACCTGTGAGATTAAAGAAATAATAGTGTTACAGACCTTCGCCTAAGATCAGCCTATAGCTGCAACTGTGCTGACAGAGTTAGGTAGTTCTTCAGGGTCTGGGTCAAAGTGTCATGGGAATTCTTTTCTTTTAGGTGCAATGACATAATGGAGAACCTGAGCTGCTTTGGTGCAGGCTAGAACTCTCTGAGGTCCTTGCTGACTATTTAAACAATGTGACCATGTAGGATAACATCAGGACTTTTGAATTAATAATAAATCACATCACTATTTGTATATGAAAGGATTTGAGCCCGCAGAGAATTATTACACAACTCTGCAGTTTCCATCTTTTCATTTGAAGCCGTTAGAGATATTTCATTTTGTTATTTTGGTTTTCTGTCCCACAAATGTACTGCTTTGGTTGACTCTCACTGCAATCATCAGCATCATTTTCATTCAGGGCATGCAGCAGACTTAAGCTAAAACGCTCTGTGCGACACACACAGTGAGGGACCAGATGAATGTAGTTTAGTATTGAGCGAGAGGAGACAAATATTTATTGAAGTGTTGATGCAGACAAAGAAGAGGGTTAATATTGGACAATTCAATGATTCCATATCTGCTGGATGAATATATGAGCATCTGTTTTTTTTTAAACTTTGCAATTCTTGTGGATATAACATGGTTCTGTTTCTGGATATGTTTTTTGTTTCCGACAACTCTGTTATATAAGGTTTAAATAGTAATGGGAATAAAGTCCTTTGTATAGCTGAGGGTTTGTGATGGTTGTATTGATGTTTAATCGGTGTGTGTTTTCTGACCGCTCGTACGTAACAAGAAAAGATCCTATCAGTTAAATGTTGTTGGTTATTTAATCTTGAATTTATCAGACATAGTTTGAGGAGATTCAGACAGACAGCTTGCATGTAGACCGTTTTTGCACCTCAGAACTGGGCAGACTCCCCGGACATTGTATCGCCACCATATTTCCATTACTGATTTTAACCCACAGCTACTCTCTTAGAATAATAACTCTAGTCTATACATAGACCTGATATATCTGGGCCTGCCACACACAGAGCCATCTGTTTCCTTTGGCCACCACAGTCGGCCTATCCACACATCCAGATCTGCAGAACAGCAAGCATGCAGCCATTCAGCCTACTGATATTCTGCACTGGAAATCCTGATTCTGACAGACTGAACACAGTGAACATTCCGTCTGACAGCAAAACAACAAACCAACATCACAAAAACACCCTCGGAAAAAAGTAGAAAAAGCACACAAAGCGCGCAAACATCTGCCAATGCACAACAGCACCCAAGGTTAAGAAAAAATGTATGCAGATTTATCCATTAATGTCTGAGACTGAGTATCTCTCAATCAATAAGGATAAATTATTATTATTTTTTAAATTATTATTAATAAATACTTTGAAACCGCTTGTTTCCTGCGCGTTCCAATTCAGCGTCTCTGTTCAGCTCACTGAGCCCTCAGCTCCACCCCCAAAGAAACAAATGAACTCTTGAAAATGAGCCTCCAGCCCCACCCCGAAGGAACATCAATGGAATGAAAGAAACAAAAGCAGGAATGGCCACATGGTTGAATCACTACTCGAAACAGGTTATTATTATATTTTATTTTCAATGCTGCAAAAACCGTAACATCACCACAATGTAATCACCTCTAGGATATGCCAAGACTTACCTCTGGGTAAAGTTTCATACAAATATGTCCTGTAGTTTTCCCTAATCTTGTACACAAACAAACAAAGACAAAAACGTAAGGTTGATCTCGGTTGAAAGACTTTAGGGTTATTATTTTGTTATGTTGCTGTGGTGAATTTACAGTGGGGATGTAAACATTCTTGATTCCCTTGAATGGTGATGGAATATTACTCAGATGTAGATCATACATTTACACTAATGTGGGGATATAATGTGTAATGGTTTTCCATGAAGCCGGATGCAAAAAATTCTGTAATTGTCGCTATCCTGCAATACGTCAAGTATAATTTAAACATTCTGAATCCAAATTACATTCCATTCCATTTTTCTTTGGGTCATTCCATACCTTTCCAAATTT